>CM061136.1:33090261-33690261 GCA_030789695.1 Scilla litardierei
GACGAGATCTCAAGTCCACCACTTCGCCAATTGTGCCTTTGCCTCATCGATAGAGCCAAAGAATATAGTTGAAGCGTGCGAAGATAGTGCTTGGATCCTTGCCATGGAGGAGGAACTCATTCAATTCGAGAGGAATGAGGTATGGGAGCTTGTTCCTTTGCCATCGAAGAACCACACCATCATTGGGACAAAGTGGATCTTCAAGAACAAAACCGACGAAAACCAAGTCGTCGTCCGGAACAAAGCTCGGTTAGTTGCTCAAGGCTATCGCCAAGAGGAAGGTATCGATTTCGAAGAATCCTTCGCTCCGGTAGCTAGATTAGAATCAATTAGACTTTTATTGTCTTATGCATGCCATAAAAATTTTAAATTATTTCAAATGGATGTTAAAAGTGCATTTTTAAACGGAGATGTTGTTGAGGAAGTTTACGTTTCTCAACCTCCGGGCTTCATAAATGAAAAATTTCCAAATCATGTTTTTAAACTAAAGAAATCTCTTTATGGTTTGAGACAAGCTCCTCGAGCTTGGTATGATCGCCTAAAGAATTTTCTTTTGGATTTGAATTTTAAAATGGGTGAAGCCGATTCTACACTTTTTGTTAAGCATGTGAATAATGATATTTTATTAGTTCAAATTTATGTTGATGATATCATTTTCGGTGCTACTAACTTCACTCTTTGCGAAGAGTTTTCTAATGTTATGAAGGAACAATTTGAGATGAGCCACATGTGCGAACTCAAATATTTCTTAGGTCTCCAAATTCGCCAATTGAACGATGCAATCTTCATCCACCAAACGAAGTATACGGTGGAGTTGCTTAAGCGATTTGGAATGGAGAGTGCTTCCGGGAAAAAGACTCCAATGAGCATGACTACGCATCTTGACAAGGATACGGGCGGTAAGGATGTAGACATTCGTCTATATCGAGGTATGATAGGTAGTTTACTTTATCTTACCGCAAGTAGGCCCGATATTATGTTTGCCGTATGCATATGTGCTCGTTATCAGTCTCAACCTAATGATTCTCACTTAGTAGCGGTTAAACGTATTTTTCGCTATCTAAGTTACACTTTAGATTTTGGATTACTTTATCCGAAATCTAGCACGTATGAGTTAGTCTCATATAGTGATGCCGATTATGCGGGATGCAAATCCGACAGGAAAAGTACTAGTGGCACTTGCCATTTTCTAGGAAATTCTCTTGTCTCTTGGTTTTCCAAGAAGCAAAATTCCGTATCACTTTCAACCACCAAGGCGGAATATATTACCGCCGGTGCCGCTTGTGACCAGGTTCTTTGGATGAGACACACACTGTAGGATTTTGGTATTCACTGTGATACTAGCCCTATCATGGTGGATAACCAAAGTGCTATCTGTCTTTCAAAGAATCCGGTGCACCATTCCCGATCAAAACACATAGATGTCCGACACCACTTTTTAGATGATCATGTTGCTAAAAAGGACATCATTTTAGTGTACGTTGAAACCCAAAAGCAAATCGCCGATATTTTCACGAAACCCCTAAAGGAGGACTCCTTTGTGCGGTTGTGTCGAGAATTAGGGATTATGGGTGAATCCGAGATATAGGATTCCTATTTCATTCAATTATCTTGCATGCTATTATATTTCGCGATATTTCGTTCATGCTAGATTTATTAAATTTTTGGGATTTTATGTGATTTGTTTGAATTTTTGCTCGAATTCTTATTTGAATTTCGTATTTAAGATTTCGACGTTTTGTGGGGTAGTTTAGATGACTAATGAGAGAGTTAAGATGTTTCATCCAAGTGGTTTATGAAGAGAACTCATTTATCAACTTTTGGACTCTTCTAGTCGGTTTCAGTTCATTAGTCAACCGACTAGATGCTCATCTAGTCGGTCAGTAGTGAACTCAGACCGACTAGATCAAGCTTTTAACTTTCTCCTGTCTTTGACTTCTTTTAGTCGGTCAAAGTACACTTACCGACCGACTAGATTGAAAACTAGTCGGTCAGTGAATATACTGTGACCGACTAACTCTTGCCCTAAAACTTTCTGTTGGCCTCTGTTTCGACTTAGTCGGTTCAAGCTCATTGACCGACCGACTAGATTGTAATCTAGTCGGTCAGTGCTTGAACTGTGACCGACTAAGTGCGTTAGGGCAAACGCGTCTTTTCGCATTCTCGACCGACTTACATCACTTTCTAACCGGCTACTCTTCATTTTAGTCGGTCTATTTCCATCTCAAGCCCGAAAATCCCTAAACCCCTTCGAGACCTTTCGACTTCCGACGTCTTTCCGGCCAGTTTTCCGGCCATCCCCGCTGTCCGTCGCCGTCGACCCTCTCTCCTAGGTATAACCCCCCTTCTAGATCTCGTCTTCCATTCCTAGGGTTTGATCTATTTAGTGTTTTCACTTTCTAGGGTTCTAGGGTATCGGTTTTACTCTATTAGGGCTTGTTGTAGGATTCTAGGGTTTGAGCTAGGGTGTTTGATCTTATCTTCATAGTTTGATTGTACTCGTTGTGCCGAGATCATGGTACGAACGAGGATCCCGATTTCAACTTCCGGGGCATCCCCTATGACCGTAGAGGGTGCTACCGCTTCGACCCCTCCCAAACGTAGGGCCAAGACCACACGTCCCCCCTCTTCGTCTTTGACTCCGTTGAAGAGGAAGAGGACATCTAAGCCTAAACCTACCGGCCAATCGTCCAAGCCCAAGCCAAAGCCTAAAAAGTTCCGTGCACCTACTCCTCCCGGTGAGCGTTCGGGTAGTTATTTCGAGGATTATACTGATGAGGAATACACCCCTGAACATCCCGAGAAGGCACCCACTCTACCTCCACCTCCTCCACCTCCTCCGAAGTCCCGTAAGGCTAAGGGTAAAGCTCCTATGCCAGTCGGCGGTGTAGACATATCGTTGTGCCGCGATGACCCTCAGTGTCTCGCAGCGTACAACCGTATAGAGCACTACCCACTGCTGTTAGAGCATTACGTTCAGTTTTCTGATTTCCTTGGCCTTGCTAATCTTCTCTCCTATAGTGGCCTACTGGACTACCTTCGATTTGACGCTAAGGCGAACCCTAGACCATATCCTCGCCTGGTCAAATTATTCTACGCCAATCGTGTCCGAGGCCACTACGATGAGAGTCACTCCATCGAGACTACTGTCTTGGGAACTCCTATAGTTCTCACGGCAGAAATCTTGGGGGAGGTACTTGGTTGTTCATCGTCTGGTCTCCTTCCGTCGGATATTTCTGTTGATGATATCTCCTCCTTGGATCAGTCCGTTCTTTCTGATATCTTCCATGTGATCCCTCCTGCCTTCGTTGGTGTTCCTTCGAAGTCGTTCAAGCCAAATGCATGGGTGCTAAATCTCATTCTGAAGTCGTGCTTGCTTCCCAAGTACGGCTCATCTTCTCTGCCATCCCAGCCTTTTCTCAAGCTGATTTACGCTCTTTTCTTGGGTTGCGAGATTAATTGGGCTCGCGTTATACTCGATAAGATGGACTCTTTCAAGTGTATTCGCAAGACCAATAAATCTGCGCATATCCCTTACCCGTGTCTGTTGACCCTGGTTTTCTGTCATTTCCGTGTCCCTCTCCCTCCTGACGATGAGCGTCCCTTGGGTCCTCCTCTGAACGCGACGTCCGTTAAGAAATCTCTTGCGGCTCTTTGTCACGTGCAGAGGTCGACCACATCTGCTTCCCAGGCCACTCCCTCAGCTGCTGCAGCCCCCACTCCCTCTGCCACATTAGATGATGTCATACGCCTACTTCGTCGGCACGAGTCGCGTTTGGCTCGTACCGAAGAGGTAGTTTGCCGTATGGCTCGTATGATGGACATTGAGCTTCCTCCTTCCGTTTCTGAGGCCGAGGAGATGGACGATGAGGATATTGACGATCTTGTCACTTCCTTGGCTCGTGGCGATGAGGCCACAGCTGCTGCTGCTGCTACCACATCTGCTCCTGGAGTTGGCACCACTTCCGGTGCTCCAGAGACTCCTGCACCAGTAGTTCAGACTTCTGAGGCTGCTGCTGCTCCTGTTGACGAGCCTGCTCCTGTCTTGCCTGATGATACTCCTGTTGCGACCCCTGCTGTTGAGCCCGACGTCGTCATTTCTACACCTGCCCCGACGATCCCGTCTGTTGACACGCCTCTCCTCCCTGCAGAGTCTGAGTCCACTCTGTCGACTGGACCCACGGAGACTGTAGATCCAGTCACTTCCTCGTGATCGTCAGTTTCGAGGACTCTCCACTGCTCTTTGGATGATACACCTTTTGAGAGTGTTTTGGGTTAGGATGGGATGGAGTTTGGGTGTTGATTTGTTGTATTTTGATATGTTGGATGTCGGAGTATGTGTTGTATTTTTTTGTCGTTGGATGTTGATGATGGTGTTCTGATGATGATGTTGTATCGATGGTGTATGATGTATTTCTTTTTGATGGGTATGTTGCATTTGATGTAGTCGATATCTTTTTGGATGTACTTGTTGAATATTGGACTCCCCGGATTTGGTTTTGGATGATGAGCAAACATAAATAATTCATGAACTAACAATTTGTGAGCGCAGTATTGGAGATCGTCACCAATTTCACGTGAACATTCAAAGCGACATCTCAACACTTTCCAAAGCTCATATTCATGCCTAAAGCTTCGTTGAAGCTCTTGCGACGCTTTGGAAAATATGAAGATTCAATCGAAGCTATCGAAGACCGTTTATTAAGGTTTTATTTATAGTCTTTTAGCTTCGATATATAGAATGTTAAGCCTTGAGTATATCTTACGTTTCTATCTTCATTACGCTCATTTCGTAGCTCTAGGATCCTTGCACAAGTTCATTCTAACTTCCTCGAAGCGTCGCGCTTCGATTCGGACTTTGTTGTGCATGTTAGTTGGTACAAGAACAAGTACTGACCGACTAGATGGTGATCTAGTCGGTCGGCAACTGTTCTTGGACCGACTAGTTTGATTCCTTAATTTCTTGGACTTTACTGTTTACAGTTAGTCGGTCTACGTTGACTCACCGACCGACTAGTTTGTGAACTAGTCGGTCAGTGATGCTTCTTTGACCGACTAGTTGAGACTTACTGTTCACTCTAAAATTCTCCTAAGCTACTGTTTACCGTTAGTCGGTCTAAGAACGTTTGATGACCGACTAGTTGACAATCTAGTCGGTCAACTTTTGTTCTTGGACCGACTAAGTCAACTTGCCTTCAGACTAAGTTGTTTTGCCTCTTAGTCGGTTTACGTTCATTGGATGACCGACTAGTTGTGAAACTAGTCGGTCAGACAGTGTTCTTGGACCGACTAGATTTCTAGGTCTGAAATTCTCTTTCTTCTCAGATCTACTCTTAGTCGGTCCACGTTGTTTGGCTGACCGACTAGTTGATGAACTAGTCGGTCAGTGATTGTTCTTTGACCGACTAATTCTCACAGATTTCTTTCCGTTGGAGAATGACCTAACTTGTGTTTTTGGGTTCCTATAAATACGAACCTAGGTCATTTCTATCCAAAAAAGAGCTTCCATTCAGAGATTCATTGAGATCAAAAGAGATAGCTATTCTCCCTCAAATCTAAAGCTCTCTTCCTCACAAGAAACCCATTCTCTCTCATTTCTAGATCTAGAGAGAAGCTTGTTCTTGGTGAGCTCTTCAAGCTTTTGCTTGATTCAAGTTTCCAAATCATCCCTAGGCACCCATTGCTGCTCATTTCCTTGGTGCTAGGGTTTGGTAACTTCATCTTCCTCAAATCCTTCATTCCACCTATTGGGTAAGAAAAACTCAAGGTATAGGATTTTGTGGTAAGCTTGTTTATTTCATATTAAACTCTTTAATATTGCTTTATGTTTCTCTCGGTTGTGAGAGAAGGTTGTGATCCCGGGTTGTGGGATTCACTTTGCCATTGCATGTATGATTTGATCTTGTGAAGGTTTTTCACAAGATATTCATAGTGGAAATCTTGAGTTAGGGTTTCTAACTCAAGTATCCGGAGGGGATCCGGGTGGTTGGGACGTAGGATCACCGGGAACAAGTCGGGGAGACTTGGGTGGATCCGAACCCATTAACATCGTTTGTTAGCATTGTTAATTTCATTGTTGTCATTCAATTTAAGCTTCCGCAAATTGATTTGGTAGTTGTGTGCAATTTAATTTGGAATTATACGCCTTATTATTTTAAAGTACTATTCACCCCCCCTCTAGTACTTATGCAGTAGCTGGTAGGGCATTACATTTGGTATCAGAGCCAGATACTCAGCTATGTCTGCCAACGACAACAAGACCGTGCCTCCACCTTCCAACTACGACACCTTCAGGAACCGTGAAGGAGCGTCATCGGTGATGGAAGGACATTCCTCTACAAGGCCTCCATTCTTCAACGGTACCAACTACCGGTACTGGAAATGTCGGATGGAAACCTTCCTCCGAAGTGCATCTTTATGGAGGACTACAATGAAGGAGTACATCGAGCCCGAAGAAGAAGATTTTGAGAAATGGACTACCGCGGAGGTCGCCGCGGAGGTAAGCAATGCCAAGGCAATGAACGCCTTGCAATGCGCATTGGAGCCTGAGGACTTCAATAAGATATGCACATGTAAGAGTGCATATCAAATTTGGAACTCTCTCCTCATACTACATGAAGGGACGAGTCGGGTAAGAGACTCTAAACTCGTTGTCGTAACCAAAGATTACGAAATGTTTCATATGCAACAGGGCGAGAAGATGAAAGAATATTACGCTCGCTTCGTTGACATAATAAACGAGTTAGAGGCCCTCGGCAAGATCTACACTCAAAAGAAGAAGTGCTTAAAGCTTATTGAAGGACTTCCCCCTTCTTGGGAAAAACGTACCTTCGCCATCGAGGAAGGTAATGACATGAACAAATATACCGTAGTTCAACTAATGGGTACTTTGATGTCATACGAGGTACGCAAAGATAGCAAGGTGAAGCTACAAGAAAAGATGAAGTCATATTTGAACCTAGATGCGCCTAAGAAAAAGGCGATTGCATTCAAGGCGGCTTCATCCACATCTTCCGATGATGAAGACTCGGAAAACGAGTTGGACTTGGAGTCCATGGCACTCATGGCCAAGAAGTTCAACCGTTTCTTCCGGAAAGGTAACTTCAAGACCAAAGGTAAATTTGGTTCTTCTAACGCCTCTTCCTCTCCTTTGTGTTTCAAGTGCAATAAGCCAGGACACATGAAAGCGGAGTGTCCTCTCAACAAACAAAAGGAGAAGTGGAAGGCGCCAAAATTCGATAAGTCCAAGAAATACAAAAAGGGGTACAAGAAAGGACTTGTCGGAGCAACATTCACCGACTCCGAGGATTCCTCAAGCGGAGAGTCGGATGATGAGAAAGTGGAGCAAGCACATATGTGCTTCATGGCAAGAGAGGAGAACGATCAAGGATCCTCCTCTTCCGATGATAGTAATGACGAAACCGATGAGGTAACGATGGATGATCTTAGAAATGCTAACTCACAACTTTGGTCAAAATACACTAAGTTAGTAAATAGATATACTAAGGTAAAAGATGACCTAGCTAGCATTCAAACATCGCCTAAGAATATCATCACCAACAACGACACCGTTGTTGAAGAGTTAAGAAATGAGATTGCGAATCTCAAATCTAAACTCGAACATGTTAGCATTGAGGATGCGGAAGAACATAAGATAGCGGATTTAACTTCTCAAAACTCAACTTTGAGTATTGAGAACGAGAATCTTAAATCTCGTGTTTATGTGCTCACATCGCAAGTATCCACTTTAGATACTTCAATGCGTTCTCTCAAAGAGAATTATGAGAACACATTAGGCCGAATCAATAGATTCAATAAAGGTAAGGACCATTTGGATAAAATCCTAAGTGACTTACTTCCGGCCAATCACCACATTGGTTTGGGGTATACGATGGGATGTCCATCCAAAGCGGCCACTACCTTTATTAGGCCAACTTCCGGTGACTCTACGAGTGGTAGCAAACACTCTATTGGTAGTTCATCTACCAATGGTGCTTCCACCTCGTCCACACCCTCTTTCGGAAAGAAACCCACTATGGGTGGACCTCCAAAGAAGGGCCATGCTTATATGTACACAAATACCATGCCACGTAGAAACACACGTCCTACTCCACCATCTCACACATATGATGATTTTTATGCAACACATTCTCGGGCACGTGCACACCAAGTGAGACACCCTCACGCACGTGTTCCCACACATGCATATGTTCACCCACCGCATCATATGAATAATTCTCGTCGTGCACCATTCCATCATGTCCCGTATGCCTATCCACAACATGCATCACGTAGAAATCAACGTCGCATGCATGCACCCAATAGGATGATGGCTCCCAAAATATTCACTATTTGGAGCCCAAAGGACACAAGCATGGACGAAAAACAAATGTACATGAATGCTTATTTTTCGGATGTTGTGCATAGTAAGAATTATGTGGGGAAGTCTACGTCCACTTGGACTTGGCTTCCAAAGGTCTAATCCCTTGGACCCAATGACCTTGGGTACCATGATATGAAAGTGTCTATCTTTAGGTACTCAAGGAAAAGAAAAAGAAAAGGAGCATCAAATTTAAATTTAGCTCCAAAGGGAATTGGATACTCGATAGCGGGTGCTCCAAACACATGACGGGTGACGCTCGTTTGCTCTCCAGAGTGGTTCCCATTGCGAATGGAAACCGCGTCGTATTTGGAGGCAACGAGAGCGGAACCATCATAGGTGTTGGTAAAGTCGGTAACCCTTCTAAACCATTAATTAGTGATGTTTATCTTGTTAGTGGTTTAAATCATAATCTTATTTCAATAAGTCAACTTTGTGACAAAGGTTACAAAGTTAGCTTTGCGAAAGGATTGTGTCATATTTTAAGAAAGGATAATGATAAATTATTATTTTCCGGAACTCGTCGTAAAGACATCTATATTTTGGATCTTCCTAAGTCATATGAACAATGTCTTGTTGCCAACACAAGTGAACAACACTTATGGCATCGACGCTTTGGACATGTGAACTTTGGAACACTATATAAGCTTTCAAAATTGAATTCTATTAAAGGTTTTCCGAAGCTTGTTTTTGAAAAGAAAAGTTTTTGTGATTGTTGTCAACGCGGCAAGCTTCCTAAATCTTCATTTAAACCTAAGAAAAGCATCTCTACTAAACGGCCACTAGAGCTATTACATCTAGATTTATTTGGGCCAACTAGAGTAGCTTCCTTAGGAAATGCAAGATATGGACTTGTCATCGTAGATGACTATTCAAGATTTACTTGGGTATTTTCATTGTGTAATAAAAATGAAGCTTTTGAAAACTTCACAATTTTTGTTAAGAAAGTACAAAATCTCTTAGGAACCACCATTGTCACTATTCGTAGTGATCATGGAGGTGAATTTGAGAATGAGTCTTTTGAGACATTTTGTGATGAAGTTGGTATTACTCACACCTTCTCTTTCCCTCGTGCACCTCCTCAAAATGGTGTAGTTGAGAGAAAGAATAGGACGCTAGTGGAGTGTGCTCGCACTATGCTTGATGATAGCCAACTTGGCCATCAATTTTGGGCGGAAGCGGTACACACCGCTTGCTATGTGTTTAATAGAATACTTTTGAGGCCCGGCACTAAACAAACTTGTTATGAATTGTTGTTTGGTAGGTTGCCTCAAGTTAAACATTTTCGTGTTTTTGGTTCGAAATGTTTTATTAAGAACACATATGGTAGTTTGGACAAATTCGATCCGAGATCCGATGAGGGGATTTTTGTTGGATATTCTACGCGTAGCAAAGCCTACCAGATATTCAACAAACGAACCTCAACGATCGAGGAATCGCTTCATGTCTCATTTAATGAAGGATTTGTTCCAACTAGAATTTCAAATGATAATGATTCTATGGATGTTTTATGTGATTCGTTTGATAATTCTAAGTCTAATGATTCTATTGATTCTATTGAGACTAACCCAACTAATGAAGTTGTTGAGAATGTTCCAAGTGATCAAGGTATTCCCAAACGGCTTCATTCGGTTCGTGACCATCCCCATGAGCAAGTCATTGGCAATATCTATGATAGTGTCAAGACGAGATCGCAAGTTCACCACTTCGCAAATTGTGCCTTTGCCTCATCGATAGAGCCAAAGAATATTAATGAAGCATGCGAAGATAGCGCTTGGATCTTAGCCATGGAGGAGGAGCTCATTCAATTCGAGAGGAATGAAGTTTGGGAGCTTGTTCCATTGCCATCGAAGAACCACACCGTCATAGGGACAAAGTGGATCTTCAAGAACAAAACCGACGAAAACCAAGTCGTCGTCCGGAACAAAGCTCGGTTAGTAGCTCAAGGCTATCGTCAAGAGGAAGGTATCGATTTCGAAGAATCTTTCGCTCCGGTAGCTAGATTAGAATCAATTAGATTACTTTTGTCTTTTGCATGCCATAAGAATTTTAAATTATTTCAAATGGATGTTAAAAGTGCATTTTTAAACGGAGATGTCGTTGAGGAAGTTTACGTTTCTCAACCTCCGGGCTTCATAAATGAAAAATTTCCAAATCACGTTTTTAAACTAAAGAAAGCTCTTTATGGTTTGAGACAAGCTCCTCGAGCTTGGTATGATCGCCTAAAGAATTTTCTTTTGGATTTGAATTTTAAAATGGGCGAAGCCGATTCAACACTTTTTATTAAGCATGCGAATAATGATATTTTATTAGTTCAAATTTATGTTGATGATATCATTTTCGGTGCTACTAACTTCGCTCTTTGCGAAGAGTTTTCTAATGTGATGAAGGAACAATTTGAGATGAGCCACATGGGCGAACTCAAATATTTCTTAGGTCTCCAAATTCGCCAAATGAACGATGCAATCTTCATCCACCAAACGAAGTACACGGTGGAGTTGCTAAAGCGATTTGGAATGGAGAATGCCTTCGGGAAAAAGACTCCAATGAGCACGACTACGCATCTTGACAAGGATACGGGCGGTAAGGATGTAGACATTCGTCTATATCGAGGTATGATAGGTAGTTTGCTTTATCTTACCGCAAGTAGGCCCGATATTATGTTTGCCATATGTATATGTGCTCGTTATCAGTCTCAACCTAAGGAGTCTCACTTAGTAGAGGTAAAGCGTATTTTTCGCTATCTAAGTTACACATTAGATTTTGGATTACTTTATCTGAGATCTAGCACATATGAGTTAGTCTCATATAGTGACGCTGATTATGCGGGATGCAAATCCGACAGGAAAAGTACTAGTGGCACTTGCCATTTTCTAGGAAATTCTCTTGTCTCTTGGTTTTCCAAGAAGCAAAATTCGGTATCACTTTCAACCACCGAGGCGGAATACATTGCCGCCGGTGCCGCTTGTGCCCAGGTTCTTTGGATGAGACACACATTGAAGGATTTTGGTATTCATTGTGATACTAGCCCTATCATGGTGGATAACCAAAGTGCTATTTGTCTTTCAAAGAATCCGGTGCACCATTCCCGATCGAAACACATAGATGTCCGACACCATTTCTTAGATGATCATGTTGCTAAAAAGGACATCATTTTAGTGTACGTTGAAACCCAAAAGCAAATCGCCGATATTTTCACGAAACCCCTAAAGGAGGACTCCTTTGTGCGGTTGCGTCGAGAATTGGGGATTATGGGTGAATCCGAGATATAGGATTCATATTTAAATTCAATCATCTTGCATGTTAATATATTTCGCGATATTTCATTCATGCTAGATTAATTGAATTTTTGGGAATTTTATGTGATTTATTTGAATTTATGATCGAATTCATATTTCAATGTCGTATTTAAGATTTCGACGTTTTATGGGGTAATTTAGATGACTAATGAGTGAGTTAGGATGTTTCATCCAAGTGGTTTGTGAAGAGAAATCAAATTTCTACTTTTGGACTCTTCTAGTCGGTTTCAGTTCTCTTGTCAACCGACTAGATGCTCATCTAGTCGGTCAGCAAATGAACTCAGACCGACTAGATCAAGCAAATATCCATCTCCTATCATTTTCTTTCGTTAGTCGGTTATAGTACACTTTCCGACCGACTAGATTGAAAACTAGTCGGTCAGTAAGTATACTGCGACCGACTAAATCTTGCCCTAAAAATCACTCTGTGCCTCTGTTTCGACTTAGTCGGTTCAAGCTCATTGACCGACCGACTAGATCGTAATCTAGTCGGTCAGTGCTTGAACTGTGACCGACTAAGTGTGTTAGGGCAGTTGAGTCTTTTCGTATCCCGACCGACTTATACTCATCCTTCATCCGACTAATCTCTCTATTAGTCGGTCTTCTCTTTTGCTCCAGCCCGAAAACCCCAAACCCCCATCGAGCCCCTTCGCATTCTCTTCGCCTCCGGCCATTTCTCCGGCCATCGCCGCCGTCCGCCGCCGTCGACTCAGCCTCCTAGGTATCTCCCTCCCTCTCCTAGGTCGATTTCTTGCCCTAGGGTTCGATTTCTCCTCCTAGGTATTCTAGGGTTTGGTTTATTTTCGAATTTCTTGATCTCTAGGGTTGTTAGCTTGTAATCTCTAGGTTGCTTGTGATTTTCTTTGATTGATTGTGCTCGTAGTACTATGGCTAAGACTCGCATTCCGATCGCCTCTTCCGGGGCCTCTCCTATGACCGTAGAACAACCTTCGGACCCTAGGAATCCCCCGAAGCCTAAGCGTCGTGCCAAGTCTACCCAAGCCTCTCCTTCGTCGCCTCCTCTTAAGAAGCCTAGGACTGCCATAGTTAAACCCCGCAAATCCAAGACCAAAAAGCCTATTCTTCACACTCCGGCTACTCCTCCCGATTCCGACACTGATTTTATTCCTGAGGATGAGCCTACTAGGGAACCTACCCCACCTCCGAAGACCCGTAAGGCCAAGGGTAAAGCTCCTATGCCAGTTGGCGGTGTAGACATATCGTTGTGCCGCGATGACCCTCAGTGTCTCGCCGCGTACAACCGTATAGAACACTGTCCACTGTTGTTGGAGCATTACGTTCAGTTCTCTGATTTTCTCGGCCTTGCTGATCTTCTCTCTTATAGTGGCCTCCTAGACTATCTCCGATACGACCCCAAGGCCAATCCCAAACCATACCCTCGCCTCGTGAAATTGTTCTATGCCAATCGTGTTCGAGGCCAGTACGATGCCAGCCACTCCATTGAGACGAATGTCTTGGGAACTCCTATAGTTCTCACAGCAGAAATCTTGGGGGAGATCCTTGGTTGTGCGTCGTGTGGTCTCCTCCCCTCGGACATTTCCGTAGACGACATTTCTTCCTTGGATCAGTCTATTCTTTCTGAGATTTTCCAGGTTATCCCCTCCGCATTCATTGGTGTTCCATCGAAATCTTTTAAGCCGAATGCGTGGGTTCTTAACCTGATTTTGAAGTCGTGTCTCCTCCCTAAGTATGGATCCTCTTCTCTCCCATCCCAGCCGTTCTTGAAACTCATATACGCTCTTTTCTTGGGGTGCGAGATAAATTGGGCTCGCGTGATACTCGATAAGATGGATTCTTTTGAGTGTATACGCAAGACCAATAAGTCTGCGCACATTCCATACCCCTGCCTGTTGACTCTCGTATTCCGTCATTTCCGAGTCCCCCTCCCTCCTGACGATGAGCGTCCTTTGGGTACGCCTCTGAACGCGACGGCCGTGAAGAAATCTCTAGCGGCTCTTCGTCACGTGCAGAGGTCTACCGCATCTGCTTCTCAGTCTACTCCGTCAGCTGCTGCAGCCTCGTCTTCCCCTGCTACATTGGACGATGTCGTACGCCTACTTCGTCAGCACGACTCCCGTTTGGCTCGTACTGAGGAGGTAGTCTGCCGTATGGCTCGTATGATGGGGATTGAGCTTCCTCCTTCGGTGTCTGAGGCCGAGGAGATGGACGATGAGGAGCTTGACGAGCTTGCTACTTCTTTTGCCCGTGGCGATGAGGCCACTGCTGCTGCTGCTGCTGGTACTTCCACTTCTGCTCCTGGAGTTGCCACCTCTTCCGGTGTTCCAGAGCCATCTGCTGCAGCTCTTCAGCCTTCTGAGCCTGCTGCTGACCCAGTTTTCGAGCCTGCTCATGTATCTGCTGCTGCTGCTTCTGTCGAGACTCATGCTGCTGTTGAGCCTGTTGCTGAGATCTCCACTCCTGCCCCGACGATTCCATCTGTTGAGACACCTCTTCTCCCTGCAGAGCCTGAGTCCACTCCGTCGACTGGACCCATGGACGCTGCAGATCCAGCCTCCTCCTCGTGATCGTCTGTTCCGAGGACTCTCCACTGCATTCTGGATGATATATTTTAGTGAGAGTGTTTTGGGTTAGGATGGGGTTGAGAGATGCTTTGATGTATTTTTTTTTGTGCTTTCTGGTTGTCGGTGTTGGATTTTATGATATGACGATGTTGATGATGATGATGTACTTTTTGTTGTTTATATAGATGATGTGTCTCACTTCATATGATGTACCTCATATATTCGATGTGATATCTTTTTGGATGTACTCATGTTGTCTATATATATATATATATATATGTTCATCATCGTTCACTTTGTCTTTTATTCGTCGTGCAAATTTTAATATTCGTTGAATATATTTGAAATGTGATTTCGTCGCTCGACGCATAAAAACTTGGTTAAATGGATTTAAATTCTGTAATTTTATAGAATTGTTTTCCATGCACAAAATTAACCAAGAATATTGAATATTGAAGAGTATGTTTCTTTATTCAAGAAATGAATAATGATTTGGTGTTTTTGATGATTTTGATTTTTTTTTGATAATGGACATTTTGGCACACCTTGATTTGATTTCCACATTTTTTTCTCCTTGGTGTCAAAATAAGTTCCATCGTCATTCTCTACGACTCCCGATGTTGGATTTTACATTTCCTAATTGTTGTCGTTGTATGCCCCCCATTTTTGGGATAATGCCAAAGGGGGAGAGATAATGATAATAAATAGATCAAATGAAAATTTAACTCAATTTCCAAGAATCTAGTTTGATATGTTAGATTCAGGGGGAGTTAAGATACATATAAGGATTTTCAAAATCCGATATTTCAAAAATCAATTCATTTTATTTATCTTACTCGTCTGCTTGATGCAATTCATATATATTCATTTTGGAATTAACGTGTCATCAATGCAGGGGGAGTAAGTAATTTACATTTGAATTATTATTTTTGATTATTATTTATGTTGGTTTGTCATCACCAAAAAGGGGGAGAATGTTGAATATTGGACTCCCCGGATTTGGTTTTGGATGATGAGCAAACATAAATAATTCATGAACTAACAATTTGTGAGCGCAGTATTGGAGATCGTCGCCAATTTCACGTGAACATTCAAAGCGACATCTCAACACTTTCCAAAGCTCATATTCATGCCTAAAGCTTCGTTGAAGCTCTTGCGACGCTTTGGAAAATATGAAGATTCAATCGAAGCTATCGAAGACCGTTTATTAAGGTTTTATTTATAGTCTTTTAGCTTCGATATATAGAATGTTAAGCCTTGAGTATATCTTACGTTTCTATCTTCATTACGCTCATTTCGTAGCTCTAGGATCCTTGCACAAGTTCATTCTAACTTCCTCGAAGCGTCGCGCTTCGATTCGGACTTTGTTGTGCATGTTAGTTGGTACAAGAACAAGTACTGACCGACTAGATGGTGATCTAGTCGGTCGGCAACTGTTCTTGGACCGACTAGTTTGATTCCTTAATTTCTTGGACTTTACTGTTTACAGTTAGTCGGTCTACGTTGACTCACCGACCGACTAGTTTGTGAACTAGTCGGTCAGTGATGCTTCTTTGACCGACTAGTTGAGACTTACTGTTCACTCTAAAATTCTCCTAAGCTACTGTTTACCGTTAGTCGGTCTAAGAACGTTTGATGACCGACTAGTTGACAATCTAGTCGGTCAACTTTTGTTCTTGGACTGACTAAGTCAACTTGCCTTCAGACTAAGTTGTTTTGCCTCTTAGTCGGTCTACGTTCATTGGATGACCGACTAGTTGTGAAACTAGTCGGTCAGACAGTGTTCTTGGACCGACTAGATTTCTAGGTCTGAAATTCTCTTTCTTCTCAGATCTACCCTTAGTCGGTCCACGTTGTTTGGCTGACCGACTAGTTGATGAACTAGTCGGTCAGTGATTGTTCTTTGACTGACTAATTCTCACAGATTTCTTTCCGTTGGAGAATGACCTAACTTGTGTTTTTGGGTTCCTATAAATACGAACCTAGGTCATTTCTATCCAAAAAAGAGCTTCCATTCAGAGATTCATTGAGATCAAAAGAGATAGCTATTCTCCCTCAAATCTAAAGCTCTCTTCCTCACAAGAAACCCATTCTCTCTCATTTCTAGATCTAGAGAGAAGCTTGTTCTTGGTGAGCTCTTCAAGCTTTTGCT
Source organism: Scilla litardierei (assembly GCA_030789695.1). Classification (NCBI taxonomy): domain Eukaryota; kingdom Viridiplantae; phylum Streptophyta; class Magnoliopsida; order Asparagales; family Asparagaceae; genus Scilla; species Scilla litardierei. The sequence continues at coordinate 33,106,636 of CM061136.1, forward strand.
TGATTCAAGTTTCCAAATCATCCCTAGGCACCCATTGCTGCTCATTTCCTTGGTGCTAGGGTTTGGTAACTTCATCTTCCTCAAATCCTTCATTCCACCTATTGGGTAAGAAAAACTCAAGGTATAGGATTTTGTGGTAAGCTTGTTTATTTCATATTAAACTCTTTAATATTGCTTTGTGTTTCTCTCGGTTGTGAGAGAAGGTTGTGATCCCGGGTTGTGGGATTCACTTTGCCATTGCATGTATGATTTGATCTTGTGAAGGTTTTTCACAAGATATTCATAGTGGAAATCTTGAGTTAGGGTTTCTAACTCAAGTATCCGGAGGGGATCCGGGTGGTTGGGACGTAGGATCACCGGGAACAAGTCGGGGAGACTTGGGTGGATCCGAACCCATTAACATCGTTTGTTAGCATTGTTAATTTCATTGTTGTCATTCAATTTAAGCTTCCGCAAATTGATTTGGTAGTTGTGTGCAATTTAATTTGGATTTATACGCCTTATTATTTTAAAGTACTATTCACCCCCCCTCTAGTACTTGTGCAGTAGCTGGTAGGGCATTACAGTACTCATGATGTCTTTATATATATACATCGATCTTCTCTTTGTATTATTTCGTCGTGCACATTTTAATTCTCATTCAATGTCCATGATATGTGAAATCGTCGCTCGACGATTGAAAAAGTTGGTTAAATAGATTGAAATTTTATAATTGTTTAGAATTGTTTTCCATGCACCAATTTAACCAAGAATATTGAATATTGAAGAGTATGTTTCTTTATTCAAGAAATGAATAAAAATTTGGTATTTTTGATGATTTTAATTATCTCTTTTTGATAATGGACAATTTGGCACAACTTGATTTGATTTTCATCACTTTTCCCTTGGTGTCAATTAGTTCCATCGTCATTGTCTACGACTCCCGATGTTGGATTTTCCATTTCCTAGTTGTTGTCGTTGTATGCCCCCCATTTTTGGGATAATGCCAAAGGGGGAGATATAATGATAATAAATAGGGCAAATGAAAATTTAACTCAATTTCCAAGAATCTAGTTTGATATGTTAGATTCAGGGGGAGTTAAGATATATATAAGGATTTTCAAAATCCGATATTTCAAAAATCGATTCTCTTTATTTATCTTACTCGTCTGATTGATGCAATTCATATATATTCATTTTGGAATTAACGTGTCATCAATGCAGGGGGAGTAAGTATTTTTCATTTGAATCATTATTTTTGATTATTATTTATGTTGGTTTGTCATCACCAAAAAGGGGGAGAATGTTGAATATTGGACTCCCCGGATTTGGTTTTGATGATGAGCAAACATAAATAATTCATGAACTAACAATTTGTGAGCGCAGTATTGGAGATCGTCGACAAATTCACGAGAACAATCAAAGCGACATCTCAACACTTCTCAAAGCTCGTATTCATGCCTAAAGCTTCGTTGAAGCTCTTGCGCCGTTTTGGAAGTCATGAAGAATTAATCGAAGCTTTCGAAGACCGTTCATTAAGGTTTTATTTATAGTCTTTTAGCTTCGATCTATAGAATGTTAAGCCTTGAGTATATCTTACGATTCTATCTTCATAACGCTCATATCGTAGCTCTAGGATCTTAGTACAAGTTCATTCTAACTTCCTCGAAGCGTCGCGCTTCGATTCGGACTTGTTTGTGCATGTTAGTTGGTACAAGAAGAAGTACTGACCGACTAGATGGTGATCTAGTCGGTCAGCAAATCTTCTTGGACCGACTAGTTTTCTTCCTTAATTTCTTGCACCTTACTGTTTACAGTTAGTCGGTCTACGTTGACTCACCGACCGACTAGTTTGTGAACTAGTCGGTCAGTGATGCTTCTTTGACCGACTAGTTGTGATTTACTGTACATGCTAAATTTCTCCTAAGCTACTGTTTATCGTTAGTCGGTCTAAGAACGTTTGGTGACCGACTAGTTGACAATCTAGTCGGTCAACTTTTGTTCTTGGACCGACTAAGTCAATTTGTATTCAGACTATTTCACTTTGCCTCTTAGTCGGTCTACGTTCACTGACTGACCGACTAGTTGTGAAACTAGTCGGTCAGAATGTCTTCTTGGACCGACTAGATTTCTAGGTCTGAATTTCTATCTCTTCTCAGTTCCTCACTTAGTCGGTCCATGTTGTTTGACTGACCGACTAGTTGATGAACTAGTCGGTCAGTGGTTGTTCTTTGACCGACTAGTTTCCTCAGATTTCTATCCGTTGGGAATTGACCTAACTTGTTTTTATGGGACCCTATAAATACGAACCTAGGTCATTTCTCTCTAGGTAGAGCTGCCATTAATAGATTCATTGAGATAGAAAGAGATAGCCATTCTCACTCATTTCTAAAGCTCTCTTCCTCACAAGAAACCCATTCTCTCACATTCTAGATCTAGAATCCATATTGAGAGAAGCTTGTTCTTGGTGAGCTCTTCAAGCTCTTGCTTGATTCAAGTCTCCAAATCACTCCTAGGCACCTATTGCTGGTCATTTCCTTGGTGCTAGGTCTTGGTGACTTCATCTTCCTCAAATCCTTCCTTTCACCTATTGGGTAAGAAAAACTCAAGGTATAGGATTTTGTGGTAAGATTGTTTATTTCAATATAAACTCTTTTATATTGCTTGTTGATTCTCTCGGTTGTGAGAGAAGGTTGTGATCCCGGGTTGTGGGATTCACTATTGCCATTGCATGTATGATTTGATCTTGTGAAGGTTTTTCACAAGATATTCATAGTGGAAATCTTGGGTTAGGGTTTCTAACCTAAGTATCCGGAGGGGATCCGGGTGGTTGGGACGTAGGATCACCGGGAACAAGTCGGGGAGACTTGGGTGGATCCGAACCCATTAACATCTCTTGTTAGCATTGTTAATTTTGTTGTTGCCATTCAATTTAAGCTTCCGCAAATTGTTTTGGTAGTTGTTTGCACTATAATTAGGAATTATACTCCTTGTTATTTTTAAAGTACTATTCACCCCCCCTCTAGTACTTGTGCAGTAGCTTGTAGGGCATTACACAACTTGAAGCTATAGATGGGGCAGAGGGCTCTAACCGACCAAGTGACCCAACTGGGGTTGCAGGTGGCGAACCTTCAGAGGGCGCAAAACCAATTGCCAGGTCAACCGGAAGTAAATCCAAGGGGGAAAATCAGACATTGGCACTAACGCATGATCATGCGAATGTGTCCATTATCGTCTTGAGAAGCGGGACACAAATTCCTACAAGAGTGCCCGCTAAGGAACTTGAAGCTCCGTTGGTCGGTGGGCGACCAATTGAAAAAGCTAATGACGACGAAGCTTCGTCACCAAAGACTACGACTCTGGAGGGAGTCTCTGAAGAAGAGAAGAAGAAGGACGAGGAGGGGAACCTGAGAGTATTTAAGCCCGTTGTGCCTTTTCCACAACGACTCGCCAACGCTAAGATTGATGAAAAATACGGCAAGTTCTTTGCTATGGTAAAGGATTTGAGCTTGCAGATCCCTTTCCTCAAAGCCATAGAGACAATTCCTTCCTATACGAAATTCTTAAAGGATTTGGTGACGAGGGGTTCCAGAAAGGAAAAGGTTGTTCTCACGGCGGAATGCAGCGCTCTCATTCAGCGAGCGAATCCGCCCAAGCTTAAGGACCCGGGAAGCTTCTCTATTCCTTGTTTGATTGGGGAAGTGAAGATCCATCGGGCGCTCGTGGATTTGGGAGCGAAAGTCAGTCTGATGCCCCTGTCACTATACAAGAGGATAGGGATGGGAGACCTGGAGCCCACGAGTATGACCATTCAACTAGCTGATAGATCGGTCAAATATCCGGTGGGAATTGTAGACGACCTGCCAGTAAACGTCAGCGGAGTGCATGTGGCGGTAGACTTCGTGGTGATGGACATGCCCGAAGACACTCATACACCCATCATCCTTGACGGCCCTTCATGGCTACCACTGGCGTGCTGATAGATGTGAAGAAAGGGAAGCTATCCCTTAATGTTGGCGACCAGAAGGTCGAATTTGACTTGGGGCTATCTATGAAGCACCCTCCGGATGAACCTGGTTGCAATATGCTGGACGTTGAGGAGGAAAGAGCTGTAGAAGCTGGGGCCTGGGAAATTCTCTCAAGGAATCCCCCCGACAGCTTGGGGGACCTTGAAGAGCATGTCGGTTTGAAGAAGAAAGAAGTTGCTCGGGAAGCGGGTGTCTCACATACGACCCCTTCTGTATTCCAAAAGGCTGCTCCGACGAGTAGAAAAGGAAAAGAGCCCATGGGGCTTACCGCTGATGAGATCCGGATCTTAAGAAAAGTGGCGATCGACGCCAATGTGAGGGAGAAGCCCCCGGATACCACCAGCAGAGGGATCATCGAAGAAGTCTACTTATCACCGATGTCAACACCAAAGGCCACCACTCCAACATCTAAAGGGATGCCAAACATTGGGCATCACCCACGTCCTACTTGAAAATCATCTACCGGGCGTCTAGCAAACGATGTTAAACAACAGCGCTTCATGAGAGGCAACCAATGTTCTAAACCATCGTCATTGTTTTTAGGATTATTTTTAGGTTTACTTTTCTTATTTTGATGAATAAATTCAGCAACGGGAGCTTTCATCAAGAGACTTAGGCTATTTTTGAAATTGTGCAGGAAACAAGCCCCCAACCGATCGGTTGAACCCCCAACCGATCGGGTGGGACGTATCTAAAGATGGCCTATATCTGTTCTTCAGCGAACCGCTCGGGTGGAGCAAACTGAGACCGGGTGGCAGATCGTGTGAGAAGAGCAGGGCTCTCGGGAAATTTGGGTATTAATTCAACCGACCGGTTGATCTGGAGCTCTGACCGAGTGGCTGTCCGGGTGAAGTCGGGGATGCTCTCGGGAAAATTGTGAAGCGGCCAACCGATCGGTTGAAGTCTCAACCGATCGGTTGGCCTGTATCTACTTTTCAACAAAATTTTCGAAAATTTACCCAACCGATCGGGTGACATCTCACCCGATCGGTTCGCCTAAAACCCTATAAATACCCCCGCCTTCACCCGATTCATTTCTCTCACCCGACTTCGATCTCTCCTCCGTCGTTTCGTCTCTCCACTCCTCAACCGGCACCTTCTTCCCCCAAATGACCCCCACTACCTCTCAACCGATCTCCCCACTTCCTCCTCCCTTCTCTCCATCAATCCCACTCTCATTCTCTCTCATTTGACCCAACTCTTCGCCCTAACCCTAGCCGCTCTTCCCCATTTCGAAAATTTGTTGAATTGGCGTGCCGCGGCTTCAAACTCCCATCAATTGTACATCGTTGGGTGATTTGCGAGCAAGGATGGTCTTCGCTACTAGGTAACTTCTCTCCTTAGCTCCATTTTTAATATTGCCATAGTACAATATTTTTGCTTGATTGTCTTTTGGTCGTGTGCACCCATATAGAACTGCATTCACTTGCATCACACACTATCATGGCCAGGGAAAAAGATAAGGGTAAGGCTATCATGCATGAGGAGGAGCCGTCTCGCAAGAGACGGAAGTCCACACGTCCACCTAGTTCACGTCCTCCTCCTACAGCGCCTACACAACCCCTACCACAACCAATTATCCCTCAAGAGGACCCAATGATGGGACCACGTGGTTACCGTTTTTTGAGTCTTGAACAGAAAGATTTTTATAATAGACTCGATGCACGTTCACACCTTTCCACCAAGTTTGCACATGCCCAAACTCTTATCGATCTCGGAGTTTTCTCCGAGGTCGAGACTCTCTTCGCTAACTTAGGATGGATAGCTTTCTTGAATGCCCACACAGCTTCTTACCCCACCCTCACACTAGAATTCCTATCTTCCCTCAAATGTGAGTCGGGATCGATCGTCGTTTTCCGCGTCCGAAACCGAACTATCCGCACACACCTGAATACGATCAATAACATTTTCGGTTTCCCCATTCTAGGGGCGACGATATCCGTCCCTACGGATACCACCGCGACTTCGACGTCGATCAACTTTGGTTTCGCCTCACCCTCCACGATCATTATATTCGAGGTAAGGCCAAGACCTCCTCCATCATTCACCCCGTATTTCGTCTGGCCCACTGAATCATATCTAGCACATTCTTCCCCAGGGATGAGTCTGGGACCGTGACTATCCCTGACCTTTTTATTTTATGGGCCATGACATTTGATTTTATCCGCGCTGATGACGGGATCGCCTTCGAGGCCCCTCGCATTCCCATTCATGCTGGCGCTTGGCTTATTCACAAGTTACTTGAGATCAGCCGCGTCGGTAAGGGCAAGTACTGTTGTGGGGGCCTCATTACCATCATTGCTTCATATCCCCAGTACAATATCGTCATCCCCCGAGATTTGCCTTCTGCTGCAGGACCTACACATCTAGATCTTAATGTCCTGTGGCACACTCATATGATCATGCCTCGACCCGACGGTCATTTTACCTTTTACTACGGTCACCCCCTGCTCCTTACACCATTCTGCCTAACCCAGGTTGTATGTCTATCATTCTTGTGACAGATTAGACATTCCCTCCTGACCCAGAGTTTCTAGGGGGTTACGTCTTCCGCTCCTTATCCCGGGCGCACCCAGATCACCTTCCCCTGCCGCCCACTTAGGAGAGCAGGACATACCTGCGTGCCGAGGAGACCCCGGGGCTGGCCCTAGTAGCGCCACCCCGGCTTCTGGCCCTATCACTTCTGAGGCTCTAAGTGAGGCCCTCTTAGGCCTAGCTTCCCGTGCCGGCATGACCACTGCCACTGGCACCACTTCCACTGTCCGTCTGGCCACTACTTCTTCCGTTCGACGAGCCGCCTCCGCTCGCCTCGGTCATGAGGCTGAGTTAGCTGCACTGCGCGCTGGCGCATCCACTTCAGCCTCCTCGGTCCTATCCTCTTCTATCTTTACCCACCCACGTTTCCTCGCACTTGAGAGGAACGTGGCCGCCATCCTCCGCATTCTCACTCACATTCACGGCCCACCTCCATCCACACCACCACCTTCACATCCTCGATGATCTTCACCTCCACCATCACATTCTTCACCACATCCATCATCCCCTAGGCGATCATCCCCTCCCACCACCACTTCCATTCCCTCCACTACACCTCCACTCACGACCACTGCCGTCGACCCCACAGATCCATCACCCTCCTCTTCCATCACCCCATACGTGCGCCGCAAGAAATTGCAGTTACGATCGAGATCACTACCCCCACCATCCTCTTCTACCACCGTACTTCTTCCATCCACCCCCGCTTTGGTCGCAATTTCACTACCACTTACCATCATCACCACCACTTCACCCATCGTTCACACAACCTCCACACCCACCCATCCACCACCTCGACCCCTCTCTCCACTTCTCCGAACACCCATCACTTCTCCCGTCCACCCCCCATCCTCTACCGAGGAGGACGAGGATTCGTCCTCTTCTGCATTTTGAGTTGTATCTTTTTCTTTTCCGATTTTCCCCCTAGCATATATCTGCATCATCATGATCATATCATATTGCTAGCTTTGTCATGTCCAGCTTGGGGGAAGTCGATTTTTTATGTGTGTGCTGTCGTGTGTTTTCGTCGTTGTGTGCTTGTTTATATTTATTGTTCAGGTGTGCTTTTCTATCTCTTATTTTGTGTGTTTCTTCTTTTTTTATTTTTCAGTTTCGTATGTGTGTTTTTCTTGTTTTCCTCTCTCTTTGTGTCGGTGCGTATTCCCCCCATTTTCATTGCCCTCCCGTACTTACTTTTATTGCATTGAGGGCAATGCAAGTTTCAGCTTGGGGGAGTCGCACTTTGTGTATCAGTTGTGTCTTTTTCTTCGTTTTTGAGTCAGTTTCTTCGTGGTTTCCTTTTTCTTCTCATCTTTTGTTTTCTCTCTCCTAAAGATGACCCCATATGATGAATTGCCACAGAATCACTCACACACCTATCATGGCTTCGATATTCACATTCACTAACCCTAGGAAACCGAGTCCTTTCGCATTTCATGCATCGTGGGTTCACTTTGCTTATATGTGAGCCGTGTGTCGTAGCTAGCTGTTTGGTATGCTTCTACTTTGTGATTCTGATTTATATACCTGTCTTGGGATGACCCCTAGATTATCATGCTTCGATTTGAATATGCGGTATTTTCTTCTCGTGTCTTCTTCTATGTGCATGATATATATATATATATATATATATATATATATATATATATATATATATATATATATCGTATACTTCAATTCGCATGTGTCAAGATTCCACAAATAAGGACAAGGATAACCCATTTAGCCTATGCTCTGATTAGCGACAAAAATCTCCTTTGCCCAAGTGTCTAGAATCCGATTTCTTTTTTATTTTACTTGGTGCAAATCCCCTCGTCGTGTACCGTTCTCCTACTTGGGAGAGTACACACATGTATATATCCCAAAAGCCCAAAAATCGAAAAAAAAGAAAAGAAATACCCAAAAAGAAAAGAAAAGAGAAAAGAGAAGGAAAAAATGTGTATAGCCAAAAATTCAAAAAAATACATATATCCAAAACCCAAAAAATTCATGTGTGAATATTTTCCTACCTACTGAGAATAAAGGGAAGGCGAGAATTTGCACCGAGTGTTCTACTCCACATCTTCTCAACCTCCATCGTTTTCGAAAACACTTGTAATAGGAACTTTCTAGCTATTATCTAGGCGATAGTGTGGTGATTTCCTAGCCCCTAGCTGTGGAGTCCCTGACGCATAATACACTTCGATTCTTACTCTGTTCTCATGCATGCTTGAGCTATTTATTCACCGCTTATTTCAAATCGAATCGATATTTGGGTCTTTCCTTGGATTTGTGTACATGGAGCTTTACTGCACAATGTAGATAGTAACACCGTCTACTAGTACACGACCACACTCACTCGCGCTTCACCGCGTGGGCCCACGACACTGGTTTGGACTCATATTTCCTTGGTTAAGTGATGTGTTTTGTCGTATGCTTGTTTAGTGTGGCGTGTCTGATTTTGTTGGCTCTGACGGGCGATTTAGGATTTGGATTTCTCTTTCTCTCTCTCCCTCTATTTTCTCCCTCCGAGCTCCTACTCTCACTCGTCTTCCTCGAGGACGAGGAAGGGTTCAGCTTGGGGGATTTTGACGTGTGTTTATATTTTATATATCTACGCACGTCTTCTTTGTGTTTTTCCGTTGTTTTCCGTCGTCCCGTGCCCATTTTCTTGGGATTTTTAGTTTTCTTTCACTTCTTGGTGTTTTTGTGTATTTGCAGGAGATTGCCAGTGTAGGGGACATATAACGAAGATATCATGAGTCCCCGGGGGAACGGGAGGAGTCACGCACGATCCAGGGGGTCAAACGACGAAGATTGCTATTTTTCAGCCCTCAACCGATCGGTTGGACACAGCCAACCGATCGGGTGATGCACGCGTGTCCGCCCCGGACGGAGGCTGGAGTGAGGAGCAGATCAACCGACCAGTTCGTCGACCGGTTCAATCTAATAGAGCTCTCGGCCATTTGGAGCAGAATTCCAACCAATCGGGTGACATCTCACCCGATCGGTTCATCTGAAGCGACTTTTCCAAGCGACGACCCGGAGAGCTCAACCGACGGTTCGCTGACCGTGCCAAATCGTCAGTGTTCTCTGTCTTTTTGGGGACAATTCTAACCGATCGGTTCACCTGATGCCGCAATATCCAAACGACGACCCGGAGATGCCAACCGGTCGGACCAAGTGAGCGGTTGAAGTTCTGAACGTCGATGCTGAAGCACCATAGCAGCTCACCCGATCGGTTGATGCTTCAACCGATCAGGTGACGTCGATTTGTATAAATAGTTGCCCTAGGTTTCAGAAAACGGGGAGTTGTTATTTTTTCTGTCTTTTTCTTGTACGGTGACGGCTGGAATTTTACAGCATTTTGTAAGTCTTCTGATTGCTTTCAAACTTTAATATTATCTTTATAGCATTGCTACTATCTCATTTCAATCACTTGATCATGATTTCTACGGTTGATTTTCATTTAGATTGCTTTTTAGCTATGATTTGTGAGTGGTTCCCAAATCTGGGATTTTGGTGGAAACCCCTTCGTGGGTTCTCCCTAATGCGTCCATAGGACTAGGATTTCGATAGGGATTAGGAATTTAGATGGTTACACGGGGTGTTTCATTGTCATTGGTGGGAAAAAGACCGCCTTTGACCGTCGGGCCAAGGGGGAATAAACTTGGCGGTTGACTCCCTAGCCACAGCTCACACCCTTAACGTAGACATTGAATCCTAGCGCGTGGGAACGGCAGGATGAGATGTTGGGAGTAATCGTTGCGAGCTTAGTGCTCCCGGAGTCGGTCGGTGTTAATGGACATGGGAATGCCCACCGACCGAACCTGGGTAGTCCGGCGTATCATCCTGGGCATCGACCGGAATATCGGGCCCATGGGACGCTGGTATCACTCTTAGAGGCAACGTCTCACCACTAAACCCTAAATCCAATTGTATTCCTATCCGTAGGTCGTAATAGCGAGAACGCATGATAGGGTGAAAACCAAAGTCTAGGTTTCCTTTTATATTGTTTATCCCCCGTATTTACATTTTGTGACAAACCATCGATCGTACGGGCTAGCTCACCCATAGGGTGAACCGGTTCCTCTTTGACACAAGCACAACACAGGCCTCCCTGTGTTTGACCCCCAAGCCAAACTACAACACCGTGCGCTTGCGGTATAAATATTTAAATCTGGTATCCCCAATCCTATCGCACTTTTATGCATCAAAACTAGGGGACGTCAGTATGTGGTTAAGCAATTTTAGTGTAGTTTTAATTTTGTCGCTGTAAAATAGATCCCTCTTGGGGTGGTCAGATCCACCCCAAGTTGGCATAGATCGGACTAGGTTCTGGCTCTCTCAGAGCCTAGCTAAATTGTTTAGCTAGCTTAGTTTTGATTTTCCGCTGCGTTTTAATGCCCCTGTGGTCCCTTCGACTTAGAACGGACACCGATCCGAGTTCTGAGGGTCCGCCAAAACCCAAACAGTGGTATCAGAGCCATGGTTATGCTTGTAGATCTATTTTAGCGACATTTTTTAAATCTTTTAATTGCTTGTTTTAAACATACGGACCATTTTAACTTTATGTTAAAATAATGTTTTGTGTTTTAAAATTGTTTTGCAACATGAAAAAAAAATTTGGGACGATTTAAATTTTATGCAATAAATTTAAATAGGTCTTTCATGTTTAAATGTTTTAAAATTTTATTTTATAAGATAAAATAATTTTAGCATGCATTTAAAATTATTTTAAAGTTTATGTAACATAAAGGGAATATTTTATTTCATATGATGATATTGAAAATTCATATTTTTGGTTACATAAAGATTGATTTTTTTTTAAAAAAAGGCTTTATCCGAAAGTTTATTAAATTAATTCCAAATGATTTTAAAAGGGTTTTAGAATTGTTTTAAAAGATTATGTGATATAAAGAAAATTTTATTCCCATAAGATGAGATTATAAAATTGTTTCTTTTAAATTACATATTGGTTTTAAGATTATTCTATGCGATATTTTAATCTTAGAAGTGTATCGTTTAAAGCTTAGGTTTTAAAATTATTTGATAATTTTATGAATCCTAGTTTTATCTGATAAAAATGCTTTAAGCTTTACATTTTAGATCTTTAAATTTAAATGTTAAAATTTAGAGTTGCAAGTTGTTTAATTATGTTATAGATAATTTTTAACTTGCAAGCTTTCATTATATGTCACTATATAAACCTTTAATTTATGCGGTTAAATTAGTTGGTTTATGTTTTAATGGACATGTTGAATAATGTATTCATGAACCCTTTAGGTTAGCCATTAACGGATTAAAATTTTATAAGATGAAATTTTAATGACTAGTGACATGTTACGTTTTAATGAACAAAACAACATCGAAACCTAATACCAGATTAGGGTAGTCCCTTTTTGATTGACAATCATTGTAATAAATCGTTTAAATGATGATTATCATAAAAAGACTAATTTTGAAAAATATTGTTATTGTCTTATTAAAATCCTAATTAGATTGGGGTAGCATAGTTGAACGTATGAACCTTATAGTTGATAAGGACTCAATAAAAATTGTTCAACCAATCCATAAAATTTCGAATTTTAGGATCCATTAATTGATAAGGATTAACTAGTTTTAATTAAAAGCCATTTAGTTGTTGGACGAACATAGAATTGATGAAACTCCTTCAATGGATCATGATGTCGGTCAATGTGCTTGGCTAAGTTTGCTGGACCACCCTAGCTAGACTAGGGGCCGAGTGGTCTTGGCTTAGTCAATTTCCTGGCCGCGTCCGCTGGACCGTAAGGAGTCGAATCATGACTGTGTAAGTCCATTGACTATACCTAAGTCAAATACGATTATAATCTTATTCAGGATAAATCATAGCCCTCCTTGATTTAAGAGTTGGCAACTGTAAGACCCGTGTTACGGTTGTTGAGCTACATTCAAGCTGTGACATGGCAATCTTATAGAAACCGATTTCTTGATAAACATCTTGACTTGACCCAAACCGTCGTCTCGTCCCTACACCGAGCGCCGGCGCAAGTCAAACCAAAGATGTAGTATAAGTCCTGACCCAAACCAACGTGTCGTGCATACACCGAGCGACGGGACAAGTCAGGCTAGACACGAAAACAAGGGTCCGACTAGGCTAGCCATTGTGATCCGGATGAGCACACTCATGATCACAAATGACTAGTGGTAAAATCGATAGGGAATCATATTTAATATGATTGACGACGAGTTTGTCTACCGACTGCAGAGTCGGACAACTTGTTGAGACACACTCAAGGTTGTCAGACTCAGGGTAGTTGGATCCCTCTCTCACAAATGTTATTTTATAATAAACTGTTTATTATTATGGCTTTAATAAATTTAGTGGGAGAATATAGTTTTATTAAAAACCATTGAAACTATACAACGAACATATACTGACTAAAGTATCTACAAAATTGCAGAATGGATTCGGGTCTTAAATATATGGTAGAGAAGAACGTGCTCGATGGAACAAACTATAAAGACTGGCTTAGGAACATTAAGTTAGTCCTTTCTCTAGCCGGGATTGGATACGTGATGTTCAAGGACGCTCCGGAGAAGCCTGATGACGATGCGACCATCGAGGAAAAGGAAGCCTATAAGCTTTACCAGAGGGATGCAGAGAAGGCCAGGTGCCTTACTCTGGCTTCGATGAATAACGAACTGCAGAGGAAGCATGAACATATGGATGTTCAAAGTATGCTTCTGAATGCACAAGAGTTATACGGCAAGAGGTCTAGAGCTGCCAAGTTTGAAACCACGAGCAACCTCTGGGGCACAAAGGTGGAGGCTGGGCCCGTACAAGATCATGTCATCAAGATGATCGGGTACGTGGAGGATGCCACCCAGTTGGGTTTTGTCCTGGACAATGAGATGTCTGTGGACATTATCCTTAAGTCTTTAACCCCAGTCTTCAAGCCTTTCATTACTTGTTTCATAATGAACAGTCTTGAAACGGATCTTCCTGGTCTCCTCAATATGCTTAGGCAGTATGAGGAGATTGAGAAGAAACCGACTGCATTGGTTGTTGGCTCTGCTTCTTCAGACCAGCCGAAAGACAAGGGTAAGAAGAGACAGGTCCCACAACCTGCCAAGGCGAAGAAAGGGAAGAAAAAGACCAAAGGGGCCCCGTCAAAATCTGAGTGCTTCCATTGCCATAAGATTGGCCATTGGAAGAGGAACTGCAAGATTTATCTTGCAGAAAAGAAGAAGGGGCATACTGATGCCTCTACCTCCGGTACAACAAATTAAATTCAATGAAACATAATTATTTCCAATCGCATAGTATGAGATACTAAGACATCTGTGTAATGTATACAGGTGGCTGAAATGAAGCGAAGGTTGGAAGAAGTTCGGAGGACGGTCGGCATCTGAGCAATCGTTGCTGCTGGGGCCGTACGAAGACTTCGAGAGACATGAAGAAGGAGCTGATACTCATTTTAGTTGAATAAAATGTATCATTTCTTAAAGTAAAAACAATGATTGAGTGTCCAACACTCAAAGTTTATTTGATAAACATATTATGATTCATCTTTATGAGTCCGTTGTTTTTGATAAATGTCTCGGAAATTGTGCTTTCTGTTGAAATTAAGATTTGATTTAGATTGGCTTAAATTTCTGTGATTGTGGCTTTCTGAGTTGGTTGCAAAAATTCTCGAACTACGATGCAGAGCTTCAAAATTTTTTTGATTTTTTGGAGCTGACTTAATGTTATAGTCAATCAATAGTTAAGTATAGGTTCCAGAAGCGTATAAATTGTGTGTGATAACAATTATACGCATATTAAGATTAATTCTTAATAAACTACATTTGGTTATTAAAGAGTTAATATTAAATGTAGTTAAGGGAAAAGTACAGTGTAGGATGTTTGACTGAGTAAGTCAATGTTAAGATTCCTTAAACCGATCTTGACTTGACTCATTCATCAAACCCAACCTGACACTAGTACATTCCATCTAAAGCACATATCAAACGGTTATGTCTTCATATATATAATCTAAATATGATTTAGATATATAATTGAAGTACTTAACCAGGTAATTCTTAAAGTCAGTGGGAGCTAGCTCATATACTTAGTTCCGGTTTTTCGGACTAAGTAAAAAGGATTCCAACTCATTCGAATCATCTATATAAAATATTGAATCAAAATAGTTTTGATTTAATCGTATATATAGAGAATTAGGGTGTCATGCATGTACTTGACATATTGACACAAGAAAATTGGAATGAGCAGAGACTGACTTATAGAAATGTTAGACCCTACATCTAGATTGTATAAGCTAATTGTTAGCTATACAAAGAAAGGAAAATTGATCCAAATCATTTTCAAAAGGATCAACCTTGTGTGATCAAGAGATGTATTAATAAATATCCATTAAAATGCATTATAGATACTCGTTAGTAAATCCACTCTTAGGTTTGTCATATAAATGGCAAAGTGACTGATATGCTATAACGGTATGAGATACCGAGATAAATAGCCTAAGTGCAAGTGGGAGATGTAGGAGGATATATGCTCATAAGGTGATTTATCCTAAGTGTACGTCTTGTTCATAAGACATATGGTGTCCATTATCCTAAGTATGAAATCGTATGTATATATATATATATATATATATATATATATATATATATATATATATATATATATATATATATATATATATATATATATATATACTTAGATAATGTCCATAGACTTATAGTTAGGTCCTTACGTATCCAGATAAGATCTCGATTATGAGTAGTAAGCGACCGAATAGAAACGTAAGTCTTAAATGGTTCGTGGTCATAGATGTGTTGAGAACTGGATATCAACACATCGGACAGACCACTGTGTCTTTGTCTTACCTTAAGGTAATGATGATCTCATAGTCATTCGACTTGGCGAAGTCAGAGACAAGACACAGGTGCTCATTGGAGAATGAGTTCACTGAACGACCAACTTAGAGTTATTAAATGGTTAACTTTAACTAAACTGTCTATAATAACTCTAGGGTGATGATAGGTTAGCTGGTCCTTAAGACCTGAAGTCATTTGTACGAACCTGTGAGTGAACGATGTAGCTTAGACCTATGATCTAGCTTCGAGGCTAGGCCTGCTGAAAGATCTTAGGTTGAGTTGCACCCAAAGCTCTCGAGGCGAGTAGATGACTAAGATGGGATTCGTCACTTCCGTTAAAGGGAAGTTAGTGTCACAGGCTCAGTACGATCTTTGTGTTAATCCTCGGCCGGGGTACGTTATAAGAAGTATAACGTGAATACAACAAAGACCGCCGTATACTGACCAATGTTGTCCAATAGGGTTGACAGTAAACCATACCCTAGGCCAACAGGGACACAGTCTTGACGAAGGGACTATAGATAACTGTATTCATCGCTAACACAGCCAAAGTAAACCCAAACGATACTTTTGTCAATGGGTCGATCACGTTATGATGACTCTGAAACAGGGACGACAACTACTGCTCGTGGTGACCGTCGTCTAGGGGTTTCGAGCCCCAACCTGTAATAAGGTCAGGCTGTAGGGTCTCACACCAAGTAGCGTTCGTGTCTTAGTAATAGGAAGAATAATAAGAGAGATTCATTCGATGGAAAGGAATAGTTAATGTTCACAAGCCAGTTGTGAGACTAAGTCGTAGATGCAATATGGACTATGTTGCATTTAATGCAAACAAAGATTAAACGTGTCGTAAATTGGTTACGACAGTATTTGTAGGAATAAATACATTGGAAAGGGTTACCTGGCTGACGGGATCGTCCCGATCTAAACACAGGTTCAAACCGCATCCAAATCAGAGATCAAACGAGCCCAGAAACGCGAAAACAGTCCAAGGCAAAGTGGGTTAGACCAACTGGGATAACAAGCCCATCCGCAAGGGTAAACGGGCGTGGCTCGCTGGCTGCAACAGGTGAACGTTGCTGCACAGCGGGCGCGGCCCGCTGGAGCAGCGGGCGCGGCCTGCTGGCTGCAGCGGGCGCACGCCCGCCTTCCTTGCCTTTGGCGGGCGCGCCCGCTAAGCCTAGCGGGTGCACCCGCAACTTAAGTGATTTTAGGGTTTTTTGAAACCCCAAATGACGGCTACGAAAAATTGATTTTTTGCCCATCTTTGGGCAATTGTTTGAGGGGTCAAACGAAGTCGAAATTCGTCGCCGTTGGTTCCTACGCGTTCACCATTTGAAGCCCTTCGAATTGATAGCTTGTTTGGTGCCTAAAGTTTAATGGATAAGGAGAATTAATTCATTGAAGTTGGCATTTATGAAATGCTCACTAAACTTCAATTAAATCTTAATTAGCTAAATTAATTCCTCCTAGATTTGTTTTAGTCCCACATTGCTCATAACGTAAGTAGGAGTACCGACTCCCTAAATAAATAGGGGTGCACTCTCTTCGTTGAAAAATGCACCAAGTCCTCGATCGAGTAGCTCCAGATTTTAGAGCAAGCTCGATCTACAACTAAACTATTCTCCCTCTCTCTCTTCTTCCTATTCTCCGGACTAGTCCTAGCAAGACTACGAAGGGGGTTTGGATTCGGAACCAGACGTCTAAGACGCGGGTCTACTCAAGTGAAACTTTCTACCGCGTGTGATCGGATTGGAGGCGGGAGTCGGTTCGGGCAGATCGGTTCGAGGGTGCAAGGCGGCTCGAGTGGATCGAGTCAAGGCGGTTCGGCTACGAGGAGCGTCAGAAGATGGTGCGGTACATCTTGCCCGCCCCAGGGTCGAGATTTCGGGTATGTGGTTAAGCAATTTTAGTGTAGATTTAATTTTGTCGCTGTAGAATAGATCCCTCTTGGGGTGGTCAGTTCCACCCCAAGTTGGCATAGATCGGGCTAGGTTCTGGCTCTCTCAGAGCCTAGCTAAATTGTTTAGCTAGCTTAGTTTTGATTTTCCACTGCGCTTTAATGCCCCTGTGGTCGCTCCGACTTAGGACGGACACCGATCCGAGCTCCGAGGGTCCGCCAAAATCCCAACAGTTCAAGCAGGTCATTTGCTTCCTCAGCTGATTTGTCTAGAAGGGCGCCTTGTGCGGCGACATCAATGATCATCTTCGTATTGGGCTGCAGCCTGCTGTAGAAGCTTTGGACTAGATCCCATGATGGGATCCCATGGTGTGGGCACTGATGCAGAAGGTCCTTGAACCTTTCCCAGGCTTCGTAGAGCGGCTCTTGCGGTAATTACTTAAAGTTGGAGATAGTGTTGAGTATTGGACTTCTCCCTACTTGGTGTTAATGATGAGCAAACATAAATACTTGTGACTAATCTCCTATTTGCAGTTAATCCATTGCCTAAGCTTATTATGAAGATCGATTTGCAATGGATGACACTCAAAGATCATTGAAAGCAAATGAAATGGATTGGATGATCGTAGATGGTGATTGAAGCCCCTAGAAGAATTCAAGCTCAGCGTTGGAAAGAAGAGAGAGTTCATCAAATGTAACTTTCTTGTTCCTCTTCTAGTATGTAGCTTAGAAGTAGAACTTTGTTGGAGCACACACACATCTTCATTTCAGTCTTAGGATATCATTAGATCAACCTTCCTTAGACTCCAATTCATTTCTATCTAGATTGTGCATTTCATGTTTATAACAGTCGACTGCTGAACATTTTTCAGTCGCCTGTCTCAAAACAGTTGACTGTGTTTTGTTCTACAGTCGCCCGTTATGCACAAACTTTTTCAGCTAGTTTTTGGGCTTCTTAGCTTTAACTCTCACATGCGACTTATGAACGATTCACATGCACCTGTCCCAGTGACAGTCGACTGTGTTTTGTTATTCAGTCGTCTGTCTATCTTTAGCCCAAATTCTATTTGTCTGTTTTAACTGGCCGGTCGACTATTGTTGGATTTACAGTCGACTGTCCAATGGAACAGTCGACTGTCAATGTTTCAACAGTCGTCTGTCTTTGAGCCTATTTGATGACTCAACTCTCTGGAAAATCTCAGAGTCTTGACAGTCGTCTGTAGAATGAATTACAGTCGCCTGTTCAGTTTAACAGTCGACTGTCGTCTCTTCATCAGTTGTCGGTCCTATTCTCCCAGAGATTTCTCAGATTTCCTCAACTTACCCAGTTTACGGCCAGTCACCTGTAGTAATATTTACAGTCACCTGTTGGTTCAACAGTCGACTGTCTATGCCTCAACAGTCGACTGTCCACGTGGTAAGTTATCGTTATGAATTCTCACCTACCCTCTGTCCCTGTGCAGTAGTCGACTGTGAGTTCTTCAACAGTCGACTGTCTGGGGCACAGATTATATCCGTTGAGTTTTTCCTCACAGATTTCAAAGGTGTTTTTGTTGATTTCGTTTAAAGGGTTTGAAAAACCTATAAAAGAAGCCTCTACTGTTCCATTGAGAGGCTAGACTCTTTGATTATCCAGTTGCAAAATCATTCAAGCTTTCATTCTCTCAAGATCAAAGCTCTCAAATCCTAAAGCCCTAAGAATTCTAATCTTCTATCTCTTGCTCTCCAACCTAGAACCAAAGAGAAATCTTCTAGGCATTTGGTGAAGTCAAGAGAAAGGGCTTTACTCTCTTCCAAGAGAGTCGTCCTACACACAACACACTTCTCCTTCAAGTTCTACTTCAAGGCATAGGTGATTGTAAGTACTGCTTAATTTCATATTTCATAACTTTAGTTATTTGATTTACTCTCGGTTTGTGAGAGTGGTTTGCTTGCTCCCAAGTTGTGGGAGTCAAGATCAATCGATTGTATTTCGATTTCACTTGTAGGGTTGCTACAAGTGGGTTTTAAGGAAATCTCAAGTTAGGGTTCTAACTTGAGTATCCGGTTGTTAACCGGGTGGAAGGGACGTAGGATTACCGGGAACAAGTCGGAAAGTGACTTGGGTAATCCGAACCCTTGAAACATCCTTGCGTTTGCATTTGTTTCATTTTGGGTTTATTTCTATTCCGCACTATTTGTTGGTTAGGAATTTAATTTGGTGTAACTGTCTTTTTAAATTGCATAAACACTATGCAACCCCCTTCTAGGGTTTTTCTCATAGCCAGGGACCTTACAATTGGTATCACCGGTTTATAGCTATGGCATCCAACAACAACAACGTTCCTCCACCGTCTTCATACAACAATCACGATCGTGATGGTGCGTCCACAGTTTTCGAAGGACAATCAATGGCGCGTCCTCCGCGTTTCAATGGCACGAACTTCGGCTATTGGAAATGCCGGATGGAGACGTTTCTAAGGAGTGCTTCCCTTTGGAGAACCCTCCACAAGGAATACGTCGAGCCCACCGAAGAGGATTTCGAAAAATGGACGGCTTCCGAGAATTCCACCGAAGTCAACAACGCAAAGGCAATGAACGCTCTTCATTGTGCGTTGGACCCAGATGAGTTCAACAAGATATGCACATGAAAGAGTGCATATCAAATTTGGAACCATCTCATCGTTACCCATGAGGGAACGAATAAGGTAAAACTGTCTAAACTCTATGTTGCCGTGCAAAATTTCGATATGTTTCATATGCAAGAAAATGAAAGCATAGCATCGATGTACGAATGTTTTAACGATATCACTAATGAACTGGAAGCTCTCGGTCAAGTCTATTCCCAACAAGATAAGGTAAGGAAGATCATAATGGGAATGACCTCCAAGTGGGAAAGAAGAGCTATCGCCATCGAGGAGGTCAACGACTTTAAGACTTACACAGTTGTGAACCTTATCGGCACTCTCATGTCTTACGAAGTAAGACGGAAGAACCGATTAAAGTTTCGAGCTATAATGAACCCTTCGGAGGCCAAGAAGAAAGCTTTGGTATTCAAAGCCAGTTCCTCATCCTTCGATAGTGAAGAATCAGAAAATGAGATGGACTTAGATGAAATGGCTCAAATGGCGAAGAAGTTCCAACGCTTCTTTCGCAAAGGTAAATTTTCATATACGAATAGATTTGATTCTACTAATAACACTTCCTCTCTTTGCTTTAAGTGTATAAGCCAGGGCACATCAAGAAGGATTGCCCAATGCTATGAAACAAAGAGAAGTGGAAGGCTCCGAGTACCACAAGTCTGACAAGAATAAGAAAGATAAGAAGAAAGGACTAGTAGGTACATTCGATGACTCAAGTGGAGACTCATCAAGCGAATCCGATGATGAGAAGGGTGAAAGTGCCCACATGTGTTTCATGGCCCGGGAAGATTCACTCTCTGATGAAAGTGATTCCGACATGGATGAAACCGAGGTAACTATGGATGAATTGCGTATTGCTAATGAATAATTATTTGCTAAGTATCAATCTTTAATGCTTAGATATACTAGTTTAAAGAAATTGAATGTTAACAATCCATCCATCCCATGCATTATCAACAATGACACCATTGTTGATACATTAACCCTTGAGAAAGCGAATTTAGCTTCTCAAAATGTCACTTTGAGAAATGAGGTGAATACCCTCAAATCTCAACTAGATCAAACACATCCTAATGATAATAGTGATCTAGTTTCACGACACACCCAATTGGGTTTAGAGAATGATTCTCTTAAAATCCAAGTGCACGAGCTCAAAGCACGTGTTTCCACCTTGGATACCAATATTTCTTCTCTTAAGGAGAAATATGAGCTCATGTCCTCCCATATTGTGAGATTTAATAAGGGAAAAGGACAATTGGACGATTTGCTAGCAAACCAATTTCGGCCACACATTGTGTTGGTCTTGGTTTTGTGGAAGCAAATGCATCCAATGATCGCACCTCCTATAGTGGTGTCACTATAGACTTTGTGAGGCCATCCTCCGGTGCATACACAAGTGGTGTCAAAGACACTATAGGTAGCAAACCTACCAAGAAAGTCACCACTTCACCGTCTCTTCTTTTTTGGCAAGAAACCCACTAAGGGTGGAAACAAAAAAAGAAGCCATGCTTACATGTACACCAACCTTCATCCACATAGGAAATCTCCTACTTCACAAGTGGATACTCATGACACTTTCTTTGCTCCACACCCATAGACACGTACAAATCCACACATGAGAAATACTCATGTACGTGCTCCTATACATCCATATGCTCATACACATCATTCTTACATGTATTGTCATGCCCTGCTTCCCAAAAATATGAAGGCGAAGCGTGAGAAGGTCCGCTCAGACTTGAAGCTACAAAGCCGCAAGTCCGATAAGCGTCAATTTACACAAAGTAGCAGGTCCCTGTAATGTGACTCGGAAACAGCAATAACAATAATAGAAAAGAGGCAAATAATAAAATTATTCATCTCAAAGTCCAGATATAAATTCAACAACCAGTAATGCCACCAGGCAGACAAAGGAGTCCAAAAGAAAAAGGCCCAGCATGGCCAACAAGGAAAACTAACAACAACCGTGCTACTCACCGACAACAACACAACAGCTAAAGGTAGAACTGTGAAGGAACACTAGGACTGGTCACCGGTGTCCTCGTACTCCACGTCAACAACAGGGTCGGGCACGAACTCCATGAACTCGTCGCCCTCAATAGCAATCTCTGGCTCAGCAACTAACATGTGACACCCAAAGAGAAGGGGCACATGTCAGCAAGTCTACAAGACTTGTGCAAGGAAACTACAGAAAGTAAAAACAACCTAGCAGTTCTAGAGTATGGTATAACATGACATGTTACGCAAGGAGAACAGCAAGTAAAATAAACAGCAGTTTATGACATGCATGATTTAGAGCATGGCAGGTAGAAACATGGCATGTGCAAGTAAACATTTACAAGGACAAGTACAAGTATTGTAAGCATGTCGTGCACAGAGATTCCGCCCTTTGGCTAGAGTGGCTGTACGGGCCAACTCTTACGCTCAAGTGATCGTTTATCCCTACCCCTCCACGTGTATCGAGCCAGGGCATTACCCCCGAACACGGAATGCTCGCTTCTGGATCACGAGCCAGGAAGTGTTTTTAACACGTATGGCGTAGGGTTATGCCCGCATAACGGGTGCCTAGCCGGTAACACGGAAACACGGATTTGTAGCGTGTGCTACGATGCAACATGCAGCATGATATGTAAATGGATGCACATGACAATTATTCGAAATGAAATTGCGTACCGTTAAAGAAAATTAAACATGACAGGTAATGTATGACATGACATGACAAGGGAAATTCTAGCTTCGTTGTCAAGCTAGAATTTGAATTTGTGCCTAGACCGCTATCATTTCACGGTCTAGTCTCTTTCACGCTAAAACAAGGTATTGGCCTAAAAACATAGCCTAAAGCAAGGTTGGCAAGTTTCACTTGCCTGGTACCGAAGTTGTTGTTCGACGAGAGCCTCGAGATCGGTATCCTACGGAAATTGGGTTCGCGTTTACGAAGCGAAGTTCGAGACACCTACGGATCTGCGGTAGGAGAAGATCTCGCCGGATTCCGGATTTGCCGTCGCCAAATCGGATCTAGCACGGCAACGGAAGAAGCGATCCGGAAGGACTAGGGTTGAAGAGAATTCCTCACGGCCGAAAAGCTACAGATATGGAGATTTGAGTTCGTCGGGAAAATTCTGGAGCAAAAGGAGATTTTAGGGTTTTTGTGGTCGGTTGGCGGCCTACGAGGGTGGTGCCGGCGCAAAGGAAGGTGAGGGGGAGCACGGGATGATGAAGAATGGCAAGAGGAAGGTTGGGGGATGATTGGGGAAGAAGGTTGGCTTGGAGAAGTGAAGAAAGAATAGAAATGGTCGGGGGTTTAAATAAAAAGAATTAGCGGTGGCTACGACTTAACCTAGGTTTACTGGGAAATTTAGTCTGTCAGAGAAGAGTGGTCGACCGACTAGGTTGGGATCTAGTCGGTCGGTCGCCCAACTGACACCGACTAAAATCAAACAGTGAACAGGGTTGGTACCGGGAAGGCATAATTAGTCGGTCTGTGAAGGATCGTCAACCGACTAGTTTGGAAACTAGTCGGTCGGTGAACGTTCATGAACCGACTAAAGGTCGAATAAGATAGACAATGAGTACTGACAGTTAGTCAGTCTGAGAAGAAACTCTAACCGACTAGTTTCTCAACTAGTCGGTCGATAGTTATTCTTTGACCGACTAATTGTAAACAGTAACTCAGCCGACAAAAAGGTACTCTGTACAAGTCGGTCTGAGAACAAGTCTTGACCGACTAGTTTCACAACTAGTCGGTCGATGAATGTGCTTAGACCGACTAATTGTAAACAGTAACTCAGTCGAAATTTATTGAGAAGAACTAGCCGGTCTGTGAGGTGTTGCCGACCGAGTAGATTGCAATCTAGTCGGTTGGCTCTCCTTCATGAACCAACTAAGATGCACGAAAAGTGCCGAAACGAAGTGCAAAGCTTCGGGAATATTCCTATGGTCTCTAGGATCGCTCTAGCTCTAGGATAAGGACGTTATGAAGCTCAACGTAAGAACGTCAGACAGGGAAAAGCACACAAGGAGAGAACATCCAATATTATTCATATAATAGTCATTACAAAAACCGGTCGTTACATCCTCCCCACCTTAAGAAAAATTCCGTCCTCGAAATTTCCTAACACTCACGTGTCAGTGAACAAAAGTGGGTTACGCTCTCTCATCTCGTCCTCTCTCTCCCAAGTAGACTCTCCTGGCGAGCCGTGTCGCCACATCACCCTAACAAGATCTACTGTCTTGTTCCGAAGTGACTTCTGACGTATGTCCAAGATCTGCACTGGCTGCTGGTCATACGTCAGATCGGGGTGAATGGTGATCTCCGAGAAATCCACAGTGTGAGATGGATCGCTGACGTACCGACGAAGTTGTGACACATGGAAGACATCATGAACTCCTTCCAAGGATGGCGGCAAAGCTAAGCGGTAGGCTACCTTGCCAACCCTCTCCAGAATGTCAAACGGTCCAATGTATCTCGGGCTTAGCTTCTCTCGTTTCCCAAAGCGAATCACTCCTCGATTCAGGGAAATCTTCAGGAACACATGGTCACCTGGCTGAAACTCCAGCGGACGCCGTTTAGCATCAGCCCAATGCTTAAAACAGTCATGCGCAATCCTCAGCCTCTCTCGTATGTTCCTCACAACATCCACAGCCTCCACGATCATCTCAGGTCCTAACAGCTCCCGATCTCCAATGTCATCCCAGCTCAGTGGCCATCGACATTTCTTCCCGTATAGCGCGGCAAAAGGTGCCATGCCAATACTCGCCTGGTAGCTGTTATTGTAGGCAAACTCAACAAGGTGGAGATGATCCTCCCAAGAACCCTTGAAGTCCAACATGCACGCCCTCAGCATGTCCTCCAAGATCTGGATCGTCCTCTCAGACTGGCCATCCGTCTGCGGATGGTACGCCGTGCTGAAACTCAGACTCGTACCCAAACTCTTCTGCAGACTCTGCCAGAACTGAGATGTGAACCTCGTGTCTCTGTCCGACACGATACTCACAGGGACTCCGTGAAGTCGCACGATCTCCTGCACGATTCATGTTACATCACTATCTAGACTAGGAAAAAGGAAATTAAAACGGAGAGTAAAAGATTTACCTCCATATATCTCCTTGCTAGCGCCTCCTTAGACTGTCCCACTCGGAAGGGAATAAAGTGCGCGGATTTGGTTAATCGGTCTACGATCACCCAAATCGCGTCATTCTGTTTCGGACTCCGAGGTAGTCCAGTCACGAAGTCCATAGTGATGTGTTGCCACTTTCACTCCGGGATCGGAAGCGGTTGTAGCAACCCTGCCGTACGCTGATGCTTCGCCTTTACCTGCTGGCAAACCAGACACTTGGTTACACTCCGAGCCACACTCCTCTTCATTCCATGCCACCAATAGTTCAGGCGAAGGTCCTGGTACATCTTGGTCCCACCAGGATGCACAGAATACGGCGAACTGTGTGCCTCAACCAACAACTCCTCCCTGATGTCCCCAGCTGGCACACACAACCTAGCTCCAAACCTCAGCGAGCCATCCTCATGATTAACGAAATCTGTCCGCAGACCGGCTTCCACCAACTCCCGAATCTTCACCAACTTTGGGTCTCCAGCCTGACCAGCCTTGATCCTATCCACAATCGGCGACTGTATCTGCATACACATCAAGGAAGAAGCCTCTCCAGGAAGAACAATCTCAATACCGGACTCGCAAAAATCATGCTGCAATCTCCACTGCGAAGTCAACATCATCACCGCTGGAAGTCTACTCAGCGCATCCGGAACCACGTTCACCTTGCCAGGGTGAAACTACAAATCAATATCGTAGTCTGCCATGAGCTCCAACCACCGACGCTGTCGCATGTTGAGCTCCTTCTGAGTGAAAATGTACTTCAAGCTTTTGTGATCGGTGAAGATCTTCACCTTCTCACTCAGCAGGAAGTGCCTCCAAATCTTCAGCGCAAACACGACAGCGGCCAACTCCAAATCGTGTGTCGGGTAATTCTTCTCATGAGCCTTAAGCTGACGAGAAGCATACGTAACCACGTGCCCATTGATCACTCCGTATTTTACACCTTTTTCCCGCATGTTTGCATGCCATTTAGATCGATCAAATCATGTTTTTCATGATTTATCGACAATATTGCGATACTTTTCACGATTTGTTCTTTTTGTCGTATTTCAGGAGATTTGGAGCAATTTGGAGTGATTTCGAGATACACCCACTCCGGAGTGTCACTGATGACTTCCCCAAGGGGTATTTTGCTATTGAAGAGGAGCGGAAGAAGAAAAACGTCGTAGGAGCGATGAGGAGGCAAGAACATTCAGATTGGGCATTTTTAGCATCTCACTCGGCCGAGTGAAGGAATCACTCGGCCGAGCATCGAGACCCCGCTCGGCCGGCCAGATCGGACACGCTATCAGCGTGCACTCGGCCGAGCATCAGAAGCCGACTCAGCCGAGTGACGAAATCCCGTCCGCCCGAGTGGCACTCAGACGACGCCCATCAAAAAGTCCAGACTTACTGTTTTTCGTCAGTCTGAGCATCAGAAGCCCCACTCGGCCGAGTGGCAATTGCCGACCGCCCGAGTGAAGATAGCCCATCGGCCGAGTGACGACAACTCACTCGGCCGAGTGACCCCCGAAGTGAAGACCCCCAAGACCCCAGACTTACTGGAAATCATCAGGGTCTATGACTCGGCCGAGCGACTTTTGTCACTCGGTTGAGTGAGCAGTGCTGCCTGTAGCGGAAATCACGATTTTGGAGCTACGCATGGGCAGTTTGGTCACGAATTTTTGGGCAGTTTTGGGGGGTATTTAACCCCAGATTCTAACCTAGTTTAGAGAGCTTTTTTATTGCTTTTGGCAGCTTTTTTAGATTAGACTTTTTAGAGTTTGATTCTTGTGATTGGAGAGGAGAAGAAAGTGTTATTTTGTTGGATTCTTGGAAAGCTACATTGGTTTGTCTCCCTCTCCATTAAAAATCTTATTTTTATTGCTATTTTGAATATTACCATGAATTCTATTGCTATTTCAATTGATTGTTCTTCCATTTGCGATATGATTTGTGAGTAGTCTTAACGTCTTAGGGCGTGGGGATGAACCCTACGAGCCCAATTTCCGATTTGTGATGATTTGGTAACACTATTGCTAGAATTGCTATTTGGGTTAGTTTGGGATTGATATAATACGGATAGCTAGGTGTTCATATCGATTGGGATTTGCAAGAGATTGGATCCCAATTCGATAGGAAACCCTAGAAATCCGAATTGGGTTGAAATTGAGTTTCCGTAGTATTGGTTTGCAAGAGATTGGACCGATACTAGGATCCTCGGTTGCAATTCTATACCGATACCCGTTTGCAAGAGATTAGACGGGTAGGAACTATCCCAACCTAGGTCGTAGCCCGAGTTTGCACGAGAGTGGGCTCGGGATGCGATTGAACAATGATGTTGATCCTAATGCTAGCTTGCCTAGGCTAGGGTTTGCAAGAGATTGGACCCGAGCCTAGGTCTGCTATAGACCGACAACAGCGCGAGAGCGTGAGCTAGGTTTTACATTCAGTTGCAACTAGTTCATCCGACATTCTACCCTAGCAATTGTGAAACCGATGAATCACAATGACGAGATACGGTGAGTAGCAGGGATTCCCTATTCCCTAGGCGTCTTTATTTGATTTTATATCTCTTTACATTATTTGACGATTGTGACAACATCGTCGAAAGGTAATTTCCTACTTTTCTGTCCATATAGCCAGGTTGTTCGGAGAAGGCACTGTCATACGTCCTCCCTGTGTTCGATACCCGCTCGCCGCTACACCGTGCGCTTGCGGTAAAACTACACGGTCGCTCTTTAGGGTGTACGCCCAGGCGCGATCAAGTTTTTGGCGCCGTTGCCGGGGAGGCGATTGTGTTTGATCCTACCACCCTAGCTATTTCTTTCTTTTTATTTTATTTCTTCATTTTTTTATCTAACCCTTCAATTGTGCTAATCACTTCTTTGAAACTTTGTTTTCCCGTGCATGTACACGAGATCCACACCGGACCCCATAGATATATTGTTTGATCCTAAGATCGAGCGTACATTGTGGAGAATCAGAGCGGAGAGGAGACCCAATACGGAAGGGAGGTTTATGAACGTTCGGGAGACGCCTGAAGAGTTAGCGGCAAGAATGGCGAGGATTATTTCCATTCGAGATAGGTTCCGGCCTAAGACTTCTTCAACGACCTTGTCCATAGCTATGCCGGAGTTGGCGGCCGACAAGAATTTTGAGTTGAAGACCGGACTTGTGGTTCTGATGCAGCAGGATCCATTTCATGGGAACGCCCATGAAAATCCCCACTACCACATCCAGCTCTTCCTATCAAAGTGCGCCACCTTCCAGATGCCGGGCGTCACCCTAGATGCCATCAGACTGCGCCTCTTCCCCTTCACACTAAAAGATAAAGCTCTTTATTGGTTGAGGACGCAAGCTGAAGGAGTCTTTACCACATGGGACGAGTTGGCGAGCGCGTTTATTGACAAGTTCTATCCGCCCTCCAAGACGGTAAAGATTAGGAGTGCTCTCATGTCCTTCAAGCAAGGACCTCAAGAGACACTCTACGAGGCATGGGAGCGCTTCAAAGACCTGCAGCATCAGTGCCCCCATCATAGCATTGAAGATTGGGAGCTAGTCCATAGCTTCTACAATGGTCTCCAACCGGGGACCAAGCATATTATTGATGCCGCGGCAAATGGGGCCATCCTATCGAAGACTCCCGACGAAGCTACGGCCTTAATTGAGGAGATGGCCTCGAATAATCAACAATGGGGCGACGAGCGAGGACACTCTTCGTCCTCCTTGAAGCCATCTAGTATCTATGAGGCCAAGGCCGTGGCGGAGCTGACCAACAAGTTCGATTCTCTCCACAAGGTGGTGGAGATACTGGAGAAATATATCACGGAGCCCCAAGGAGCCCCTTCCACATCCACACCAACAAGTCAAATGTGCGATTGGCAAGACCAATCCCAAGCTATGTATTTGGGAGGAGAACAAGGAGAGGGATCTTTGGAGCAAGTTCAATACGTCACGGGGAACCAAGGATATTGGGCCAATCCGGCCGCCAGAAACCATCCCGGTTTCTCCTATGCAAACAATGATGGAGCATTGAACCCCCCGCAACAACCACCTTACCAAGCTCGACCACAACAACAACAACAACAACATTATCCACCGAGGGGGCCTCCGCAACAAAATTTCCCACCAAAGCAACAAGTGGGGCCCTATAGGCCGCCCGGATACAATCAAGGGTGGAGAAATCCAAACCCTCCACAAGCTCAACAACGTTCCGACTTTGAAGCTAGAGTGGAGGAGTTTATGGTCGAGCAGAAGAAGACTAATGCTTCCTTGAAGGCGAGCCAAGATTCCCTTGCAACCGTTGTAGGCCAAATCTCAGAGCAACTTGCGTTGCTCAATCGAAATAGTCAACAGTTGCCGGCTCAACCCGAGCAAAATCCACGGGGCACCACCAGACATATCAACGCCGTGGTTGCAGTTACTACGAGAGGCGGGAAGGATACCACCCCCGTCATGATTCCAACCAAGGAGCCCGTGGTGGAGAGAGTAGAGCCAAGTGAGCCGGTCATTGAAGTTGAGAGAGAGAAAGAGCCGCAAGGGGAAGAAAAGTCCAGAGCGGAGCAGCTGATTGAAGAGAGGCATTTTATGCGACCGATCCCATTCCCTCAGAGGCTTGCTAGAGCAAAGATGGAGAAACGGCTAGCCAAGTTTCTCGAATATTTGAGGGGGGGTAAGCCTCAATATCTCCTTCCTCGACGCTATCGTGGAAATCCCGACATACGCCAAGTTCTTAAAAGATTTGATTACGGGAAGAAAGAGGAAGGAGAAAATCATGCTCGCTGAGGAGGGGACTTGGTTCACCAAGAGAGAGAAGGAGCCTGCCAAATTCAAAGACCCGGGGAGTTTCCGAATTCCTTGCACCTTAGGCGGCGTCCCTCTACAAAAGGCGTTAGTAGACTTAGGGGCTAGTGTTAGCCTC
The DNA here is from genome assembly GCA_030789695.1 of Scilla litardierei. Lineage (NCBI taxonomy): Eukaryota > Viridiplantae > Streptophyta > Magnoliopsida > Asparagales > Asparagaceae > Scilla > Scilla litardierei. The sequence goes on from CM061136.1 coordinate 33,136,557, forward strand.
ATGCCTCTCTCTATGTTCCGAAGACTAAACACCGGCACAGAATTGAAGCATACCGACATGCGGATACAACTAGCAGATGGTCGGATTACAAGGTCGGTAGGGATCGCAGAGGACATCCCGCTACAAGTCCCGGGAGGCATATGTTTGCCATGCGACTTTGTGATCATGGATGTCAAGGAGGAGGAAGATACGTCGCTAATTCTTGGACGCCCGTTCCTCACCACCGCCGGTGTCATTGTCGACGTACGTGAAGGGACTCTAACATTGAACGTCGGCAACATCGAGGTGGAGCTTCATATACCCAAGGTAATGAAACACATGCCTTATCATGAGGAACTGGACTATATGGACCTCCTTGACGAGGTCATTGAGGAGGCGATCCCCCATTCCATCGGCGCACAATTCAAGGATGATTTTGAGGAAGGGCCGGATTTGGGCCAAGAAGAAAAGATGAATGACTCCCCCGATCTCTCCATGGAAATTGATGAAGGCGACGCTGATGTCACGAGAATACGAGAGCTCTGCAAGCTCTCAAAGATAAAGTCTCCGAAGAAAGCCCCACCGATACGAAAATCGGTGTCACCGGTGAAGCCAAGGCCCGGAGCAAGCACTAGCTTGGGGGAGCCACCCCCCAACACTACCCAAGAAGAAGGAGCACCGAGGAAGAACACGCCGCCACAACATCCAAATCCGAGCGTTCTTCCCGATAAATTCGACGGGTGCATCTCATATGCACCCAATATCCCGCATTAACTTGAAAATCCAAGGGGGTCGAGCTCAAGACCTTAAACGAGCGCTTGTCAGGAGGCAACCCGACGGTTATCGCTTTATTTTTACTTTTTTCTTTATTTTTGTTTTAGAACTTATTAGTGTTTTGAGTCGTTTTCCTGAAAAATTCGTGATAACGGGTCCTATTTTTCTTTGACAGGAGAGGAGAAATGGATATCTATCATTAGGAGGATGAACAAGGCGACAAAGAGCGCTCCAGGAATGCGCTCGATGCTTAGGAGGAGAAAGAAATCATCTGGAGGAAGAAAAACAGAGATTAGAGCCCAAACGGAGCCAAACAGCAGAAAACAGGGGTCACTCGGCCGAGTAGAATATCCACTCGGCCGAGTACATAAGTTCGTCCGCCCGAGCGGCGCACCAACGAGGGAAGTCTGTTGTACCCAACTCTCTGTTTCTTTTCTTGATTTCAATATAATTGCCACTCGGCCGAGTATATATCTTCACTCGGCCGAGTGAAACTGATACGCTCCTAGGGCGAGAATTACCGAGTAGCTTGTGCCACTCGGCCGAATGGACTTTCTCCACTCGGCCGAGGGTGGCAAAGCCACTCGGTCGAGTCGTAAGCGGGGATGAATTTTCAAAAATATTTTCGTTACGTTCACTCGGCCGAGTCGTAACTTTTCCTATATAAAGGGGAGCGTGTCGGCGCGTTTTTCGAAACGAGTAAAACCCCAAAAACGCCCGACTGTTCGTATCCCTCGGCCCCGTTCACCCCGCGACTCGCCCGACCGCCTTGCCCGCCGCCGCGCTCGGCCGACCACCGCCGGCCGACGACGCCGCCGCACCGCCCGAGTCGCCGGCGACTCCCTTGCCGCCGGTCAAGCTCCGGTATGCCCTATTTCGCCCATTTCTCCATTTTTCTCCTATTTTTTTGACGATCCATGTTCTAATCGAGCCCCTAGCCTAAATTAACTTCAATATCTATCCATTATACCCCTATTCCCCCATTCATTTTGAATATTACTCGCTGATATCTTCGTTTGATGTGCAGGCTATATTGGGGAGCTTAGGGGAGCTTAGGGGAGCTTCTGGGGAGCACTTTTGGCTTTGTGGATGCGGCGTCTTCGCACGCATCCACTATTTTGCTCTCGCGGCGTGGTCTGGTATATTCGTTCCACTCATTTTCGCACGCCGCATTTATTTCGCTTTTTGGTGAGCACTCGGGGCCCACATGCCGCCCCGGACACGGCCACGCACCAGGAGAGCTTCCGTCAAGCGGAAGCGGCCGGATGAGCCCGGCCCCTCCCACGAGATGGAGGACTCTCCCCCGCCTACACCACCTCACCCCGTACAGCCACAGCCTGCAGACCCCGTTCACCCCGCACAGCCACTGCCTGCAGTCCCCGTTCACCCCGCACAGCCACTCCCTGCCGACCCACTGCCACCACCGGCTCCACTTGTCGGGCCGCTGGGGATTACGTTTCGAGACGACGCACACCGCGTCGTTTTTGAGCGCATTTCCCAGCGCTCAATTGTACCCTCCAGGTTTGCACACCTTGCAGACCTAGGACGCCTGGGGGTACTTGAGGGGATGCTCACGTTGTATGACAACGTGGGTTGGCGAGATTTTTTCCAAGTGTCGGCGGACACCTTCGTCCGTCCAACACTTGAGGTGCTGAGTTCTATTGCCCGGACCGACGAGAGATGCTCATTTAGGTTTATGGACCGATGATCGCACCCGGGCGTACACCCTAAAGAGCGACCATGTAGTTTTACCGCAAGCGCACGGTGTAGCAACGAGCGGGTATCGAACACAGGGAGGACGTATGACAGTGCCTTCTCCGAACAACCTGGCTATGGGGACAGAAAAGTGGGAAATTGCCTTTCGGCGATGTTGTCACAATCGTCAAACAATGTAAAGAGATATAAAATCAAATAAAGACGCCTAGGGAATAGGGAATCCCCGCTACTCACCGTATCTCGTCATTGTGATTCATCGGTTTCACAATTGCTAGGGTAGAATGTCGGGTGAACTAGTTGCAACTGAATGTAAAACCTAGCTCACGCTCTCGCGCTATTGCCGGTCTATAGCAAACCTAGGCTCGGGTCCAATCTCTTGCAAATCCTAGCCTAGGCAAGCTAGCATTAGGATCAACGTCATCGTTCAATCACATCCCGAGCCCACTCTCGTGCAAACTCGGGCTACGACCTAGGTTGGGATAGTTCCTACCCGTCCAATCTCTTGCAAACGTGTATCGGTATAGAATCGCAACCGAGAATCCTAGTATCGGCCCAATCTCTTGCAAACCGATACTAAGGAAACTAAATTTCGACCCAATTCGGATTTCGAGGGTTTCCTATCGAATTGGGATCCAATCTCTTGCAAATCCCAATCGATATGAATACCTAGCTATCTGTATTATATCAATCCCAAACTAACCCTAATAGCAATTCTAGCAATAGTTCTACCAAATCATCACAAATCGGAAATTGAGCTCGTAGGGTTTATCCCCACCCCTAAGACGTTAAGACTACTCACAAATCATATCGCAAATGAAAGAACAATCAATTGAAATAGCAATAGAATTCATGGCAATATTCAAAATAGCAATAAAAATAGCGGGGTCTCGATGCTCGGCCGAGTGACTCCTTCACTCGGCCGAGTGAGATGCTAAAAATGCCCAATCTGAATGTTCTTGCCTCCTCGTCACTCCTACGACGTTCTTTCTTCTTCCGCTCCTCTCCAATAGCAAAATACTCCTCGGGGAAGTCGTCGGTGACACTCCGGAGTAGGTGTATCTCGGAATCACTCCAAATCGCTCCAAATCTCCTAAAATACGACAAAAACAACAAATCGTGAAAAGTATCGCAATATTGTCGAAAAACCGTGAAAAACATGATTTGAGCGATCTAAATGGCATGCAAACATGCGGGAAAAAGGTGTAAAATATGGAGTGATCAAAATCCCCCAAGCTTACCTCTTACTCGTCCTCGAGGAAGATAAGTAAAAGGCGAACCAGGTGGATTCAGAAAATGAAAATGATGGAAAAAAAACGGAAAATGAAAAACGAAGAAGAAAGAAGAAAGCGAAGAGGGAAGCTGCTAGATCATTTTTCTCAGGACGTGGGTTTTGCTTACTCATATAGCATGCATCGAATGTAAAACACATGTCAAAGATCTTTATTTCGATATCATAGTATAATAATGCAAATAGAGATAGAAAACCCAAGAATATTGATATAGCATGAAAAATGGAATAATTCTAAGATTAACATTGTCTGAATCATCTAAAGCGGTATACAATATCGCAGATCACACACTTTTCAATTGAATGCTTCTATGAGGAGTGTAAGAATATCACGCAATAGAATAGAAAGAATAGAAAAGCGTGGATTTCATGAAATGAGTGCTAGGCGTAGATTTCTGGATTTCGTGAAGATAAAATAATCTCACCGAGTATAGAAGGAAAGTGGGGAGCTAAAATTAGTCGCCATAAGGCGCTGAGCTATGCGGAGGCAGGGGTGGACGATGGCTGAGGCCTTGGCCCTACTAGGGTCAAAGGCAGCTGGTAAACCCGTGATCCGGGACCAGAAAGCGTGGGAATCGAAGGAAAGTGGGGGGATGTGAGTGGGGGTGTAACCACGGTCGGCCCCGGGGATATCGGGCCACGAGAAGAATGCTCTCATCATACCGAGAGTGACCTGGCACTCTCGGTTGATCACTCCATATTTTACACCTTTTTCCCGCATGTTTGCATGCCATTTAGATCGCTCAAATCATGTTTTTCACGATTTATCGACAATATTGCGATACTTTTCATGATTTGTTGTTTTTGTCGTATTTCAGGAGATTTGGAGCGATTTGGAGTGATTCTAAGATACACCCACTCCGGAGTGTCACCGACGACTTCCCCGAGGGGTATTTTGCTATTGGAGAGGAGCGGAAGAAGAAAGAACGTCGTAGGAGCAACGAGGAGGCAAGAACATTCAGATTGGGCATTTTTAGCATCTCACTCGGCCGAGTGAAGGAATCACTCGGCCGAGCATCGAGACCCCGCTCGGCCGGCCAGATCGGACACGCTATCAGCGTGCACTCGGTCGAGCATCAGAAGCCAACTCGGCCGAGTGACGAAATCCCGTCCGCCCGAGTGGCACTCAGACGACACCCATCAAAAAGTCCCGACTTACTGTTTTTCGTCAGTCTGAGCATCAGAAGCCCCACTCGGCCGAGTGGCAATTGCCGACCGCCCGAGTGAAGATAGCCCATCGGCCGAGTGACGACAACTCACTCGGCCGAGTGACCCCCGAAGTGAAGACCCCCAAGACCCCAGACTTACTGGAAATCATCAGGGTCTATCACTCGGCCGAACGACTTTTGTCACTCGGCCGAGTGAGCAGCGCTGCCTGTAGCGGAAATCACGATTTTGGAGCTACGCAGGGGCAGTTTGGTCACGAATTTTTGGGCAGTTTTGGGGGGTATTTAACCCCAGATTCTAACCTAGTTTAGAGAGCTTTTTATTGCTTTTGGCAGCTTTTTTAGATTGGACTTTTTAGAGTTTGATTCTTGTGATTGGAGAGGAGAAGAAAGTGTTATTTTGTTGGATTCTTGGAAAGCTACATTGGTTTGTCTCCCTCTCCATTAAAAATCTTATTTTTATTGCTATTTTGAATATTGCCATGAATTCTATTGCTATTTCAATTGATTGTTCTTCCATTTGCGATATGATTTGCGAGTAGTCTTAACGTCTTAGGGCGTGGGGATGAACCCTACGAGCCCAATTTCCGATTTGTGATGATTTGGTAGAACTATTGCTAGAATTGCTATTAGGGTTAGTTTGGGATTGATATAATACGGATAGCTAGGTGTTCATATCGATTGGGATTTGCAAGAGATTGGATCCCAATTCGATAGGAAACCCTAGAAATCTGAATTGGGTTGAAATTGAGTTTCCGTAGTATTGGTTTACAAGAGATTGGACCGATACTAGGATCCTCGGTTGCAATTCTATACCGATACCTGTTTGCAAGAGATTGGACGGGTAGGAACTATCCCAACCTAGGTCGTAGCCCGAGTTTGCACGAGAGTGGGCTCGGGATGTGATTGAACAATGATGTTGATCCTAATGCTAGCTTGCCTAGGCTAGGGTTTGTAAGAGATTGGACCCGAGCCTAGGTCTGCTATAGACCGGCAACAGCGCGAGAGCGTGAGCTAGGTTTTACATTCAGTTGCAACTAGTTCATCCGACATTCTACCCTAGCAATTGTGAAACCGATGAATCACAATGACGAGATACGGTGAGTAGCGGAGACTCCCTATTCCCTAGGCGTCTTTATTTGATTTTATATCTCTTTACATTATTTGACGATTGTGACAACATCGCCGAAAGGTAATTTCCTACTTTTCTGTCCATTTAGCCAGGTTGTTCGGAGAAGGCACTGTCATACGTCCTCCCTGTGTTCGATACCCGCTCGCCGCTACACCGTGCGCTTGCGGTAAAACTACACGGTCGCTCTTTAGGGTGTACGCCCGGGCGCGATCACCCATGCTGATGCAACACACAGCCAAGACCTTTGCCAGAAGCATCGCAAAAGATCTCGAATCCTCCACTCTGATCAGGCACAGCAAGAACATGGGCAGACGTCAGCCTCTCCTTCAGAACACCAAAAGCTTTCTCATAATCATCAGTCCAAACATAAGATACATCCTTCCGCGTCAGTCTGGTCATTGGCTCGGCAATACGGGAGAAGTACTTAATGAACCGCCGGTAATAACCAGCCAATCCAAGGAAACTCTGGATCTCAGATGCTGACTGCGGAACATGCCACTCCCTGATAGCCTTAATCTTCTCGGGGTCCACCGAAATACCTTCTCCAGTCACCACATGCCCGAGAAAAGCAACTCTGTCCAGCCAAAACTCGCACTTGGAATACTTGGCATACAACCGATGCTTCCTCAAAATCTCCAACACTGTCCTCAAGTGCGACGCATGCTCCTCCTCTGACTTCGAGTAGATTAGAATGTCATCAATGAAAATAACGACAAACTTGTCTAAAAAGTCATAGAAGATCAGATTCATCAGATTCATAAAGACTGCGGGTGCGTTGGTTACACCGAAAGGCATAACCACGAACTCGTAGTGTCCATACTTCGTCCTGAATGCTGTCTTCGGAACATCTTCCTTCCTCACCTTCAGCTGGTGATAACCACTCCTCAGATCCAGCTTAGAAAATACCCTCGACCCTTCAAGCTGATCAAAAATGTCATCAATACGAGGCAATGGATAACGATTCTTGACGGTCACCGCATTCAACTCCCGGTAGTCCACACACATGCGACGCGAACCGTCCTTCTTCTTCACCAGCAAGACCGGTGCTCCCCACGGAGACACACTGGGATTAATGTAACCCTTCTGAAGAAGTTCGTCCAGCTGCTTCCGCAATTCCTCCAATTCTGCTGGTGCCATGCGATAGGGCGCCTTCGAGATAGGCTGCGCTCCCGGAATAAGATCGATCGAAAACTCGAGAGCTCGATCGGGCGGCAAACCAGACATCTCCTCGGGGAAGACGTCGTCGAAGTCACGCACTACCGCAGGTCTACACTGCTCCATCTGCATAGCAATGATCTCCACCGGCTTAGCCTGAAACCTGACCGGACCAAGCGAACTGCTGCCATGGCTGAACTCGAACACTGGATGTCCAGGGATCTCGAACACCACCTTCTTCCTCCGAAAATCGATCGTGGCATAGAAACTCCCGAGCCAGTCCATCCCAAGGACGACATCATAGTTGATGATGTCGTGGACGATGAAATCAACGTAGAGCTCATGTCCACAGTGTAGGATCTTGTCAAAACAACGTTAGGATCGATAAATGAAGTTGAGACTTACGTTTGCGTACGTGGCACCGTAATCTCGGAACTTCGCCCTCGGATTCGCCACAACGGTCGATACTTCGTCACGGAGGATCGAAGCAGAGTTTCACCGCCTAAATCTCTAACTAGAAGAGGATTTTAAATGGAAGGGAGAAGAAGAACATAAGGATGCCTTATGCAAACTTATGGCATGGAAAGTGTGAATGAATGCCTTACCCTTGGGTCCTATTTATAGGCTTTAGGGGTTGTTATTGTAGGAAATAACCAATTATAAGCTTATTAGCCTATATTAGCACATTCATTTATCTTCTTCTTTATCCACTTATCAAGTGCCATTTTGCACTTATAAAGTGGCTTTTTCCACTTATCGAGTGGCTTTTTCCACTTATCGAGTGGTCCTTTTCACACGAGAAAAGGTTCACTTCGTGCACGCCTTCGTGCACGCGACATCTGAGGTCCGTATACCCTCATACATCCCCTCATGGGTGTATTTATGTCGTCCATATCCAACATCTCCCACTCACACTTGAGGGAATTGTAAGGAAACATCTTTCCTTTAACTCTTCTGTTTATCATACCGAGAAATAGGTCGTGTGACCGTCATGCGCATAGAGTCCGCTGTTGTGCACTTGTTAGAGATACACAACACCCCTCGAGGTGCAAAGTTGAGTAGATCAACACATGCTTTACCCTAGATTATTTCTTCACATTTCTTATACTTTATATTCAATAATTGAATCCCATCTGGATTACAATTGGCTGGCCAGCTTTGAATCTTTAAAGTCCAAATGTGAATGCGAAATTAATCTTCCTCTTCTTGCGATCCTTTCGATCTTTACTTGACTTGCTTTTCTAACATGCCCCGCCAGACCGAATTAACCATAGTCCATAAGTAACATGCTAAGATAGCAATCACCCGGTCAAATCTAAAGGAACCAATTAGAGTCCATAAGGGTAATGAATTAAGACCCATGTGGTCTTTGGGTCTCACATAATAGTAAACTTATTTACTATTCTAACCCATTGGTCAAAAAATGCATATGTAGTATGAATACGTATTACAACATCGCTCCTTTCCCAGGGAGTGTATGTCTCAATGATGTTGTAAGGATGATGATCAGACACCACAATGTCTGACTTTGAGTCCATTTTTCTACTCAAATAATCCTTTGGACTCACATCCCGCATTTAGACAGATAGGATTTCAAAATCCTCTTAGATCTTCTGTAAGCATCCATATGATGCAGATCTTTCATGCGACCATTTTGTTTAAGTCATGACTCTAAATCATCCGTCTGATGATTTTGACTTTAAACAGGTCTCATCTCTATTCTATCCGTCTGATAGAATAAGGCGGTTGCTCATATGAGAGAGCCAACCTCAATCTGTCCGACATACTAGAAAGTATAGCTGAGATTTCAAAAATGTACACAAACATTTCTCAAGAAATTCATATGCAATGTTTGAATATTAAATTTGATCATTTACAGACATGGGAATTTACATTGGTACAACTCAGCTCTTACGCAATCCTTGGGATGATAAGTGTTTGTAAAACACATCTCTGGGGATCGCCTTTGTGAGCGGATCCGCTATCATCTCATGCGTAGATATGTACCTTATGTCCACCTTCTTGGTCTTATCATAGTCTTTTGCAAATTTGTAGCGGATATCAATGTGTTTGGTCTTACAATGGAATTTAGAATCTTTGACATAGGCTATAGATGCTTGACTGTCGCTGTGTATAGGTACAGCACTTGAGTCACTTGCATTAATTAGCCTGTCTAAGAACTTCCTAAGCCAAACAGCCTCTTGGACTGCCATGCTAAATGCTACAAACTCGGCTTCCATAGTTGAAAGTGCGATGCAGGATTGTTTCTTGCTACTCCATGATATCGCACCAGATCCGAGTAGAAAAACATATCCTGAGGTCGAGATCACCCGCCCAATCAGCATCAGTGTAGCCTTCGAGCCTCAAGGCATCTCCTTGATATAATAAAGCAAAGTCTGCAGTTCCTTTGAGATACCGCATTATCCTCTTAACCGCTTTCCAGTGTACTTGCCCTGGGTTAGATTGGTAACGACATACCATTCCAACGGCAAAACAGATGTCTGGTCTCGTACACATCATAGCGTACATAAGACTACCAACTGCACTGGAATATGGAAATTTTTCCATAATCTCTTTCTCCTTTTGGTTCTTAGGACATGATTTCAGACATAAATTATCGCTTTTGCTTATAGGAGTATCAATGGACTTGCAGTCCTGCATATTAAATCGTTCTAGAACCTTCTTTATATAAGTCTCCTATGAAAGAGAAAGAAGTTTCTTCGAACGATTCCTTGAAATCTTAACTCCAAGGATATATGCGGCTTCTCCCATGTCTTTCATCTCAAAAACTGATGAAAGCCAAGCCTTGATATACATCACAAAGCCCTTGTCATTTCCGGCTATTAAAATGTCATCTACATATAGAGACATGATAACATACTTGCTTTTAATCCTCTTGATATATACGCAGTTATCTTCATCAAGCATGGTAAAACCATTTGATAAGACAACTTCTTGAAATCGTATATACCATTGCCTCGAGGATTGTTTAAGACCATATATGGATTTAAGAAGTTTACAAACCTTATGTTTGTTTCCTTCTTTTACAAACCCTGTTGGTTGTTTCATATAGATCTCCTCGTCCAATTCTCCATTGAGAAAGGCAGTTTTTACATCCATTTGATGTAATTCGAGGTCTAAGCAAGATACCATTGCCAGAATCAGGCGAATCGAGATAAAACGAACAACAGGTGAGAAGGTCTCTTCGTAGTCTATCCCTTCCTGTTGCGTAAAACCTTTCGCGACAAGGCGAGCTTTATATCTGTTAATAGAGCCATCAGCCTTATGCTTGATCTTGAGAACCCATTTGTTCCCAATAGCTCTACGTCCTCTGGGTAAGCCAACTAAGTCCCAGACTTGGTTAACTTTCATGGATTCTAACTCCTCTTGCATCGCTTCCATCCATTTGTCTTTAGCAGGGCAAGATACGGCCTGTTTGAAAGTAGCAGGCTCGTCATCTTCTTGTAGTAAAGTCATAAAGGTTTGCGGAAATTCATCCTCAAATCTTAGAGGAGCCAACCTTGTACGACTACTACGTCGTATTTGAGATTCTTCAAGTCCTTGTTGACTCGAATTTAGATCAATTCTAATATCACTCCCACTTGGAATGTCGTTAGAATTGCTCCCACTTAGATCATTAATCCCGTATGGAATATGATAATCGTCATTCGTATAATCCATTGGTGAAGGTTGAAACGTATTTTCGTTTTCACCAAGAATTCTCCCACTCGAATGAGGTAATCCTTCTTGATCATAAATCTCAAATAGAGATAAGTCCTGACTTATCTCGCCTTGTCTTGGAAACTCGTTTTCCAAGAAAGTGACATCCCTTGATTCAAACTCAATTAGCCCACCATTGTCTTCCTGACTAACAAAAACATAACCTTTGGAGTTTTCTGCGTATCGTATAAAGATACATTTCCTTCCCCTTGGCCCAAGTTTGCCATACTTATGGGAGGAAATATGTGTGTAGGATGCACAACCCCAAGGTTTCAAAATGTTTAAGTCAGGAGACCTTTGGTTCCACAACTCATAAGGAGTGGAGCTAACTGATTTTGAGGGAACGCGGTTTAAAATGAAAGCGGCCGTCAATAATGCATCACCCCAAAATGTGATTGGCAAGTTTGCTTGCGCCATCATTGAACGGACCATTTCCATTAAAGTCCTATTTCTCCTTTCTGCAACACCGTTTTGTTGAGGAGTATAAGGCATAGTTACCTGATGTAATATGCCTTTTTCATCACAAAGTTCCTTAAAACTTGTTGATTGATATTCACCGCCCCTATCGGTTCGCAAGACCTTAATCTTGCGATCTAATTGATTCTCCACTAAACTCATATAGTTTTTAAAGCAAGCCAATGCTTCACTTTTGTGGGATATCAAATAGATATGTCCGAATCGGGTGAAATCAGCAATAAAAGTGATGAAATAGGACTTTCTGCGTCTTGTCTTGACATTCATCGGACCACATATGTCCGAATGGATAAGCTGAAATGGAACCTCGGCCCTTGTGCCGGTTCCAAACGGCTTGCGACAAGATTTCCCCCCTAGGCAATGTTTGCAGGTCGACATTTCAAACTTTGAAACATTGGATAGAAGGCCACGTTTGGCAAGTCTATCCATACGCGTTGGTCCAATATGACCAAGCCTTGCGTGCTAACAAATCACATCAGACTCATAAGTCTTAGAATTTGCAATAAGGAAATTTTCATTACACGAGGAATCATACATTGTACTCATTACAATAAATCCTTTAAATACAAACCCAGTACCAATAAGAGTAATATTACAACTTAAGTCCACATTACAATCATGAAAAAACCAGTTATAGCCAAGACCCATTAACACGACCACAGAAATTATATTCCTTCGAATATCTGGAGCGAAGAGGACATCATGAAGTAGGAGAGTGCGGCCGTTGTCCAAGACTAGCTTGCAAGTCCCAACGCCTTTCACTTCAACACGTGTGTTGTTTCCTACATAGATCCACTTCATTCCTTGGGGTATCCGGTGATACTCCACGAAGGACCGTCTGTCCCTTGCTATGTGGTCGGTGGCACCTGAATCAATTATCCAAAATGGATTAGATTCCACAAGAAATATTGAACTAGAAACACATATGTAACTAGTATATTTACAAGTTACCTCGTCGCCTCCACTCGTACACGAACGAGCATAGTGACCGAGTTTGTTGCACTTGAAGCACTTGATCCTCTTCAAGTCTTTCTTCTTGTGCCATTTCTTGTGCCCACCCTTATGTTTGGGTTTCTTGGTAGACTCAGGTTGCTTATTATGTTCATTGGTAGACTTCAAACGATCTTTCCTTTTCTTTCCCCCGTGTGAGGAACTAGCAACCATGTGCACTTCTGCACTTGGCTTGGCAGCCGCAAGCCGCTCTTCCTCTAATTCGAGGTGCTTGGAAACATCGCTGAAGGTCTTGATGCTCTTATTGTGAGTGAGATGCATCTTCATTTGATCCCACCCATTTGATAGGGAACGTATGACTGCTTGGATTTGTTGTTCATCAGTGAGCACATGACCTGCGTCCTTTAACTCTGAGATAAGATTCGCCATATGTCGCAGATGTTTCCCCATGGAATGATCTGGACGTTTCTTATATGAATCGAACCTTATAGTTAAGGCGCGAAGTTTGGACACCGATGTGCCACCGAACTTCTCCTCTAGCTTGGACCATATGTCCATGGCTAGGTCATGTTCTCGGAAGATGCACATTATGTCATCAGCCATACTGCTCAATAACGTAATGCGTGCTATCTTATTCTTCCGAGACCAAGCATCAAAAGCTTCCTTGTCTCGTCTGTGTTGGGCCGCAGTGCCCAACTCAGGTTCAATCATAGCGTTCTTTAGAGTTTCGAGCACTTCTTGCTCCTCTAGAACGTATTGTATCTTGATGGACCAAAGTTTGTAATTATCGCCGTTGAGTTTTTCACCTCTGTTTAACTCAGCGACGATATTCTTTGAAGCGGAAGACATTTTACTTTTAAAATGCTGCAAAAGACAACAAAACCGAAGGTTTGATCAAAAACATTGCATTGAAAAATTCTTAAAATATAATTCCCATTTGAAGTGATAATAGAATATCCCATTTGGATAGTTCTAATTTCAACGCCCACTTGGAACGACATTTATAATTTGATAAGTTACTTTCGAAAAATACAGAAGATGTTACCATAGAATCGGAAAGGTCACTACGTTTCCAATCACCATCTAGAGTAACTTTCAGTATTTCCCCATCACTTTATCAAATAAAAGTACTCTTATATTACTTTGCAGCAGAAAAGCGTTTTTGAAAACGTATTTTTCAAAACGTTAGAAAACGTATTTTTCAAAAAATGTATATTTCAACTTAATGCCCTTATGATACTAGTGAAATATTCGGCACTTCTTGCCGGGATGAGTCGTAGCCGTGCCAAGGTCGGATCCCCCTTTTGGGGATTTTTCTGCAAACTATCGTCGCAGGCTCCCGTATGGATCCAGGCATTTCCCCCTTATTGGAGAATTTTACCGCAGACGACTGCCGTCGGCCCCGTATGGGCTAGGCTTGTAGGTTGCCGGGGCCGAAACCATTGTCAAGGCCTCTGGCTAAATTGGTCGACCAATAATCCCGAATTGGTCGACCAATACCGACCAATCAGTTATTTGGCACCCCCTTGGCCAGGGCCTCTGCCCTGGCCGGGGCCGGCCAAGGGCCGGCCAAGGGCCTCTGCCCTGGCCGGCCAGGGGCCCTGGCCACTCGGCCAGGGCCTCTGCCCTGGCCGAGGCCAGCCAGGGCCTAGCCCTGGCCTCTGCCAGGGCCGGCCAGGCCCTGGCTGAGGCCAGGGCATTGGCCCTGGCCTCTGCCAGGGCCGGCCAGGCCTTGGCAGAGGCCAGGGCGCCGGCCCTGGCCACTGCCAGTGTAACGGCTGGTTTTTGTATGGTGAATATTATGTATATATATATGCGATTGTTCGTCTTCTTTCTTTACTCCTCCGCGCTCATATCTTAGCATAGGATCACTCTCGGAACTCATTGAAATCATCCCGAAGCTTCCCGCTTCATTTTTGCGACTTCCTGTGCAAGTTAGCCGGTTCACGTTGAGGAACCGATCGACTAGATGTCCATCTAGTCGGTCAACAACTCCTCTTGGACCGACTAGTTTTTGTCAGGTTTTTCCCTTGAGTTACTGTTTACGATTAGTCGGTCTAAGTTCATCCACCGACCGACTAGTTTCCAAACTAGTCGGTCAACACTTCTTCTCAGACCGACTTGTACAAGGATCATTTTTCGCACCCAGGTTACTGTTTACCATTAGTCGGTCAAAGAACGAAAACCGACCGACTAGTTGACGAACTAGTCGGTTAGGTATCTTTCTCTGACCGACTAATCTTCAAAATATCTTGTTGACCATTTTCACCCTTTAGTCGGTCTATGAACACTGGCCAACCGACTAGGTTGCAAACTAGTCGGTCGACGAGCATTCACAGACCGACTAACTCTATAAATTCTACAACACCCCTGTTCACGGTTTGGGTTTTAGTCGGTCACAGTTATACGATCGACCGACTAGTTCCCAAACTAGTCGGTCGACCGCCCTTCTCTGACCGACTAGTTGACCCCGAAACCCTAATTTCTGTGCTAGCTGCCGTTTCATTTTCTTATTTAAACGGGGCTTTCTCTTTCATTTCTCCTGATTGTTTTCAGTCTCCATCTTCCCCAAACCTATTCCCCTACCTCTCACGTCCTCCCCTTTGCTCGTTCCTCCATCATTGCGGCCCTCCATCTTCCCCAAAGCTCTTCCTCTCCTCTCATTTCCTTTTCTTTTGCCATAGCACGGAGTTCTCGTCTCAGATCCAGCAGCAAAGACGCCGGGAGACGCTGAAATCTTCACCACCATCGGCGATCAACGTTCTCGCTGCGCTACCCGCGGCTTGGGAATTTCCGGACGACGCAAATCTTCCGCCTTTCCAGATCTGACGCCGGATCTTCGTGCAATCGTCAATTTCAGGTTGGTGCCCTAAATTCGTAGTAACCCACACCATAGATGATCAAACCCTAAATAAAATTCGCAACCTAATCAAACTAAATTTATTTTTCGCGGATCTATAAAACGTTGTACAACCTTAGAAATCGACGAATGGACATTATGCATGCACACATATGATAGATCGTCGATTAGGTCAATTCATTAAAAATGTGATTTTTGGATTGATTAGGATAGTCCCGATAACCTAGACACAACCCTAATAGGAATTAATGAATCGTGATCTGACACCGTCGTCGTGTCACGATTTTCAGACACTTTTCCGCCGACGAGACGATTGGACGAGGCGTACCAGGGAGACGACGCGCTCGCCACCATAGGCAAGT
Organism: Scilla litardierei; assembly: GCA_030789695.1. Lineage (NCBI taxonomy): Eukaryota > Viridiplantae > Streptophyta > Magnoliopsida > Asparagales > Asparagaceae > Scilla > Scilla litardierei. The sequence goes on from CM061136.1 coordinate 33,152,134, forward strand.
GTATCACTTGCGTTCTTGGCCATGTTTTGGGCCTTCATCTTGTTAGGATTGTTAATTTAGAAACTTGAGAACCAGACGTGAAATGATAGCGTCCGGGACACCCTTGGTGGCTCAGATTTGACAACGAAATCTGAGTCTAACAACAACAATTTTTGACATCATATGATTGACATGCGTGTGCGTGATTTGTGGACACCCTAGTACAACCCCTCCCGTTTTGTCGTGTCGTGTTTCTTTCCGTCTGCACAGCCCGCTGGGCAATAGGGCACTCGCCAAGCCAGAGCGAGTGATCCCTTGTACTAGTTCACAGCCCGATGGGCAATTGGGCACCTGTCAAGCTAGAGCAGGTGATCCCATATACCGATACACAGCTTAGAGAGCAATTGGGCACTTATCAAGCTAGAGCAAGTGATCCCATGTCTTGTCACGATTCTTGGGGTTATGGGGTAGGGTTGAGCGTGCAAGCGGCAAGAGGGACTGATCCCCCTCGAACCGAACATGCGTGAACCCTTTCGTGTCTTGTCTTGTCTTGTCGTGTCTGGCTTCCCGTGTTCCGTCTTGTCTTGACACCTGTAGGCTAGTCCAGTAGTCCATAGCACTCGTTATGACTACTACTTGTCTTGTTTACTTTCCTGTTGTGTTTCTTTCCGTTATTAAAACCTCAGCATGTTAATCAACCAGTAAAACGTTGTAAATAATTGGTACATTTGTAGCTTGGTCTAATCTTTTCTTGTAGACCTTGCCTGACGTACAGTTCCTTCTTTTGGTGTTGTACGTCAGGGATTGAGCCAGAGTACGTGGAGGAGACTGACTTGCCAGCTGACGTGGAGCCAGAGAGCGTCGATCCCGAGTACGACCCTGAGGAGGATCAGAGTTAGAGAATTTTTAGTAGCAGACTCCAGAGGCGTTACTATCTTGTTTGGTGTGTAGCACCTTTTATGATTCCTTGTCTAGGTTGGGTGCTTGCACCATTAGATTTACTTTTCTGCTGTTGTAGCCCTTCGGGCGTTGAGACTTGGTACTCTTGATATGTTGGAATAAAATTTGTGATGTTCTTTCCTTCTTGTACTTTTATTGTTCTGTACTAACATGCAGGGACCTGTACCTTTGCCTTGGTACCACACAGATGCTTATTGGGTCAGGGCTTCGTAGCTCTGGCCTAAGCGGGCCTAGTCACGCTTCGCCTCCGCTGTTTTGGGAAGCGGGGCGTGACAGGTTTTAGTGGTGGCCCATGCAGGTCCACGTCCCATCTTTCTGCAAGTACAGAACAGTAAGAGTAAGGACATTCACTTTTGATATTCAAACATTGTACGAGTCTAACCTTCGTCTTTCTATCGATAGGATGGCCGGACGACGCTTTACTCGATCGGGAAACTTAGGCGATGGAGTTTCGGAGGACCAGGGCGGAGAGTTCCGTCAGTTTCTGGGTGTGATGAGGGAGGTGCTTGATGCTGCGAAGAATCATGAGCTCATAGCTCTTCTGCCTGACCCTCCAGCTGATAAGGGGAAGCATCCTATGGAGCAGTACCGGCCACCTGCTAGGCCGGTGATGAGGCCAGTTCAGACTGTGCCATTTAAGAGGCCTGGAGCACCAGTGCAGCAGCAGAGCAATGGTCCATGCCATTTCCGCGGCAGGCTCGGACACGTTCAGACCAACTGTCGGAGGAAGCTGGGTCTGTGCCTACTCTGTGGAGATGCTTCGCATGCTGCGAAGGACTGTCCTAGAGCCCACACTGCTGTTGTTGGAGCGCCAGCACCGTTACAGATGAGGGCACCTGCTCCGGTTCAGAGAGGACCTGCCGTTCATGGACCACCCTTGGTGCCACAGAGGCAGCAATACCAGCGAGCTGTGCAGCCTCCGAGACCGGCCTATACTATGACTGCTGCAGAGACCGAGGAGCTGGATGGAGTGATTGCATGTAATATCTTGACCTAGTCTTTCATTTCATAATTATATTGTATTGCTAGTCTAGTTAGTATTGTTTGTTTGTTTGATTGTTAGAGTAGTGTTTGACCTTGGACCCTTGTTTTTCTTAGGCACCATTCTTATGTTCTCTCACCCCGCTTTGGCTTTGTTTGACTCCGGTGCATCTATGTGCATCTTATCCCGGAGGTTTATAACAAAGCACTCCATTCCTACCCATACACTTCCTAAGTGTTGGGACATCACTACTGGAAACAGAGTGGTGACGGTGAATCTGGGATGTCGGTCGATTCCCTTAGTGGTTAGTGGACATGAGCTATATGCAGATTTCATTGTCCACGATCTATCACATTTCGATGTCGTCCTCGGCATCGATTGGTTGGGAGATTTCCACGCTTCGATCGATTTTCACAGCAAGAGAGTGGTTTTCCGGATTCCAGGCCATCCGGAGTTCGAGTTCCGTAGCCGAGACGAGTCGCTTGGGCCCATCAGATTTCGGGCCAAGCCGGTGGTGCCGGTGATGGCAGCATTGCAGATGGAGATGGAGATTGACTGACCAGTGGTTGTCAGAGACTTTGACGACGTCTTTCCGGAGGATATCTCGGGTCTGCCACCCGACAGAGCTTTGGAGTTCGGCATCGATCTGATGCCGGGTGCACAGCCGATATCGAAGGCGCCGTATCGGATGGCTCCCGCGGAGCTTGAGGAGCTGCGGAAGCAGTTGGATGAGTTGTTATAGAAGGGTTTCATCCACCCTAGTGTGTCACCGTGGGGTGCACCTGTATTGCTCGTGAAGAAGAAGGATGGGTCCCGCAGGATGTGTGTGGATTATCGAGGATTGAATGCCGTCACTGTGAAGAATAAGTATCCGCTGTCGCGCATCGACGACATATTTGATCAGCTAGGAGGTTCGAGAGTTTTCTCGAAGTTGGACTTGAGGAGAGGTTACCATCAGTTAAAGGTTAAGAAGGATGACGTCCCGAAGACAGCTTTTCGGACGAAGTACGGGCACTATGAGTTTGTGGTGATGCCTTTCGGCGTGACCAATGCTCCAGCTGTGTTCATGAATCTTATGAACTTAATTTTCTACGACTTCTTGGATAAGTTTGTCGTTATTTTCATTGACGACATTCTTATTTACTCGAAGTCTGAGGAGGAACACAGCTGTCATCTGAGGACAGTGTTGGAGACGCTGAGGCGACACAAGCTGTATGCCAAGTATAGCAAGTGCGAGTTCTGGCTGGACAGATTCGCGTTTCTGGGACACGTGGTGTCTGGTGACGGCATATCTGTGGATCCAGAGAAGGTCAGAGCAGTCAGAGATTGGTCGACTCCGTAGTCAGCATCCGACATCAGGAGTTTTCTTGGTCTAGCAGGCTATTATCGGCGGTTCATTAAAGATTTCTCGAGGATTGCGGAGCCGATGACGAGCTGACGAGGAAGGATGAGGAGTTTATGTGGTCTGATGCTTGTGAGGAGGCTTTCAGTATCTTGAAGGCAAGGTTGACCACGACACCAGTTTTGACGGTACCGGATCGGAGCGGAGGATTTGAATTTTATTGTGATGCATCGGGGAAGGGCCTGGGATGCGTTCTGCATCAGCATGGCCACATGGTCGTGTATGCTTCTCGTCAATTGAGGACTCATGAGAAGAATTACCCGACGCACGATCTGGAGTTGGCAGCAGTGATCTTTGCGCTTGTCACGACCCGCTTCCCTAAAATGTAGGCGAGACGTGAAAAGGTCCGCACGAGAGTGGAGCTGTGAAGCCCCAAACCCGATAAGCGTCCACAATACATAAACAGGTCCCTGTAACCACAACAGAATAACAATAATAACACAAGGAGAGACTGAAATAAAATTCCACATCTCACAAAATGTCCAACATCAACAAAAGTCCAACATCCAGAAAAGCCACCAGGCTAAAAGAAAAGAGTCTAAAGGCCCAGAACAAGGCCAACAAAACTGCAACAACAACAAGTATGGGTGCTACGCACCGATAACAAAACAACTGTCTAATAAAAGTAAAACACAACGAAGACACTAGGACTGGTCCCCAGTGTCCACGTACTCCCCGTCAAACACAAGTACGGGCTCGGCGTCAGCAAACACCTCGTCCTCAACAAGTAACTCAGGCTCGGGCTCTAACATGTGTCACCCAAAAGAGAAAAGGGGCACATGTCAGCAAGTCGAAAGACTTGTGCAAGGAAACGGGAATAACGGTAAACTAGCAACCTAGCAATTAAAACATGGTGCATGGCAAGTAAAGTACGGTGGTAACAAGTAAGGTAAAGGTGAGTACACGTGGCTAGTATCAAGCGGTAGGGGTGACATGTAATGTCAAGTAACAAGTAAGGTAAAGTATAGTACAAGTGGCAAGGGGTTGTTGTGACATGTAATGTCAAGTAACAAGTACAAGTACAAGGGATCACTCAACGAGTGCCCTATTGCCCGCAGGCTGTGTTCAAGTATCAAGTACAAGGGATCACTCAACGAGTGCCCTATTGCCCGCAGGCTGTGATGAGCTCGTCTTCTGGAACACGAGCCAGAAAGTGTATTTGATAAGTATGGCGTAGGGGTGCACCTAGCCGGAACAAGTAACACTAGTATGTAGCGAAGCTACACAATCACGATGAGTATTCAAGCATGCAAAATGCAATGACATGAACATATTCGCGTACCGTTAATTGTATTTAAACGTGACAGGCAAAATGCAATGGCATGAACAGATATCCGCGTACCGTTTATTTGAATTAAACATGGCAGTTAAAAATGCAATAGCAGTTAAGGATGCATGGATGACATGAACAGTTAATTCGCATACCGTCAAGGGAAAGTAAACGTGACATACAAGCATGATGAGGGTGACGGACCAAGCTTCGTTGTCAAGCTAGGTCAAAGGCGTCTAAACGGCTATCCTTTCACCGTCTAGTCTCTTTTACGCTAAAGCAAGGTAAATGGCCTAAAACATGGCCTAGATCAAGAGATGCAAGTTTCACTTGCCTAACACCGGGGATTTACGATCACTTCGTCACACGGATGCTATCTACGGGGGAAATTGCTGTTTTGGGGGAACAATCAACAAACAACATGAATTTTATTAGGGTTTCATAAAAATATAAATAAGTTAAGAAAACAACGGTAGATCGATTTCTTACCGAGAGGAGACGGAAGAAACACTCTGGGGAACCCTAGGATCAGATCTGGAAAAGATTGGGGGAGTTTTGGGGAAACTAGGGTTTTTGGGGGATTTGGGGATTTGATGGATTTTGGTGAGATTTTGGGGAGATTTTGGGGAAGATGAGAGGTAGATAGAGTAGATGGATGGATTGGATGATGATTCTAGGGCTTGGAATGGAGAAATGGAGCTTGGAGGAAGATGGGGGCTGAAGGGGGAAGTTTTTAGGGTTTTGGGTCGTGTTGGAGAAGAAGAAGTCGAATGGGTTGGGTTTAAATAGGCTGGGCTGGCGGCTGCCCAGAAATTAGGGTTTTAACACTGGTTAGTCGGTCAAAGAGCAACCACTGACCGACTAGTTTGGCAACTAGTCGGTCGGTCGACCAACGCAGACCGACTAAGTGCAAACAGTAACTCCTGAACGAAAATAGGATTTTAGAGTTAGTCTGTCCATGAACAATTACTGACCGACTAGTTTAGCATCTAGTCGGTCGATGAACGTTCTTAGACCGACTAAGAGTGAACAGTAACTGATACAAAAATAATTTGATGAGTTAGTCGGTTCAAGAAGCATTGCTGACCGACTAGTTTGCAACCTAGTCGGTCAACCAACGTTCTTAGACCGACTAACGATAAACAGTAACTCCTGAGAAATTTAGAAAGCTAACTAGTCGGTCCAAGAAGGATTGCCGACCGACTGGATCGTCATCTAGTCGGTCGGTGGCCCTTCTTACACCGGCTAATGAGCACAGAAAAGTACCGATACGGAGCGCGGGGCCCCGGGATCGATTCCTAAGACTCCTAGGCTTGATCCAACAGTTAGATACGACCGTTATGAAGTCCGTCACGAATGACATACTTCGAAATCGACAATCCTAAGGAAGAAGCGAGAAAATACGACGAATCGATCGAAAATGAAATCTACGGAGACGAAAACCACACAAGAGGAGAAAATCCACCAAAACATATATTATAATATATAAAATCCAGATACATGAAAAGCAGTCGTTACAGCGCTGAAGATTTGGAGGCATTTCTTGTTGGGCGAGTGTGTGAAGATTTTTACAGATCATAAGAGCTTGAAGTACATTTTCACCCAGAAGGAGCTCAACATGCGTCAGAGATGATGGTTGGAGCTCATGGCTGACTACAAGATAGATTTGCAGTATCATCCGGGGAAGGTGAACGTTGTGCCGGACGCTTTGAGTAGACTCCCCATTACTATGATGTATACTGCTGACTGGAGGATTCAGCAGGAACTGAAGGAGATGGATTTGGAGGTTGTCCTACCTGGTGTGGTTCTTTCATTCATGAATCTGCAGATTCAGTCCACGATCGTGGATCGGATTAAGGCAGCACAGGCAGAAGATCCGAAGTTACAGAGGATCAGGAGGCAGGTTGAAGCTGGACTGCGAGCAGAGTTTGTGATTCATGAGGACGGATCGCTGCGGTATGGCAGCAGACTCTGCGTACCTGCAGGTGATGTTCGTGAGGAGCTTTTGAGCGAGGCTCATAGCTCACCTTATTCTATTCATCCTGGCAGCACCAAGATGTATAAGGATCTCCGACAGAATTACTGGTGGATTGGCATGAAGAGGAGTGTGGCACGGAGCGTTGCCAAGTGTTTGGTATGCCAAAAGGTGAAGGCCGAGCATCATCGTACTGCTGGGTTGCTGCAACCGCTTCCTATTCCGGAGTGGAAGTGGCAACATATTACGATGGATTTCGTGACTGGTTTACCTCGGACCCCGAGGCAGAATGACGCAGTCTGGGTGATCATAGATCGGTTGACCAAGTCTGCGCATTTTATTCCTTTTCGAGTGGGCCAGTCTACGGAAGCCTTGGCGAGGAAATATCTTGAGGTAAAATTTCGTTTCTACTTCTCTTTATTTTCCTCCTTGATTAGTTGTGACGTAGGCCGTGTACGTGCAGGAGATTGTACGCTTACACGGGGTCCCCGTGAGCATCGTGTCTGACCGAGATACGAGGTTCACATCTCAATTCTGGAGAAGTCTGCAGGAGCATTTAGGTACGAGTCTGAGTTTCAGCACAGCGTACCACCCGCAGACCGACAGCCAGTCCGAGAGGACTATACAGATTCTGGAGGATATGCTGCGAGCTTGCACACTCGACTGGAAGGGATCTTGGGAGGACCATCTCCATTTGGTGGAGTTTTCTTATAACAACAGCTACCAGGCGAGCATTGGCATGGCGCCGTTTGCTGCCTTATATGGGAGGAAATGTCGATCGCCACTGAGCTGGGATGACGTTGGAGATCGGGAGCTGTTGGGTCCAGAGATGATTGTTGAAGCTATGGATGTCGTGAGAGACATCAGGGAGAAGCTCAGAGTTGCGCAGGATCGCTTTAAGCATTGGGCTGATGCCAAGAGGAGACCGTTGGAGTTTCAGCCTGGAGATCACGTTTTCCTGAAGATTTCTCTGAACCGCGGAGTTATTCGTTTCAGGAAGAAGGGGAAGCTGAGCCCGAGGTTTATTGGACCTTTTGATGTGCTGGAGCATGTGGGAGCAGTGGCCTACCGCCTTGCTCTGCCACCATCTTTGGTGGGGGTTCACGACGTATTCCACGTATCACAGTTACATCGGTACATCAGTGATCCGTCGCACACGGTGGATTTCTCGGAGATCACGGTCCGTCCGGACCTGACCTACGACCAGCAACCCGTGCAGATTTTGGACCGTCGACAGAAGCAGTTGAGGAATAAGGTAGTCGACCTGGTGAGAGTGATGTGGCGTCACGGATCGCCTTGAGAGTCCACATGGGAGAGAGAGGATGAGATGAGAGAGCGTTACCCTCACCTATTCTGAAAGAAATTCCGAGGGCGGAATTTTCTTAAGGTGGGTAGGATGTAACGGCTAGTTTTTGTATGGTGAATATTATGTATATATATATATGCGATTGTTCGTCTTCTTTCTTTACTCCTCCGCGCTCATATCTTAGCATAGGATCACTCTCGAAACTCATTGAAATCATCCCGAAGCTTCCCGCTTCATTTTGTGACTTCCTGTGCAAGTTAGCCGGTTCACGTTGAGGAACCGACCGACTAGATGTCCATCTAGTCGGTCAACAACTCCTCTTGGACCAACTAGTTTTCATCAGGTTTTTCCCTTGAGTTACTGTTTACGATTAGTCGGTCTAAGTTCATCCACCGACCGACTAGTTTTCAAACTAGTCGGTCAACACTTCTTCTCAGACCGACTTGTACAGGGATCATTTTTCGCACCCAGGTTACTGTTTACCGTTAGTCGGTCAAAGAACGAAAACCGACCGACTAGTTGACGAACTAGTCGGTTAGGTATCTTTCTCTGACCGACTAATCTTCAAAATATCTTGTTGACCATTTTCACCCTTTAGTCGGTCTATGAACACTGGCCGATCGACTAGGTTGCAAACTAGTCGGTCGACGAGCCTTCACAGACCGACTAACTCTATAAATTCTACAAAATCCCTGTTCACGGTTTGGGTTTTAGTCGGTCATAGTTATACGACCGATCGACTAGTTCCCAAACTAGTCGGTCGACCTCCCTTCTCTGACCGACTAGTTGACCCCGAAACCCTAATTTCTGTGTTAGCCGCCGTTTCATTTTCTTATTTAAACGGGGCTTTCTCTTTCATTTCTCCTGATTGTTTTTAGTCTCCATCTTCCCCAAACCTATTCCCCTACCTCTCACGTCCTCCCCTTTGCTCGTTCCTCCATCCTTGCGCCCTCCATCTTCCCCAAAGCTCTTCCACTCCTCTCATTTCCTTTTCTTTTGCCCTAGCACGGAGTTCTCGTCTCAGATCCAGCAGCAAAGACACCGGGAGACGCTGAAATCTTCACCACCATCGGCGATCAACATTCTCGCTGCGCTACCCGCGGCTTGGGAATTTCCGGACGACGCAAATCTTCCACCTTTCCAGATCTGACACCGGATCTTCATGCAATCGTCAATTTCAGGTTGGTGCCCTAAATTCGTAGTAACCCACACCATAGATGATCAAACCCTAAATAAAAGTCGCAACCTAATCAAACTAAATTTATTTTTCGCGGATCTATAAAACGTTGTACAACCTTAGAAATCGACGAATGGACATTATGCATGCACACATAGGATAGATCGTCGATTAGGTCAATTCATTAAAAATGTGATTTTTGGATTGATTAGGATAGTCCCGATAACCTAGACACAACCCTAATAGGAATTAATGAATCGTGATCTGACACCGTCGTCGTGTCACGATTTTCAGACACTTTTCCGCCGACGAGACGATTGGACGAGGTGTACCAGGGAGACGACGTGCTCGCCACCACAGGCAAGTGTATCACTTGCGTTCTTGGCCATGTTTTGGGCCTTCATCTTGTTAGGATTGTTAATTTAGAAACTTGAGAACCGGACGTGAAATGATAGCGTCCGGGACGCCCTTGGTGGCTCAGATTTGACAACGAAATCGGAGTCCAACAACAACAATTTTTTGGCATCATATGATTGACATGCGTGTGCGTGAGTTGTGGACACCCTAGTACAACCCCTCCCGTTTTTTCGTGTCGTGTTTCTTTCCGTCTGCACAGCCCGCTGGGCAATAGGGCACTCGCCAAGCCAGAGCGAGTGATCCCTTGTACTAGTTCACAGCCCGATGGGCAATTGGGCACCTATCAAGCTAGAGCAGGTGATCCCATGTACCGATACACAGCTCAGAGAGCAATTGGGCACTTGTCAAGCTAGAGCAAGTGATCCCATGTCTTGTCACGATTCTTGGGGTTATGGGGTAGGGTTGAGCGTGCAAGCGGCAAGAGGGACTGATCCCCCTCAAACCGAACAGGCGTGAACCCTTTCGTGTCGTGTCTTGTCTTGTCTTGTCTGGCTTCCCGTGTTTCGTCTTGTCTTGACACCTGTAGGCTAGTCCCGTAGTCCATAGCACTCGCTATGACTACTACTTGTCTTGTTTACTTTCCTGTTGTGTTTCTTTCCGTTGTTAAAACCTCAGCATGTTAATCAACCAGTAAAACGTTGTAAATAATTGGTACACTTGTAGCTTGGTCTAATCTTTTCTTGTAGACCTTGCCTGACGTACAGTTACTTCTTTTGGTGCTGTACGTCAGGGATTGAGCCAGAGTACGTGGAGGAGACTGACTTGCCAGCTGACGTGGAGCCAGAGAGCGTCGATCCCGAGTACGACCCTGAGGAGGATCAGAGTTAGAGACTTTTTAGTAGCAGACTCCAGAGGCGTTACTATCTTGTTGGGTGTGTATCACCTTTTATGATTCCTTGTCTAGGTTGGGTGCTTGCACCATTAGATTTACTTTTCTGCTGTTGTAGCCCTTCGGGCGTTGAGACTTGGTACTCTTGATATGTTAGAATAAAATTTGTGATGTTCTTTCCTTCTTGTACTTTTATTGTTCTGTACTAACATGCAGGGACCTGTACCTTTGCCTTGGTACCACACAGACGCTTATTGGGTCAGGGCTTCGTAGCTCTGGCCTAAGCGGGCCTAGTCACGCTTCGCCTCCGCTGTTTTGGGAAGCGAGGCGTGACAGCCAGGGTCGGCTAGGCCGGCCAGGCTGGCCCTGGCCCCTGCCAGGGCCGACCAGGCCGGCCCCTGGCCTTGGCCGAGGCCGGCCCCTGGCCTTGGCCGAGGCCGGCCAGGGCCCCCTGGCCCTGGCCGTGGCCGGCCAGGTCCGGCCATGGCCTTGGCCGGGCCATGGTCTTATTGCCTTGGTCGGCCATGGCCCATATGGCCATGGCCGGCCACCCCCTTGCATGGGGTTGGCCGCACACCCCCACCGGAGGGGTGGCCGTGGTGGTTATTGGCCGTAGCCAACCCCCTCCGCATGATGAGGGGGATGCGTTGCCTCCATAGCCCATTTGGCCATGGTGATCATGCACCAAAAGTTATCTTTCCCGATGGGAATAACTACCATCTTCTTCCTCGATGAAGCACCCGTTCGTCGATGAAGCACCCGTTCGTCGAGAAAGTAGTTATTCTCTAATGGCCGTGTGCCAAAATGAAAAAATTAACATACTTTAAAATTCGTAAACTACGCGCTCCACATGAAGAGAGTTCACATTCCCTATGAATGGAGACTCAGCATCCATGAAGAGAGCGAGCTTGACGATATGAACGGTCGGTTCTTCCCGTCACGGAGAGTTCCTACCATATCCGTAATGGTAGGAGACCCTAACGTGAAAAGAACAACCGCTGCGTTCTCTCCGTCACGAAGCGTTCCTACCATATCCGTAATGGTAGGATACCCATTCGTGAAAAAGACAACGCCTCGTTCATCGGTTCGACGGGGCGGCAGTTTGACCGGGGCGAACCCGTATTGCTCTGATACCAATGTAGGATCCTGTCAAAACAACGTTAGGATCGATAAATGAAGTTGAGACTTACGTTTGCGTACGCGACACCGTAATCTCGGAAGTTCGCCCTCGGATTCGCCACAACGGTCGATACTTCGTCACGGAGGATCGAAGCAGAGTTTCACCGCCTAAATCTCTAACTAGAAGAGGATTTTAATGGAAGGGAGAAGAAGAACATAAGGATGCCTTATGCAAACTTATGGCATGGAAAGTGTGAATGAATGCCTTACCCTTGGGTCCTATTTATAGGCTTTAGGGATGGTTATTGTAGGAAATAACCAATTATAAGCTTATTAGCCTATATTAGCACATTCATTTATCTTCTTCTTTATCCACTTATCAAGTGCCATTTTGCACTTATAAAGTGGCTTTTTCCACTTATCGAGTGGCTTTTTCCACTTATCGAGTGGTCCTTTTCACACGAGAAAAGGTTCCCTTCGTGCACGCCTTCGTGCACGCGATATCTGAGGTCCGTATACCCTCATACATCCCCTCATGGGTGTATTTATGTCATCCATATCCAACACACAGACCACCAAAGGGCAAGAATTGCAACCATGATGCACCGAGACCACGCCATTTCCTGTAACAATATCCCAACTCTTGGGAAGAGGGGAGGTCGACAAGGAATGCTTCTCCACGAAGCTCCGGGAAATAATGCACATCGATGCACCTGAGTCGAAGAGGACTCGTGCAGGAAATGCACAAACCAAAATCACACCTAACAGTCAGTCTAACAATCAAATTCTATTCTAGTATACACAACAACAACCAAACAATTTCCAACAAACAAGACTAACTAAGTAAAGAACAACCAGGTTGAGAGTTACCTGCAATAACCTCATCCACCGCCTCGGTCTCAATAGCAGTCATCAGAAAAGCCTGCCGCCTCGGCTGAACAGCCTGCTGAAAAGCCTGCCTCTGCGGAACGAGGGGCGCTCCACGTCCAGCAGGAACAGGTGCCCTCTGCTGCAAATGCAATGGCTGAGCTGCAACAGGTCCCTTCCACGGCTGCTTGGACTTCGGGCAGTCCTTCATGGCATGCACAGGATCACCACAAATCAAGCACTGTCCCAACATCTTCCGGCACTGATCCTTGACATGCCCAGTCTTGCCACAGAAATTACAAGTCTTCAGAGTAGGAGGTCCTCCGGGCCTCTTGAACTGTACCGGCTGATTGGGCCTGAACCCTGGTCTCATCACTGCCCTGGCCTGCTCCACAGGCCTCTTCCCAGCTCCAAAAGCACACCCTCTCTTCTGGTTCACAATCAGCTCCTGCCTCTTCGCTGCAACCAGCACCTTCTGATAGGTCTTCGAATCAGAAGAAGTCACAAAGCTCTGAAGATCCAAAGAAAGCCCCTGCAGAAACCTCTGGGCCCTCTCATCAACATCCTGCACCATCTTCGGTGCGAAACGGCTCAACCTGGTGAACTCCTGGTGGTACTGGTCCACCGTCAAGCTCCCCTGCTTCAAGTCGATGAAGCGCTGCGCCATCTCCCTCCTGGCAGCCTTCGGAAAATACTCCTCGTCGAATCTGGACTTGAAAGTAGCCCAAGATATCGGCTCCTCCAGCAATTCATCCTCGGCATCCCACCAGTTCCGAGCATTATCCTTGAGCTGCCTCTTCGCCGAGTCAACCCATCCAGCCGGGTCGACCTTCGACATCTTCAAGTTGTCCTCCATGTTCCTAGTCCACTCATCCGCAGCCAGAGGTCCTTCGGTCCCATCAAAGTAAGAGGGACCAAGCTCCCAAAACTGCTTCGCTCCAGGCTCGAAGCGAGGGACATTCTGAACAGGCTGTGCTGCTCGAGCAGGCGGAACATTTTGGGCATTCTGCAGCATCCCCTGCTGCACCTGCATCATCTGATGCATCATCCGCATGATCTCTCCGTTGGTGGGCTCTCGATCCGGTTCCTCGACACGAGGGGGCACACCACCACCAGCACGGGTATTCCGTCTTCCAGCCATCTAATGACACAGAACACGAAACAAAATCAGACTCTCAGCCTTATGACTCGGTGTCGAAATTTGTATCGGACATTCTATAATTCTTATCGTTGTTTCGCTTAAGTCACAGTTACAGTGAGTTGGACCTGCATGGGCCACCAAAGAAACCTGTCATGCCCCGCTTCCCAAAAATATGAAGGCGAAGCGTGAGAAGGTCCGCTTAGACTTGAAGCTACAAAGCCGCAAGTCCGATAAGCGTCAATTTACACAAAGTAGCATGTCCCTGTAATGTGACTCGGAAACAATAATAACAATAATAGAAAAGAGGCAAATAATAAAATTATTCATCTCAGAGTTCAGATATAAATTCAACAACCAGTAATGCCACCATGCATACAAAGGAGTCCAAAAGAAAAAGGCCCAGCATGGCCAACAAGGAAAACTAACAACAACCGTGCTACTCACCGACAACAACACAACAGCTAAAGGTAGAACTGTGAAGGAACACTAGGACTGGTCACTGGTGTCCTCGTACTCCACATCAACAACAGGGTCGGGCACGAACTCCACGAACTCGTCGCCCTCAACAACAATCTCTGGCTCAGCAACTAACATGCGACACCCAAAGAGAAGGGGCACATGTCAGCAAGTCTACAAGACTTGTGCAAGGAAACTACAGAAAGTAAAAACAACCTAGCAGTTCTAGAGTATGGTATAACATGACATGTTACACAAGGAGAACAGCAAGTAAAATAAACAGCAGTTTATGACATGGCATGATTTAGAGCATGGCAGGTAAAAACATGGCATGGGCAAGTAAACATTTACAAGGACAAGTACAAGTATTGTAAGCATGTCGTGCACAGAGATTCCGCCCTTTGGCTAGAGTGGCTGTACGGGCCAACTCTTACGCTCAAGTGACCGTTTATCCATACCCCTCCACGTGTATCGAGCCAGGGCATTACTGTAGGAATATGGTGCCCTCGAGGCCATTTATTCCTGTGTGAATAGCACAAACATCTTGTTCGAAATAACAGTAAGCTGTTTGGTAATAATTTATCTAAGTCATATTGTAATGTAGTCAACATTAGATATCAACTTAGGTAAAGTCCTGAGACTTTATGCAAGGTCAAACGGGTATCGAGATGAGTATCTCGATCATGGAGAAACGTTTGACCGTCTGTAGCATAAGTCTAAAATGGTTCGTGGTCGTAGATGTTTCGAGACAAGGATATCGAAACATCGGATAGACCATTGTGTCTTAGTCTTCACCGTTTAACGGTGGCGATGATCTCATGATCGCTTGACTTGGCGAAATCGAAGACGAGACACAGGTGCTCATTAGAATGAGTTCACTGAACGATCCACTAGAGTTATCATATGGTTATATTGACCAATCTGTCAGTGATAACTCTGAGTGATGATAGGATAGTTGGCCTTTTGACTTGAGGTCATTTTGACGGACCTATGCGTGAACGGTGCCACTTAGATCAACTGACCTAGCTTCGAGGCAAGGCCTGTCGAAAGGTCTTTTGATTGGGTGTCACTTGAAACGTACGAGGCGAGTAATGACCAAGAGAGGATTCGTCTCTCCCGGTCAATGGGAGTTAGTGTCGTAGAGTTAGTTCGGTCTTTAGTAAAAACTCTGCACAGAGTATGTTGGAAGAAGTCCAACATTAGTTGACTAAAGATCGATAGAAACTAACCGGAGTCAAGTTATTGGGGTTGACAGTTTGACCGTACCCCAGACTTGATCTACACGACATGTTTAAGACGAAGAGACTATAACTGCGGAATTCATCACGGAAACAGTCAGGTGGTCCCGACAATACTCATGTCAATGAGTTAACCACATAATGATGATTCCTGAAGCAGGGACGGCAACCACTGCTCGTGGTCACTGCCGTATAGGGCTTCGAGCCCAACCTGTTGTAAGGGTCAGGCTGTAGGGTCTCACACAGAGTGCAATGCTTCGTCTAGTAATAGGTAGAAATTAGTTAGGGAGAATATTTTGCATTTTTGATGCAAGGGATGAAACAATTGCATTTGATGCAATATGGTAAGTTAAGCTTAGATAGGGACTATTTTGCATTTGATGCAAAGGCGATTAAATGTGTATTAAATTATTTAATACAATATTTAATAATATAAACGCAAGGAAAAGTTCACGGGTAAGACGGGAATGTCCCGGTCTAGACCCAGGTTCGAACGGCGTCCAAATCGGACGCCAAATGCTCAATTTATGCCCAAAACAGCCAAATGGCTCAGTCTGATTCAGACCAGGTTAACCCAGGCCAGACCAGGATCTGACCTGAGCACCTGGCCCATCAGACTGGACGCCAGGCCACTGGGCCTGGGCCCGCGCCCAGGCCCAGGCGCTTGGGCGCCTGCCCAGGCACCCAGGGCGGGCGCCCTGGGCCCGCCAGGGCCCAGGCGCCCTGGGCCGGGCGCCTTGGGCGCCCGGCCCAGGCACCCGCCTGGGCGCCAGGCTGGCGCCAGGCGCCAGGCTGGCGCCTGGGCGCCCGCGCCAGGCGCCAGGCGCCTGGGCGCCCGCGCCCAGACTTGGGCGTCCGTGCCCAGGTCTGGGCCTGGGCGCCCAGTCAGCAATTTTAGGCTGTGGGGCCCACAGGCTGGGCCCCGCCTAAGGGTGCAGAACCCTAGGTTTGATGGCAGATTTTGACGGCTCAGTTTTGCGAAAAACTAGCCGTGGGCTGATCTTTGGACGGTTAATTGGAGGGTCAAACGAACTCCGATTGACGAACGGTTTTTTCCTATGCGTTCACCGTTGAACGCGTGTCGTATTAATAGGTTGTATCAATCTTGAAGCTCAACGGTGAGTGAGTTAAAATTCACGGAAGTTTGTACTTTGTGAAGTGCAAACTAACTTAATTTTAACTAACCCAAATATTTAGTCCCACATCGGATTTTGAGAAATGGGGAGAGTCCGCCGCCTATATAAATAGGGGTCTCCCCCCTTTCTCAAAACTCGTCCCAAGCTCTAGATCTGAGCGGCTCTCGTAAATGTTGGAGCACGCTCGGATCTAGGCTTAAGTTAATAATTTCTCTTCTCCCTAAATTTATGCCTTACTCCTGCGGGCTCTGGCAAAGCCACAAAGGAGTTCGGATTCTGAATCTGAAATCTTGGCGGAGGTTTCACTCGCGTGAAACTTTCTTCGGCGCGTGGTTGGCTCGGCGGCACGGGGATTGATCGCCTCGGGATGCGGAGCGGTTCGAGGAGCGGTTCGGGGAGCGGTTCAAGGAGCGGCTCGGCGTGGGACGGGAGCAGCTCGGAAGACGGCGCGGAACATCTCGCCTGCTCCAGGGCTGAGATTCCGGGTATGTGGTTAAAGTATTTTATTAGCATTAGTTTAGTTTAATCGCAGTAGGCTAGATCCTTCTTGGGATGGTCAGACCCATCCCAAGTCGGCATAGATCTTGGCATAGGGTCTTGGACCTTAGGGCTAAGTTAAAAATTGTTTTTAACTGCATGTTAATTTAGATTAACTAGTTTTTCTTCCGCTGCAAATGATTTTTATGTCTATGTTCCGTCCGACTTAGGACGGGACTAGAGTTTTTGTGCCCTAAGGGACCGCCATTTCCCCTACAGTGGTATCAGAGCCTAGGTTTGCGTAGTCGATCTAGGTACTGCGATTTCATTAAACTTATTAATGCTTTTTAAATACTTTTAAATTTTTTTAAGTTATTAGATAATTTTAAAAATGTTTTGAAGTTCAAAATTTTATGTGTTAAATTTTTTGAACATGAAAATTTTTAAATTAACGTTTTAAAATTTATGTGATAATTTTTTAAAACTAATTTTAAATGTTTAAAAGTTTAAAATTTTTTTGGATGCCTAAAATTTTTTATATGATAAATTTTTTAAGCATGGAAATTTTAAAATAGTAATTTTAAATTTATGTGATAAATTTTAAAATTGATTTTAAGGCTTTAAATTTATGCGATAAGTTTAAAATATTTTAGATGTTTAAAAATTGTATATGATAAATTTTTGAACATGGAAAATTTTTAAATTCATGTTTTAAATTTATAAGATATTTTTTTAAAACTGATTTTAAAAATCTAAAATTGTTTATGCGATAAACTTAGCATATTTAAATGTTAAATAGTTGTGCACTATCTTTATGTTGATAAAATTAGTGTAGCTTTATTTTAATGGCTTGTTAATCTTGTCCCTTATTTGATAACACAAGACAACCATTTAGGTTAGCCATTAAAAATGATTAAAATTTATTACTTGAATTTTAATGACATGCTATGTTTTAATAAATCATTAACAACAATATTAAGACCTAATTCCTGATTAGGGTAGTCTTTTTAATGAATTTTTAAATTCTAATTGTTATAATTAATTTTCATTAAAGGACTTCGCTTCTAGCGTTGTTAATAAAATTTATTAAAATCCTAATAACGATTAGGGTAGCACGTGAACCTTATAGTTGATAAGGACTTAATAAAAGTTATTAAACAAATCCTAAAAATTTTGAATTTAAGGATTCAACTAGTTGATAGGATTAATTAGTTATTAATAAAAGCTGTTTAGTCTATGGCATACGTACAAAAATGACAAGCTTCATTCAATGGACCATGATCCAGTCAATGTGCTTGGCTAAGAGTTCTGGGTCAACCCTTGCTAGTCCAAGGGGTAGTGATCCTGGCTTAGTCAATTCCCTGGCTGAGTTCCGCTGGACCGCAATGTCGCGAATCATGATTGTATAACACCCTGGACTATATCTAAGTCAAATACGTTAATGATCTTTTTCAAGATTAGACGTAGCCCTCCTTGTTTTAGGGGTTAGCAACTATAGGGCCCGTGTTACAGTTGTTGAGATACACTCAAGCTGTGACATGGCAACCTTGTAGAAACCAACTTCTTAAATACATAAGATGACATCTTGACTTGACCCAAACCGACGTTGTCGTGAATACACCGAGCGGCGGCGCAAGTTTAGTCAAGGATGTGGTCTGCCTAGATGTAGTCTAAGACCTGACCCAAACCGACGTGTCGTGCATACACCGAGCTGAGGGGCAAGTCAGGCTAGACATGAAAACAAGGGTCCGACTAGACTAGACATTGTGATTTGGATGAGCACACTCATGATCACGAATGGCTAGGGGCAAAAACCGATTAAGAGAGTCATATCCGATATGATCGATGAAGAGTCATCTTCCGATCGCAGAGTCAATCAACTTGTTGAGCTACACTCAAGGTTGTTTAAACTCAAGGTGATTGGAACTCTTACCCATTAATTTTTAATTCGATTAAATCGTTCGTTATTAAGCTTTAAAACGTTCGTAAAAATAGTGGGAGGGTATAGATAGATAAAAGCCAATCTACCTATATTTAATCTTGAACATATGCTAAAATTAGGGCAAGACTATGTTTACCGTAGGAATTAAAATATAATATTTTAATAAGTTAATTGGTCAAAAGTTGATTAATTGAATATCAAGTTAAATTCTAATTGATAGAATTAAAACTATATTCTCGTTGACATTAAATGACCTTCTAAAGAACAGACTTAAGAAATATGATTTCATTAAGTTCTGGGTCCAACAAATAAATTCACGCTACATGTCACTCGTCTCTATATGAGGCAGCTTGAACATATAGGACATTCAAAGTATGTTTCTCCCTACAACTTGTCGAGCTACCCTCAAGGTTGTATGGACAAACAATTTTGATCCGCAAAGTTCGAAAATTCGATCAAACCGTTTGAGTCGAATACGAGTACATGGGCGATGCAAGACTACGTATCCCAACCGGATCTTGAGACAAGCAACTTCTTGAGCTACACTCAAGATTGCAAAGCTCAAGCGTTTGGATACATAAGTTGCTTGCATATCTATTTATTTATGTTAATATCTAAATGTGATTTAGAAAAGGGAAGAAGGCACTTCGGAAAGTCAATTGAGAAAGTTAGTTTAATTTATCATTAGTAAAGGCATAAGTAGGAGGAAATGAAAATGTGACATATTTTGATGTCACGATTTCAGAATGAATTGTTATACAAAAGACGTTTAACACATTTTGACGAATGTCGTCACATTGCTTCTGAAGTAATGTTTTGCGTTAAGTAATTTGTAAATAACTAAATATATATTAAATGTTAATATATAAATACACAAGATAGTAGCAAACTTATATGGTAAAATTAGACTAGGCCGTATCAAGAGATTAAGCTTCACAAGTCACATAAAGAGGGGTCTGACCTCTCGTATTATGAAGTCTACGGACACTTGTGAGTCTTAGCCTCTTAGACACAATGGCCGAAACCCATCTGTAAGACAGTGGGAGAATGAGTTGTCGAACTCAGTCTAGTACATACTGATGTACCCGAGTCTAGATTAACCAAAATAAGTTATTCGTATGTTTTATTAAGACACGTGTTCTTGATGAAACACAAGTCTGATAAAATAAAGAACGAAAAGACTAAAGTATTTAAACTGATTCGATTAGATCGAACGGTCAAATACTTAGCTAAATAAAATCTTGTGTAATTAAAAGAAAATGTGATTTTCTCTCAGATCAAGTCTGTTAACACATCGGTGTGTTAAAAGGTATGAATCACACTTAGTTAGACTTGGTGCGATCCATAAATAAGTGACTCTGAGTTAAGTCCTCCCTCTGGGTTAAGTCCCAGATAGTAATGCCTAGGTTTTGATAATGTTCTATGAGGACATTATCAATAATATATTCAATAAATCAATCGTAAGGAAGTTGTAAAAATACTCGAATCTCGTGAGACGAATTGTCGAGTTAGACATCATAACTGACGATGACTTAGTCAACTTCTAGGATGAAATTCGGAGTAGTAACTCCGATTTAAAACTTGATGCAGGTCCGTGTGCGTAAATAAATTTGAGAATTTAGTTTACGTGCCCAAGGAAAGTGTTTCCTCACTTTCTGCAAGTAAAACTTTAAGTTGAAAGATTGGTGCAGAAAAGAAAATAGTGAAGTACAATAATGTTGGACGGGAACGGTTTTCATCCTAATTTCTTTAAAACGGATTATGATGAAACCGGTTTCGCCAACAGATGTGTACAGATCTACTCGGACCAAAGCCGATGTAAAACGCTTAAGTTGACCATGAAAATTTGCGCATTCACTTATAAGTTCGTTTTTCTAAATATGATTTAGACGAACCAACTTATATGAATTAGCCAGATAGTTTTCAAGGTCAGTGGGAGCGTGTAAATTACATGCGAGACATCAAAGGGATGGATCATTTATTTTGACAAAGTTATCAAAAGGCTTGATACTTTATCAGAAATAGATATGAGCCATTTGAAATGACCAATAACTAATTTAAAATTATTATCGTAAGGTACGATGAACTGGATAAGATCCGGGGAAATAAAATATTATAGATTCCGATAGACCAAGTGAATTATTTGAATAAGATTCAAAAGGTTGGTCTAACATAAACATAGAAACCCCTTAAGTCTATAGTGTAGACGGTTTTAGCAGATCCACTCACGAAGGCTCTATCACATGAAGTCGGGAAAACTTATGTGTAAAAATGATATTAGATATCGAGATAAATGGGCCTGAGTGCAAGTGGGAGATGTAGGAATATGGTGCCCTCGAGGCCATTTATTCCTGTGTGAATAGCACAAACATCTTGTTCGAAATAACAGTAAGTTGTTTGGTAATAATTTATCTAAGTCATATTGTAATGTAGTCAACATTAGATATCAACTTAGGTAAAGTCCTGAGACTTTATCCAAGGTCAAACGGGTATCGAGATGAGTATCTTGATCATGGAGAAACGTTTGACCGTCTGTAGCATAAGTCTAAAATGGTTCGTGGTCGTAGATGTTTTGAGACAAGGATATCGAAACATCGGATAGACCATTGTGTCTTAGACTTCACCATTTAACGGTGGCGATGATCTCATGATCGCTTGACTTGGCGAAATCGAAGACGAGACACAGGTGCTCATTAGAATGAGTTCACTGAACGATCCACTAGAGTTATCATATGGTTATATTGACCAATCTGTCAGTGATAACTCTGAGTGATGATAGGATAGTTGGTCTTTTGACTTGAGGTCATTTTGACAGACCTGTGCGTGAACGGTGCCACTTAGATCAACTGACCTAGCTTCGAGGCAAGGCCTGTCGAAAGGTCTTTTGATTGGGTGTCACTTGAAACGTACGAGGCGAGTAATGACCAAGAGAGGATTCGTCTCTCCCGGTCAATGGGAGTTAGTGTCGTAGAGTTAGTTCGGTCTTTAGTAAAAACTCTGCGCAGAGTATGTTGGAAGAAGTCTAACATTAGTTGACTAAAGATCGATAGAAACTAACCGGAGTCAAGTTATTGGGGTTGACAGTTTGACCGTACCCCAGACTTGATCTACACGACATGTTTAAGACGAAGAGACTATAACTGCGGAATTCATCACGGAAACAGTCAGGTGGTCCCGACAATACTCATGTCAATGAGTTAAACACATAATGATGATTCCTGAAGCAGGGACGGCAACCACTGCTCGTGGTCACTGCCGTATAGGGCTTCGAGCCCAACCTGTTGTAAGGGTCAGGCTGTAGGGTCTCACACAGAGTGCAACGCTTCGTCTAGTAATAGGTAGAAATTAGTTAGGGAGAATATTTTGCATTTTTGATGCAAGGGATGAAACAATTGCATTTGATGCAATATGGTAATTTAAGCTTAGATAGAGACTATTTTGCATTTGATGCAAAGGCGATTAAATGTGTATTAAATTGTTTAATACAATATTTAATAATATAAACGCAAGGAAAAGTTCACGGGTAAGACGGGAATGTCCCGGTCTAGACCCAGGTTCGAACGGCGTCCAAATCGGACGCCAAATGCTCAATTTATGCCCAAAACAGCCAAATGGCTCAGTCTGATTCAGACCAGGTTAACCCAGGCCAGACCAGGATCTGACCTGGGCACCTGGCCCATCAGACTGGACGCCAGGCCACTGGGCCTGGGCCCGCGCCCAGGCCCAGGCGCCTGGGCGCCTGCCCAGGCACCCAGGGCGGGCGCCCTGGGCCCGCCAGGGCCCAGGCGCCCTGGGCCGGGCGCCTTGGGCGCCCAGCCCAGGCACCCGCCTGGGCGCCTGGTGCCTGGCGCCAGGCGCCAGGCTGGCGCCTGGGCGCCCGCGCCCAGACTTGGGCGTCCGTGCCCAGGTCTGGGCCTGGGCGCCCAGTCAGCAATTTTAGGCTGTGGGGCCTACAGGCTGGGCCCCACCTAAGGGTGCAGAACCCTAGGTTTGATGGCAGATTTTGACGGCTCAGTTTTGCGAAAAACTAGCCGTGGGCTGATCTTTGGACGGTTAATTGGAGGGTCAAACGAACTCCGATTGACGAACGGTTTTTTCCTATGCGTTCACCGTTGAACGCTTGTCGTATTAATAGGTTGTATCAATCTTGAAGCTCAACGGTGAGTGAGTTAAAATTCACGGAAGTTTGCACTTTGTGAAGTGCAAACTAACTTAATTTTAACTAACCCAAATATTTAGTCCCACATCGGATTTTGAGAAATGGGGAGAGTCCGCCGCCTATATAAATAGGGGTCTCTCCCCTTTCTCAAAACTCGTCCCAAGCTCTAGATCTGAGCGGCTCTCGTAAATGTTGGAGCACGCTCGGATCTAGGCTTAAGTTAATAATTTCTCTTCTCCCTAAATTTCTGCCTTACTCCTGCGGGCTCTGGCAAAGCCACAAAGGATTTCGGATTCTGAATCTGAAATCTTGGCGGAGGTTTCACTCGCGTGAAACTTTCTTCGGCGCGTGGTTGGCTCGGCGGCACGGGGATTGATCGCCTCGGGATGCGGAGCGGTTCGAGGAGCGGTTCGGGGAGCGGTTCAAGGAGCGGCTCGGCGTGGGACGGGAGCAGCTCGGAAGACGGCGCGGAACATCTCGCCTACTCCAGGGCTGAGATTCCGGGTATGTGGTTAAAGTATTTTATTAGCATTAGTTTAGTTTAATCGCAGTAGGCTAGATCCTTCTTGGGATGGTCAGACCCATCCCAAGTCGGCATAGATCTTGGCATAGGGTCTTGGACCTTAGGGCTAAGTTAAAAATTGTTTTTAACTGCATGTTAATTTAGATTAACTAGTTTTTCTTCCGCTGCAAATGATTTTTATGTCTATGTTCCGTCCGACTTAGGACGGGACTAGAGTTTTTGTGCCCTAAGGGACCGCCAATTCCCCTACAATTACCCCCAAACACGGAATGCTCGCTTCTGGATCACGAGCCAGGAAGTGTTTTTAACACGTATGGCGTAGGGTTATGCCCGCATAACGGGTGCCTAGCCGGTAACACGGAAACACGGATTTGTAGCGTGTGCTAAGATGCAACATGCAGCATGATATGTAAATGGATGCCCATGACAATTATTCGAAATGAAATTGCGTACCGTTAAAGAAAATTAAACATGACAGGTAATGTATGACATGACATGACAAGGGAAATTCTAGCTTCGTTGTCAAGCTAGAATTTGAATTTGCACTTAGACCGCTATCATTTCACGGTCTAGTCTCTTTCACGCTAAAACAATGTATTGGCCTAAAAACATGGCCTAAAGCAAGGTTGGCAAGTTTCACTTGCCTGGTACCGAAGTTGTTGTTCGACGAGAGTCTCGAGATCGGTATCCTACGGAAATTGGGTTCGCGTTTACGAAGCGAAGTTCGAGATGCCTACAGATCTGTGGTAGGAGAAGATCTCGCCGGATTCCGGATTTGCCGTCGCTAAATCGGATCTAGCACGGCAACGGAAGAAGCGATCCGGAAGGACTAGGGTCGAAGAGAATTCCTCACAGCCGAAAAGCTACAGATATGGAGATTTGAGTTCGTCGGGAAAATTCTGGAGCAAAAGGAGATGTTAGGGTTTTTGGGGTCGGTTGGCAGCCTACGGGGGTGGTGCCGGCGCAAAGGAAGGTGAGGGGGAGCACGGGAGGATGAAGAATGGCAAGAGGAAGGTTGGGGGATGATTGGGGAAGAAGGTTGGCTTGGAGAAGTGAAGAAAGAATAGAAATGGTCGGGGGTTTAAATAAAAAGAATTAGCGGCGGCTACGACTTAACCTAAGTTTACTGGGCAATTTAGTCGGTCAGAGAAGAGTGGTCGACCGACTAGGTTGGGATCTAGTCGGTCGGTCGCCCAACTGACACCGACTAAAATCAAACAGTGAACAGGGTTGGTACCGGGAAGGCATAATTAGTCGGTCTGTGAAGGATCGTCAACCGACTAGTTTGGAAACTAGTCGGTCGGTGAACGTTCATGAACCGACTAAAGGTCGAATAAGATAGACAATGAGTACTGACAGTTAGTCAGTCTGAGAAGAAACTCTAACCGACTAGTTTCTCAACTAGTCGGTCGA
Organism: Scilla litardierei; assembly: GCA_030789695.1. Lineage (NCBI taxonomy): Eukaryota > Viridiplantae > Streptophyta > Magnoliopsida > Asparagales > Asparagaceae > Scilla > Scilla litardierei. Next base: position 33,176,902 of record CM061136.1, read on the forward strand.
TAGTTATTCTTTGACCGACTAATTGTAAACAGTAACTCAGCCGACAAAAAGGTACTCTGTACAAGTCAGTCTGAGAACAAGTCTTGACCGACTAGTTTCACAACTAGTCGGTCGATGAATGTGCTTAGACCGACTAATTGTAAACAGTAACTTAGTCGAAATTTACTGAGAAGAACTAGCCGGTCTGTGAGGTGTTGTCGACCGACTAGATTGCAATCTAGTCGGTTGGCTCTCCTTCATGAACCAACTAAGATGCACGAAAAGTGCTGAAACGAAGCGCGAAGCTTCGGGAAGATTCCTATGGCCTCTAGGATCGCTCTAGCTCTAGGATAAGGACGCTATGAAGCTCAACGTAAGAACGTCAGACAGGGAAAAGCACACAAGGAGAGAACATCCAATATTATTTATATAATAGTCATTACAAAAACCGGTCGTTACATGTATGCACATCCTCCTCAAGTCATGCATGACCCGTATGGTTCATACAACATGCATGTTCCCAAGCATGAATACAACCATCATATGTCTAATGCATATCCACCACCTCATTTTTATGATAGAACCCATGTTCCTAAGAAGCTGCACCACATAGAAATCTAACAACTATGTATGCAACTAGGAAAAGGACTCCCAAAATTTACACCATTTGGGGTCCTAAAAACACTAGCTTAAATGATAGGAATGCCTATGTTGATTCCTATTTTCATGATGTTATCAATAGTGGTAATTAAGTTAGGAAGCAGAAGTCCACTTGGACTTGGCTTCCAAAGAGCTAATCCCCTTGGACCCAACAAAAATTGGGTACCATGAGCTTATGGTATACTAAGTAGGTACCCAAGAGAAAGAAAGAGAGCAATAAAGGTCAAATTAGATCTAAAAGGAAAGGATGGATTCTCGACAGTGGTTGCTCCAAACACATGACTGGAGATCCCTCATTGCTCTCCGAAGTCATTAGCATCAAGAATGGTGCAACGGTCACTTTTGGAGGTAACCAAAAGGGAACCATCATTGGAGTAGGTATAGTCGGAAACTCATCCAAACCTTTAATTACTAATGTTTTTCTAGTTAGTGGTTTGTGTCACAACCACATTTTCATTAGTCAACTTTGTGACAAAGGTTACAAGGTTAACTTTGGAGAAGGATTGTGTAAAATTGTTGATTCTAATTCACATGTTTTATTTACCGGTATTAGGCGTAAAAATATTTATTATTTGAGCTTGCCTAAAATCGTAGAACATTGCTTAGTTACTAATACAAATGAACAACTATTGTGGCATCGCCGTTTTGGTCATGTTCATTTCAAGCACTTATATAAGTTAGCTAAGCATGATCCAGTCAAAGGTTTTCCAAAAATTGCTTTTAGTAAGAAAAACTTTTGTGATTCATGTCAAAGAGGTAAACTTAGTAAATCATCTTTTAAGCTTAAAGAAGGCATAACTTCTTAGAGGCCCCTAGAACTACTTCATCTAGATTTGTTTGGGCCAACTAGAACTGCTTCTTTAGGCAATGCTCATTATGAATTAGTTGTCGTTGACGACTTCTCTAGATTTACTTGGGTTTCATTCTTAACTAATAAGAATGAAGCTTTTGAAGAGTTTGCCATATTTGCAAAGAAGATTCGGAATCTCTTAGGATCCACCATTATAACTATCCGTAGTGATCATGGAGGAGAATTTGAGAATGAGTCTTTTACAAAGTTTTGTGATGACACCTGGATAACTCACAACTTTTCTTTTCCTCGGGCACCACCACAAAATGGTGTTGTAGAGAGAAAGAATAGGACTCTTATTGAGTATGCTCGTACTATGCTCCATGATAGTCATCTTGGACTACAATTTTGGGCAGAAGCGGTGCACATGGCATGTTATGTGCTCAATAGGATCCTAGTGAGACCTCGAATGAACAAGACTTGTTTTGACTTATTTTATGACAAAAAGCCTCAAGGTAAATATTTTCAAGTTTTTGGTTCACAATGTTTTATCAAGAACACCTTTGGAACTTAGATAAATTTGAGCCAAGATCCAATGAAGGAATTTTTGTTGGATATTCCACACGTAGCAAAGCCTACCGGATATACAACAAAACCTCCTCAACGATCGAGGAATCACTACACGTATCATTTTATGAAGATTTTGATTCACCTCATATTATTGATGATAGTGTAGATGCTATATGTAATTCTCTAAGTAATGTTAAGCTTAATGATTCTTTTATTGAGACTAACACTACTAATGAGATTGTTGAAGATGTTCCCAGTGATGCAGGAATACCCAAAGCTTACCCAACCGTTCGCAACCATCCACATGACCAAATTATTAGAGATATTGGTGTGGGTGTTCGAACGAGGTTTAGAATTGAAGAATTCTCTCAATGCGTATTTGTCTCTACCATTGAGCCAAAGAACATCCAAGAAGCATCTGAAGATAGCTCTTGTATAGTGGCAATGGAAGAAGAACTCATGCAATTCGAGAGAAATGAAGTTTGTGAGCTCGTTCCTCTTCCAAATGGTCACCAAGTTATTGGGACCAAGTGGATCTTCAAGAACAAGACCGATGAGAACGAGGTCATCACAAGGAACAAAGCAAGGTTAGTAGCTCAAGACTACAGGCAAGAAGAAGAATTTTCTAAGTCTATGAAGGATGAATTCGAGATGAGCCACATGGGAGAGCAACTACTTCCTTGGACTACAAATTTGACAAATGAAGGATGGGACTTTCATACATCAAACTAAGTACATATGGGAGCTTATCAAGCGATTCGGGATGGAATCGTCTTCAAGCAAAAGGACTCCCATGAGTACGACAACCCATCTACACAAGGATGAGAACGAAAAAGATGTAGACGTTCATCTATATCGAGGTATGATCGGTAGCTTACTCTATTTAACTGCTAGTAGGCCCGATATCATGTTTTCCGTATGCTTGTGTGCTAGATATAAAGCTAGACCTAAGGAGTCACACTTGATTGCAGTTAAACAAATCTTTTGTTATCTCAATCTTTCACTAGATTATGGTTACTTTACCCTAAATCTAGCCCATATGAGTTAATCTCATATAGTGATGCCGACTTTGCCGGATGCAAATCTGATAGGAAGAGTACTAGTGACACTTGCCATTTTCTAAGAAATTCCATAGTGTCTTGGTTCTCCCAGAAACAGAACTCGGTATCATTATCCACGACTGAAGCAGAATATATTGTCGCGGGTCTTGCATGTGCACAAGTTCTTTGGATGAGACACACTCTTAAGGACTACGGTGTCAATTGTGATACTTGCCATATCATGGTTGATAACCAAAGTGATGCATGTCTTTCCAAGAATCCGATACATCACTCTCGTACCAAACACATAGATGTGAGACACCACTTTATCAATGATCATGTAGCTAAGAAGGACATCATCTTAGAGTACATTGAAACCCAAAAACAAATTGTCGATATCTTCACAAAACCTCTTAAAGAAGATTCATTTGTGAGGTTGCGTGGAGAATTAGGGATTATGGGTGAATCTGAGATTCAGGAGTTCAACGTACTTGTTATATCATCTTTTGAACTCATATCACCATGTTGCCTCTCTTCATTTGATATATCTTATATTGGTTTTAAGAAAGGCTATTGAGATTTCGTTGTTTTCATGAGTTTTTGGATTGTCTTAAGAGATTTGTGTAATAAATGATTTATCTTTTGATATTGATTTTATGATGAGTTTATGTTAGAGTATAGGTCCTAGGGTGAGTTGTGCATATCCTCTGGATTTTAACCTCACTGTTCATTTTTGGACCAGGACAGACAACTGTCTTTCCTTCGACAGTCGACTACCCTACTATGTCTTCTCTTTTAGCAGACTGTATCTTTCACCCAGACGGTGTATTGTTGGTTCTATTAGATCTCAAGATATTTCTAAATCTCAGAAAGAATTAGCAGTCGGTTGGAAGATTGTTGGTTGATGTTGTTGGTTCAATATAAGAAAACTAGGGCCTTAGGGATCACCGCTAGGACCGTCGGCGATCGATGTTAGGCTAGGGTTCCTACGTTGCATTGGTTTTAAGGGGTTGGTCTCCCAGCTCGTACCACTCTCGTGGATTAGAGCTTCGAGGTACTTTGGTGGCGCTCATTGACGCAATACCGATAGCCGTCAATTTAGTGATATAGTTCGTCGGTGGATCCCCTCAAGGCACGAGCCGGACATGGTCACGAGACTTGGTTGGATCCACTAACTCCCTAATTAAATTCTTAGAATAGTCCTTAAGCAAATCAATTCCACAGACCGTGGGCATGATCTCAGTACGAGTTCTCCTAGGGATTTGGCTGGATCAACCAAAGTACACCTCTTTTATTCCCAACACAACCTAAAAATCCCAGCTTTACATCTTTTTCCTAAGATCCTAGGGCTAACCCATTAGACCTAGATAAGACTACTCAGACATAGCAGATAGGACAAGGAAAGATGCCATTTTTAGATAGGAATTCATAAAAGCAAATAGAGAAAATAAGAAAGTTGGGATTTTTACGTACCGGAAGTAAATAGCGCAATAGACAACAATGAGAACGTTAATATCCAGAGATTCCATGCAATAACAAGCAATAAAAATGTCGCATTTACCTCGTCGGCACAATATCTCCAAAAGCTAGATCTAAAACTCTCAGTTAAAAATAAAACTAAAACTAAAACTAAAGCTTAACCTAAAACTCGATGTCCTGAAAATTCTGGAAAAACGTCTTAAATACATAGGGGATGGACCCCACAAGAAAAATTCAAAATCTGGAAGTTTGGGGCCAACTTGTCGCTGGCCGCGTCGGCTGCTCGACCAAGTAGGCGGATGCTCGGTCGAGCAGACACATTGGCGTGAACCTTGCTGCTGCGCTGCTTGGGATAGGTGCGAACTACTCGGTCGAGTAGCCCACCTGCTCGATCGAGTCGTCAGTGGATCCGAGCTTCTCCTAAATTTGTCATTCTGCCTGCTCGGGTCGGGTAGGTGCTGCTCGGTCAAGTCGTCAATAAGTCTGGGTTCTTTGTCCAAAACCTCGCTCTGCCTACTCGGGTCGAGTAGGTCCTGCTCGGTCGAGTCGGATGTCTGATGGAGGAAGCTCGAAGTTGGGTTGACTCGGGTCGAGTCACCTCTCTGCTCGATCGAGTGGCTCGTGCACATTTCCTGGCTGAATTCACGTGTAAGCTCGACTGAGCAGCAGAATGCTGCTCGGGCCAAGTCTCCTGGGAAAGTGGCTTGGGCCTTGGTTGTTCCTCCTTTCTCTTGCTCGCTCCTCCTCCTATCCTCCTACCTGCTTCTAAATCTCGACGAACTCCTGCAGAGCCTAGCATATGACAACCTAGACGTGCTGGATGTGTCTGCATCCCAAATCAGCTCCAAAGCGCTCCAAAATCCCTGCAAGTACAAAAAGCTATACGAGAATCGAATATGGCGTTAGAAGCGCATATATGTATGAAAATACGGGATTTGGATGCGAATATGACATGGAATGAGATGAAATGATGCTATAAAAAGATAGAAAATATGGACAGATCACTGGGCTCGGGAAGTGATGCAGCGGCAGGCTCATGAATGGGGATCTCAGGGTGAAGATGCTCGACAGGGTGCTCCTGCTGCTCGTCGTTGGGCTCTAGTACGTATACAGGTGGGATGAGGAGGTCCATGGTGAACCTCCACTCTGCTCCTGCTAGTCCAACATAGGGGGTCCGAATAGGGTTCGAAAGCATAATATAAGCTGCAGAGAATGGACCATGTAACCAGATCCAATGACGTCGTCCATAACGACGGTTTATGTGTATGCGGGCCAAAACATAATCAGAAAGTGAGGTGGCCCTTGTAGCATGGTGCATGTCAGCGAGAAGCTGAATGTTGAAGATGGGTGCTAAGAGGGTGATCAGACCACAATATCATATCGCCTTGGTGGAGGCGACCGTAGAAAAGATGCGGTCGAAAAACCATCTAGAGATATCAATAGAAATGGCGGGGACTAAGGCATTCCCACCAGCCTCACGGGCTCTGTCCCTAGTCATCGCCCAGAGCATGAACAGCTCAGGTGTGGACAAGTTCCCACCCTCTGGCCTGGCTAGTATGGTGGTCGCCAAAAGGCGTTGTGCAAGCCGCAGGCAGGGATGGACAATGGAAGAGGCATCCACCCTGCTAGGGTCAAAGTGTGGCATGCTGGTGATCATCTCCCAAAATGCATCAGCTGCAAATACAGAGGGTGTGTGGTGTAAAGGACCATAGGCTCGATCGGGGTCTGGGACAGGGGGGCCAATGGAAGTATGCACAAGCCATGTCGTGCGGGATCTTGCACTCCCAGTCCATGAATCTGAATGAGTATCCCCTATGAGTCATACGGATAGAACTCAAGACCTTGAGTGTCGGGTGAATGTAAGGGCTCGCCGACACATATAATAAATCACCACATTCGACATTGTCATACAGCTGATGCAACCCCTCAAATACCCCTAGGTGCTCGAGGGTAGGAATGTGAGCAAACCTAGTGGGTATGATCTGGCATCCGGAGATCCTCTCAAATTTGGCACGATGTGTGCCATCTCTAAAGGTGATTTCGTACATCTTGATCGGTGTGGGGGGCTGTGCTAGTGGTGCATGTGGTGCAGGTGTGAGGTCGCTACGTGGTGGAGGCGCCGCCCCAGAAGAAGAAGGACCGGGGTCGACAGTCATCTTCCTCTTGGCAGCAAGTTGCTTGCCACTAGAACGGGTGCGTGGAGGCATCGGTGGATGCCGTGAAAACGATGCACACTAATTGAAATGCAAATTGAATGCACGAATATAATAAGGAACGAGTGTATCGAGCAATCGACGTGACTCCAAACAAACGTATGAGTGCGAGGCGGCTCCCCCAAGCTCCAACTCCACAATATTCGAAAATGATCTCCCCAAGCTTTCCTGTTACACAAAAATAGATAATTAGTGTTAAAATCCATAATAATTGGGGTTGATTAAGAGAAATTGGAGGTTAATAGGGTTGAATAGGATTAGGGGTTGGATTTGGGCTTACAGGGTGGATAGGAGAAGATATGAAGTGAAATAGGGTTGAAAGGAGGAGGTAGATCATCGGATTCGGTCAAGGAGTCACCGTCGGTGGTGGCTGAGGGCGGCACCACGGTCGAGTGGGGCAGGGTTGCTTGGATGAGTGAGAGGACACGAGGGATTTGGGGGAGGAGTGTTTTAATTTTGGGTGATGGATTGGGCGAGTAGGGGGCTGGAATTATATAAGCTACCTGACTTAAGTCACTCGGCCAAGTGATGATCATCCTCAGCTGAGCGATGATTGTCACTCGATCGAGTGGCCCGATGGCTAAAAAGTTTGGGAGCTTTGGAGTTTAGCTGAGTTGAGCGACACGACCGAGTGGCTTAAGTCACTCGGTCGAGTAATAAGAGCCACTCGGTCGAGTGAGAATTGGAGACAGAGTGTAATTTTTAGTTCTCTGCTACAGTCTCCCACTCGGTCGAGTGGAATTAGTCACTCGATCGAGTGAACTAATGACTCGGCCGAGTGAAAAATCCTCTCAGAGCATGAAATTTGAGCTGTCTGCTAAGGGGTCCACTTGGTCGAGTGAAATGGTTACTCGGTCGAGTGGTATAAAATTTCAAAAAGAGTTTTGAGGCTTACCTGTCCAGTGCGTCACTCGGTCGAGTGATTTCTTCACTTGGTTGAGTGAAAATTTCACTCGGCCGAGTAAGTTGTCTTTTTCAGCATTTTGCTCTCAGTTTTTCTCCATCCTCTGTTTCTCCCTCTTTCTTTAGTTTCCTCCTTTATTTCTCATTTAAGCATGTCCCTAGCACTGTTCTCCATCGCCATGGCTACCCTCCGTTTGATTGGCATCCTCGTATCTTCTTCCTTCAATAAAAACATTGCCCACTGTCAATTTTTCATAATCTCTTGATCTACTAAACTAATAAGAATCAAAAATAAAGATGAAAACTAAAATTCAACTAAAACTAAGATAAAAATATCGGGTTGCCTCCCGATAAGCACTCACTTAAAGTCTTGAGCTCGACCCCTTATGATTTATGTTGAGCGTGTGATGTTCGGCGCAAAGGAGATGCGCGTATCAAATTTGGTGAGGAGGCCAGTAGGATTGAGATGTTCCTTTTCTTCTCGTTTGGCCTCCTTTATAAGAGCCTCCTCTCTAATAATGGTGGGGGAAGAGTTCCCCGAGCTTTCCATCTTGGCTTTTGATTTCTCAATGTTCTTTCCCAGCGGTGATGAAGACTTTGTCGGTGGCACGTGCTTTTCTTGAATCCCGGAAGAGAGCTTACAGAGCTCTTTTATTCATACAATGTTAGCGTCGTTCTCCTCTTCTTCAGTGAGAGTGTCCAGGGTATCTCCATGTTGAGGACCATCTTTAGAATTTGGCTCCTCTTCAAAATCACCCATGTGCAAGGCGTTGATGGCGTACGACATAGCTTCTTCAATGACCTCTTCAAGTAGGTCCACATAGTCGTTTTCCTCAAGCGAGGATCTATTCTTCATGGCACGCGGGAGATGGAATTCAACTTCAATATTTCCAACGTTGAGTGACAACGTTCCTTCTCTCAAGTCCCCGATGACTCCGGTGGTGGCTAAGAAGGGGCGCCCAAGAATAAGAGACATGTCTCCACTTCCTTCACGTCCATGATGACGAAGTCACATGGCACGTAAAGTCCTCCCGGAATTTGTAGCTGCACATTTTCAGTGATCCCTACCGGCTTAGTAATATGCCCATCAGCGAGTTGAATCTTCATGTCAGTGAGCTTGAGATCGGTCCCCGTATTCAGCTTTTTGAACATTGTGAGAGGCATGAGACTCACGCTCGCATCCAAATCAACCAAAGCCTTTTGTAGGGGGACTCCCCCAAGTGTGCATGGAATTCTAAAGCATCCGGGGTCCTTTAACTTCTTTGGCACCTTGTCTTCTGTGACGAACCATGTACCTTGGTCGGCAAGCATAATCCTCTCCGTTCTTTTCCTTCCCGTAATCAAGTCTTTGAAGAACTTTGCATAAGTTGGGATTTCGATGATGGCATCTAGGAACAGGATGTTTAGGCTTATACCACTCAAGTACTCCAGATATCGAGCGAATTTCTTCTCCAATTTTGCCTTAGCTAACCATTGTGGGAATGGTACCGGTGGCACATATACTCTCTCCTTCTGGGGCTCGTCAATTTCAGATTTTTTTTCTCTTCATTTAGGGTTGCTATTGAAGGGTTATGGCAGACCCTTAGGGCTCAAATCTATGCATGTCCTACGTCGACGGACTACAGAAGCATAATAAGCACAGCGGAAAAATAAAATAAAGCTAAACATTTTAGCAAAGCCCGAAGGAAAGCCAGAACCTTAGCCAAGATCTATGCCGACTTAGGGTGGATCTGACCACCCCAAGAGTGATCTATACTACTGCGACATAATTAAAACTAGGCTAGAAAGCTACTAAATGACATACCCGGAATCTTGCCTTGGAGCAGGCAAGATGTACCACACCACCTTCTTTCGCTCCTCTAAGTTAAGCCGCCTTGCACCTTCGATCTGATCCACCCAAAGCAAGTCGACACCCGCCTCCGAGCCAACCACTTGCCGAAGAAAATTTCACTTGAGAAGATCCACGTCAAAGACTACTGGATCAGATCCAAACCTCCTCGCCATCTTGCTAGGACTCGATTGGAGGATAGGAAGAGAGAGGAGGAATAATTAAGTCGTCGATCGAGCGTGCTCAAAAATCAGGAGCTTCTCGAATCGGAGACTTGGTGTAAAATTTCCAAGGGGTGTGCACCCCTATTTATATAGGGATATGTACCCCATGCTCGTCGCACGAGCAATGTGGGACTAATTAGTGAAATAGAGATTTAATTAAGTTAGTAAGCCTTTATCAAAGGCCTAACTTCAACCAATTAAATCTCCCTCACCATTGAGCTTTAGAGATGATACAACATCATTTTTAAGAGCTTCAAATAGTGAACACATAGGAACAAATGGAGACGAATTTCGACTTCGTTTGACCCCTCAAAAAATTGCTCAAAGTTGAGCAAAAAAGTCGTGACTCGTAGCCGTCGTCAAGGATTTCAAAAAACCCTAGAAAACAAAGCAAAAAGGGGGCCACTAACTTGCGGGCATGCCCACTTGGGCTGGTAGGGGCTGGGCGGGCTCCCCACTGAACCACAGCGGGCGCCCGGCCCACTCAGCGTGCCGGCCCCGCTGAGCCACATCGGGCGCGCCAGCCCACAAAGCGGGCTGGCCCCACTGTGGAAGCAGGCGCACCTGCCAGCCTTAGCAGGAAGGCCCTACTTCTGAAGCAAGCATGCCTGCCCACCTTAGCGGGTGGGCCTCGCTTCCCCTTACCGGTGGGCCTGCCTTCCAAAGTGGGTCTGACCCATTTTGGCCCCTTTCTGCTGTTTTCGTGTTTCTGGGCTCGTTTGAGCTCCGATTCCAACTCGGTTTCTTCCTGTGGATTCCTCAGGAAGTCCTCTTCAATCCCAAATGCTAAACTACTTTAGCGTTATTCTCACATCTCATTTGTGAGCTTAATTATTCCATTGCATCAAATGCATTCCTCATAACGTTCTTCCTATTACTAAGACGTGAATACTACTCGGTGTGAGACCCTACAGCCTGACCCTACTACAGGTTGGGACTCAAAGTCCCTATACGACAATAACCACGAGTAGCAGGTGTCATCACTATCTCGAAATCATACTTACGTGTGTCGTCGGGATCACTCTGACTGTGTCAGCGCTGAATACCACAGTTTTAGTCCCTTCGTCATGACTGTGTCATTGCATGGCCTAGGGTGTGGTAAACCATCAATCCCACTAGCCAGCATCGGTCAGTATACAACGGTCTTTGTTATATACATGTTGTACTTCCAACAACGCACCTCGGCCGAAGAGTATCAAAAAGACCGTACTGAGCCTGTGACACTAACTTCCCTTTAATGGAAGAGACAAATCCCATCTAAGTCATCTACTTACCTCGTATGCTTTATGTGTCACCCAACCTAAGACCTTTCAGCAGGCCTAGCCTCGAAGCTAGGTCATAGGTCTAAGTGACACTATTCACGAACATGTTTGTACAAGTGACTTCAGGTCTTAAGGACCAACTTGCTTATCATCACTCTAGAGTTATTATTGACAGTTTAGTTAAAGATTAACCATTTAATAACTCTAAGTTGGTCGTTCAGTGAACTCATTCTCCAATGAGCACATGTGCCTTGTCTCCGACTTCGCCAGGCCGAATGACTATGAGATCATCATTACCCTTGAGGTAAGACAAGACACAATGGTCTATCTGATGTGCCGATATCCTATTCTCGACACATCTATGACCATGAACCGTTTAAGACTTAAGTTCTTTATCGGTCATTTACTTACCACAATATAGATCTACATCTAGATACGTAATGACCTCACTTTAAGTCTAAGGAAATTATCTAAGTATATAATCCATAGAATTTATACTAGGACAATTTGTACCGTATCATTATTAGAACAAGATGTTTAACTCAGGATAAATGCCTCAAGGGCATACATCTTCCTACATCTCCCACTTGCACTTAGGCTATTTATCTCGGTATCTCATACCGCTACAGCATATCAGTCACACTGGACGTCACATGTCAAACCTAAAAGTGGATCTGCTAACACGTATCTATTATGCATTTTAATGGAGTCTTATTTATACATCACTTGATCACACCAGGTTGATCTTCCGAAATGTCTTTGGATCTCATCCAACGATTTTCCTTCTTGTATAGCTAACGATTAGCTCATACAACTTGATGTAGTGTTTATCATATCTACTAGTCAGTCATAGCATGTTTCAGTTATTTCTGTGTCAATTATGTCAAGTACATAAATGACACCAAAATTTCTATATCTTTGACATAATCAAAAACTTTTGATTTGATGTCACATATAGAGTTTAATAACTGGGACTTATAACTTAGTCCGAAAACGGAACTAAGTCTACATGCCAGCTCCCACTGACTTTGAGAACCATCTGGTTAAATACTTCGAATTAAATATCTAAATCTTATTTAGAATATTTATTAAGTATAACCAGCCTATTAAGTGCTGAATTATTAAATAGGAATCTACCAGTGTCAGGTTGATTTGATGAATAAGTCATATCAAGATCCGTTTATAGGAATCTTGATGCTAACTAACTCAATCAAAATTTCCTACACTGTTCTTTCCTTAACTGCATTCAATCTTCTAACTTGAAGTATTAAATGTAGTCCAATAAGAACCATTCTTATTGTGCATATAAGTTAGATCATATCTATTATATGCACTAGGAACCTACATGTTACTATGATTAGCTTGTGTGTGTGTGTGTGTGTGTACCGACAACTTCCAAATAATCACATTAATATAGAAGTTTTCACGACAGCTCAAGAAATTTTGCACACCAACTTAGACAGCCATATCCTCAACAATCAGCCATTCTCAACAAATCACATTTTAAATAGAGCATATCTTCCAAGGAAATTAACCAACAACTAATTCATTCACAATGAATCAAACTTGTTCAACATCAAATAAACATTGAGTGACAATCACTCAATCATTATTTTTGAAACAAAATAATCGACACATTTATTCAAATAATAAAAGAGTGTCGACTTCTTCTTCTCCTTGTTGTTATCTCCTGACGTTCACATGCGGCCCCAGCAGCAACGATTACTCCGATGCCGACCGTGAACTGAACTTCTTCCATCCCTTGCTTCGCCTTAAGCACCTGTAGACATTATACAGATGTCTTAGTAAATATATTGGTATCTCATACCATATATCAAAGCTTAATGGAAATTTTATGCTCTTAATTAAAATTTGTACCTGAGGTAGAGGCATCAGCATGCCCCTTCTTCTCTGCAAGGTAAACCTTGCAGTTCCTCTTCCAATGGCTTGGCTTATGGCAGTGGAAGCAATCGGATTTCAACAGAAGCCCCTTTCTTCTTCTTCCCCTTCTTCACCTTGGTTGGTTGTGGGACCTGCCTCTTCTTACCTTTGCCTTTCGGCTGGTCAGAAGAAGCAGAGCCAACAACCAACACAGTCGGCTTCTTCTCGATCTCCTCGAACTGCCTAAGCATGTTCAAGAGAGCAGGAAGATCCGTTTCAGTACTGTTCATGATGAAACCAGTAATGAATTGTTTGAAGTCGGGGGGTTAAAGACTTCAGGATAATGTCCACGCTCATTTCATTTTCGAGGACAAAACCTAACTGGGCAGCATCTTCTATGTACCCGATCATCTTTATAACATGATCTTGCACAGGGCCCGTCTCCATCTTAGTTCCCCAGAGGTTGCAGGTGGCTTCAAACCTGGCAGCTCTTGAATGCTTGCCATACAACTCCTCAGCATTCAGAAGCATGCTACGAACATCCATATGTTCGTGCTTCCTTTGCAGGTCGTTGGTCATAGAAGCCAGAGTAAGGCACCTGGCCTTCTCTGCATCCCTCTGGTGCTGCCTATAAGCCTCCTTCTCCTCGTTGGTGGCATCCGCGTCAGGCTTCTCCGGAGCGTCCTCGGTCAGTACGTAGCTAATCCCGGTCAGCGAGAGGACCAACTTAATGTTCCTCAGCCAATCTTTGTAGTTGGTTCCATCTAGCACGTTCTTTTCAATAATGAACTTGAGTCCCGACTCCATACTGCATTTTAATATAGATCGAATTAGCATATGTTCTTTGTATAGTTTAAGCGGTTTTTATTAAAACTATATTCTCCCACTGATTTTAAGAATTAAAGCCATAATAATAAACAATTTATTATAATAAAATATTTGTGGGAGAGGGATCCGACTACCCTGAGTCTGTCAACCTTGAGTGTAGCTCAATAAGTTGTTAGACTCTGTAGTCGGCACATGAACTCTTTATGAATCATATCACATATGACTCCCTATCTGTTTTACCCCTAGCCATTTATGATAATGAGTGTCGCTCATCCAAATCATAATGCTCAGCCTAGTCAGACCCTTGTTTTCGAGTCTAGCTTAACTTACGCTGGTGCTCGGTGTATTCACGAAACGACGGTTTGGGTCAAGTCTAGACTATATCATTAGATTAACATATATCGGTGCTCGGTGTATTCACGACACGCTGGTTTGGGTCAAATCAAGATTACATCATATGTATTTAAGAAGTTGGTTTCTACAAGGTTGCCATGTCTAGCTTGAGTGTAGCTCAACAACACGAACACGGGTCCTATAGTTGCCAACCCCTAAAACAAGGAGGGCTACGTTTTATCTTGAAAATGATTATTAACGTATTAGACTTAGGTATATTTCAGGGTGTCATATAATCATGATTTGTGTCATTGCGGTCCAGCGGACACGGCCAGGAAATTGACTAAGCCAGGATCACTTACCCCCAGACTAGCTAAGGTGACCCAACAAACTTAGCCAAGCACATCGACCGGTATCATGATCCATTGAATGACACTTATCATTTATATATGTGTGTCGTAAACTAAAGGCTTTTATTAACACTAATTAATCCTATCAACTAGTGGAATCCTTAAAATTCAAAATTTATTAGGATTCGTTAATAACTTTTATTAAGTCCTTATCAACTATAAGGTTCATTGTCCAACATGCTACCCTAACCAACATTAGGATTTTAATAAATCAATTTCAACACTTTTAAAGTGTAGTCATTTAATGAAAATTATTATTGAAACGATTAAAATAAAAATCATCGTTAAAGAGGACTACCCTAATCAGGAATTAGGTTTAAAGGTTGTAGAGATTCATTAAAACATAACATGTCACAATTATTAAAAATTCATCTTATAAATTTTAAAAGAATTAATGGCTAACCTAAAAGGGTTCATGAATACTCAAATTATACATCGTGCCATTAAACATAAACAACGTTAATCATTATCGCATAAAGTTAGGGTTCAACTATTTAACAGTTAAATAGAACATCATGTTAAACATTTATCAAATAAATAATTAACATGCTATCTTTAAAATTTAACATTTAAATAAAAATATATGATTTTAAAACTTAAACATTTTACCAAATAAAATATTGGTTTCATAAAAAGTATCAAATAATTTTTTATTACAACCCTTTGTATTTAAAATCATTACAAAACTTTAGAATGCTTGTTAAGAGGATTTTATCATATAAAATAATCATTAAAAGCATCTAACCATAAGAAGTCTTATTTTAACATCATCACATAACGTTAAAATATTTCTTAAAAATTTTCATGCTTTTAAAAACAATTTTAAAAAACATTTTACAAGAAGGGGTCTATTCTAACGATATCGCATAAATTCAGAATCCATATGTGCATTTAGTCAGCATTCATAATTTTAAAAATATCGCAGTCTAAGATCATCATGCATACCTAGAAGCTCTGATACTACTGAAGGGTTATGGAGGACCATTATGGCTCAAATATGTGCCCGTCCTAAGTCGGACGGACTACAGAAGCATAATAAGCACAACGAAAAAATAAAAAAAACGCTAAACATTTTAGCGAAGCCCTAAGGAAAGCTAGAACCTTAGCCAAGATATATGCCAACTTGGGGTGGATTTGACCACCCCAAGAGGGATCTATACTACTGCGACATAATTAAACTAGGCTAGAAAGATACTAAATGACATACCCAGAATCTTGCCTTGGAGCAGGCAAGATGTACAGCACCACCTTCTTTCGCTCCTCGAAGTTGAGCCGCCTTGCGCCTTCGATCCGATCCACCCAAAGCGAGTCGACACCCGCCTCCGAGCGAACCACTTGCCGTAGAAAATTTCAATCTTGAGAAGATCCACGTCAAAGACTTCTGTATCAGATCCAAACCTCCTCGCCTTCTTGCTAGGACTTGATTGGAGGATAGGAAGAGAGAGGAGGAATAATTAAGTCGTCGATCGAGCGTGCTCAAAAATCAGGAGCTTCTCGAATCGAAGACTTGGTGCAAAATTTCCAAGGGGTGTGCACCCCTATTTATATAGGGATCCGTACCCCATGCTCGTTGCACGAGCAATGTCGGACTAATTAGTGAAATAGGGATTTAATTAAGTTAGTAAGCCTTTCTCAAAGGCCTAACTTCAATCAATTAAATCTCCCTCACCATTGAGATTTAGAGACGATACAACCTATCATTTCGAAGAGCTTCAAATGGTGAACGCGTAGGGACAAATGGCGACGAATTCCGACTTCGTTTGACCCCTCAAACAATTGCTCAAAGTTGAGCAAAAATTCATGACTCGTAGTCGTCGTCAAGGATTTCAAAAAACCCTAGAAAACAAAGCAAAAAGGGGACCCCCTAACTTGTGGGCGTGCCCGCTGGGCTTACAGGTGCCCTCGCTTGGGCTGGCAGGTGCGCCCGCCCGCCCAGCAGGCAGGCTCCCTGCTGAGCCACAGCGGGCGCGCGGCCCGCCAAGTGGGATGGCCCTGCTGCAGAAGCAGGAGCGCCCGCCTGCCTTAGCAGGCGGGCCCCGCTTCCCCGTGTGGGTGGGCATGTCTTCCAAATTTGGTCTGATCCACTTTGGCCCCTTTCTGCTGTTTTTGTGTTTCTAAGCTCGTTTGAGCTCCGATTACAACGTGGTTTCTTCCTGTGGATTCCTTAGGAAGTCCTCTTCAATCCCAAATGCTAAACTCCTTTAGCTTTATTCTCAGAACTCATTTGAGAGCTTAATTATTCCATTGCATCAAATGCATTCCTCTTAACGTTCTTCCTATTACTAAGATGTGAATACTACTCGGTGTGAGACCATATAGCCTGAACCTACTACAGGTTGGGACTCGAAGTCCCTAGATGACAGTAACCACGAGCAGCAAGTGTCGTCCATGTTTCAGAATCATACTTACGTGATTGACCCATTTACTAAAGTGTCGTCGGGATCACTCTGACTTTGTCAGCGATTAATATCGCAGTTTTGGTCCATTCGTCATGACTGTGTCGCTGCATGGCCTAGGGTATGGTAAACCGTCAACCCCACTAGCCAGCATCAGTTAGTATACATCGGTCTTTGTTATATACACGTTGTACTTCCTACAACGCACCTCGGCCGAGGATTATCACAAAGACCGTACTGAGCCTGTGACACTAACTTCCCTTTAACGGAAGAGACGAATCACATCTAAGTCATCTACTTACCTCGTATGCTTCAGGTGTCACCCAACCTAAGACCTTTTAGCAGGCCTAGCCTCGTTGCTAGGTCATAGGTCTAAGTGACACTATTCACGAACAGGTTTATGCAAATGACTTCAGGTCTTAAGGACCAGCTTGCCTATCATCACTCTAGAGTTATTATTGACAGTTTAGTTAAAGATTAACCATTTAATAACTTTAAGTTGGTCGTTCAGTGAACTCATTCTCTAATGAGCACATGTGCCTTGTCTCCGACTTCGCCAGGCCGAATGACTATGAGATCATCATTACCCCTTAGGTAAGCCAAGACACAGTGGTCTATCCAATGTGTTGATATCCTATTCTCGACACATCTATGACCATGAACCGTTTAAGACTTAAGTTCTTCATCGGTCATTTACTTCCCACAATCTAGATCTACATCTAGATTCGTAATGACCTCACTATAAGTCTAAGGAAATTATCCATAGAATATAATCCATAGAATTTATACTAGGACAATTTGTTCAGTATCATTATTAGACCAAGATGTTTAACTCAGGATAAATGCCTCAAGGGCATACATCTTCCTACAGCCATGTGCCTTTCTTCTTCGTTGTTTCCCTCTTTCTCAATCGGAGTGTCATGCTTTAGGCTTCGAGTTTGAATCATGACGGGGGTAGTCTCCTTTCCGCCTCTAGTAGTTATCGCCACTACTGCATTGACGTGACTGGTGTTGCTTCTTGGATTTGCCTCCGATTGAGCCGGTAATTTGTTTTGAGCCTTGTTTAGCAATGTGATTTGCTCTGCTAGTTGCGCTACTATGATGTTGAGGCTTTCTTGTCCCGTCGATAGTTTAGCATTTATCTTCTTTTGCTCGGCCATAAATTCCTCAACTCTTGTCTCATGTTCAGATCTTTGCAACACTGGCGGTGGGTTTTGTGGCCTCCAACTTTGATTTTATCTGGGGGGTATATAAGGCCCAGCTTGTTGCCTCTGCTGAAATTGTTGTTGTGGTGGCCTTGGTTGGTAGGGTTGCTACTGAGGTAGTGGGTGAGCTTGTTGTTATTGTGGTGGTTTCTGATGAGGGGTTAAAGCTCCATTATTGTTTACATATGAAAATCCGGGGTGAGTCTTCCAAACCGGATTCACCCAAGACCCATTATTTGTTCCACGTGGCTTGTAATCTGAAACATACTGAACCTGCTCCACAGGTTCTTCATGTGCATCGCCTCCTACTTACATGACTTGGCCTTGCCAATCATTTGTGTTCCCAACTAATGTGATGTGTTCGGTGCACTAAATGGCTCAGTCAGCTTCCTCTCAAGTCTCTCTACCACTCTAGATACAGAGTCAAATTTTTTCGCCAAGTCTGCCACTGCTTTGGATTCATATATGCTTACTGGCTTCATAGATGACGATGGTTGGCCTCTTTCATCGGCACACTGCTGATTGTTAGAGGCCGTCTCCTCAAGTAATGATGTGGCCTCTTCGGGAGTCTTTGACAATATCGGCCCATTAGCGATGGCATCAATGATCGTCCTTATGTCTGATTTCAACCCATTGTATAAGCTATGCAGTAACTCCCAGTCGTCGATATTGTGGTAGGGTCATTGATGTTGAAGATCTTTGAAGCGCTCCAATGCCTCATACAAAGATTCCTGGGGTCCCTGCCTGAAAGACATCAAAGAATTCCGAATTCTGACGGTCTTTGATAGAGGATGGAATTTATTAACGAAGGCACTTGCAAGGTCGTCCCAAGTAGTGAATGCATTATTTGCTTGCGTCCTTAACCAATATTGCGCTTTATCTTTAAGGGTGAAGGGAAAAAGCCGCAGGCGGATGGCGTCCTCTAGTACGCTAGAAATCTGAAAAGTAGCGCACTTCACCAAGAACATATGTATATGGTAATGCAGATTTTCATGCACATTCCCATAGAAAGGATCATGTTGCATCAGCATAACTAATCCAGTCTTTAGCTCGAAGTTCTTGTCAGGCGACAACCCTGGCATAATAATAGACGAGGTGGCAGAGTTGTTCAGAGTGAATCTATCTCTGATGGAAATAAGCCTGACATTTCTTGGTGGAGTATTTCGCTCCGCCATTTTATCTCACTGTTGAATGTGCCTTTTGTTGCTGGGTAGAATCCACTAACAGTGATTTTGTATTAAAATGGGAATCACTGTTACAATGATTACAAGTATTTGGGGGTGGATGAGGCTAATCACGCACTCGAGAGCACTTTAAGGATAAAAATCTCAAGGTCTCCCTTCGTTCAGTGAAGATCCTCATCGATTGATGAAGGTCACCGCGGGTCGCTTCAACTGCTGGTGTCTGTAGCGAGATTCCTGCAAGGAGAATAACTTGTCAAAAAGGCTCGGTTGGCTGTCAACCGAGAGCCTCTCCGATGCTTAAGTCAGTTGATGACTATTTGGAGAATGTCGAACACGGTGGGCGATCTCAAAGGCATATCGGCACCCACGTGGAAAATTTGAGTGGAAGGCCCGAATATATGGAGGATATCCGGCCTTGAATGTAAATAGATGTGTTTGGGTTTCTTACTGATTAGCCAACCGCTTTGTCGTTGGAGGAGAGGGGGTATTTATAGGCTGTTGGAGTCAATTGCTTTAGTTGTGCTGGCGGTGTCAGGGTGTCAGGGGTTCGGTCGAGGATGTGAGAGCAGAACGTGTCAGGCGTGCTTTTATCATGCTGTCAGAGCCTAAAGTGTCAGGCGCGCTTTTGTCAGATTGTTTGGCAGTGAAACGGCCAGGTGTGCCTTTGTCAGGCTTATCTGTTGTAAGACTGTCAGTGATATTTATGGCAGGTCGCCTTCCTCCTGTGCTGAGCTCGTCGCCCGAGCTTGACGTCTCATGCCCATCCTTGGGCAGACTTCTTCTAGGTGGAGAGGTAGGCGAGCTACCTTTTGGGCAAGCTTCCTCTGTGGTGATCGTGTGCGATTGGCCAGCGTAGATCATGTGCGATTGGCCGAAAGGCTCTTCTCTTTGGTTCGGTTGACAAGTTTACCGCTCTGCAGATGCGGGCTACTCTCAGCCCCAGTGATTTTCTCTAAGCCTCAGTGAGCTATGTCTCATTGAGGAGATTCGGCGGGCTATTACTTGGGCTTTGATCATATGGGCCTAGATCGACTGGGCCGACCTTAAGGTCGTAACAATTGCCCCCGTCATTCGAGTTCGAAACGGGAAGTCTGGCTCGGATCGGATGACACGCTTCACTCTCTTTTAGCTGATAGCTGTGGTATTAAATGCAAGATGACCGCTGAATCTCTGAAGTCATTATGACGATTTGACAGCCGGGGGAAATCGAGGTGCCCAGCCACTCGGAGCACGACACGTGTCCCGTACGGTTCTGGGGAGAAGCTGAGGCGATGGTTGTGCTCCGGATCTTGCCACTGGCATGTCTTCAACGGCCAAGATCGAGTGACTCCCTCTATAAAATAGAGAGAAGGGGCAATGGTGGAGGGCTTCTACGTTCAAATTTCAAAAACTCCTTTCGTTCTTCGTTTTTGAGAGTTTTCGACGTCGGTGACCGCTTAGTCGGAGCTTCGTTTGTCTTCTTTTTAGTTACTTTCTTCGATCTTTATTAGATGGCTTCATTCGAATCTTTTTCCTCCAATAAATATGTAGCGAAGAACTTCGACGCATTTGAGGGTGCCAGCACCGAGGAGACAAAGCAGACGGTGTCGACAGATGTGTCGGAGTCTTGGCCAGAGGAGCGGGAAATAACCCCTGCCGTCCCCTCGATGTCGACGGTCCCGCAGAAACCCAAGAAGGAAGGCTCAGGGCCGATCGTCAGCGAAGTTACAATAGCGGTTCCGGCGGAGTTCAGGCCATAGTGCATAAGACTCGACATATCAGTCGCACCGAAATCCGCTCCAAATACATCCGGTCGCCCTATACAGTCTGCCGCCCCGAGTCCAATAAAAGCGTCTATTATCCGACGTTCAAACTCGGACTTTGGTTTCTGTTCTACCCCTTCCTCCTGCACATGCTGAACTTCCTCGAGCCTTTCCTCTTCCAACTAATGTCGAACTCGATCAGCGCCATGGTCGGCTTCCTTGTTCTCTGCTTCGGCTGTGGTATAAGTCTGACCCTGTCGTTGTTTCGGTACTTCTTCTAAGCAAAGCAGAAAGGGGTATACTACTATGTTAGTGCGAGGAGGGATCGACATCTCGTCCTTGATATGTCGAGTAAAGTGAGGGCTTGGAGGGAGAGATTCGTCCTCGTCTCGACACCGGCAGACTTGACTTTGCGGTCGAACTGGGGGAGGTTGAATCCCCAAGTGAATAAGGAGGTGACTCTATATGGGCAGGATCTAGAGAACTCAAAGATCTTACTGGAGACCCCCCAAGAGCTCCAAAAACATGCAAAGCTGGTTAAGGACAACCAGATCGCGCTACATATCTGGCCCGAAGGTACTGTGATCAAAGCAACCTTCTTCATATATGCTCACCCTGATCTCTTTTCTCTTTGCAGGTGTGAACATGAGTCTGTCCCAAGACAAGCTGATGAGGATGGCCATGGGGGGTCTGTCGACCGAGAAGCCAGTATCCAAGTTCAAAGGCAAGGGGGTGGCGTCAAGCTTGCCAAAGAAGGCTGGGCAAAAACATAGCCTGGAGGTGGTGTCACGCCCCGCTTCCCAATTATGAAAGGCGAGACGTGAAAAGGTCCGCTCAGACTTGAAGCTGTGAAGCTACAGTCTGATAAGCATCTGTGTGTTAATCCATTCGCAGATTCTTGCATTGCAATGAAACAACAATAATAAGAAAATTTGAAAGCATGCAATAATAACCAACATTCAACATTACATCCAACATTATTCCAACATTCAGAGAAAAGGTCATAAAAGAAAGTACAGAGTCTGAAATGAAAGGCCCCGAGCATGGCCAAAACTACAACATAGAAAAGATGATATGCACCGAACAACCTAACAGCAGCTACTAGGAAACAAATACCAACTAAAAGAAAGTCTCCAGCTGAGACTAGGGTAGGTCCCCTGTATCCTCGAACTGGACGTCAGCAAAAGCCTCAAGCATGACGTCAGCAACCTGGTAGTCATCAGCAACTACCTCAAACTCAAAGCCTGACATGTGACACCCAAAGAGAAAAGGGCACATGTTAGCAAATATCTCCAAAAGGAGACTTTTGTGCAAGGAAACATAAAAGTAATGGCATTTATAGGATGAGTGCAACTAGCAGTTTAAATATGATGACATGGCATATTATTTCATGAATGCAACAATTTAAATGAACATGATATTTTGCAATGCAAGACACGTCGCAGCAAGAGCTACTAAACAATATTCACGATTAACTTGTATTCGCGATGTGCACAGGGTTTACGCCTTTCAGCTGAAGTTGCTGTACGGGCACACTTCTACGCTGAGTGATCACTTAACCCTACCCCTCCATGTGTGTATGGACTGGCGCCCATCTTCTGGATCACGAGCCAAGAAGTGTTTATACATTTCATGCTTCTGGAACACGAGCCAGGAATTGTTCTTGATTTGGCATAGGGGTGCACCTAGCCTCATTACATGATGTAGGAGTCAAAATCCTACTCGCCGCAGCTTACATTTCATGCTTCTGGAACACGAGCCAGGAATTGTTCATTATTACATTTCAATAGTACCGTGTGCTACACATTCATTTCAAGACATTCAATGCATGATATGGCATGTGGTGTGCAACAGTTATAGAATAAAAACAGATATTGAATGCGTATAATTTATCGAAATTAAACGTGACATGTGATATGCATGAACATGGAAAGGGTGTCGGATCTAGTTTCGTTGTCAAGCTAGATCTAGTATGGTGTCGGATCTAGCTTCGTTGTCAAGCTAGATCTAGTATGGTATCGGATCTAGCTTCGTTGTCAAGCTAGATCAAGTATCATGTCTAGGTGACTATCATTTCACCCCTAGTCTCTTTTACATAAAATTACAGAATGGCCTAAACATGGCATAACAAAAGTCTGAGCAAGTTTCACTTGCCTGTAAATAATCGTCCGTAATCCCCAGTTCAACAGTCCAGAACTCTTCCTATGTGCTCAAGTCAACATCCAACCTACAGTCCCGTATTCAATTATCTTAAATTAGTTATTTATTCAAAGCAAAGGAAATTACAGTTTTTATCTTGTTAAACAGGCAGTGTGTGGGTTCCTACGGATCGGGATTATACCTAAACACGACGCGAGAGCTACACTGACGTCTGGTAGCGACGTTAGGGGTTGGATCTGGTAGCATGTAAGGTACGGTGACGTCTATGGCTAAGACGGTTGCGGGTCAGCGAACACGGCACGGTAGCAGGCAACACAAACACCAGCAGGAAGAGGATGAACTGTAGCGAAAGGTGGAGGGCACGGCTGCGTTCTAGAGCAAGGAGAGGGGGTTCGCCTGTGTGTTGCGGCGAAGGGAAAGTTGTGGCCTGTGGACAGCTTACGCATGGCAACGGCAGGATGGGGAGGCGCCTAGGGACAGCTTACGCGTGGCCTGGGCGGCTACATGGGGGTTGCGGCAGGGTTAAGAGGAGGTGCGGTAGCTTTGGATTTAAGGGAGGAGCATGTGGCCGGATTTGTGTGGGGTAAAGGTTCGGCCTGCTGTCAATGGGAGGGGGCTGTCAGCAAGGGAATGCTGGAGGTGATCGGTAGTTCTTAGGGCAAAGAGTGGAGTTGCTGCAAATGGTGGTTGATGGTGGCGGTTTAGGTGGAGGAGGGGCTGCCGGTAACAATGGTGGAGGGCAGTGCGGCCGTCAAGGGGATGGCCGGAGTTTATGGCTACACGTGGGCTTGCCGGTTGCAGCTAGGGGTGGCCGGCATGGGGTTCAGCTGGGCGGCTGGCGGTGTTTTAGGGTGAGGGGATGACAGTTTTGGGGAAAGAGGGGTGTTTGTGTGAGGTGGTGGACAAGGTGGCCGGCGATGGGGAGATGGCTGGCGAGGGTGGCCTGAGGTGATGGCTGGCGGCGGCTAAGGGCAAGGGTGCATGAGTTTGTGTGGCAGTTGCGTGGAGTTTAGAAAGTCCTAGGTTGAGATGCGTGAGTTTGAAATGAGAAGGGTTTCTTGCTATATGGGGTTGAAAAGGAGTATAGTAAGGGGTGATTGGAGAGAGAGTGTGTGTGTGAGGGGGAGGGTAGATTTAGGGTGTAGATAGCTGGGAAGATATCAACATCATATGCATGACCCAAAGGTTTAGATTTAATCAGATTTAATTAAGATTTGAATTAGGGATTAGCTTGGGCTAATTATAAGATGAAAGTAATTAGGGTGATGGGTCAGCCTACCGGTGTCTGAAAAATATAAGAAAAATATCAGGACGACCGTGTCGACAAGAGGGTCGAGACTAAGATGATCGGTCACGAGCTAGGTTAACGGAAAATAGAACTAAAAATAAAAAGTTCAAACGTCGAAGTCTAAAGTTACGACACCCCTTCAAACAAAGCTGTTTTGTGGAAGAATGAGCCGTGAAATGACGTTCACGAAAAATTCCACAAATAAGTACTCTCTCATAGTGTCACAAAGACATATAACATCGCGCGTTTGGGATACAAAACAAGGTCAAAAAATACGCTTACGAAAAGAAGGTACGCACATGAAAGACACACGATCAAAAAGCGACCGTGACATCCTACCCACCTTAGAGCAAAGTCCGTCCTCGAACTTTCTAACAAAAAAATATATCTACCCATTCTAGTAACTACCCAAATCATATCACACTATAATTCAAACCATGTACAGTTACTACAAGTGCTTATATATGCACTTGGTAGTCAAACATTAATACTACAAACTGTATATATATGCACATTCTATACTTATACCTATCATAGACAGTCAAATTCATTCACGTACTTCAATCATTCATATAGTCACGTACATCCCTTATATAACTATCACTCACTTATCACATAACCATGGTACAGATACCTATATAAAAATAGTTCACACCAGCAAATACAATCATAGTACTTCACGTATAGATAATTACCTATGTACAAAACGATCATGGATATACTACTCACTTATGTCTCCTAGTGTACATTCAACCCCAAACATATCAACACATGTAATCACACCATACAATATTCAATCACGTTTGCTATATCTAATATACATTCACTCCTACTATAAATACACAAATATATAGTTATTCAAATACGCGCAGATACTTCATCATATATACACGTCTCATACAATCCTATAACTATATTCAAAACACAACACACATACCATAGTCGCAAACACTTATAGCTAAGCACATACTTACCCGTGCATGGTGCACGCCCACACACGCTAATATACTATTCATACATGACACTCATACCACCGTACACTTAGCACACTCTACACACCTAGTTTAGCTAGCATATATACATGTAAACATGTAAAACCTTAGTAATTAACTATCCTACAAGACCAACACCTATAACTATAAAATGGTATAGCCACCCACAACCATGTGCGTAACGTAACCAGTCATAACCAAACCTCTATACACACACCATCCATTACTATGTCCATAGCACTATACACCAACCACAGACAAATATAACAATATACTTAGAGTATACCCACTCAAGCATGAGTGAGACTCAAAGACCCATACAAAAACCAGAGTACTTTCATATTCATAACATGATATTTATACATATACCAACACATGTCTTATATCTATATATATACCAACGTAGTCATATTACTCGTCACACTATGCAGGTAAAAACACATGCCATCATATACACACAATAATATCAACCACACTTTATATTTAGTCAAGTGACATCTCCATAATGTAATCACTTTACATACTATAATAATATTACAAATAGCAGTACACGTATACAATCATAATACACCATCCTATACATGCATACGTCATATAGTCACATACATATTACTACATGTATACTTCCTTCCTAGAGCTATAGCAACTGTCTTCTCTAGGATGCTCTTTATCTCCCAGTTCGAGACTTCCACCTGGCCGCTAGTTTGCGGGTGATAAGCCCACACAATTCGGTGCTGCACTCAGTACTTCTTCAAAAGAGCTTCAAATTTC
Organism: Scilla litardierei; assembly: GCA_030789695.1. Taxonomy (NCBI): domain Eukaryota; kingdom Viridiplantae; phylum Streptophyta; class Magnoliopsida; order Asparagales; family Asparagaceae; genus Scilla; species Scilla litardierei. The sequence goes on from CM061136.1 coordinate 33,203,040, forward strand.
TTCTCTATGAAGTGTCTCCCTCCATCACTAATTAGAACTCGACGCACACCGAATCTCAGGAAGATGTTGTTCTTCAAGAATTTGGCCATTACCCGGGAATCATTGGTGGGGCTAGCTATCGCCTCCACCCACTTGGACACATAGCCCACGGCCACCAAGATGTACTTGTTACCAGAGGAAGAGGGAAACTGTCCCATGAAGTCGATCCCCCAAACATCGAAGATCTCAACTTCCAGGATGTAATGCCGTGGAATTTCGTTTCTCTTGGATATGTTTCCCGTCCTTTGGCACTTGTCGCAGGCCTGGACATATGCATAAGCGTCCTTGATAAGAGTCGGCCAATAGAATCCAGTTTGGAGAATCTTCGCTGTGGTCTTATAAGAACTTGTGTGGCCTCCGCATTGTTGATCATGGCAATGAGAAATAATGGAGGTCACCTCCGTTTCAGGAATACACCTCTGTATCACCCCATCATTGCAAATCTTGTATAGATAAGGGTCATCCCAATATAATATCCGAACTTCTGAAAGAACTTCTTCTTTTGTTGATAGCTTACATTGTGGGGTACAATGGCGCACATAAGATAGTTGGCGATGTCGGCATACCACGGAGTCCCAATAGAAGAAATAGAGAAATATGCTCATCAGGAAGTGAGTCATTAATAGGAGTGGCATCAGGGTCGAAGGTAGATAATCGAGATAGATGGTCGGCGACAACATTTTCCGCCCCTTTCTTGTCTTTGATTTCCAAGTCAAATTCTTGGAGGAGAAGAATCCAACTAATGAGGCACGGCTTGGCCTCCTTCTTGCTCAAAAGTTACTTGAGGGCAGCATGATCGGTATGCATGATAACCTTAGTTCCATGCCCCGCTTCCCAAGTATGGAAGGCGAGACGCGAAGAGGCCCGCTCAGACTGAAGCTGTGAAGCTACAGTCTGATAAGCGTCTGTGTGTTCATCCATTGCAGATTCTTGCATTGCAATTAAACAACAACAATAATAATTATGAAAGCAGGCAATAAATAACCAAAATTCAAAAACAACATCACATATTTATTCAAAACATTCAGAGAATAAGTCATAAAATAAGTACAACAGAGTCTAAAAATAAAGGCCCTAAGCATTGCCGAAACTAAAACAAGATAAGATGCTACTGATGTGTCCATATTTTCTACTATTTTTATACCTTCATTTCATTGCATCCCATGCTATTTTCGCATCCAAATCCCACATTTTACTACGATATTGCATTTCTGACGATATATTCGAGTTTCGTAGTGTTTTATGAGTTTTCAGGGATTTTGGAGCGATTTGGGACCCCACTTGGGTATGGACACATCCGACGTGCCCGTGAGCTCATTGGTGGAGCTCTGGAGGAGTTCGCCACACTTTTGGGGCCATTATAGGAGAAGAGAGAGAGCAGAGGAGAGAGAGGAGCCCTCAACAGCTGTTGGATGAAGTTTCCCAGACTGCTCGGTCGAGCAGTGCAGATGCTCAGACCGAGCAGGATCAAATGAGAAAGAAGAGGCTGATACGGTGATCACTCGGGCCGAGCAGTTCATCTGCTCGGTCGAGCAGCGTCAAAATTCCAAAGTTCAAGCAAAGAAGCGACACGGCCCGAGCAGCTCTTCAGTGACCGAGTCGACCCCTGCTCGGACCGAGCTGAGCTGACTCGGTCTGGGTAGGCAGAGCGATGATTTGGAGATTTTTTCGACTCCCTGTAGTGCTCGGTCGAGCAGCTCATCTGCTCGGGCCGAGCCACCGAACGAGCAACGCATTGCTCGACCGAGTCACCTACTCGGTTGGCAATGCCAGGGCTATTTTTAGGAAGTATTTTCTGAGCCGTCGATTGCGCAACGCTTGGGTGACTGAAGCTGGGAGCTGTGCACGACTGTAAGGGGACTCATTCTAGGGAATTTTGGAAGAGTTTTCTCAGGGAGCTTAGGCGATTTTTTGTAGGAGTTTTTGAGATTAATTTTTGTAAGAGAATTTTGGATCGAAATTTGGAGATTATTACTTTTATTCTCGATTGTTCTTGCGCTTGGAATCTGGAATTATTTCTAGATCTATAAATTGCAAATCTTTTCCATCTCCCGCTGTAAGTCTTCTACTTTGATTATTTTGATTTCTATGATGTCTTCTTCTTTGGAAATGATGATTTTATCTGTTATTATCGCCATGTGTGAGTAGATTATTCTAGGGTTGATGGGTTAGCCCTAGGATCCTATGGGGAAAATGTAGATCTGAATATCCGCATTGAATTAGGGATTTAGGGAAGTATTTCGGTCAATCCTACCGAATCCCTAGATAACCCGTACTGAGATCATGCCCACGGTCTGTGGAATTGATGTGCTTAAAGGGTATCTACGAGATCCGAATAGGGAAATCGGTGGATCCAACCAAGGCTCGTGACCATGCCCGACTCGTGCCTTGAGGGGATCCATTGACGAACTATACCGCTACGTTGACGGCTACCGCCATTGCGTCAACGAGAGCCGCCGAAATACCTCACAATTCTAACCCTCGAGAGTGGTAAGAATTATGAGATTTATCCCCTAACCCTAATGCAACGTGAGGATTCTATTCTAACATCGACCCCCGACGATCTTAGTGGTGATCCCTAATGCCCTAGTCCCTTTTATTAGTAAAACAACAACAACACCCCAAACAAATCTTTCACCCCGATAGCTATCTCACTTCGAGATTTAGAAATAAACTGAGAATCAGTTTACACTATCACTGTCCCTGTGGGATTCGATATCATTTATACTATAACTCGACACCGTCCGCTTGCGGATTGAGCCCGGAATTGAAGCCTAGGGGCCATACCACGCCATGCGATCGTGACACCGCCAGGTGGAACCTAGGTGTAGGTTTCGGGTGCGTCAATTTTTTGGCGCCGTTGTCGAGGACGGCAATAGTGTCTATCTCAGTTTATTTTTATTTTGTGAAGTTTGCTAGCATTCTAATCATTTCTCACCTTTCCATCATTTTTATTCTTTTTATTTATTTCGGTGCTACTGACGGTATTTATTTGAGTTTTGTTGGTGCATGAACACTCGCTACAAGGGATCTACCAGAGAATTATTATTCGATCCCGAGATCGAGAAGACAGCGAGGGCTTTAAGAGCCTCTAGTAGAAGTTCATCTCCCTCCGCTCAGATGGAGAAAACAATCCTCCTCCTCCTCCTCGCACTGGGTCCATCAGGGACCACATGAAACCAACGTTTGGGAACAACTCCTCCATCCTCAGACCGCAACTGGCGGCAGCGAGCTTCGAGCTAAAGACGGGGTTGATTAATCTGATGCAGCAGGATCCCTTCCACGGGCATCCGCATGAAAATCCCAACCATCACATTGACACCTTCCTGGCGAAGTGTGATACGTTCAAGGCAAAGGACATTAGTGATGATGCTGTGAAGCTGCGGCTTTTCCTGTTCACTTTAAGGGATAAAGCCTCATATTGGCTCCGGGCCCACCCTCCCAACCATTTCACCACCTGGGAGAAGCTTGCGCTTGCATTTGTGGATAAGTTTTATCCACCATCGAAGACAGTTTGGATCCGTGGAGCGATTTCTAACTTCAAGCAGCTCCCACAGGAGTCACTTTATGAGGCATGGGAGAGGTTCAAGGACCTCCAACATCAGTGTCCTCACCACGGGATTCAGTCATGGGATTTGGTGCAGAGCTTTTACAACCGGCTCCAGCCTAGCACCAAAATGATCATAGATGCTGCGGCGCAAGGTGCCCTACTTGATAAGTCTCCTGAGGAGGCTATAGACTTATTGGAGCACATGGCGGCCAACACTCAACAATGGAATGATGAACGGACTGTTGTGACCCGGACTCCCGAGGTCAAGGCCATTAGCCACTTGGATTCTTACATCGAGACCTTGTGCAAACAAGTGGCCCGCATTGAGCAGCGTCTAGACTCCATCCCTGCTTCACCCAGTACATCGTATCATCCTGCAGAAGAGTATGCCGATCAGGGCTATATCCCTAGTGATGCCCACTACGATGGTGCTGAGACATCCGAGTCCGTACAATACATCCAAGGAGAGGGACGGAATCAGTGGCAGCATCCAGCTGCCAGGAATCACCTGGGGTTTTCTTATGGAAACCCAAGTGGAGGGCTGCAACCTCCGCAATTTCAGAGACCACCACCCCCTCCTCAGCAGCAGCATCAGCAGCAGCAGAACCAGCAGCAGGGCGGATTTAGGCCAGCTGGGCCTTACAGGCCGCCGGGATATCAGTTCAACCGGCCGCCTCAGCAGAATTATGCGCCAAATCCACCCAAGTCCAATCTTGAAGCCACACTGGAGACTTTCATGAGTGGTCAGATCCGCTTCAATCAGGACACCTCGAACCAGTTCAAGACTATAAATTCTTCACTTGATGAACTGAGGGGTCAAATGTCGTAGCTTTTGAAGAATCAGGGGAGATTGCCCTCACAGCCGGAGACAAACCCGAGAGCCCAAGCTAATTCCGTGGTTTCAGTTACCACACGTGGAGGACGGGTGACTGACCCCGTCATGGTCCCGGTGCTAAACAAGGAGAAAGTCACCATTGAAGAAGCCATCGATGACGGCGATAGAGAAAAGGCCGCTGAAGGGCCTATAATTATTGAGGAGAATGCGGATGCACCACCCGCCACGCCTACTACAGCACCTCCTCCTGTTGATGCTACAAGGAGTAAAGTTTCCCGACCTCCCCCTCCATACCCACAGAGGCTAGCCCTAGCCAAAATGGAAAAGAAATACTCCAAGTTCATGGAGTTATTAAAGGGAATTCAGCTGAACATCCCGTTCATGGACGCCATCACAGAGATCCCGATCTACGCCAAATTTTTGAAGATCTCATCACGGGAAAAAGAAAACCTGAAGAAATCAAGCTATTGGAGGATTCCACCTCCGTTATCAGAAATCATCTCCCCCGGAAGCTGCTGGATCTGGGGAGCTTTACCGTGCCTTGCTCCATTGGAGGGATGCCTATCAGCAGAGCATTGATTAATCTGGGGGCTAGCATCAGTTTGATGCCCCTCTCCATTTTCAAGAGACTCCAGACGGGAAGTGAGCTAGAACCGACGAGCATGTCCATCCAGCTTGCAGATCATTCCATTACCTACCCGGTGGGAATAGCAAGGGGCGTCATCCTTCAAATACCCCCAGGATTATGTGTTCCCGTCGACTTCATTATCATGGATATGCCTGAGGGAGGGAGTTCCCAACTTATACGCGGCCGCCCCTTCATGGCGACGGCCGGTGTTCTCATCGATGTCCGAGAAGGGACCCTCTCTCTCAACGTGGGAGATATCGAAGCTGAGTTCTGGCTACAAAAGCCGATGAGAGAGCGAGCTCAGAAGGGGCCAGCTATCTGGAGCTTCTTGAAGACGAAGCCATTGAGGATTTTACTTCCGAGGGGGTCATGAAGGACCCAATGAAGACAAGCATCGACGATGACGACGACCCAACCTACAACAAAGCGGTCGTCGCGTACATCCAAGTATTGGATGAGGAATTTCTACGTCGTTCTCCAAATCATCAAGAACCGGAGACTATAAGCTACGTTGAGGAGAGTCTTGAAGTAGGTGGAAATCAAATGCCGCCGGAGTGCACCACCTCGAAGAATGACACGCGACCACCACGCGCACCAAATGAAAACTGATATATTTAAGGGGAGTCGAGCTCACGACTAAAAACGATCGCTTATTGGGAGGCAACCCAATTTCTTAGATTTTGGATTTTCTTTTTCAGTTTCTTATCTTTTCTTTCATATTTTTTCGAGATAAAACTATAAAAATCACAAAAATTTGATGAGTTCGTCTTTTGTATAGGATGGACAAGTGGGGGTATGCGTATCGACATTATAAACGGAAGGAAGCCGGAGGAGAGCATCAGATTCGAAGATTTGGAGAGAAAACCAAGGAAAAATAAGAGGAGACAGGAGACACAGGAGACTCGACCGAGCAGCTTCACTGCTCGGTCGAGCAGTTCAGTCTCGAAAAAGGAAGGGGAAGATGTTTTTTCTACACGGCCCGAGCAGCCTCCTGCTCGGCCCGAGTAGAAATAGACTCGGCCCGAGCAACCAATTACTCGGTCGAGTACTACAGGCTTTTGGATGTGAGGAGAAAACATCACTCTACCAACACGACTTGATTATTATTGGCTCGGCCCGAGTAGAAATCGACGCGGACCGAGAAGCATGCTGCTCGGTCGAGCAGACAAGGGAGTATATTACATCTAAATTTATTGAATTTCAGCTGTTTGGCTCGGTCGAGCAGCCTAGCTGCTCGGACCGAGTCGGGTTGGGTTTTTAACCCCAACCTGCTTCGACTTTAACTCCACCGATAAAAACTTTTTACCTAATCTAAAATTTTTTTACCCTCACAAACCCCCCCCCGAGCTCCCTCTCTCCCCCTACTCGTTCAAACCCCCTCCCCTTCGCCGTCTTCCTCCTCCCGCACCGCCGCCGGCGTCGCCGACCGCGCCGCCCTACTCCGGTCAGCTTCTCTCCCCTCTCTCTCTTTCTCTCTTTCTCTCTCTCCCCCCTCCCCTCTCTTCCCCCCCTTCGCCCTCTTTAGTCGACGGCACCGTCGACGGCGCCACTGCCGCCGACGGCGCCGCCGACCCGCTCTCCCCAAAACCCCCCCCTCTTTAAAACCCCCCACCCCCACCCCTCTCTCCCTCTCCCATCGGATTGCCCCAAAGCCCCCCTGCCAAATCCCGATCACTTGTGCCCTAGGGCACGGACCGAGCACTATAGTGCTCGGTCAGCCCCCTTCACCGAGTAGCACGACTCGGACCGAGCAGTACCACTGCTCGGTCGAGCAAACCCTATATCAGCATGTTCCCCAATTTTAATGCCCCATTTTGACGTTTTCATTTGTTTCTATTGCAGGTGTTTGTTGCCTATGTCATCACAGACTACAGGGACTAGCTTGGGGGAGCTCTAGGCACTCGCATCCCCCGCATCTCCCGCACATACGGTACACTCGTTCCCTCATTTATTTTATACACCGTAGACACGATGGTTCGCACACGCGGATCCACCACACCCCCCGTTCGCGGGAAGAGGCCGTCATATGGTGCCTCCTCTTCCCGACCCCTGCGTCGTGCCCGACACACCACCACATCTACCACTACCTCCACTACTACCACCCCTCTCTACCACAGCTCCCGCCACCACCACTACCATCCCCACCACCACCATACCTGTCACGACCGCCGTTATCCCCTCTACCACAGATCATATCCTCACCACAGCACCACCCACTGCCTCTGCTTCATCCCTCCCACACTTAGTAGGCACTAGGGATGCCCTGCCTGCACGTCTCCGGACATATGGCATCACGTTCCAAGACGACACACACCGAGAGCGTTTTGCTAGGCTCTCTCAGCGTCGTCTTGTACCTACTATATTCATAGACGTGCCTGCACGTAGATCTCTCGGACTCCTACAGGGAGTTCATCACCTCTGTCGAGCGATCGGTTTCGACCGTTTCCTCAGTGTACACGCTCCCACCCACTCACACATAGCACTCGAGGGTCTCATCTCCCTTGCTCTCACTCCAGCTGGTGACGGCATCACCTTCCGCCTCATGGACCACGACTGCACTATCACATTTGCCATGATCCGTGAGTACTTCCACTTCACTACCATACCCGAGCCCAGAGCAGCCTTTCCCCGCTCTTTGACGTTGACTCTTTTGATGCTCGAGAGTTTTGGGAGCGTATTCTAGCCTTCCTCAATATCGCCCTAGTCAGGCAAAGGCATCGTGCATCGTGCACCCATGCCTTCGTTACGCTCAGAGGCACTTAGCTTCCACTCTCTTTTGCAGGCCTGAGGTCGGGACCATGTCCCTCCCTGAGCTTACCCATCTTATGGGTATGACCCGACCTCTTCGATTTCACCCTGACGGCTCCCTACGACCCTTCATGCTCTCTGACGCAGCCCACTGGTTGTGTCACCGCCTTTACCAGACAGCCGCCACCTACTTCTCCACTGACATATGCTATGGTGGTTTCTTCACCATTTTTGCTAGGATGCTTGATATTCACGTCCCAGATGACCTTCACCACCCTGTTGGCCCGACACGCTTGACCATCGGCGTGCTCGAGCATATGCATATTATTCGACCACACGGGGATCGTCACTGGCTATATCTCGTAGGCACCCACCATATCCCCCACATGGTTCTCCCCACCCCTCACCTCACACACATCCCAGCTGTCCAGCTTGACTGGATGATTCCTCAGGTCTTCCCACTCCCTCCCATACACGTACTCGAGCCCCCCGGAGCACCCGTCGAGGCAGCTGCCGATGACCCGGTCACACACTTCCCGGTGTTCGAGTTACTTGACATTGTTGCCTTAGTTGCCAGCCTCCCAGTGCCACCTGCCCACCCATCATCTTCTGCAGCTATTTCTTCTACCACCGTTGTATCCACCGTATCCACCTCCTACGAGTCTTCGGCGACTGTCCACACCTCTTGCCCCGAGACTCAGATTTCTTCGACCACTGTATCGGTGCCAGAGGGCACCGATTTACCTTTTGCTGACGACCCCATAGATCTTGATTCTCCCGTGCACGACCCTGCCCCTACCCTCCCACCTCTTTCGGACCTATTAGCATCAGTTCCTATCTCTTTAGGTCCACACACTCCCCTTTCTGGCACCACTTCCTCCTCATCCGCTGCCATTTTCACGGAGTCTGTGTCGACGTCTGTCTACTCTTCTGTGTCGACGATGGCTCTTTCTTCTGCCACCTCTGATTTACCTTCGAGCTCACCCTCTCCTACCTTCCACGCTCGGCACCGTGCCTCAGCTGCACGGGACCGATTCACTAGAGTGGTGACTCACAGACTCATTCCTCGCCCGCCACCTGACTCGCGTACTTCAGACGCTCGCCTGACCGCGTTAGAGGAGTCGACTTCCCGCTTACAGCGGGATTTCGAGGACTTTGTACGCTCGACGGCGACACACCGATCTAGAGTCGAGTCGGACCTGACTTCTATTATAGATCTGCTTCGATACCGTGGCCCGCCTCCTGTTATCCTTGCACACGCTCTGCCACCCAGGCCAGACACTGTGACCCCCTCTGCACCACTACGTGCTTCACTTTCCCAGGCTTCTGCAGAGCCTGTTTCTACCACTTCTGAGTTGGACTGTCACATTAGATCCCCTGTCTGCCCTGGTGTTTACTTCCTGCTGAGCCCTCCACTGCCACCGTTGATCTCACCACCGAGCCCTCCTCGCGACTTCCAGCCAGATCCACCCACCACTCCGGGTCCACAGCAGAGGGACCCATCACCACCTCAAAGGGTGGTGCCTCTGCTTGATGTAGTCCATACCAGCTTCGGCCTCCCCTATTTATATTGTGCCCATCTGTCTGTTCGGGGCCCTACACTTACATAGCTTGGGGGAGGATCCACCCATGCATCATATTTCATTCAGCATTGCATCATTCCATGTTTTTATTTTTACTTCTCCTTTTTGCACAGATTTTGATTTCTTTCCCCCTCCCACCCCACCCCTTTAGCATCACCTCCCGCCTACGAGCGTTTTCTTAGCAGTGAGGACACTGCTAGGTTTAGCTTGGGGGATGAGCGCTACCGCTTTTATTTTTGATTTTTTCTTTTACATTTTCCTCCCTTATTTCTGTTTTTATTTCGCTTTTTCACCGTTTTCTCACGCGTTTTCTTTTTTCTCATTTTGCATCATATTTTCTATTTTCACCATGCATGCATCTCTTTTTCTTTATTTTCCTCTTTTCTCCGCCTTTCTCTCTTTATTTGCTAGGGATGTTCCGCATGATGATATCTCTCGTGGCTTTATTAGTCTTTTACGATGCTCACTTTCGTTGACATGCTATTAGGGTAAATTTCAGTTTTACTATCTATATGCGTGCATTTCTATTGCCGATCTATCTGATTTAATGCTTAAAATGAATTGAAAATCGAATGCATGAATTAGTATCTAGTATGATCTATGTTGGGTAATGCACCTAGGTTCACGCATCACTAGAACACTTGGAGCATCTGTTTTTATCTCAGTCACTTCTGTTTGCATGCCTGCTGATATTGTGCCTATTACTGCATGCCATTTCAGTATTCGTTTAGAGGAATGAAAATATCCATGCTATCTATGAGTTTAGTTAGGGTATTATTTTATCGAACCGTTGTGCACCCTCTTATGAGTGAACCGAGAGTCTTACTATTTTTCCTTCTCCACATATCTATTTATATCTCTACATATCAGTTGGTTACACCCCCACAGCTATCTTTACCGCATCTCACTTCCCAAACCCAAAAAGGAAAAAGTATAGCTTCTAAATGAAAAAAAAGAGAGAAAAAAATGTGTATATATTCGTATGTGAAAAAGAAAAGAAAAAGAAAGAAAATGAATAAATATTGTTTTATATCATTTCATTAGAAGCTATCATTTATACTGGGAAGAAAAATAAAAATTCCATATCATATTCTTAGATGCGACGCCTCAAGCTAAGCTTGGGGGGTAAACCAACTGATCACATGAGTGAGCATGACATTAGAGTGGAGTCGGTGCATAACGGGGAGATTCAATAATACCTAAACTTTACGAATTGCTTTAGTTTTTGGAGATTTTTCATGAATCGAGATGAATATCTGAATGGCATGACTTTTTCTATTCTCTATTGCATGTTATGTGATTTCTTTATGCTCCTTGTGTATCTGTGATTGAAAAGGGCGTTGCCAACTTCTTTATACTAGACTCTAGGGATTGCATGAGATTGATATGATTTGATGGCGTTATTTCAGTAGATCCCTATCCTTTGCCTTCATTGCATGCTAGTCATATGATTTGTAAAACTAGAAATTGCCAGTAGCATGTGTGTTTATCATTCAGAGCATCGTGATATACTAATTAGGCCTGAGATCTGACTGATCATCCCTAGCACTCTCCCCTCACTTCTATTCCCCTCTCTTTTTTACTTTTCATCTCTTCCTATTTTCATTTTCTTATTTCTTTTTGTTTTCCTCCCGGCGTACCGATTATTCGTCTTCCTCGAGGACGAGTAAGAGGTAAGCTTGGGGGATTTTGATGTGTCCATATTTTCTACTATTTTTATACCATCATTTCATTGCATCCCATGCTATTTTCACATCCAAATCCTGCATTTTACTACGATATTGCATTTCTGATGATATATTCGAGTTTCATAGTGTTTTATGAGTTTTCAGGGATTTTGGAGCGATTTGGGACACCACTTGGGTATGGACACATCCGACATGCCCGTGAGCTCATTGGTGGAGCTCTGTAGGAGTTCGCCACACTTTTGGGGCCATTGGAGGAGAAGAGAGAGAGCAGAGGAGAGAGAGGAGCCCTCATCAGCTGTTGGATGAAGTTTCCCAGACTGCTCGGTCGAGCAGTGCAGATGCTCAGACCGAGCAGGATCAAATGAGAAAGAAGAGGCTGATACGGTGATCACTCAGGCCGAGCAGTTCATCTGCTCGGTCGAGCAGCATCAAAATTCCAAAGCTCAAGCATAGAAGCGACACGGCCCGAGCAGCTCTTCAGTGACCGAGCGACCCCTGCTCGGACCGAGCAATGCTGACTCGGTCCGGGTAGGCAGAGCGACGATTTGGAGATTTTTCGACTCCATGTAGTGCTCAGTCGAGCAGCTCATCTGCTCGGGCCGAGCCACCGAACGAGCAACGCATTGCTCGACCGAGTCACCTACTCGGTCGGCAATGCCAGGGCCATTTTTGGGAAGTATTTTCTGAGCCGTGGATTGCGCAACGCTTGGGCGACTGAAGATGGGAGCTGTGCGCGACTGAAAGGGGGACTCATTCTAGGATTTTTAAAGAGCTTTTGAGTAGGGAGCTAGGCGATTTCTGTAGGAGTCTTGAGATTAATTTTTGTAAGAGAATTTTGGATCGAAACTTGGAGATTATTACTTTTATTCTCGATTGTTCTTGCGCTTGGAATCTGGAATTATTTCTAGATCTATAAATTGCAAATCTTTTCCATCTCCCGCTGTAAGTCTTCTACTTTGATTATTTTGATTTCTATGATGTCTTCTTCTTTGGAAATGATGATTTTATCTGTTATTATCGCCATGTGTGAGTAGATTATTCTAGGGTTGATGGGTTAGCCCTAGGATCCTAGGGGGAAAATGTAGATCTGAATCTCCACATTGAATTAGGGATTTAGGGAAGTATTTCGGTCAATCCTACCGAATCCCTAGATAACCCGTACTGAGATCATGCCCACGGTCTGTGGAATTGATGCGCTTAAGGGGTATCTACGGGATCCGAATAGGGAAATTGGTGGATCCAACCAAGGCTCGTGACCATGCCCGGCTCGTGCCTTGAGGGGATCCATTGACGAACTATACCGCTACGTTGACGGCTACCGCCATTGCGTCAACGAGAGCCACCGAAATACCTCACAATTCTAACCCACGAGAGTGGTACGAATTGTGAGATTTATCCCCTAACCCTAATGCAACGTGAGGATTCTATTCTAACGTCGACCCCCGACGATCTTAGTGGTGATCCCTGATGCCCTAGTCCATTTTATTAGTAAAACAACAACATCACCCTAAACAAATCTTTCACCCCGATAGCTATCTCACTTCGAGATTTAGAAATAAACTGAGACTCCATTTACACTATCACCGTCCCTGTGGGATTCGATATCATTTATACTATAACTCGACACCGTCCGCTTGCGGATTGAGCCCGGAATTGAAGCCTAGGGGCCATACCACGCCTGACGATCGTGACACCGCCAGGTGGAACCTATGTGTCGGTTTCGGGTGCGTCAGCTACGCACCGAACAACCTAACAGCAGCTACTAGGAAACAAACAACAACTAATAAAAAGCTCCAGCTGAGACTAGGGTATGTCTCCGGTATCCTCGAACTGAACGTCAGCAGAAGCCTCAAGCTCAACGTCAGCAAACTAGTCGTCCTCAGCAACAACCTCAGACTCAAAACCTAACATGCGGCACCCAAAGAGAAAAGGGCGCATGTCAGCAAAAATCTCCAAAAGGTAAAACGAGGAGACTTTTTTGCAAGGAAACATAATAATAATGAATGCAATGAGCAGTTTAAGATATGATGACATGTCATAATATTTAATGAATGCTACAATTAAAATGAACATGATAGTTAACATGCATGTCACGTCATAGAAAAAACTACTAAACATTATTTCACGATGTCAGGATTTCACGATAAACATGCATTCACGATGTGCACAGGGTTTACGCCTTTCAGTTGAAGTTGCAGTATAGGCACACTTCAACGCTGAGTGATCGCTAAACCCTACCCCTCCACGTGTGTATGAACTGGCGCTCAACTTCTGGATCACGAGTCAGGAAGTGTTTATGGCATAGGGTTGACCTAGCCTCATTCATGATATATGAGTCAGAATCCTACTCGCCGCAGCTTACATTTCATATGTAGCGTGTGCTACACATTCATGACAAGACATTCAAATACATGAAATGTTATGTGATATGCAACATGATAGTTATAAAAGCAGTTATGGAATGCGTACAGTTTATCAAAATTAAACGTGACATGTGATAGGCATGAATGACGTGCGTTTATATATCATATATTTGCGCACGTTTTCTTCCGTGTTTCTCCGGATTTTCCGCCGTCTTTTATTCGTTTTCTCGTGTTTTCTTGTATTTTCTTGTTTTCTTTCACTTTTCCATGTTTTTTGTATATTTGCAGGAATTTACAGCATTTGGGACATAAAACGACGATATTCTGAGTCCCCGGAGCAACGGGAGGAGTCACGCGTGATCCAGGGGGTCAAACGACCAAGACTGCCACTTTTCAGCCCCCACCCGATCGGTTGGACACAGCCAACCGATCGGGTGATGCATGCGTGTCCGACCCGGACTGAAGCTGGAGCGAAGCACAAGGTCAACCGATCGGTTCGTCGACCGGTTCATCCCAACAGAGTTCTCGGGAAAATGGAGCTGAATTCCAACCGATCGGGTGACCTTCACCCGATCGGTTCATCTGTAGCCGATTCCTCCGAATGACGACCCGATCACGCCACCCGCTCTCCTCTGCGCCCGGTTGATGCTCCCGAAGGCGACGGCCGAAGCAACAAGCCGCTCACCCGATCGGTTGACATTTCAACCGATCGGGTGGCCTTTTCGTCCCCTTTCACGCACCGCTGCTCATTCATTGAAGATCTGCTATCATTCCAGAAGGATTTTGGGTGATCTCTTATTTTTCTAGCACCGGCATCGTCGTTAGCTTTCCAACGATAGGTCGCACGCCCAAATCTGATTTTTCTAGATTTTTCTGGAATTTTCTGAGCGTAGCTATGTGCTGAAACTGGCTGCAGTCTGGAATTTCATTTCACCCGATCGGTTGACTTGTCAACCGACCAGGTGAGATCTGTTTCTGCGAATCTGAGCTCTCTGTTTATTCCACCCGATCGGGTGAGTTTCCACCCGATCGGGTGGGCCTTTTTTGACAGTTCTGAACCCGACCCAAGAGGGTTTTTGAGGGGTTTATAAATAGAGGTTGGGGGCACGACTTGGGGGAGTTCTTCTTCAGTTTTTTAGGGCTTTTTGCCCCTTTCTCTTGTGAGATTTAGATTAGTTTAGATTAGGTTTTCTTTGTTAATAAATCTTGTAGTGGATTGAAGACTCAATTGCAAGCTAAGTATTTTCTTCTCTCATTTTCTATTGTTTTGTGTTATTTTCTTTGTTGCTTGATGTTGAATGTTTGTTTGTCATTATTATTGCTTTCTATCATGTTCTTCACCATCGAGTAGTGTTTGATGAACCCTAATACGGGTTAGGGTAGGATTGATGCTTGGAAATTTATATTTGGCTTGGTTGCATGGCATGTGTTCGATGAAATGTGTCAATGGGGATTTCTAGCAATCTGGGTCCAATTCGTATGGCAACACGCTAGACGTGTTGGGGGTTGGGGTCCGGTGCTTGTCCAGTCAAGATCCGCTTCGATGTATTGCTAGAAATCACATTTGACCTATTTGGCCATTAGGGTTACGCGGGGGTGTTTCATTGTCATTGGCGGGAGAAAGACCGCCTCTGACCGTCGGGCCAAGGGGGAATAAACTTGGCGGTTGACTCCCTAGCCATAGCTCACGCCCCTAGTGTAGACATGGAGTCCTCGCGCGTGGGAACGGCTTGGACGAAATGTTGGGAGATATCATTGTGGCCTTAATGCTCCCGGTTGCGGAAGGTGTTAATGGACATGGGAATGCCCACCGTCCGGAACCGGGTAGGCCTAGCGTGCTTGACACCGACCGGAATATCGGGCCATGGACGCTAGGTACCACCTTTTGGGGCAATGTCTCACCCTGGGTCAAGTCAAATGCCAAGTGTCATGAGTGCTCTAGCCCGTGTTAGCGGGGATTCATTTTGTGTATTTTTCATTTCTTTCTTTTATTTCTACACTTCACCCACATTATCTGTGTAGCTAGCACACGACCTAGGCGAGGCTAGTAGCCACTCAAGCCATCCACCTCCCTGAGTTCGATATACCCGCACCCTACACTAACCGTGCACTTGCGGTAAAACGACACCGCGCCCATACCGTAAACGGGGCGCCGGTCAAGTTTTTAGCGCCGTTGCCGGGGAGGCGTTCGGTTTGATATTAGCTTAGCTTGGGTTCGTTAGACTACGCATAAAAACACAAAAAAAAATTCTTTTCCTTTTTTTTATTTTTTTTTAAAAAAATATTCAATAACCAAGAAATTTTTCCCCCACCATTATATTATCTTTTTGTTATTCTCTTGTACTATTGACGCTCCTCTCTAGTTTTCTTATTTTTGTTGTCCAGGTATCTTTGATATTGCCATGTGGAGATCAGATTTCGATGCTCAGATGGGAGGCTACGATCCCTATTCATTTGTGGTTTGTGAGGCTTGTGGGATGGCGGGGCACGTGTATTATGATTGCCCATTTACGCTTGAGAGCCTCCCCCCACCCCAAGGCCAAACATTTTCCCACAACCTTAGCCCAAACACCTCCCATCCATTTCCTCAACCTTATACCCCTCCACAAACACAAGAAGAATCAAGCCTCGTGTCTCTCCTTGAAAGTGCCATGTTTAACCAAGGCCAAATATTACAAAACTTGATGGTACCAATCACCGAGCCGACACCGAGGAGAGGGGATGAAGGAGAGGATATACCCACTTTCATGGTTGAGACCACCATCTCATCGGCCACCATAGACACATCTCATGCCGATGCCCCAATTTTCCCACAATACCACTTGGATGACGAAGCATTTTTTGATGATGATAGTGAGGATGTGGAGATTTCTCTAGGATCTGTGGGAGAGACTTTTCCTTTTTATTTGGATACCCCATATGAGTCCTATGAGAGCACCGAGGAGACCACAGAGCTTATGCATACCGGCGAGGAGGATGTGCGTGAGGACGATGACACCATGACCACATACGAGTGGTCCGCTCCACATCCACCTCCACAGCCATCTCTGTCGCAGCTTCCTCCTTGGTCGGTGGTCAACCATGAGGATGTCATTCAGGACATCGGGCAGATGGTGGAGCATGAGCATATCATCGAGGAGGATGTGCATGAGGGCTTGGATACGATCATCCACTTCATGGAGCCCGAGCCACATCTACCTCTACCGTCACGCTCCACTTCTTCTGCAGCTGAGCATCTACTTGAGCATATTGCCCCTATTCAGGGAGATTTTCATACTCACTCACTCTACATTTAAGTCTCACTTTTCACGTCCTATTCCTTTAGACTTATATATTTTTGACACACCATATCTCTCGCAGGACACAGGATCGACTTCCCTTGGGGTATGCTGTGGTGTGTCACCACCTGGAGAGCAACTTCACATGGAGAGCGGGGATTTGATCGTCGCTAGCACAGAGGATAGCATACCATTTTCAAGGAGTGTTCGCCACATTTCATATATTTTACCATCATTTGTCGACGACTATCTCTGGGATACATTTATTTTGGGAAATAATTTCTTGCCATGGACTAATGCACCTCGTCCTTTGCAGGTCACAGGTGGACACCTACGAGGGATGCTTGGAGGTGCATTGCTTGGGTCCATTGGCACACGTGGCACAGCACTTCTAGCGGAGCCACAGAAGGAGCAGTTAGAGCAGCTACCTGCCCCACTTCAGATCTTGGATCCGCCTATGCTCAGGTGTATCCTAATCCAGTAGTGTAAAAATTTACCGCTTTCTAGTTTAGATTTGAATAATCTCGTCTCCTCTCATTAGCGAGGGGAGCGTATCTAGGATTTGCTTTTGCATCTTAATAACCCTTCATATCATGCCCTTCTATCATTTCACCCTCATCCTCTTCCGAGGAGAATGAGCACACTGTCTCTCCTACATTCTGATTTCTTTCTTTTCCGATTTTCCCCTAGCATATTTCTGCATCACATTGATTATATCATTTTGCTAGCATTGTCATGTTCAGCTTGGGGGAAATCGACTTTTGTGTGCATGTTTTCGTGTGTCGTTGTCGTGTGTTTGTGTCTTTGAGTCCTTCGTTGCGTTTTATATCTTTTATTTTGTATGTTTCTTTCTCTTTATTTTCCAGTTTAGTTAGTGTGTTTTTCGTGTTTTTCATTTTTTGTGTCCGTGCACCCCCCCATTTTCATTGCCCTCCCGTATTCACTACTATTGCATTGAGGACAATGCAAGTTTCAGCTTGGGGAGTCACACTTCGTGCGTCATTTGTCTCTTTTTCTTCGTTATTTGAGTCGTTTTTCTCCGTGTTTTTCTTTTTCTTTTTCTTTTCTTCTTTTTATCTCTTTCTCCTAGAGATGAACCCTATGATGAATTGCCACGAAAATCACACGCACACCTTGCACGGCTTCGATAATCACATTCACTAACCCTAGGATATCGAGTCCTCTTGCATTTCATGCATCGCGGGTCCACTTAGCTTTTTGTGAGTCGTGCGTCGTGCCTAGCTGTTTGGTGTGCTTCTACTTTGTGATTTTACTTTATATACCTGTCTAGGAATGACCCCTAGATTATCATGCTTCGATTTGAATATGCGGTATTTATTTCCCATGTCTGCTTCTGCATGCTATATATATATATATATCGTGTACTTCATTTCGCATGTGTCGGGATTCCATAATTAAGGACTAGGATAACCCATTTAGCCCATGCTCTATTTAGCGAGAATAGTTTCCTTTGCCCAAGTGTTTAGATTCCGACTTCTTTTTTGTTTTACTTGGTGCAAATCCCCTCGTCATGTACCGTTCTCCCACTTGGGAGAGTACACATGTTTATAGCCAAAACCCAAAAATCCAAAAAAAGAGAAAAGAAAAGAAAAACCCAAAAAGAAAAGAAAAGAAAAATTTTGTATAGCCCAAAATCCAAAAAAAATACATATACCCAAAACCCAAAAATTTCAAGTGTGAATATTTTTCCTATCTACCGAGAATAAAGGGAAGGCGAGAATTTGCACCGAATGTTCTACTCCACATCATCTCAACCCCCATCGTTTTCGAAAACACTTGGCGTGGGAACTTTTTAGCTAGTATCTCGGCTATAGTGGTGTGATTTCCTTAACCCTAGTTGTGGAGTCCCCGATGCATGATACGCTTCTATTCTTATACTCTTCTCATGCATGCTTGAGCTAATATTCACCGCAATTTCAAATTCGAATCGGTATTTGGGTCGTTTCTTGGATTTGTGTATATTGAGCTTTATTGCACAATGTAGATAGTGACACCGTCTGCTAACACACGACCACACTCACTCGCGCTTCACCGCGTGGGCCCACGGCATTTGTCTGGACTTGTATTCCTTAGTTTAGTGATGTGATTTGGTGTTTGCTTGCTTGGTGTGTCGTTTTTGACTTTGTTGGCCCTGACGGGCGATCTAGGATATAGAGTTTTCTTTTTCTCTCTTTCTCTCTATTTTCTCCCTCCGAGCTCCTACTCTCACGCGTCTTCCCCGAGGACGAGGAAGAGTTCAGCTTGGGGGATTTTGACGTGCGTTTATATATCATATATTTGCGCACGTTTTCTTCCGTGTTTCTCCGGATTTTCCGCCGTCTTTTATTCGTTTTCTCGTGTTTTCTTGTATTTTCTTGTTTTCTTTCACTTTTCCATGTTTTTTGTATATTTGCAAGAATTTACAGCATTTGGGACATAAAACGACGATATTCTGAGTCCCCGGAGCAACGGGAGGAGTCACGCGTGATCCAGGGGGTCAAACGACCAAGATTGCCACTTTTCAGCCCCCACCTGATCGGTTGGACACAGCCAACCGATCGGGTGATGCATGCGTGTCTGACCCGGACTGAAGCTGGAGCGAAGCGCAAGGTCAACCGATCGGTTCGCCGACCGGTTCATCCCAACAGAGTTCTCGGGAAAATGGAGCTGAATTCCAACCGATCGGGTGACCTTCACCCGATCGGTTCATCTGTAGCTGATTCCTTCGAAGGATGACCCGATCACGCCACCCGCTCTCCTCTGCGCCCGGTTGATGCTCCCGAAGGCGACGGCCGAAGCAACAAGCCGCTCACCCGATCGGTTGACATTTCAACCGATCGGGTGGCCTTTTCGTCCCCTTTCGTGCACCGCTGCTCATTCATTGAAGATCTGCTATCATTTCAGAAGGATTTTGGGTGATCTCTTATTTTTCTAGAGCCGGCATCGTCGTTAGCTTTCCAACGATAGGTCGCATGCCCAAATCCGATTTTTCTAGATTTTTCTGGAATTTTCTGAGCGCGGCTATGTGCTGAAACTGGCTGCAGTCTGGAATTTCATTTCACCCGATCGGTTGACTTGTCAACCGACCGGGTGAGATCTGTTTCTGCGAATCTGAGCTCTCTGTTTATTCCACCCGATCGGGTGAGTTTCCACCCGATCGGGTGGGCCTTTTTTGACAGTTCTGAACCCGACCCAAGAGGGTTTTTGAGGGGTTTATAAATAGAGGTTGGGGGCACGACTTGGGGGAGTTCTTCTTCAGTTTTTTTAGGGCTTTTTACCCCTTTCTCTTGTGAGATTTAGATTAGTTTAGATTAGGTTTTCTTTGTTAATAAATCTTGTAGTGGATTGAAGACTCAATTGCAAGCTAAGTATTTTCTTCTCTCATTTTCTATTGTTTTGTGTTATTTTCTTTGTTGCTTGATGGTGAATGTTTGTTTGTCATTATTATTGCTTTCTATCATATTCTTCACCATCGAGTAGTGTTTGATGAACCCTAATACGGGTTAGGGTAGGATTGATGCTTGGAAATTTATATTTGGCTTGGTTGCATGGCATGTGTTCGATGAAATGTGTCAATGGGGATTTCTAGCAATCTGGGTCCAATTCGTACGGCAACACGCTAGACGTGTTGGGGGTTGGGGTCCGGTGCTTGTCCAGTCAAGATCCGCTTTGATGTATTGCTAGAAATCACATTTGACCTATTTGGCCATTAGGGTTACGCGGGGGTGTTTCATTGTCATTGGCGGGAGAAAGACCGCCTCTGACCGTCGGGCCAAGGGGGAATAAACTTGGCGGTTGACTCCCTAGCCATAGCTCACGCCCCTAGTGTAGACATGGAGTCCTCACGCGTGGGAATGGCTTGGACGAAATGTTGGGAGATATCATTGTGGCCTTAATGCTCCCGGTTGCGGAAGATGTTAATGGACATGGGAATGCCCACCGTCCGGAACCGGGTAGGCCTAGCGTGCTTGACACCGACCAGAATATCGGGCCATGGACGCTAGGTACCACCTTTTGGGGCAATGTCTCACCCTGGGTCAAGTCAAATGCCAAGTGTCTGAGTGCTCTAGCCCGTGTTAGCGGAGATTCATTTTGTGTCTTTTTCATTTCTTTCTTTTATTTCTACACTTCACCCACATTATCCGCGTAGCTAGCACACGACCTAGGCGAGGCTAGTAGCCACTCAAGCCATCCACCTCCCTGAGTTCGATATACCTGCACCCTACACTAACCGTGCACTTGCGGTAAAACGACACCGCGCCCATACCGTAAACGGGGCGCCGGTCAATGAACATGACAAGGGTGTCGGATCTAGCTTCGTTGTCAAGCTAGATCAAATATGGTGTCAGATCTAGCTTCGTTGTCAAGATAGATCAAGCATGGTGTCTAGGCGACTATCATTTCACCGCCTAGTCTCTTTTATACAAATATGCAGAATAGCTTAAAACATGGCTTAATAACAACCGAGCAAGTTCCACTTGCCTGAAATACCGTCCGCAAGTTTTAGATCAAGGGGTCCAGATCTTCCTATGTGTTCAAACCAATCATCCAACCTATAGTCCCATATTATTTAATTTCAATTAGTGCTTTAACCAAAGCAATGAAATTTACGGTTTTTATCTTGTTTAAACATGCGGGTGCGGATTCCTATGGATCAGGGTTTTACCTTAACACGACGTGAAAGCTACACTGATGTCGGGTAGCGACGTTAGGGGTTGGATTCCGGCAGCGAGTAAGGTACGACGTCGGGGTCTCCTCGGTTGCGAGTAGTGCAACGAAGCGGCAACGGCAACGGTAACGGTAGCGACAACTCGTGGCCCGGAGGGTAGGTCAGCGACGTCGAAGACCGCTAGATGGGTGGCTGGTAGCAAGGGGAAGATGGCCGGATCTACTGTTGGTGGGCGCGGCCTAGGGGTGGATTGCCGACAGCAAATGGGGAAGGAGGGGGTGTAGCAGGTCGTGCGGCCTAGGGGAGGAAATGAGGTCTGCTGTCGTGACTTGGCCGGCTGCTAGAAGGTGGGCTGCACAGGCAAGAAGGGCTGCTGCCGTGCGACAGTGGAGGAGCTGGCCGGATTTATGCGGTTGAGGGCAGGGGAGACCAGCAATAAATGGGATGGGTGCGGTAGTTTTATAGGGGAGGAGGCTGCGATGCTGGTGGTTGTCGTGGATGAGATACCTACATAAAAATAGTCACGTACATCCCTTATATAACTATCACTCACTTATCACGTAATCATGGTACGGATACCTACATAAAAATAGTTTCACACTAGCAAATACAACCGTAGTACTTCACGTATAGATAACTACCTATGTACAAAACGAACATGGATATACTACTCTCTTATGTCTCCTAGTGTACATTCAAAACCATACATATCAACACATGTAATCACACCATACAATATTAAATCTGGTTTGTTATATCTAATATACATTCACCCCTACTAAAATACACAAATATATAGTTATTCAAATACACGCAGATACTTCATCATATATACACATCACATACAATCCTATAACTATATTCAAGACACAACACACATACCATAGTTGCAAACACATATAGCTAAGCACATACTTACCCGTGCTTGGTGCACGCACACACACGCAAATATACTATTCATACATGCCACTCATGTAACGACTGCTTTTCATGTATCTGGATTTAATATAATATAATATATGTTTTGGTGGATTTTCTCCTCTTGTGTGGTTTTCGTCTCCGTAGTTTTCATTTTCGATCGATTCGTCGTATTTTCTCGATTCTTCCTTAGGATTGTCGATTTCGAAGTATGTCACTCGTGACGGACTTCATAACGGTCGTATCTAACTATTAGATCAAGCCTAGGAGTCTTAGGAATCGATCCCGGGGCCCCGCGCTCCGTATCGGAACTTTTCTGTGCTCATTAGCCGGTGTAAGAAGGGCCACCGACCGACTAGATGACGATCCAGTCGGTCGGCAATCCTTCTTGGACCGACTAGTTTGCTTTCTAAATTTCTCAGGAGTTACTGTTTATCGTTAGTCGGTCTAAGAACGTTGGTTGACCGACTAGGTTGCAAACTAGTCGGTCAGCAATGCTTCTTGAACCGACTAACTCATCATATTATTTTTGTATCAGTTACTTTTTACTCTTAGTCGGTCTAAGAACGTTCATCGACCGACTAGATGCCAAACTAGTCGGTCAGTACTTGTTCATGGACCGACTAACTCTAGAATCCTATTTTCGTTCAGGAGTTACTGTTTGCACTTAGTCGGTCTGCGTTGGTCGACCGATCGACTAGTTGCCAAACTAGTCGGTCAGTGGTTGCTCTTTGACCGACTAACCAGTGTTAAACCCCTAATTTCTGGGCAGCCGCCAGCCCAACCTATTTATACCCAACCCAAACGACTTCTTCTTCTCCAACACGACCCAAAACCCTAAAAACTTCCCCCTTCAGCCCCCATCTCCCTCCAAGCTCCATTTCTCCATTCCAAGCCCTAAATCCATCATCCAATCCATCCACCCACTCTTTCTACCCCCTCATCTTCCCCAAAATCTCACCCTCATCCATCAAAATCCCCAAATCCCCCAAAACCCTAGTTTCCCCAAACTTCTCCATTTGCTTCCAGATCTGATCCTAGGGTTCCCCGGAGTGTTTCTTCCGCCTCCTCTCGGTAAGAAATTGATCTACCGTTGTTTTCATATCGTATTGTAATTTTTATGAAACCCTAATAAAATACTTGTGTTTTGATGATTGTTCCCCATAACAGCGATTCCACGTAAGCTAGCATCCGCGAAAACGAACTTTTGTAACCGTCATCCCCGGTGATAGGCAAGTGAAACTTGCATCTCTTGGTTTAGGCCATGTCTTAGGCCATTTCCCTTGCTTTAGCGTAAAAGAGACTAAACGGTGAAAGGATAGCCGTTTAGACGCCATTGACCCAGCTTGACAACGAAGCTTGGTCCGTCACCCTCCTCATGCTCATATGTCACGTTTAAATTCCATTAACGGTACGCAATTATCTGTTCATGGCATTGCATAGTGATTATTTATCGTGATTGCGTAGCACACACTACAATCCCATGTTTCCTGGCTCGTGTTCCAGAAGCGAGCCCTGTAGTTGGAAACCCCAACGCTCGAATGTCAACACACACTTATTTTCCTGGCTCGTGACCAGAAGCGAGCATAATGAGTTGGAAACCCCAACGCTCGTCACATGTGGGTGGGGTAAGAGATAAGCGGACTGAGCCCGAGTGGCTTGATCAGCCACTCCGGCCAGCAGGTGAAATCTCTAGTGTTTCAGTGTTGATAGTGATAGAGATAAACGAGCTGGCCAGTAAGTGGACTCTCTATGCACTAAGTGTTAAGTGCTAAGTGTTAAGTGTTAAGTGCTAAGTGATAAGTGATTAGTGATTAGTGAATTGGTAGCTTTTGCTACACCGTGCATGCTTGTCACTCTTTCAAACTGTTGCATCATATTCAACTGTCATGCCATTGTTTAACAATTAAATGCTAGGTTGTTAGTCACTTTCAGTTTCCTTGCCCAAGTCTTTTTAGACTTGCTGACATGTGCCCCTCTCTCTTTTGGGTGACGCATGTTAGACCTTGAGCCTGAGTTGCCAGCTGAGGGTGAGGTGTTTGCGAACGCCGAGCTTGAGCCCGTGTTGGACGGGGAGTACGTGGACACTGGGGACCAGTCCTAGTGTCTCCGTTGTGTTTTATTTTTTGTTAGACAGTTGTTTTGTTATCGGTGCGTGGCACCTATACTTATTTATGTCGTTGCTTTTGTTTGGCCTTGTTCTGGGCCCTTAGACTCTTTCCTTTAGCCTGGTGGCTTTTCTGTGATGTTGGATATTTTGTGGACAAACTTTGGGATTGGTATTTCATATCCGTCTCATACTATTATTATTGTTGTTGTTGTTTCGATTGCAATTACAGGGACCTGCTTATACTAAATTGACGCTTATCGGGTTTGGGGCTTCACCGCTTCACTCCCGTGCGGACCTTTTCACGTCTCGCCTCCATTTTAGGGAAGCGGGTCGTGACAGGTTTTAGAGGTGGCCCATGCAGGTCTCCTCTGTAATTGCGATTATCGGGATAACAATAATAATGCAAGAGTGTCCAACAAATAAGTTCGACATCTGAGCCCTAAGCTGTGAGTCTAATTGTTTCGTTTTCTGCGTCATTAGATGGCAGGAAGGCGAATCACCCGTGGTGGTGGTAGTGGTGCGCCCCCTCATAACGAGGAGCCTGAGCGGGAGCCCACTAATGGGGAGATGATGAGGATGATGTTGCAGATGATGCAGGTTCAGCAAGGTGTGCTTCTGCAGGTGCAGAATGCTCCGGTGACTCGAGCTGCTCGGGTGGTGGAAGCCCCTCGCCCTGAGCCCGGGGCGAAGCAGGTCAGAGAGCTGGGTCCTGCGTATTTTGATGGAACCGAAGGTCCTCTAGCTGCTGATGAATGGATGAGGAATATCGAGGACAATCTGAAGATGTCCAAGGTCAACGAAGTAAGTTGGGTTGACTTGGGATAACGCCAGGAATTGGTGGGATGCTGAAGAGAAGATGTTGGTGGAGCCGATCGTCTGGGCTACCTTCAAGGCCAGATTTGATGGTGAGTTCTTCCCGAAGGCTGCCAGGGAAGAGATGCTGCAGCGTTTTATCGATCTGAAGCAGGGGAACTCATCGGTGGACATGTACCACCAGGAGTTCATGAGGCTTAGTCGGTTTGCGCCGAAGATGGTGCAGGACGTTGAGGAGAGGGCTCAGAGGTTTCTGCAGGGGCTTGCTTCAGAGCTCCAGAGCTTTGTGACCTCTTCTGACCGGGAATCTTATCAGAAGGTTTTGGTCGCTGCTAAGAGGCAGGAGCTGCTTGTGAACTAGAGGAAGGGGTCTATTGTTGGTGCTGTGAGGAGGCCTGTGGAGCAGGCGAGAGCTGTGGTTAGGCCTGGATTCAGGCCGAACCCGCCTGTTCAGTTTAAGAGGCCAGGAGGGCCCGTTCGGAGGACTTGCAATTTCTGTGGCAAGGAGGGCCATATCAAGGAATCATGTAGGAAGTTCTTGGGGCAATGTATTATCTGTGGAGATTCCGCACATGCTATCCGGGAGTGCCCGAGGTTGAGGCAACCTTGGAGGACACCTATTGCTGCCCCGCCGTTGCAGCAGAAAGCCCCGGTGCCCGCTGGTCGTGGGGTGCCCCTCGTTCCGCAGGGGCATGCTTTTCGGCAGGCCGTTCCGCCGAGGAGGCAGGCATTTCTGATGACTGAGGAGGAGGTTTTGGCCATGGATGAGGTCATTGCAGGTAACTTTCGATCTAGATTGTTCCTTCCTTAATTAATTGATTGTTAAATTATGTGAATGCTTGTGTATGGTGTTGCTAGAATAAGATTTGATCGATTAGACTGTTTGTTAGGTGTGGTTTTGGTTTGCACGTTCCCTGCCCGAGTCCTCTTTGACTCAGGTGCGTCAATGTGCATTTTGGCCCAGAGCTTCGTGGAGAAGCATTCCTTGTCGACGTCCCCTCTCTCCAAGAGTTGGAATATCGTCACAGGGAATGGAGTAGTCACGGTGCATCGTGGGTGCAGTCCTTGCTCTGTGGTGGTTTGTGGACATGAGCTTTATGCTGATTTTATTGTCCACAACATCACCAACTACGATGCGGTCTTTGGGATGGATTGGCTTGCGAGCTTCTATGCTACGATCGACTGCATGAGGAAGAAGGTGGTGTTCGAGATTCCCGGACATCCAGTGTTCGAGTTCATTCGTGGTAGCCGTTCGCTTGGTCCTGTCAGATTTCGGGCCAGGCCGGTGGAGGCTGTGGCTATGCAGATGGAGCTGGAGTGGCCAGCTGTGGTGCGAGATTTTGGTGACGTCTTCCCCGAGGAGATGTCTGGTTTGCCGCCTGATCGAGCTTTGGAATTTTCTATCGATCTTGTTCCAGGTGCGCAGCCGATTTCGACGGCGCCGTATCGTATGGCACCTGCTGAGTTGGAAGAGTTGCGGAAGCAGTTGGATGAGCTGTTGCTGAAGGGTTATATTAATCCTAGTGTGTCTCCGTGGGGAGCACCGGTGTTGCTGGTTAAGAAGAAGGATGGTTCGTGTCGTATGTGCGTGGACTATCGGGAGTTGAATGCGGTGACCATTAAGAATAAATACCCGTTGCCTCGCATTGATGATATTTTTGATCAGCTTGGAGGTTCGAGGGTGTTTTCTAAATTGGATTTGAGGAGTGGTTACCATCAGTTGAGGGTGAAGAGGGATGATGTTCCGAAGACAGCGTTCAGGACGAAGTATGGACACTATGAGTTTGTGGTTATGCCTTTCGGCGTAACTAACGCGCCCGCAGTTTTCATGAATCTGATGAACTTGATTTTCTACGACTTTTTGGATAAGTTTGTCGTTATCTTCATCGACGACATTCTGATCTATTCGAAGTCGGAGGAAGAGCATGCCTCGCACTTGAGGACGGTATTGGAAATTTTGAGGAAGCATCGTTTGTATGCTAAGTTTTCGAAGTGCGAGTTTTGGCTGGATAGAGTTGCTTTTCTCGGGCATGTGGTGACTGGAGATGGTATTTCAGTGGATCCCGAGAAGATTCGGGCCATCAGTGAGTGGCCTGTTCCGTCGTCTGCGTCTGAGATTCGGAGTTTTCTTGGGCTTGCTGGTTACTATCGGCGATTCATTAAGGACTTTTCTCGTATTACTGAGCCGATGACCAGGTTGACGAGGAAGGATGTTGCTTTTGTTTGGTCGGGTGATTGTGAGGGTGCTTTTGGTGTTCTGAAGGAAAGGTTGACGACTGCCCCTATTCTGGTTGTGCCTGATCGCAGCGGTGGATTTGAGATCTTTTGCGATGCTTCTGGCAAGGATCTCGGTTGTGTGTTGCATCAGCACGGGCATGTTGTGGCGTATGCGTCTCGTCAGCTTAAGGTTCATGAGAAGAATTATCCGACGCATGATTTGGAGTTGGCTGCCGTTGTGTTTGCTCTTAAGATTTGGAGGCACTTCTTGCTGAGTGAGAAAGTGAAGATTTTCACCGATCACAAAAGCTTGAAGTATATTTTCACTCAGAAGGAGCTCAACATGCGACAGCGTCGATGGTTGGAGCTTATGGCGGATTATGAGATTGATTTGCAGTATCACCCTGGCAAGGTGAATGTGGTTCCAGATGCTTTGAGTAGGCTTCCAGCGGTGATGATTTTGACCTCGCAGTGGAGGTTGCAGCAGGATTTTTGCGAGTCTGGCGTGGAGATTGTTCTTCCTGGAGAGGCTTCTTCGTTGATGTACATGCAGGTACAGTCGACGATCGTGGATCGGATTAAGGCCGGCCAGGCTGAGGATCCGAAGCTGGTGAAGATTCGGGAGCCGGTGGAAGCCTGTCTACGGACTGACTTTTTGATTCATGAGGATGGCTCGTTGAGGTTCGGAGCCAGGTTGTGTGTGCCAGCTGGGGATATCAGAGAGGAGTTGATGGTGGAGGCACACAGTTCGCCGTATTCTGTGCATCCTGGTGGCACCAAGATGTACCAGGATCTTCGTCTGAATTATTGGTGGCATGGTATGAAGAGGAGCGTGGCTCGGAGTGTAGCCAAGTGCTTGGTTTGCCAGCAAGTGAAGGCGGAGCATCAGCGTACGGCCGGGTTGCTACAACCGCTTCCGATTCCGGAGTGGAAGTGGCAACACATCACTATGGACTTCGTGACTGGACTACCTCGGAGTCCGAAGCAGAATGACGCGATTTGGGTGATCGTAGATCGATTGACCAAATCTGCGCACTTTATTCCGTTCCGAGTGGGGCAGTCCACTGAGGCGCTAGCGAGGAGATATATGGAGGTAAAATTCTTTTACTCTCCGTTCTATTTCCTTTTTCCTAGTTTGGATAGTGATGTAACATGAATCGTGTAGGAAGTTGTGCGACTTCATGGAGTCCCCGTGAGTATCGTGTCTGACAGAGACACGAGGTTCACATCTCAGTTCTGGCAGAGTTTGCAGAAGAGCTTGGGTACGCGTCTGAGTTTCAGCACGGCGTACCACCCGCAGACGGATGGCCAGTCCGAGAGGACGATTCAGATTTTGGAAGACATGTTGAGGGCGTGCATGTTGGATTTCAAGGGTTCGTGGGAGGACCATCTACATCTGGTAGAGTTTTCCTACAACAACAGCTTCCAGGCGAGTATTGGCATGGCGCCATTCGCCGCTCTTTATGGGAGGAAATGTCGATCGCCATTGAGTTGGGATGACGTTGGCGATCGGGAGTTGTTGGGACCTGAGATGATCGTGGAGGCCGTGGAGATCGTCAGGAATATTCGGGAGAGGTTGAGGATTGCTCAGGACCGTTTTAAGCATTGGGCGGATGCTAAACGTCGTCCTTTGGAGTTTCAGCCGGGCGACCATGTGTTCTTGAAGATTTCCCCGAATCGTGGTGTGATTCGTTTTGGGAAGCGTGGGAAGTTGATCCCGCGATACATTGGACCGTTTGACGTTTTGGAGAGGGTTGGCGAGGTAGCTTATCGCTTGGCCTTGCCGCCGTCTTTGGAAGGGGTTCACAATGTTTTCCATGTGTCGCAGCTTCGTCGATACATTAGCGATCCGTCTCATGCAGTGGATTTTTCGGAGATTACCGTTCGCCCCGATATGACGTATGACCAGCATCCAGTGCAGATTCTAGACAGGCGTCAGAAGTCACTTCGGAACAAGATTGTCAATCTTGTGAGGGTGATGTGGCGACACGGTTCACCTGGAGAGTCTACTTGGGAGAATGAGGATGAGATGCGAGAGCGTTTCCCACTTTTGTTTCCGGACTCGTGAGTTTTTGGAAATTCCGAGGACGGAATTTTTCTTAAGTTGGGGAGGATGTAACGACTGCTTTTCATGTATCTGGATTTAATATAATATAATATATGTTTTGGTGGATTTTCTCCTCTTGTGTGGTTTTCGTCTCCGTAGTTTTCATTTTCGATCGATTCGTCGTATTTTCTCGATTCTTCCTTAGGATTGTCGATTTCGAAGTATGTCACTCGTGACAGACTTCATAACGGTCGTATCTAACTATTAGATCAAGCCTAGGAGTCTTAGGAATCGATCCCGGGGCCCCGCGCTCCGTATCGGAACTTTTCTGTGCTCATTAGCCGGTGTAAGAAGTGCCACCGACCGACTAGATGACGATCCAGTCGGTCGGCAATCCTTCTTGGACCGACTAGTTTGCTTTCTAAATTTCTCAGGAGTTACTGTTTATCGTTAGTCGGTCTAAGAACGTTGGTTGACCGACTAGGTTGCAAACTAGTCGGTCAGCAATGCTTCTTGAACCGACTAACTCATCATATTATTTTTGTATCAGTTACTGTTTACTCTTCGTCGGTCTAAGAACGTTCATCGACCGACTAGATGCCAAACTAGTCGGTTAGTACTTGTTCATGGACCGACTAACTCTAGAATCCTATTTTCGTTCAGGAGTTACTGTTTGCACTTAGTCGGTCTGCGTTGGTCGACCGACCGACTAGTTGCCAAACTAGTCGGTCAGTGGTTGCTCTTTGACCGACTAACCAGTGTTAAACCCCTAATTTCTGGGCAGCCGCCAGCCCAACCTATTTATACCCAACCCAAACGACTTCTTCTTCTCCAACACGACCCAAAACCCTAAAAACTTCCCCCTTCAGCCCCCATCTCCCTCCAAGCTCCATTTCTCCATTCCAAGCCCTAAATCCATCATCCAATCCATCCATCCACTCTTTCTACCCCTCATCTTCCCCAAAATCTCACCCTCATCCATCAAAATCCCCAAATCCCCCAAAACCCTAGTTTCCCCAAACTTCTCCATTTGCTTCCAGATCTGATCCTAGGGTTCCCCGGAGTGTTTCTTCCGCCTCCTCTCGGTAAGAAATCGATCTACCGTTGTTTTCATATCGTATTGTAATTTTTATGAAACCCTAATAAAATACTTGTGTTTTGATGATTGTTCCCCATAACAGCGATTCCACGTAAGCTAGCATCCGCGGAAACGAACTTTCGTAACCGTCATCCCCGGTGATAGGCAAGTGAAACTTGCATCTCTTGGTTTAGGCCATGTCTTAGGCCATTTCCCTTGCTTTAGCGTAAAAGAGACTAAACGGTGAAAGGATAGCCGTTTAGACGCCATTGACCCAGCTTGACAACGAAGCTTGGTCCGTCACCCTCCTCATGCTCATATGTCACGTTTAAATTCCATTAACGGTACGCAAGTATCTGTTCATGGCATTGCATAGTGATTATTTATCGTGATTGCGTAGCACACGCTACAATCCCATGTTTCCTGGCTCGTGTTCCAGAAGCGAGCCCTGTAGTTGGAAACCCCAACGCTCGAATGTCAACACACACTTATTTTCCTGGCTCGTGACCAGAAGCGAGCATAATGAGTTGGAAACCCCAACGCTCGTCACATGTGGGTGGGGTAAGAGATAAGCGGACTGAGCCCGAGTGGCTTGATCAGCCACTCCGGCCAGCAGGTGAAATCTCTAGTGTTTCAGTGTTGATAGTGATAGAGATAAACGAGCTGGCCAGTAAGTGGACTCTCTATGCACTAAGTGTTAAGTGCTAAGTGTTAAGTGTTAAGTGCTAAGTGATAAGTGATTAGTGATTAGTGAATTGGTAGCTTTTGCTACACCGTGCATGCTTGTCACTCTTTCAAACTGTTGCATCATATTCAACTGTCATGCCATTGTTTAACAATTAAATGCTAGGTTGTTAGTCACTTTCAGTTTCCTTGCCCAAGTCTTTTTAGACTTGCTGACATGTGCCCCTCTCTCTTTTGGGTGACGCATGTTAGACCTTGAGCCTGAGTTGCCAGCTGAGGGTGAGGTGTTTGCGGACGCCGAGCTTGAGCCCGTGTTGGACAGGGAGTACGTGGACACTGGGGACCAGTCCTAGTGTCTCCGTTGTGTTTTATTTTTTGTTAGACAGTTGTTTTGTTATCGGTGCGTGGCACCTATACTTATTTATGTCGTTGCTTTTGTTTGGCCTTGTTCTGGGCCCTTAGACTCTTTCCTTTAGCCTGGTGGCTTTTCTGTGATGTTGGATATTTTGTGGACAAACTTTGGGATTGGTATTTCATATCCGTCTCATACTATTATTATTGTTGTTGTTGTTTCGATTGCAATTACAGGGACCTGCTTATACTAAATTGACGCTTATCGGGTTTGGGGCTTCACCGCTCCACTCCCGTGCGGACCTTTTCACGTCTCGCCTCCATTTTAGGGAAGCGGGTCGTGACAACTCAATTCCACTATATACTTAGCACATTCTACACACCTAGTTTAGCTAGCATATATACATTTAAACATGTAAAACCCTCGTAAAGAACTATACTACAAAATCAACACCTATATTTATATAATGGTATAGCCACCCACAACCATGTACGTAACGTAACCATGTACAACCAAACCTATCACTATACTCACATCATCTGTTACTATGGTTATAGCACTAAACACAAACCACAGACAAATATAACAATATACTTAGAGTATACCCACTCAAGCATGAGTGAGACTCAAAGAACCATACAAGAACCGGAATCTTTATATTCATAACACGATATTTATACTTATACCAACACATCACTCTTATATATATACACCAACGTACTCATATTACTCATCACACTATACAGGTAAAACACATGCTATCATATACACACAATAATATCAATCGCACTTTATATTTAGTCAAGCAACACCCCCATAATGCAATCACTTTACATACTATAATAATATTACAAATATCAGTACACGTATATAATCATAATACACTATCCAATACATGCATACATCGTATAGTCACATACACATTAATACACGCATACTCATTGCACGCATACTATACCTACATTCTTATATGCTTATCACATATCTACACAAAACATAGACGTACATATAATATATTCACACCATAGCAATTTACATATAATTAGTATACTATTACATATACCTATCCATACACAGTTACGACATACAATAATCATGTATACCTCATGGTATACACGTACACACACAACATACCGTAAAGGCAAGCAGTACTATACAAAATTATAACTCTATTACCATACGTATATCACACATATTCATATAGTATGTATATATCTACCTATGACTAAGCAAATACATATCTACGTACGAGCACACGCTCATACGTACTAACATATAGATCATATAATATGCTTGCACGCTTAACTATAAGTACACATATTATCTTATACCTAACATGCACATGACTTTACTGGTATACTATTTCAAGCATTTACAAGTACCTTCAAACTACATACACCACTAGTAGATATTCCAACACGAATTCTAATCCACACAGACATCCCTAAAGTGGTATAGCTATCCACACATATATTTATAAATACTATCATTCATACAACTTCATATATATCATGAATAACACTGAGTATGTATATATAACGCAAGAGACAATCATTAATTTAAAAAACTAAGGGTAGCACACCCATACATGAGTGGTACGCATGGGTTCACACACACGGGTCCACACACTCTACCTATATACATGCACTACGACGACTTCACAATAATACTAATGAGCCCACCATACTATACTAAGGTTGACATAGGCAACGTCAAGCACTGTTATGATAACCAAGCAATAGTAGGGAAACCGAAATCAAATAGCGTAACGAAACAAGATTGGGATGAACGGGTTCAGATAAGGCATGGATAAGGGGATAGCTTGGTTAGGTGAAACAGAGATATAATTGTGAATATTTAAGTAAGTGAAAGAAAGGTATAATAATATCCTTATAAAATACAAGAGAATAGTGTGTAGATGATATTAGTTAAAATACGAAGTCGGGATTAGACGAAAGAATAATTAGTATAGAGATGAAGTGATTGTTCTGCAATTGGAACTAGATTTGTACTAAGAACTTTGGAGTAGAAAAAAATGAAGGATATAAAAACGGACATACTTGAAAAGTTAGAGTTCTCTTTCGCATAGCAAAATATTTAGAGGTCGGTACAATGAGTTGTTTGAAATAAGTTTGAGTAGTATATATATAGTAAGAGAAGAAACGGTATATTGGATTATCGAAAAGTCATTATATGAAGGAAGTAAGATATTCACATGAGTATGAAAGATATAGGTCAGAAAATATTATAAGGTAGTAATTTAAATATTTCGGCGAAAAAGTTTCGAAATTCAAAGAATGAATTTAAGTCAACTGAAGGGTAGCTCATGCTAAATGTTTTCAAAGAATTTAAACTGGGAGAGGAATTCAAAAATAATAATATTGAAAATACTTTTCGAAAGATCAGGATGGTAATGGGAAAGATTCAACGTTTGATGATGAACGCCATGAAGGAATCACGTGAAACGAAAGCAAGGAAGTGAATCAAATATTCAAAACGTAAATACGACTGGGAAATAACTGAGTAAATCTGCTACGATGGGATTCTATGGTCATTAGCTCAAAAGTGTAATGATTAGGAAAATGATAGAAATCAGGGGTTTTAATTACCGGGCCGACTAAAGATTAGGAGAAACTTAGCACTAAGACTTTCTAATGAACTAGACTGTAATAGAGATCTCATGGAAAGGGGTCCTTTGAGGATCAAGATTGCGATCTCTTCCGAAGCATAAACCTGGAACATCTTCTGGAACTACGCATTTGAGGTCGCTGACTATCAAACTTGGACGTCTATCTAAGTCTTCCTACCATCTAAGACAAGGAAAACGTTCACATTAGACTCCAATTTTTATGACTCGAATGTTTCGAATGTTTCAATGGATGTTTTATTATTATCGTTGTTTCGATATTTCGCAGGTGCAACGACCTGCTTGGGCCACCATAAAAAACCTGTCACGCCGCGCTTTCCAAGTATGGAAGGCGAGACGCGAAGAGGTCCGCTTAGACTTAAGCTGTGAAGCTACAGTCTGATAAGCGTCTGTGTGTTCATCCATTCGCAGATTCTTGTCTTGCAATGAAACAACAACAATAATAATTATGAAAGCAGGCAATAAATAACCAACATTCAAAAACAACATCCACAACTTTATTCAAAACATTCAGAGAATAAGTCATAAAATAAGTACAAGAGGGTCTAAAAAGAAAGGCCCCAAGCATGGCCGAAACTAAAACAAGATAAGGTGCTACGCACTGAACAACCTAACAGCAGCTACTAGGAAACAAACAGCAACTAATCAAAAGCTTCAGCTGAGACTAGTGTAGGTCTCCGGTATCCTCGAACTGAATGTCAGCAGAAGCCTCAAGCTTGATGTCAGCAAACTAGTCGTCCTCAGCAACAACCTCTAACTCAAAACCTAACATGCGACAACCAAAGAGAAAAGGGCGCATGTCAGCAAAAATCTCCAAAAGGTAAAAAGAGGAGACTTTTGTGCAAGGAAACAAAATAGTAATGAATGCAATGAACAGTTTAAGATATGATGACATGGCATAATATTTAATGAATGCAGCATTTAAAATGAACATGATAATTAACATGCATGTCACGTCGTAGCAAAAAGCTACTAAACATTATTTCACGATTTCATGATTTCACGATACACATGCATTCACGATGTGCACATGGTTTACGCCTTTCAGCTGAAGTTGCTGTACGGGCAAACTTCTACGCTGAGTGATCGCTTAACCCTACCCCTCCACGTGTGTATGAACCGGTGCTTAACTTTTAGATCACGAGCCAGGAAGTGTTTATGGCATAGGGTTGACCTAGCCTCATTCATGATATATGAGTCAGAATCATACTCGTCGTAGCTTACATTTCATTTGTAGCGTGTGCTACACATTCATGACAAGACATTCAAATGCATGAAATGACATGCGATATGCAACATGATAGTTATAAAAGCAGTTATGGAATGCGTATAGTTTATCAAAATTAAACGTGACATGTGATATGCATGAACATGACAAGGGTGTCGAATCTAGCTTCATTGTCAAGCTAGATCAAGTATGGTGTCGGATCTAGCTTCATTGTCAAGTTAGATCAAGCATGGTGTCTAGGCGACTATCATTTAACCGCCTAGTCTCTTTTACACAAATATTCTGAATAGCCTAAAACATGGCTTAATAACAACCGAGCAAGTTCCATTTGCCTGAAATACCGTCTGCAAGTCTCAGATCAACGGGTCCAGATCTTCCTATGTGTTCAAACCAATCATCCAACCTACAGTCTCATATTATTTAATTTCAATCAGTGATTTAACCAAAGCAATGAAATTTACAGTTTTTATCTTGTTTAAACATGCGGGTGCGGGTTCCTACGGACCTTAACACGACGCGAAAGCTACACTGATGTTGGGTAGCGACGTCAGGGGTTAGATTCTGGCAGCGAGCATGGTCGGCATCGGGGTTGCCTCGGTTGCGAGTAGCGCAACGAAGCGGCAACGACAACGGTAGCGACAACTCGCGGCCCGGAGGGTATGTTAGCGACATCGAAGACCGCTAGAGGGGTGGCCGGTAGCAAGGGGAGATGCCGGATCTACTGTTGGTGGGCGCGGCCTAGGGGTGGATTGCTGGTATCAAACGGGGAAGGAGGGGGTGCGGCAGGTCGTTCGACCTAGGGGAGGAAATGGGGTCTGTTGTCGTGACTTCGCCGGCTGCTAGAAGGTGGGTTGTGTCGGGAAGAAGGGCTGTTGTCGTGCGACAGTGGAGGAGTAAGCCGGATTTGTGTGGTTGAGGGCAGGGGAGACCGGAAATAAATGGGATAGGTGCGGCAATTTTATAGGGGAGGAGGCTGCGATGCTGGTGGTTGCCGTGGAGGAGGCCGGTGGCAAGGGTTGGACGGCGGCGCAAGGGGAGACCGCGAGCTGATCTACGGTACGTGAGTTGATGATGGCGGCTGCTAGGGGAAGAAAACCCTAGGGGGTGAGCATACGTTATAATGGAGGGTTTGTGCTAAATAGGGTAGGGAAGGGGTGGAATTAAGGGTGATTGGAGAGAGTGTGTGTGTGAGGAAGAGGGTAGAATTAGGGTGCAAATAGACTAGGAAAATATCATGTGATACGTAAGATCCCCTAGGTTTAGATCGGATTTGATTTAATTAGGTTTTGAATTAGAGATTAGCTAGGGCTAATCACAGATTAAAAGTGATTAGGGTGAGGTCGGTCTAACGGTGTCCGAAAATTATAAGAAAAATATCGGGACGACCGTGTCGACGAGAGGATCGAGACAACGATGATCGGTCACGTGCTAGGTTAACGGAAAATGAAACTAAAAATAAGGAGGTCAAACGTCGAAGTCTAAAGTTACGACACCCCTTCATTTAAAGCTGATTTGTGGAAGAATGACACATGAAATGATGTTCATAAAAAATTCTACAAATAACTACTCTCTCCGAGGGTCACAACGGTATATAACTTCACGCGTTTGGGATACAAGAGGAGGTCACAATAAATACACGTACAAAAAGAAAGTACGCGCACGAAAAACACACGATCAAAAAGCGACAGTTACACTTAGTGCCCACAAGATACGACCGGAACTTATCCATGGAGTGGATGACGGCTAGCAATTCCTTTTCTGTCGTCGTATAGTTCCTTTGAGTCTCGTCGAGGGTCTTGCTTGTATAATAAATGACGTGTAGATTTTTGTCTTTCATTTGCCCCAAGACGGCCCCAACTGCATAGTCCTTAGCGTTGCACATCAATTCGAACGGTAGACTCCAGTCAGGCGGTTGATCACAGGTGCAGAAATAAGGGCTTGCTTCAAGAGGCGGAATGCTTCCATACACTTATCATCGAAGACGAAAGGTGTATCCTTCACGAGGAGCTGAGTCAAGGGCCTAGAAATTTTAGAGAAATCCTTTATAAACCGGCGGTAGAATCCCGCATGCCCTAAGAAACCACGGACTTTCTGAATGTTAAGTGGAGGCGGAAGCTTTTCAATGACATCGACCTTTGCTTTGTCCACCTCAATCCCTCTTGAAGAGATAATGTGCCCCAACACGACTCCTTCTTGTACTATAAAGTGGCACTTCTCCCAATTTAAAACTATCCCTTTATCTTGCCATCTTTGCAGGACTTTAGCTAGGTTGTGGAGACACGAGTCAAACTCCGTTCCATAAACGAAAAAATCACCCATGAAGATCTCCATTATATCATGGGAGAAATCGGAGAAAATTACAGACATCAATCTTTGAAAGGTGGTCGGGGCGTTGCAAAGCCTAAATGGCATCCTTCTATAAGCATACGTCCCAAACGGACTTGTAAAAGTGGTCTTCTCTTGGTCATCATGGTGGATAGGAATTTGCAGGAAGCTGGAGTATCCATCCATGAAGCAAAAACAGTTGTGCTTGGCCAATCTTTCAAGCATTTGATCAATAAAAAGGAGAGGATAATGAGCTTTCCTTGTAGCTTTGTTTAATTTCCGGTAATCGATGCACATCCGCTATCCGGTGACGGTCCTTGTAGGTATAAGCTCATTTTTCTCGTTACGAATGACTGTCATTCCTCCCTTCTTGGGCACAACATGTACCGGGCTAACCCAACGACTATCGGAAATATGATAGATAATCCTGGCCCGGAGAAGTCTAACAATCTCCTTCTTAACTACTTCCATCATAATGGGGTTCAATCTTCGTTGTGGCTCAATGGAAGTGGCTTGCTCATCTTCAAGCAATATCCTATGCAAGCAAAGCCCCAAGCTTACTCCCTTCAAGTCCTCAATGACATACCCGAAAACATTCTTAAATCTCTTGAGAACATCAAGAAGTGTGGCCATCTGGTCTTTGGGTAGCGAGGAGTTCACATTGATTGGATGCGTCGAATCCTTCCCCAAATATTCATACCTCAATCCCTGAGGTAACTCCTTCAGATCGACTTCGGGTGGTCCCGATACATATTTTCCAAACTGTGTACCCTCCATTGAAAGAGCCTCTTTCCTGGTCTCCGGGGTGCTTACATCCGGAACTTCACTTTTAACTGTGGGTCCACTGGGCGAAGCTTTGCAAAGTGAGGAGGAGACCGTGGAGGGAGGCTCTGGTTCCAGCTTAGGTGTATGATAAATATCGGGCAGAAAAGCTTCAACATCAAAGCAAGTCTCAATAGTAGATAGCTCTCCACCACCACCTCCAATTCCATCATGATCCCAAACTCCGGGGTGCTCTGTAGAGGACTACAAGGAAAAGATAGATTCCTTCTCACTGCACTTGACAAGACCTGCCAGATAATCCTTCAGAAAAATCCCTCTATCAATGTGTAGATCACCCTCACTGAAGTCGGTATTGGGTATGTCAATAATAACTGCACCATCAGAAGGGAAAAAGACTGTCGTATCTGAATGCTGCTGAATATCGCGATTCCTCTTTTGATTGTCCACTACAACTGCCAGGAAAGATTGGATGCTCGGGGTGCTTAGAGATTCTGCGAGATACTGGACCAAATAGCTGGCGTGTGGCGTGCATGTGCCCAGATATCATCTGAAACGGCACACGACATTCTTGCAATAGAGTAGAAAACCTGCAAGAAAAAGGAGAGAAAGAGAACTACAACAGTAGAGAACACGTTAATAGCACAAGTTGTAGGAGTGGAGAAATAAGAATGTTGACGGCGGCATGGAGACATAGTCTACCAACCCCCTACAATGAATATGTACAATATGTACATGCAAAATTAAATAGGTGTAGAATGTGAAAATGATCACGGTGTGAGGATGTGAGCTAGTCTCAAGGATAATAAGGTCCTAAGTGTAACATGCACGTTGCCTCCACGGCAATGGCGCCATAAAGCTTGACCAGCCGCCCGTTTGACACGCAAACCGGGACGGAGATACTAGAATTAGAATGTATAAACCGCAAGCACACGATGTCGAAGTGTGGCTTGGGGGTCGATCACGGGGAGGGGTGTGTTGTACTTGTAAACAATCAGGGACCGGGTCACCCGGTGGATGAGCCAGCCAATTCTCAGTTAGTTGTCACGGTTGTAAACTAATGTAACAAATGTAAAAGGTAAAAAGGTAACCTAGGACTTTGGCTTCCGCCCTAATCATGCGTTCTCACTATTACGGTCGAAGGATAGGAATGTGACCGAATGATAGGGTTTGGCGGTGAGACGTTGCCTCTAAAAGCGGTACCTAGCGTCCCTGGGCCCGATATTCCGGTCGATGCCCAGGAGGATACGCTAGGTCTACCCGGCTTCAAACGGTGGGCATTTCCATATCCAACACCATCTGACTCTAGAAGCACTAAGCTCGCAACGATCGCTCCCAACATTTCGTCTAAGCCGTTCCCACGTGCAAGGACTCAATGTCTACGCTAAGGGGTGAGCTATGGCTAGAGAATCAAACTCCCGTTTTATTTCCTCTTGGCCCAACGGTCAAAGGCGGTCTTTTTCCCGCCGATGACAATGAAACGCCCCCGCGTAACCATCAAAATCCCTAGATCCAATCGGATCCCTGGACCTATAGCCGTTCTAGGAAGAACCCACGAAGGGGCTTCCACCAATGTCCCAGATTGAAGAACTACTCACTAAACATTGTATGAAATGCAATAAAAGAAGATATAGCCATAAGAATAGAAATCAAGCGATTGTTCACCGTAGAAAATAGAAGCATAAACACAATATGAAAATATAAATATGATCAAAGAACTTACAACAAGAGTTTAATTCAAGCAGCTGAAAAATCCCTAAAAACAGCTTAAAAGTGGGGATTACGTTTCTGGGAAAACATAGCACTATTTATACAAGTGGAAAAGATGCCAGGTGATATTTCCACAAAAAGACAAAAACAGACACTCACCCGTTCGGATGAGACTTCACCCGATCGAGTGAAACGACGGAAAAAATATGTCTTCAGCTCTGATAAATCTCACCCGATCACTGAACTGATCGGGTGAGTCTTCGACTTCTTGATCTTGGGAAGCAGCAGCTACAGGTGACCCGATCGGTTGACAAGTTAACTGACCGGGTGAGCTTTGGCCTTCAAAACTGTGCTCTGTCATACATCCACCCGATCACTGAACCGATCGGGTGGAACTGTCTCCTCTTCAGCACTGACACAGACTGCATGACCCGATCGGGTGGCTATTCCACCCGATCGGATGAGAGCTGATACATGGTCATCTTTGACGAATGGCTCTCGGGATCTCGTGCAACACTTTCCATTGCTCCGGGGACTCATGATGTTGGCCATATATGTCCACTGCGCTAGCAATATCCTGCAAATGCACATAAACACAACGAAAGTAAAAAGAAACTAAAAACACAAAGAAGCAGATATGAAATAACGAAAAGCGACGGAAAACGACGGAGAAGACGTACGTGTATATATAAAATATAAACGCACGTCAATATGCACTAGCAATATCCAAATCATTTTCCTCATCAGAACTAGAATCACTAACCTCATTTTTGTCGTCTTGACGAGCCATCATGCATATTTCTTCTCCAAATTTTTCATCTGGATTTGATTGTCTCCACGGGTGATTGAATCAAATTTGAATTAGATCTGAATATCTCGTCCAATATATTGAGGATTTGGTGCGCGATATCTTCTCTTTCTACAAGATCTAACATCTTATCAGTTAAACCACTATAAATTAGATGTATCACCTTTATGTTTCTGAAGTAGGCTTCTTCTTGATTCGGATTCCATTGTGTTTGCGGCATGGTTGGAATCTCATATGGTTCTCCAAGAAATCTCGTGTACATTAGATCTTGTGCCTCCAAGAAGATCTCCATTCTTCTTCTCCATTGAGAATAGAAGTTGCCGTCGAAGATTGGTGGTTTATGAATACTCTACGCTGGAGAACAGAACGTTGTTGATGCCATCGCCTTTGCCCTTGCTCCGATACCAAGTGTTGGATCCTATGAATGTCAAACAACACTAGAAGGGGGGTTGAATAGTGTTGTACAAATAGTAAACTTTTTCGATTCGTTAATAAGCACAAATAAAACCCTTTTAATGTTGCCTAAGAAACCAAGTAGAGTGATCTACGCTTGGTTCTTAATCAACAATGTAATCTTAATAAATAATAAGAAAACGAATTACATTCAAATAAGATTACAAGAGATCTTTACAAAAATAGATCTTTACACAGAGATCGTTTACATAGAGGATTTTAAATAAGTAAACTTTGCAATTATAAAGAATAAATTACAAAGATACAAATGTTAGCAAATGAAATAAAATGCGTGTACAACAAAGATAAACAATCACAAAAAAGACAAACGCAGAGACAGACGATTTTTATCCTGGTTCCCCACAACTTGGGTATGTCCAGTCCCCGACCAGTCCGATACGAGATTTAATCCACTATTGCCTTAGCAATACAATTACTCACTTGTTAGGATTTTCCAACTACCTAGCCTTAACCAGGATTTCCAACTACCTAGACTTGTCTAGGATTTCCAACGTCCCTTACTACCAAGGGGAATCCACAAAGAAACAAAGTTTCCAATTCACCACAATATTGGTGGAGATTGGATTA
Organism: Scilla litardierei; assembly: GCA_030789695.1. Classification (NCBI taxonomy): domain Eukaryota; kingdom Viridiplantae; phylum Streptophyta; class Magnoliopsida; order Asparagales; family Asparagaceae; genus Scilla; species Scilla litardierei. Next base: position 33,245,179 of record CM061136.1, read on the forward strand.
CACCCAAAAAATTCTATAGCCAAAGTAAATATAGCGATCTGTGCGTTACGTGGCTAAAAGAATTTTAAATAGATCTTTTAGATCACACAAGGAATATGAGATTATTCGTTATGATCTTAGATCTATAGCTTTTCAAAATCCTTTCAAGAAATGAAAATTGAAGAACAATGATTTTAAAAACACTTTTAAGAATAGCCAAAATAAAAATGCAGATCTCAAAATAATAACAAAAAAAAGTAAGAGCTGGGATCAGAGAATATAAAATCAGAAATTAGCTATTGGCGTTTGAGAGCGAATGAGAGCAATGAGATCAGAATTTTGCATAAAGAATAGAGAGATTAGATTAGTGTGTTGAATGATTTCAATGAGGGCTCTATTTATAGAGTTTCAATGGAATTTTGAATTTAAAAAAGAATTGACTTTCAGTCCGAACAGATAAGGAAATGGAGTGAAATCAGGAAGCAGATTCGTAGCAAAACGACAGCTGGTAGTCGACTCCCTAAGGGTGGTAGTCGACTCCCAGAGAATTTCAGTAGAAATTCGGCTTCCAGCTGGTAGTCGACTCCCTCCTCTGGTAGTCGACTCCCATAGCAGTTTTCACTGAAACTCAGCTAGCAAAGATGTAATCAACTCCTGGGTGAATGGAGGTTAACTACTACGATATAGGATAGCTAGAAAATGCTCTCAAGAGTTTTTAAAACATTTAAAAACATTTAAAAAACATTTTATTTTGAAATCATTTGTGTGTGTGTGTAATATTTTCCTTTGGCTTTAACATAGTTCCTAAGAAACAAAACTCACACACTTAGACTAAGACGAGTCTTCAAGAAGCTGATCAGATGATTGAAGTGAATACGTGCTTCTCTTGAATTTGAGCTTCTTCTTCATTAAGCTTGAGCACTTGCATGAGCTTCACCATTGAGCTATACTTGTGCTTGACATGGAGCTAGTCAATTCGTCTTCGTCTTTTGAGTGTAGTTGAGCTTCTTCGGAGTATGCATAAAAGTTTATTGTTCGCACAACATGCACACTTAAGTAATAGTGTAATTAGTACACTAATGTCATTTGGTGTGCTCATCATCAAAACCACTTAGGGGTGGGATTCGATTTCCCATCGCACTCGAGTGCACTCCTCTTAAATTCTTCCTATTACTAAGACACGAACCGAACTCGGTGTGAGACCCTACAGCCTGACCCAACTACAGGTTGGGGCTCGAACCTCCTAGATGACAGTAACCACGAGCAGCAGGTGTTATCCCTGTTTCAGAATCATACTTACGTGATTGACCCATCAACAAAAGTGTCGTCGGGATCACTCTGACTGTGTCAGTGATGAATACCACAGTTTTAGTCCCTTCGTCATAACTATGTCCCTGCATGGCCTAGGATATGGTAAACCGTCAATCCTACTACCCTAAATTGGTCAGTATGTAGAGAGATGATGCCCTCGAGGCTATTTATCTCTGTGTGAATAGCACAAACATCTTGTTCGGTATAACAGTAAGCTGTTTGGTAATAATTTATCTAAATTATTTTATAACGTAGTTAACATTAGATAGTAACTTAGGTAAAGTCCTGAGACTTTATGCAAGGTCAAACAGGTATCAAGATGAGTATCTCGATCATGGAGAAATGTTTGACCGTCTGTAGCATACGTCTATAAGGGTTCGTAGTCGTAGACGTTTCGAGACAAGGATATCGAAACATCGGATAGACCATTGTGTCTTAGTCTTCATCGTTTAGCGGTGGTGATGATCTCATGATCGTTTGACTTGGCAAAGTCAAAGACGAGACACAGGTGATCATTAGAGAATGAGTTTACTGAACGATCCACAAAAGTTATCATATGGTTATATTGACCAATCTGTCAATGATAACTCTTAGTGATGATATGCAAGTTGGTCTTTTGACTTGAGGTCATTTTACGAACCTGTGCGTGAACGGTGCCACTTAGATCACTGACCTAGCTTTGAGGCTAGGCCTGTGAAAGGTTTTTGATTGGGTGTCACTTGAAGCGTACGAGGAGAGTAATGACCAAGAGAGGATTCGTCTCTCCCGGTCAATGGGAGTTAGTGTCGTAGAGTTAGTTCGGTCTTTAGTAAAATCTCTGATCAGAGTATGTTGGAAGAAATCCAACATTAGTTGACTAAAGACCGATGGAAACTAACCGGAGTAAAGTTATTGGGTTTGATAGTTTGACTGTACCCTAGACTTGATCTACACGACATAGTTAAGACGAAGAGACTATAACTGCAGAACTCATCACGAACACGGCCAGGGTGGTCTCGACAATACTCATGTCAATGAGTCAACCACATAATTATGATTCTGAATCAGGAACGTCAACCACTGCTCGTGGTCACTGCCGTATAGAGCTTCGAGCCCAACCTGTTGTAAGGATCAGGCTGTAGGGTCTCACACAGAGTATGATCTTCGTCTAGTAATAGGTAGAAACATTAGAGAGAATAATTTGCATTTGATGCAAAGGAAGAGGAAATTGCATTTTGATGCAAATGACAATTTAAGCTAAGATAGGGGACTAATTTGCATATGATGCAAAGGGTTAAATGTGTATTAAATTGTTTAAGACCATATTTAATATAAAAACACATGGAAAAGTTCATGGGTAAGACATGAATGTCTAGGTCTACGCCCAGGTTTGAACGGCGTCCAAATCGGACACCAAATGCTCTAGTTATGCACAAAACAGCTCAATGAATCAGACCAGGTTGACCCAGACCAGACTGGGTCTGGCCTGGGCACGTGGCCAGCCTAAGGCCAGCCCTAGGCCTGGGCGCCCAGGGCACCAGGTGGCCTGGGCCTGGGCCCGCGCCCAGGCCTTGGCACCTGGGCGCCTTCCCAGACACCCATGGCAGGCACCCTGGGCTCGCTAGGGCCCAGGCGCCTGGGCGCCTGGGCACCTGCACCCAGGTCTGGGCCAGGTGCCCAGTCAGCCCTCTTTAAGCAGTGGGGCACATGTGTTGGGCCCCACAACTTGGTGTGGAAACCTAGGGCAGAGAGCAGTTTTGTGACGGCTGATTTTGGACGAAAATCAAGCCATGTGCTGAACTTTGGGCGATCAATTAGAGGGTCAAACGGACTCTGATTGACTCGCCGATTTTTCCTATGCGTTCACCGTTGAACGCCCTTCGAATTGGTTGTATCAATCATGAAGCTCAATGGTGAGGGAGTTAAAATTCACGGAAGTTTGGCCTTTTTGAAAGACAAACTAAATTGAATTTATTAACTCCTTTTAATAGTGCCGCATCGGTTGTGCGGAAAAGGGGAGAGTCAGCCGCCTATATAAATGGGGGCATCCCCTTCCTCCAAACTCGTCCCAAGCTCCAGATCTGAGCGGCTCCCGTAAATGTTAGATCACGCTCGGATCTAGGCTTAAATTAATTCTCCTTCTCCCTATATTTCTGCCTTACTCCTGAGGGCTCTAGCAAAGCCATGAAGGAGTTCGGATTCGGATCTGAAATCTTGGCGAAGGCTTTCACTCGGGTGAAACTTTCTTCGGCGCGTAGTTGGCTCGGGGACACAAGGATTGCTCACCTCGGGATGCGGAGCGGTTCGAGGAGCGGTTCAGGGAGCGGCTCGGCGTGGGACGGGGAGCGGCTCGGAAGACGGTGATGTACATCTTGCCCGCCACAGGGTTGAGATTCCGGGTATGTTTTTAGAAGCTTTCGTTTTAATTATTCGCAGTAGTCTAGATCCCTCTTAGGGTGGTCAGATCCACCCCAAGTTGGCAGAGATCCTGGCTAAGAGGGTCTGGTTCCTTAGGGCTGCATGTTAATTAGATTAACATATAATTTTCCGCTACATATTTTTGCTTCCGTGTTCCGTCCGACTTAGGACGTGCACGGATTTGTGCCCTGAGGGTCCACCAAAACCCTTCACAGTATACATCGATCTTTGTTATATACATGTTGTACATCCTACAACGTACCCCGGCCGAGGTTTAGCCCAAAGAACCGTACTGAGCCTGTGACACTAACTTCCCTTTAACGAAAGAGACGAATCACATCTAAGTCATTCACTTACCTTGTATGCTTTAGGTGTTACCTAACCTAAGACCTTTCAGCAGGCCTGGCCTCGAAGATAGATCATAGATGTAAGTGACACTATTCACACACAGGTTCATACATGACTTCAGGTCTTAAGGACCAACTAGCCTATCATCACTATAGAGTTATTAATGACAGTTCAGTTAAAGTTTAACCATTTAATAACCCTTAATTGGGTCGTTCAGTGAACTCATTCTCTAATGAGCACCTGTGCCTGTCTCTGACTTCGCCAGGTCGAATGACTATGAGATCATCATTACCATACAGGGTAAGACAAAGACACAATGGTCTGTCCGATGTGCCGATATCCTTTTTTCGACACATCTATGACCACGAACGTTTTAAGACTTAAGTTCTTGTCGGTCATTTTCTTCTCACAATCGAGATCTACATCTAGATACGTAATGACCTCACTTTTAGTCTAAGGAAATTATCTAAGTATTTGATTCATATAATTTATATTAGGACAATTATTACCTTTTGTATTTACGAACAAGATATTATATTAGGATAAATTACCTCAAGGGCACATATCTTCCTACAGTGACATTCTTGGTAGTTTTGCTACCCAATCCTACGTCCCGACAACCTGGGATTCCACCCAGATACTCAAGCTAAAACCCTAGCTTGAGTTTTTCTTCCAACCCACGTGTAGAAACCATACAAGTGTAATCAATACAAATATTGATGTCCTTGATTTCCATAACCTGGGATCAAGCAAACACTCTCACAAACCGAGAGCAAATCACAATAACGAAATAGTTATGAAATTGAAATACACACTTACAAAACACATATGCCTTGAGTAGAACTTAAAGGAAAAAGAGCGTGGAGTGTGTTGGGGTCGCTTCAATGAAGAGAGGAGCACCTCAACTTGTCACTACCAAATGCCTAGACAATTTGAACTTGGATTTTAGGTTGGTGAGCAAGACAGAATGAGTGATTGAAAACTTGAGAGCTTGAGTGCTTGAGCTTGAGAGATGAATCAATGAATGTCTAAGAAAGTCTCAATGGAGCAGTAAAAGCCCTATTTGTAAGTTCTCTCAAAGCCCCCAACAGATTACCCAAAAGCCCCTTTGAAAAATCGTTTTGATTGGCCAATGGATTGAAAAATACGTTAGGACAGTCGACTAATGAAGGATCACCAGGTGTCTGATGTACTGTGTCAGAGGGTAGGTGAGAATTCAAACGGTAACTTACCACATAGGACATGCGACTGATGACAGTTTTCTAGGCGTCTGTCAAACCAACAGCCGGCGTTAGAAAACCCACGTGCGTAAGTTGACAAAAATCAAGAATTCTGGGTAAGTAAGGCAGGCGACTGATGTGGTATCCATAGGTACTTATGCCATGGGCAGGTGACTGGAAAACCAACGTTCAACGCCTGTGTGCACAAGTGTGTAACTTGCCAAAATGGAGAATCTGGGCAAGGGATGGACAAGCGACTGTAGTGGAATATACAGGCACCTGTGCCATGGGCAGGCGCTTGTAAAACCAATGTACAGCGCCTGGATGCACAAGTGCGTAAGTTGACAGAATTGGGATATTTTGGCAAGATGATACAAGCGACTGACTAACAAGTTGCAAGCGCCTGCAAGGAGCCAGGCCCCTATACTTTGTACAAAAGTCGCATGTTGAAACTTAAGAATGAAAGCTCAAAATATCATGTCAAAAACGTGTGCATTACAGACGGCTGTTGAACAAAACACAGGCGCTGAAAAATGTTCAGTAGTCGCTTGTTGATCAACCAAAATGCACAAGTTAGGGTTTTGTAAATTAGAGTACTATGAAATGAATTCTAATGGATTCCTAGAATAGATTGAGTGAAGTGTGTGCGCTCCAAGTTTACCCTACTTTAAGGCTACAATCTAAGAGAAAGAAAATAGAAGAAGAAGATTTACAATGAGTTTGGTTTCTTCTCTTTCTTTTGATTGAACTTGAATTCTTTGAGTCTTCTTTTCTTTGTCTTGATCACACAATCAAATCTTTGAGTTTTGATTGATCTTGATTATAATTCATTGCAATTTGATCTTCATGATTTGATTAGGCAATGAATTAACTGCATGGAGGGGATTAGTCACAAGTATTTATGTTTGCTCATTGTCAAAACCAAGTAGTAAGAAGCCATTACTCAACATTCTCCCCCTTTTTTGTGATGAGAAATAAACATAAAACAAAAATAAATAATTGTGCTTTAAAGAATACTTACCCCCCTACATAGATGCCAATCAAGTTAGCTAATATAGATATAGGCATCAAATGATCAATCAAACAAAGAGTATGCTATGAGTGACATGGAATGAATTCAAAGTATTTGAATTTCGGATTTTTGAATCCAAATTCACTATATCTTATTTCATGAACAATGAGTACAAAAAGATATATATGTATGTATGTATGTATGTATGTATCAATAACCACAGTATCATTATACTCACCATGAATGTGGTTAGCATAAAAGGGTTTTACAAGTATGGGGTATGGGTTGGGAGAATCAGAGGGTGAATGACGATAGAGATCAACAAGTTTGGTTGTGGTCAGGAGTTGGGATAAATTTTCAGCCTAAAAAGCTGAAAATACAATGAACCTCTCCTTTAATAATTTGACATTATGAAGAGCAGTGAACTTCCCTAGGCACTTGTCATCACGACAAGTATGGATGGATGCAGTAACAGAGGAAGGAGTGGTTTCAGGCTGATTTTGGGCTTGAGGTTCAGAATTAGAGGGTTCGGTTTGGGTTCAACCTGAGCTTGGGGTTAAGCTAGGGGTTCAATAGTAGAAGTACAGGGTTGTTTGTGCTTACGAAGAAGTGGCTCAGGTTCATATTCACTAGCCCATGATTCATCGGAATCATAGGCAGACTCGATCAGAGGAGAGAGAGACTTCATGTTTCATTCAGACTTTAGTCGTAGCGGGTTTGGGAACCCTAATCCTCTTCTTCATAGGCTTCTTAATGGATAAGGGTTTAGAGGAACCGGCCTTAGGAGCCATCGAATTGAAATTAAAAGAAACTAGCTTTTAGGGCACGAAATGAAGAGAAATGAGTTCAAAACGTATACCTAGATGGAGGAGGAGATGATGGCAGATAAGGGGCTGACGAAGGAAGGAAGATCGCCGGTCGGAGGTGGTGGATCGCCGGTGAAGTTAGAAGGATGAGATCTCATACGTTCGAAGGAAGTTTGAATCGGAGGAGAGAGAACCGATGATCGATGCTAAATAACCAACAAACTGATTGATTTGAACGTTAGATAGAAATAAACAGCTGAGATTAAGGCTTACAAACTGCTAAACAGCTAAGACATGCGACTAATGCACAAAGTGCTGGCACCTGTCAAGCCTTGAATCAAGGTGGCAGTAGCAGAAGCACATGCGCCTGTAAGAGAAAACACATCTTCCTGTTGATGGACATGCGCCTGTGAAATGACCTACATGGGCATATCTGTAGACAACAAAAACTGGGTTATCACCCGAGAAAATGAGTAAGATTTAGGCAGGCGCCTGATGACAAAAACATAGTGGCATGGGTGACGACCAGGCACATGTATGATGAACATCAGTCGCCTGACTGAAAGAAGTGATTTAGAGATAAAATTATATAGTTTGGCAGGCGCCTGTCCTGGTTCTCAAAACTAGGAATGATACAAAAATTTAGAAAATGAGTTTTCTCACCCCAGACCTATACTCTAGACACTCTAGTCACCTCAACATACATTCAAAATCATATAAACTCATACACATATAAAAGATATCAATATAGTCATGAATTCATCAAATTCTCCAATAAATCACATAAAAATCATAATGAGAAAATAAACACTTGGTATAAACACAAAACCTGGTATAACATCTGAAAATGAAGTCCTATATTTTAGATTAACACATAATTCCTAATTTTCCACGCAACCTCACAAATGAATCTTCTTTTAGAGGTTTCGTGAAGATATCGATAATTTGTATTTGGGTTTCAATGTACTCTGGAATGATGTCCTCCTTAGCTACATGATCATTTATAAAATAGTGTCTCACATTGACGAGCGTTTATATTCTATATATTCACGCACGTCTTCTTTGTGATTTTTCGTTGATTTCCATCGTTTCTTACCCGTTCTTTCGTGTTTTTTGTATCTTTTCACTTTCTTCATGTTTTTGTGCGAATGCAGGAGATTGCCAGCGTTGGGGACGTTTAAAGAAGATATCATGAGCCCCCGGAGCAACGGGAGGAGTCACGCGTGATCCAGAGGGTCAAACGATGAAGACTGCTATATTTCAGCCCTCAACCGATCGGGTGGACACAGTCACCCGATCGGTTGATGCACGCGTATCCTACCCGGACGGTAACTAAAGAAGAGTAGCAGCTCGCCCGATCGGTTCAGCGATCGGGTGAACCGACAGAACTCTCTGTCTAATTGCACTGAATTCCAACCGATCGGGTGAAATGTCACCCGATCGGTTCACCTGTAGCCGCAATTCCTCGAACGACGACCCGGTCACGCCACCCGCTCGCCTCAGCGTCCGGTTGAAAATCTTCAAAGCTCTCACCCGATCGGTTGACTCATCAACCGATCGGGTGGCGATTTTTCTGCGGGTTTGGACCCGAACCATTAGGGTTTCAAGGGGGGACTATAAATACACGGTGTTGGCCGACTGAAAGGGGATGTTCTTCAGTTTTTCTAGGGCTTTTTGCCCCTTTCTCTTGTGAGACTGAGATTAGTTTAGATTAGGTCTTTTGATTAATAAGTCTTGTAATGGATTGAAGATTCAAACTCAAGATAAGTATTTCTTTCTCTTATTTTCCATTGTTTTGTATTGTTTTCATTTTGCTCAATGGTGAATGTGTGTTTGTCATTTTTATTGCTTTCTTTTATGTTCTTCACCATTGAGTAGCTCTTGATGAACCCTAATACGGGTTAGAGTAGGATTGATGCTTGGGTTGTTTCATTCGGCTTGGTTGCATGGCATGTGTTAGATGAAATGTGTCAATGTGGATTTCTAGTAATCTGAGTCCAATTCATATGGCAACACACTAGTTGTGTTGGGGATTGGGGTCCGGTGTCTTGTCCAGTCAAGATCCGCTTCGATGTATTGCTAGAAATCACATTCGACCTATTTGGCCATTAGGGTTACGCGGGGATGTTTCATTGTCATTGGCGGGAGAAAGACCACCTCTGACCGTCGGGCCAAGGGGGAATAAACTTGGCGGTTGACCCCCTAGCCATAGCTCGCCCCTAGCATAGACATCGAGTCCTCTCGCGTGGGAACGGCTTGGACGAAATGTTGGGAGTTATCATTGTGGCCTTAATGCTCCCGATTGCGGAAGATGTTAATGGACATGGGAATGCCCACCGTCCGGAACCGGGTAGGCCTAGCGTACTAGGCACCGACCGGAATATCGGGCCATGGACGCTAGGTACCACCTTTTGGGGCAATGTCACACTTTCGGTCAAGTCAAATGCCAAGTGTCATGAATGCTCTAGCCCGTGTTAGCGGGGATTCATTTTGTGTCTTTTTATTTCTTTCTTTTATTTCTACACTTCCACCCATATCACCCGCGTAGCTAGTAAACAACCTAGGCGAGGCTAGTAGCCATTCAAGCCATCCACCTCCCTGAGTTCGATAAACATGCACCTTACACTAACCGTGCACTTGCGATAAAACGACACCGTGCCCAAACCGTAAACGGGGCGCCGGTCAAGTTTTTGGCGCCGTTGCCGGAGAGGCGTTTGGTTTGATATTAGCTTAGCTTGGGTTCGTTAGACTACGCATAAAAAAACAAATACAATAACCGAGAAATTTTCCCCCGCCATTATATTATCTTTTGTTATTCTCTTGTACTATTGACGCTCCTCTCTAGTTCTCTTATTTTTGTTGGCCAGGTATCTTTGGTGTAACCATGTGGAGATCAAATTTCGATGCTCAGATGGGAGGATACGATCCTTATTCAGTTGTGGTTTGTGAGACTTGTGGGATGGCGGGGCACATGTATTATGATTGCCTATTTACACTTGAGAGCCTCCCCCTACACCAAGGCCAAATATTTTCCCACAACCATTGCCCAAACACCTCCCATCCATTTCCTCAACCTTATATCCCTCCACCAATACAAGAAGAATCAAACCTCGTGTCTCTCCTTGAAAATGCCATGTTTAACCAAGGCCAATTCTTACAAAACTTGATGGCACCAATCACCGAGCCTACGCCAAGGAGAGGGGACGAAGGAGAGGATATACCCACTTTCATGGTTGAGACCACCATGCCGTCGGCCACCATAGACACATCTCATGCCGACACCCCATTTTTCCATCACTACCACTTGGATGACGAAGCATTTTTTGATGATGATAGTGAGGATGGGGAGAGTTCTCTAGGATCTGCGGGAGAGACTTCTTGTCTTGATTTGGATACCCGGCATGAGTCCTACGAGAGCACCGAGGAGACTACAGAGCTTATGCATACCATCGAGGAGGATGTGCATGAGGGCTTGGATACGATCGTCCACTTCATGGAGCCCGAGCCACATCTACCTCTACCGTCACGCTCCACTTCTTCTGCGGCTAAGCATCTACGTGAGCATATTGCCCCTATTCAGGGAGATTTTCATACTCACTCTCACTCCACTTTTGAGTCTCGTTTTTCACTTCCTATTTCTTTAGACTCATATATATTTGACACACCATATCTCTCGCAGGACACAGGATCTACTTTCCTTGAGGTATGCTACAGTGTGTCACCACCTGGAGAGCCACTTCTCATGGAGAGCGAGGATTTGGTCATCGCTAGCACAGAGGATAGCGTACCATTTCCAGGGAGTGTTTGCCACATTTCATATATTTTACCAACATTTACTGGCGACTATCTCTGGGATACATTTATTTTGGGAAATAATTTCTTGCCATGGACTAATGCACCTCGTCCTTTGCAGGTCACAGGTGGAAACCTACGAGGGATGCTAGGAGGTGCATTGCTTGGGTCCATTGGCACACGTGGCACAGCGCTTCTGGCGGAGCCACAGAAGGAGCAGTTAGAGCAGCTACCTGCCCCACTCCAGATCTTGGATCCGCATATGCTCAGGTGTATCCTAATCCAGTAGTGTAAAAATTTACCGTTTTCTAGTTTAGATTTGAATAATCTCGTCTCCTCTCATTAGCGAGGGGAGCGTATCTAGGATTCACTTTTACATCATAATAACCCTTCATGTCGTGCCCTTCTATCATTTCACCCCCATCATCTACCGAGGAGAATGAGCAACCGTCTCTCCTGCATTTTGATTTCTTTCTTCTGTTTTCCGATTTTCCCCTAGCATATTTCTGCATCACATTGATCATATCATTTCGCTAGCATTGTCATGTTCAGCTTGGGGGAATCGATTTGTGTGCATGTTTTCGCGTGTCGTTGTTGTGTGTCTGTGTCTATGTGTTCTTTCGTCGTGTTTTATATCTTTTATTTGAGTGTTTCTTTTTCTTTATTTTTTAGTTTCGTTCATGTGTTTTTTATGTTTTTCACTTTTTGTGTCGGTGCGCACCCCCCCCATTTTCATTGCCCTCCCATTTTCACTATTATTGCATTGAGGACAATGCAAGTTTCAGCTTGGGGGAGTCGCACTTCATGCGTCATTTGTGTCCTTTTTCTTCGTTTTTGAATCGTTTTCTTCGTGTTTTTCTTTTTCTTCTCTTCTTTTGTCCTCTCTCTCCTATAGATGACCCCATATGATGAATTGCCACAAAACTACACACCCACCTAGCATGGCTTCGATAATCACTTTCACTAACCCTAGGAAGCCGAGTCCTCTTGCATTTCACGCATCGTGGGTCCACTTAGCTTTTTGCGAGTCATGTATCGTGACTAGCTAGTGATGTACTTCTACTTTGTGATTTTGATTTATATACCTACCCTTGGTTGACCCCTAGATTATCATGCTTCGATATTGAATATGCGGTATTTGCTTCTAATGTCTGCTTCTATATGCATGCTATATATATGTCGTATGCTTCATTTCGCATGTGTCAGGATTCCACAGTTAGGACTAGGATAACCCATTTTAGCCTATGATCTGATCAGCGAAATATCTCCCTTGCCCAAGTGTTTAGAATCCGACTTCTTTTTATTTTTACTTGGTGCAAATCCCCTCGTCGTGTACCGTTCTCCCACTTAGGAGAGTACACATGTTTATATCCCAATATCCAAAAATCCAAAAAAAGGGAGAAAAGAAAAACCAAAAAGAAAAGAAAAGAGAAAAGAAAATATATATATATAGCCAAAAATCCAAAAGAAAAAAAAATACATATATCCAAAACCCAAAAAAAATGTGTGTGAATATTTCCCTACCTATCGAGATAAAGGGAAGGCGAGAATTTGCACCGAGTGTTCTACTCCACATCATCTCAACCCCCGTCGCTTTCAAAAACACTTGGAATATGGAATTTCTAGCTATTATCTAGGCGATAGTGTGGTGATGTCCGAGTCCCTAACTGTGGAGTCCTTGACACATGATGCGTTTCTATTCTCATACTCTTCTCATGCATGCTTGAGCTTTATATTCAATGCTACTTCTAAATCGAATCGATATTTGGGTCATTTCCTGGATTTGTGTATATGGAGCCTTATTACACAATGGAGATAGCGACACCGTCTGTTAGCGCACGACCACACTCACTCGCGCTTCACTGCGTGGGCCCATGACACTTATTTGGACTCACATTCCTTGGTTTGGTGTTGTGTTTTGTCGTATGTTTGCTTAGTGTGGCGTGTTTGATTTTGTTGGCTCTGATAGGTGATCTAGGAGTTTTCTCTTTCCGTCTCTTTCTCTCTATTTTGCCCTCCGAGCTCCTACTCTCACTTCTTCCTCGAGGACGAGGAAGGGTTCAGCTTGGGGGATTTTGATGAGCGTTTATATTCTATATATTCACGCACGTCTTCTTTGTGATTTTCCGTTGATTTCCATCGTTTCTTACCCGTTCTTTCGTGTTTTTTGTATCTTTTCACTTTCTTCATGTTTTTGTGCGAATGCAGGAGATTGCCAGCGTTGGAAACGTTTAAAGAAGATATCAAGAGCCCCTGGAGCAACGGAAGGAGTCACGCGTGATCTAGATGGTCAAACGATGAAGACTGCTATATTTCAGCCCTCAATCGATCGGGTGGACACAGTCACCCGATCGGTTGATGCACGCGTATCCTACCCGGACGGCAACTAAAGAAGAGCAGCAGCTCGCCCGATCGGTTCAGCGATCGGTGTCACGCCCCGCTTCCCAAAAGTACGGAGGCGAAGCGTGATTAAGGCCCGCTTAGGCCGGAGCTGAGAGCTCAGACCCAATAAGCGTCTGTGGTATTCCAAAACAAAGGAACAGGTCCCTGCAAGTTAGTACGGAACAATGAAAGTACTAAAAGGAAAAGCATATCATTTTATTCCAAAGATAATCATCCAAAGTACTGAGAGTCTAAACGCCCGAAGGGCTACAACTGCAGAAAAAGAAACTACTGGTGCAAGCACCCAACCTAGTCAAGAAAACAAAAGGTGCTACACACCCAAACTAAACTGGAATAGAAACTCTGGAACAGCGACGAGAGGCCTCTAACTCTAGTCCTCCTCTGGATCGTACTCTGGATCAACACCCTCTGGCTCCACGTCTGCTGACAAGTCTGCCTCATCGACGTACTCTGGCTCAACACCTGACGTACAGCACCAAAAGAAGGAACTGCACGTCAGGTAAGGTCTACAAAAAGGGTCAGACCAAACTGCAAGTGTATCAACTATTTAACAACGGTTTACTGGTTGATTAGCATGCTGAGGTTATAACAGGGGAACAAAAGAAAGTAACGCAGCAGGAAAGTAAAACGTGACAAGTAGTAGTCCTAGCGTGTGCTACCAACTACGGGACTAGCCTAACAGGTGTCAAGACAAATCGGGACATGGCGGGATAAGACGAGACAAGTGTGACACGAAAGGGTTCACGCCTTACGGTTCGAGGGGGATCAGACCCTCTTACCGTGCGCACACTCAACCCTACCCGAATCCCAAGTATTCAAGACGTGACAAGACAAGGGATCACTCGCTCTAGCTTGGCGAGTGCCCTATTGCCCTCTGGGCTGTGTATCAAGACAAGGGATCACTCGGAGAGTGCCTTATTGCCCTCTGGGCTGTGTAACAAGACAAGGGATCACTCGGAGAGTGCCCTATTGCCCTCTGGGCTGTGCAAGACGGGACGAGACGTGACAAGACATGAAAGATTATTCTAGGGTGTCCACACGCACGCACACACAAGATAGTCCTATGATGTCAAAAGTTGTTGTTGTTGGGCTCAGACTTCGTCGTCAAGTCTGAGCCGTCAGGGGCGTCCCGGACGCTATCATTTCACGTCCAGTTCTCTTTGTTCACAGTTAACAGTTCTAACAATCTAGGGCCTAAGCACGGCCAAAAGTACAAGTGGATACACTTGCCTGCAGTGGCGAGTGTGTCGTCTCCCCGGAGCGTCTCGTCCAAGCGTCTCGTCAGTGGAAGTCCGTCTGAAATAGTGTCACGTCGACGGTGTCAGGTCTCGTTTTCAGTAATTCCTATTAGGGTTCGTGTCTAGGTTATCGGGACTATCCTATTCGTCAGAAATCACTTTTTTGATGTTCAGCCCTATTCGACGATCTATCCTATGTGCACAGTCATCAAGTCCATTCGTCGATTTTCTACATTTGCACAACGTTTTAAAAGAGCGAAAAGTAAATTTAATTAAAGTTGTCGACTTTTAGTTTATGGTTTGCTATGGTGGGGGTTACTACGAGTTCGGGAACCAACCTTTTCCAGAGTCTGGAATAGAGAGAAAGTAGTGGCGATAACTCCTCGTCGTCAAATCTGGATCACGAACAAGATTCCAAAAGCTAGATCTTGCGACGAAGGGCTACGAAGTGTCGTAACGTCGTAGTCGGCAAATCCACGAAGAAAATCACCAAAGTGGCGCCCACGGTAGTGCTAGGGGTCAATGGGGGACCCACAACACCTCTGGAGAACTTGGGGGACCCACGGTGGCAAGCGATGCGACGGATGTGGGGTTGTGACGAAGATCGTCGGTCGCAGCTAGCCGGTGCGGGGGTTTCTCTCGGTCAGACCGAGAGGAGCTCTCGGTCGGACACAGCGGGTGTGAGCGCTTACGAAGAGGAGGCTGCAGCGGGCGAGAGTCTCGGTCGTAGCGGGCCAAATGCGGGGGATCTCTTCGGTCGGGCGCTTGGGGAGCGGGGGTTGCAACGCGGAGCGCTGCAGCGATGCGAAGGAGCGGGCGATGCAAGGAAGCGGGTCGGTCAGGCACTGCGGATGTGGGGGTCGAGTGCTGCGGGCTGTAGCGGAGCGGAGCGGGGTGTGGAGCGAGGTGCGGAGCGGGAAATCCCTTCTGTCAGACCGAGAGGAAGCCTCGGTCGTAGCGGGGCGGCTGCGGGCTGCAACGTTGCAGCTTGCAACGTTGCGGAGCGGGGGCGGATGCGGGCGATGGCCTCGGTCAGACCGAGGAAATGCGGGGCGATCCGTCGGTCGTGCGGGGGCGGCTGCGGCTGCAGTTGCGACGAAGCTTTGGGGAGTGTTTTTGACGGCTAGGGTTTTGGTGTGTGCGAAAATAATTTAGCCTAGGCTTATTTAAATAGGAAAAGAGGCGGGGACTAGGTCTAGGGTTTAGGAAGTTATTTAAAATAATTAAAATAATTAAAATAGCTAAAATAACTCTCCCTCACCCTCTCTCACGCATGGGCTGCGGCTAGGGCTTGGGCTTGGGCTTAAAAATTGTTTGGGGAGTTATAATGAAATTAGAATTTTTATTAGAATTAAAAAGCTTTTAAAAGTATAATTTAAAAATACTATAAACTTAGTCAAAAATGGAAAATAGGTCAAATGAATTCTAAAAATTGTAAAATAAATATGGGGTGCTCGGGACGAAAAAAGAAAGAGGACTAAGAAGACGGATCTAAATTTCGACGTCGAGGGACGAAACTAAAAATAGAAACGTCTCACGTCAAAGCTGAAAATCGTGACGTCACTTCATATATGATCAAATCGTGGAAGAACGACCCGAGAAATGTCGTTCCAAAATAGTGCCACAATTTAATACTCTCAGAGACGATCACAACGACATATCACACAAAAGTGTTCAAAAACAAACAAGTCTAAAATAAAATATGTGCACGATCAAAAGCACGTGCACGAAGAAAGTACGATCGAAAACCGACCGTTACATCCTCCCCAACTTAGAAATGATTCCATCCTCGGAATCAACATCAAGCACTGCTGGGAAAAAGATGCGGGAAGCGCTCTCTCATATCATCCTCACGCTCCCAGGTGGACTCTCCAGGTGATCCATGACGCCACATCACTCTCACCAGGTCGGCTACTTTATTCCTCAATTGCTTCTGTCGACGGTCCAAAATCTGCACAGGCTGCTGGTCATAAGTCAGGTCCGGGAGAACTGAAATCTCTGAGAAATCAACCGTGTACGACGGATCACTGACGTACCGACGTAGCTGAGATACGTGAAATACGTCGTGAACTCCCTCCAAAGACGGTGGCAGAGCAAGGCGGTAGGCCACTGCTCCCACACGCTCAAGCACATCAAATGGCCCAATATATCTTGGACTCAGCTTTCCCTTCTTCCCGAAACGAATGACTCCTCGGTTCGGAGAAATCTTCAAGAAGACGTGATCTCCATGCTGAAACTCCAAGGGTCTCCTCTTGGCATCTGCCCAATGCTTGAAGCGATCCTGTGCAACTCTAAGCTTCTCCCTGATGTCCCTCACGACATCCACAGCTTCCACTATCATCTCCGGACCCAATAGCTCCCGATCTCCAATGTCATCACAGCTCAGTGGCGATTGACATTTCCTCCCATATAAGACAGCAAACGGCGCCATGCCAATGCTCGCCTGGTAGCTGTTGTTATATGAAAACTCCACCAAGTGAAGATGGTCCTCCCACGATCCCTTCAAATCGAGCGTGCAAGCTCGCAGCATATCGTCCAGAATATGAATAGTCCTCTCTGACTGGCCATCGGTCTGCGGGTGGTACGTCGTGCTGAAACTCAGACTCGTACCCAAATTCTCCTGCAGACTTCTCCAGAACTGAGACGTGAACCTCGTGTCTCTGTCAGACACAATGCTCACAGGGACTCCATGTAAGCGTACAATCTCTTGCACGTACACGGTCTACATCACAACTAATTCAAAGAGGAAATTAAAATAGAAGTAAAAGTATGAAATTTTTACCTCTAGATATTTCCTCGCCAAAGCTTCCGTAGACTGGCCCACTCGAAATGGGATAAAGTGCGCAGACTTAGTCAATCGATCTACGATCACCCAGATTGCGTCGTTCTGCCTCGGGGTCCGAGGTAAACCAGTCACGAAATCCATCGTAATATGTTGCCACTTCCACTCCGGAATAGGAAGCGGTTGCAGCAACCCAGCAGCACAATGGTGCTCAGCCTTCACCTGTTGGCATATCAAACACTTGGCAACGCTCCGTGCCACACTCCTCTTCATGCCAATCCACCAATAGTTCAGACGGAGGTCCTTATACATCTTGGTGCCACCAGGATGTATAGAATATGGCGATCTATGAGCCTCGCCCAACAGCTCCTCCCGAACATCACCTGCAGGTACGCAGAGTCTGCTGCCGTACCGCAGCGAACCATCCTCATGAATCACGAACTCCGTCTGTAGTCCAGCTTCAACCTGCCTCCTGATCCTCTGTAGTTTTGGATCTCCTGCCTGTGCTGCCTTGATCCAATCCACGATCGTGGACTGAATCTGCAAATTCATGAATGAAAGAACCACACCAGGTAGGACGACCTCCAAATCCATCTCTCTCAGCTCCTGCTGAATCCTCCAGACAGCAGTATGCATCATAGCAGTGGGAAGTCTACTCAAAGCATCGGGCACTACGTTCACCTTCCCGGGATGATACTGCAAGTCTATCTCGTAGTCAGCCATGAGCTCTAACCATCGTCTCTGACGCATGTTGAGCTCCTCCTGCGTAAAGATGTACTTCAAGCTTTTGTGATCGGTGAAAATCTTCACGCTCTCACTCAGCAAGAAGTGCCTCCAGATCTTCAGTGCAAAAATCACCGCTGCCAACTACAGATCGTGCGTCGGGTAATTCTTCTCATGAGTCCTCAACTGAAGAGAAGCATACGCGACCACGTGGCCATGCTGATGCAAGACGCATCCTAGGCCCTTCCCTGACGTATCACAATATACTTCGAAGCCTCCGCTTCGATCCGGTACTGCCAACACCAGTGATGTGGTCAATCTCGTCTTCAAGATACTGAAAACCTCCTCACAAGCATCAGACCAATGAAACTCAACATCCTTCCTTGTCAGCCTCGTCATCGGCTCAGCAATCTTCGAGAAATCCTTGATGAACCGCCGATAATAGCCTGCTAAACCGAGAAAGCTCCTGATATCAGACGCTGACTGCGGAGTCGGCCAATCTCTGACTGCTCTGACCTTCTCCGGATCTACAGATATGCCATCACCGGACACCACGTGTCCCAGAAACGCGACTCTGTCCAGCCAGAACTCGCACTTACTATACTTGGCATATAGCTTGTGTCGCCTCAGCGTCTCCAGCACCGTCCTCAGATAACAGCTGTGCTCCTCCTCAGACTTCGAATAAATCAGAATGTCGTCAATGAAGATAACGACAAACTTATCCAGGAAGTCATAAAAATCAAGTTCATCAAAATCATGAACACAGCTGGTGCATTGGTCACGCCAAACGGCATGACCACGAACTCATAATGTCCGTACTTCGTCCGGAAAGCTGTCTTCGGAACATCATCATTATTCACCTTCAACTGATGGTATCCACTCCTCAAGTCTAACTTCGAGAAAACTCTCGAGCCTCCAAGCTGGTCGAAGATATCGTCGATGCGCGGAAGCGGATACTTATTCTTCACCATGACAGCATTTAGCCCTCGATAGTCCACGCACATCCTGCGGGACCCATCCTTTTTCTTCACGAGCAAAACTGGTGCACCCCATGGTGACACACTAGGGTGGATGAAATCCTTCTGCAGTAACTCATCTAACTGCTTCCGCAGCTCCTCGAGCTCAGTGGGAGCCATACGGTACGGTGCCTTCGATATCGGTTGCGCTCTCGGCATAAGATCGATACCAAACTCTAAAGCTATGTCGGGTGTCAAACCTGAGATATCCTCTGGGAAGACGTCGTCGAAGTCTCTGACGACTGTTGGCCGCTCGATCTCCATCTCCATCTGCATAGTTGCAACAATCGGTACCTCCAGCTTGGCCCGATATCTAATGGGCCCAAGCGACTCATCTCTGCTACGGAACTCGAACTCCGGATGGCCTGGAATCCGGAATACAACCCTCTTACTGTGACAATCGATCGAGGCATGGAAATCTCCCAACCAATCGATGCCAAGAACGACATCGACATGTGGCAGGTCATGGACAATGAAATCCGTGAAAAGCTCGTGTCCATTGACCACCAATGGAATCGATCGACATCCTAAGTTCACTGTCACCACTCCGTTCCCTATGGTGATGTCCCAACACTTAGGGAGTGTATGGGTGGGAATGGAGTGACTTGTTACGAATCTCCGGGATATGATGCACATGGATGCACCAGAGTCGAACAAGGCCAAGGCCAGGTGAGAGGACACTAGAATAATGCCTAAGATATAAAAGAACTACGGTCAAACCAAGCTACTCTAATAAACAAGTCGAGCAAGCAACACTAACAATAAGATCTAAACTATGAAAAGAAAGACTAGGATTAAAGAGTTACCTGCAATAACTCCATCCAGCTCCTCAGTCTCAACAGCTGTCATGGTATACACCGGCCTCTGGGGTTGCGCTGCTCGCTGAAACATCTGCTTCTGTGGCACCAAGGGTGGTCCACGTACAGCAGGTCCTCTCTGGACTGGGGCAGGCGCTCTCATCTGCAGCAGGGCTGGCGCTCCAACAATAGCATTACGGGCTCTCGGACAATCCTTCGCAGCATGCGAGGCATCTCCACAAACTAGACACAGTCCCAACTTCCTCCTATAGTTGACCTGAACGTGTCCTGGCTTGCCGCAGAAGTGGCATGGACCCTTGTTCTGATTCTGCACTGGTGCTCCAGGCCTCTTGAATGGCACCGTCTGAACTGGCCTCATCGACGGCCTAGCAGGTGGCCGGTACTGCTCCATAGGACGCTTCCCTCTATCAGCTGAAGGGTCAGGTAGACGCGATATAATCTCATGATTCTTCGCAGCATCTAGCACAGCTCTCATAGTCGTGAAATTTGCCGAAGACATAGAAGCCTGAATCTTCGGACGCAGTCCCTGACGAAAGCGATCAGCTCGCTTCTCCTCCTTCCTTACCATATGCGGGGCAAAACGACTCAGTATCTTGAACTCAGCTTCATACTCCTCGACAGTCATATCCCCCTGCTTCAGATCTATAAACTTGCTCAACAGCTCCCTCCTAGCAGACTTGGTGAAATACTTATCCTTGAACATCGATCTGAAGGTCTTCCACTCCACTGGCTTCTCAAGACGCCTCTCCTCGATGCGCCACCAGTTCCTTGCATTCTCTATCAGTTGCATCTTCACTATCTCGACGCGAGTATCATCAGGGATCTTCGCTACTACCAACTTCTCCTCAGTGCTCTGGATCCACTCATCAGCAGCTAGGGGTCCTTCTTTCCCTGAAAATGTCCTCGGTTGAAGCTCGTTGAACTGCTTCACTCCTGGAGCAGCTCGAGGGGCAGGAGGAGGAGGTGGTGGTGCAACTGGGGGAGCCTGGGCAACACGCTGGGACTGCTGAACCAACTGATGCTGCACCTCCAGCATCTCTCTCATCACACCCAGAAACTGACGGAACTCTCCGCCCTGGACTTCCAGAACTCCATCTCATGAGCTCCCCGATCGGGTAGTACGTCGTCCTGCCATCCTATTGACAGAAGACATAGATTAGACTCGTACAATTTCCGGATGATAATAAAATGAAGTTCAATACTTTGATTATTTCGAATTTGCAGAAAGGGTGGGACCTGCATGGGCCACCACTAAAACCTGTCACACCCCGCTTCCCAAAAGTACGGAGACGAAGCGTGACTAAGGCCCGCTTAGGCCGGAGCTGAGAGCTCAGACCCAATAAGCGTCTGTGGTATTCCAAAACAAAGGAACATGTCCCGACAAGTTAGTACGGAACAATAAAAGTACTAAAAGGAAAAGCATATCATTTTATTCCAATAATAATCATCCAAAGTACTGAGAGTCTAAACACCCGAAGGGCTACAACTACGGAAAAAGAAACTACCGGTGCAAGCACCCAACCTAGTCAAGAAAACAAAAGGTGCTACACACCCAAACTAAACTGGAATAGAAACTCTGGAACAGCGACGAGAGGCCTCTAACTCTGGTCCTCCTCTGGATCGTACTCTAGATCAGCACCCTCCGGCTCCACGTCTGCTGACAAGTCCGCCTCGTCGACGTACTCTGGCTCAACACCTGACGTACAACACCAAAAGAAGGAACTGCACGTCAGGTAAGGTCTACAAAAAGGGTCAGACCAAACTGCAAGTGTATCAACTATTTAACAACGGTTTACTGGTTGATTAGCATGCTGAGGTTATAACAGGGGAACAAAAGAAAGTAACGCAGCAGGAAAGTAAAACGTGACAAGTAGTAGTCCTAGCGTGTGCTACCAACTACGGGACTAGCCTAACAGGTGTCAAGACAAATCGGGACATGGCGGGATAAGACAAGACAAGTGTGACACGAAAGGGTTCACGCCTTACGGTTCGAGGGGGATCAGACCCTCTTACCGTGCGCACACTCAACCCTACCCGAAACCCAAGTATTCAAGACGTGACAAGACAAGGGATCACTCGCTCTAGCTTGGCGAGTGCCCTATTGCCCTCTGGGCTGTGTATTAAGACAAGGGATCACTCGGAGAGTGCCCTATTGCCCTCTGGGATGTGTAACAAGACAAGGGATCACTCGGAGAGTGCCCTATTGCCCTCTGGGCTGTGCAAGACGGGACGGGACGTGACAAGACATGAAAGATTATTCTAGGGTGTCCACACGCACGCACACACAAGATAGTCCTATGATGTCAAAAGTTGTTGTTGTTGGGCTCAGACTTCGTCGTCAAGTCTGAGCCGTCAGGGGCGTCCCGGACGATATCATTTCACGTCCGGTTCTCTTTGTTCACAGTTAACAGTTCTAACAATCTAGGGCCTAAGCACGGCCAAAAGTGCAAGTGGATACACTTGCCTGCGGTGGCGAGTGTGTCGTCTCCCCGGAGCGTCTCGTCCAAGCGTCTCGTCAGCGGAAGTCCGTCTGAAATAGTGTCACGTCGACAGTGTCAGGTCTCGTTTTCAGTAATTCCTATTAGGGTTCGTGTCTAGGTTATCGGGACTATCCTATTTGTCAGAAATCACTTTTTTGATGTTCAGCCCTATTCGACGATCTATCCTATGTGCACAGTCATCAAGTCCATTCGTCGATTTTCTACATTTGCACAACGTTTTAAAAGAGCGAAAAGTAAATTTAATTAAAGTTGTCGACTTTTAGTTTATGGTTTGCTATGGTGGGGGTTACTACGAGTTCGGGAACCAACCTTTTACAGAGTCTGGAATAGAGAGAAAGTAGTGGCGATAACTCCTCGTCGTCAAATCTGGATCACGAACAACATTCCAAAAGCTAGATCTTGCGACGAAGGGCTACGAAGTGTCGTAACGTCGTAGTCGGCAAATCCACGAAGAAAATCACCAAATTCGGGCCTACAGCAGTGCTAGGGGTCAATGGGGGACCCACAACACCTCTGGAGAACTTGGGGGGACCCACGGTGGCAAGCGATGCGACGGATGTGGGGTTGCGACGAAGATCGTCGGTCGCAGCTAGCCGGTGCGGGGGTTTCTCTCGGTCAGACCGAGAGGAGCTCTCGATCGGACACAGCGGGTGCGGGCGCTTGCGAAGAGGAGGCTGCAGCAGGCGAGAGTATCGGTCGTAGCGGGCCAAATGCTGGGGATCTCTTCGGTCGAGCGCTTGGGGAGCGGGGGTTACAACGCGGAGCGCTACAGCGATGCGGAGGAGCGGGCGATGAAGGGAAGCGGGTTGGTCAGGCACTGCGGATGCGGGGGTCGGGTGCTGCGGGCTGCAGCGGAGCGGAGCGGGGTGTGGAGCGGGGTGCGGAGCGGGAAATCCCTTCGGTCAGACCGAGAGGAAGCCTCGGTCGTAGCGGGGCGGCTGCGGGCTGTAACGTTGCAGCTTGCAACGTTGCGGAGCGGGGGCGGATGCGGGCGATGGCCTCGGTCAGACCGAGGAAATGCGGGGCGATCCGTCGGTCGTGCGGGGGCGGCTGCGGCTGTAGTTGCGACGAAGCTTTGTGGAGTGTTTTTGACGGATAGGGTTTTGGTGTGTGCGAAAATAATTTAGCCTAGGCTTATTTAAATAGGAAAAGAGGCTGGGGCTAGGTCTAGGGTTTAGGAAGTTATTTAAAATAATTAAAATAATTAAAATAGCTAAAATAACTCTCCCTCACCCTCACTCACGCATGGGGTGCGGCTAGGGCTTGGGCTTGGGCTTAAAAATTATTTGGGGAGTTATAATGAAATTAGAATTTTTATTAGAATTAAAAAGCTTTTAAAAGTATAATTTAAAAATATTATAAACTTAGTCAAAAATGGAAAATAGGTCAAACGAATTCTAAAAATTGTAAAATAAATATGGGGTGCTCAGGACGACAAAAGAAAGAGGACTAAGAAGACGGATCTAAATTTCGATGTCGAGGGACGAAACTAAAAATAGAAACGTCTCACGTCAAAGCTGAAAATCGTGACGTCACTTCAAATATGATCAAATCGTGGGAGAACGACCCGAGAAATGTCGTTCCAAAATAGTGCCACAATTTAATACTCTCCGAGACGATCACAACGACATATCACACAAAAGTGTTCAAAAACAAACAAGTCTAAAATAAAATACGTGCACGATCAAAAGCACGTGCACGAAGAAAGGAAGATCGAAAACCGACCGTTACAATCGGGTGAACCGACAGAACTCTCTGTCTAATTGCACTGAATTCCAACCGATCGGGTGAAATGTCACCCGATCGGTTCAACTGTAGCCGCAATTTCTCGAACGACGACCCGGTCATGCCACCCGCTCACCTCAGCGCCCGGTTGAAAATCTTCAAAGCTCTCACCCGATCGGTTGACTCATCAACCGATCGGGTGGCGATTTTTCTGCGGGTTTGGACCCGAACCATTAGGGTTTCGAAGGGGGACTATAAATACACGGTGTTGGCCGACTGAAAGGGGACGTTCTTCAGTTTTTCTAGAGCTTTTTGCCCCTTTCTCTTGTGAGATTTAGATTAGTTTAGATTAGGTCTTTTGATCAATAAGTCTTGTAATGGATTGAAGATTCAAACTCAAGATAAGTATTTCTTTCTCTTATTTTCCATTGTTTTGTATTGTTTTCATTTTGCTCAATGGTGAATGTGTGTTTGTCATTTTTATTGCTTTCTTTTATGTTCTTCACCATTGAGTAGCTCTTGATGAACCCTAATACAAGTTAGAGTAGGATTGATGCTTGGGTTGTTTCATTCGGCTTGGTTGCATGGCATGTGTTCGATGAAATGTGTCAATGTGGATTTCTAGTAATTTGAGTCCAATTCGTATGGCAACACACTAGTTGTGTTGGGGATTGGGGTCCGGTGTCTTGTCCAGTCAAGATCCGCTTCGATGTATTGCTAGAAATCACATTCGACCTATTTGGCCATTAGGGTTACACGGGGGGTGTTTCATTGTCATTGGCGGGAGAAAGACCGCCTCTGACCGTCAGGCCAAGGGGGAATAACTTGGCGGTTGACCCCCTAGCCATAGCTCACGCCCCTAGCGTAGACATCGAGTCCTCGCGCGTGGGAACGGCTTGGACGAAATGTTGGGAGTTATCATTGTGGCCTTAATGCTCCCAGTTGCGGAAGGTGTTAATGGACATGGGAATGCCCACCGTCTGGAACTGGGTAGGCCTAGCGTACTAGGCCCCGATCGGAATATCGGGCCATGGACGCTAGGTTGACCGGCGCCCCGTTTACGGTTTGGGCGCGGTGTCGTTTTACCGCAAGTGCACGGTTAGTGTAGGGTGCGGGTATATCGAACACAGGGAGGTGGATGGCTTGAGTGGCTACTAGCCTCGCCTAGGTCGTGTGCTAGCTACGCGGATGATATGGGTCGAATGTAGAAATAAAAGAAAGAAATGAAAAAGACACGAAATGAATCCCCACTAACACGGGCTAGAGCACTCATGACACTTGGCATTTGACTTGATCCAGGGTGAGACATTGCCCCAAAAGGTGGTACCTAGCTTCCATGGCCCAATATTCCGGTCGGTGCCAAGCACGCTAGGCCTACCCGGTTCCGGACGGTGGGCACTCCCGTGTCCATAAACACCTTCCGCAACCGGGAGCATTAAGGCCACAATGATATCTCCCAACACTTCGTCCAAGCCGCTCCCGCGCGCGAGGACTCGATGTCTACGCTGGGGGCGTGAGCTATGGCTAGGGGTCAACCGCCAAGTTTATTCCCCCTCGGCCCGACAGTCAAAGGCGGTCTTTTTCCCGCCGATGACAATGAAACACCCCCGCGTAACCCTAATGGCCAAATAGGTCAAATGTGATTTCTAGCAATACATCGAAGCGGATCTTGACAGGACAAGCACCGGACCCCAATCCCTAACACATCTAGTGTGTTGCCGAACGAATTGGACCCAGATTGCTAGAAATCCCCATTGACACATTTCATCGAACACGTGCCATGCAATCAAGTCTAATGTAAATTTCCAAGCAACAATCATACCCTAACCCGTATTAGGGTTCATTAATACTACTCCATGATGAAAAACATATAGACAAACAACTCAAAACACACACAAACATTCATCATGGAGCAAAAGAAATACAACACAAAAAATGGAGAACAGGAGAAAGAAATACTTATCTTGAGTGAATCGTTGATCCCATACAAGACTTATTGAACAAAATACCTAATCTAAAACTAACCTAGAACTCCCAAGAAAAGGGGGGCAAAAGCCCTAAAAAACTGAGAAGAGATCCCCCTTCAGTCGGCCAACTTCGAGTATTTATAGCCCCACTTCGAAACCCTAATGGTTCGGGTCCAAACCCGCAGGAAAAGCGTCACCCGATCGGTTGACAAGTCAACCGATCGGGTGATCCGTTACAAATAGTAAACAGAAAACGGCGGCGCTTCACCCGGTCAGATGAACCGGTCGGGTGAGTTCTTGAGTGACCGGTTGGATCTTGGAGCCGTCGGGTGAAGCGATCGGTTGGACGCCCGTGTCTTCAGCTCTTCAACATCAGCTACAGATGAACCGATCGGGTGAGAGTCACCCGATCGGTTGGAATTCTGCTCGAAAAAACAGAGAACAGCCGCCCGCAGAACCGGTCTGTGAACCGGTCGGGTGACTTCTTTATGAGCTGCGGCAGAGACCGGGTGGTGCACGCATGCATCACCCGATCGGTTGGAGATGGCCAACCGACCGGGTGAGGGGCTGAAAGATGAATTCTTTGACGTTTGACCCCCTGGATCACGCATGACTCCTCCCGTTGCTCCGGGGACTTGGGATATCGTCATTAAACGTCCCCTACACGGTCAATCTCCTGCAAACATGGGCAAACAAAGAAAAGTGAAGGAAAACGAGAAAATACGAGAAAACGAATAAAAGACGGCGGAAAAACACGGGGAAACACGGAAGAAAACGTGCGCAAATATATGAAATATAAACGCACGTCAAAATCCCCCAAGCTGAACTCTTCCTCGTCCTCGAGGAAGACGAGTGAGAGTAGGAGCTCGGAGGGAGAAAGTAGAGAGAAAGAGAGAAAAAGAAAACTCTATATCCTAGATCGCCCGTCCGGGCCAACAAAGTCAAAAACGACACACCAAGCTAGCAAACACCAAATCACATCACTAAACTAAGGAATACGAGTCCAGACAAATGCCGTGAGCCCACACGGTGAAGCGCGAGTGAGTGCGGTCGTGTGCTAGCAGACGGTGTCACTATCTACGATGTGCAATAAAGCTCCATATACACATACCCAAAGAAAGACCCAAATATCGATTCAAATTGAATTAAGCGGTGAATATATGGTTCAAGCATGCATGAGAATAGAGAGAGAATCGAAACATATCATGCGTCAGGGACTCCACAACTAGGGTTAAGGAATTCACCACACTAAAGCCTAGATAATTGCTAAAAAGTTCCTAAGCCAAGTGTTTTCGAAAACGATGGGGGTTGAGATGATGTGGAGTAGAACACTCGGTGCAAATTCTCGCCTTCCCTTTATTCTCGGCCAGTAGGAAAAAATATTCACACGGGAATTTTTTTTGGGTTTTGGGTATTTGTATTTTTTTTGGATTTTGGGCTATACAAAATTTTTCTTTTCTTTTCTTTTTGGGTTTTTCTTTTCTTTTCTCCTTTTTTGGATTTTTGGATATTGGGATATATACATGTGTACTCTCCCAAGTGGGAGAACGGTACACGACGAGGGGATTTGCACCAAGTAAAACAAAAAAGAAATCGGAATCTAAACACTTGGGCAAAGGAAACTATTCTAGCTAATTAGAGCATGGCCTAAATGGGTTATCCTAGTCCTTAATTGTGGAATCCCGACACATGCGAAATGAAGTATACGATATATATAGCATGCATATAGAAGCAGACATTAGAAGCGAATACCGCATATTCAATATCGAAGCATGATAATCTAGGGGTCAACCAAGGGTAGGTATATAAATCAAAATCACAAAGTAGAAGCACACTATAAGCTAGACACGACACACGACTCACATAAAAGCACAGTGAACCCACGAAGCATGAAATGCAATGGACTCGGCTTCCTAGGGTTAGTGAATGTGATTATCGAAGCTATGCTGAGTGTGCGTGTGATTTTCGTGGCAATTCATCATAGGATTCATCGCTAGGAGAAAGAGATAAAAAGAAGAAAAGAAAAAGAAAAAGAAAAACACGGAGAAAAACGACTCAAATAACGAAGAAAAAGAGACAAAAGACGCACGAAGTGCGACTCCCCCAAGCTAAAACTTGCATTGTCCTCAATGCAATAGTAGTGAATACGGGAGGGCAATGAAAATGGGGGGGAGTTACGCACCGACACAAAAAAATGAAAAACACGAAAAACACATGAGCAAAACTAAAAAATAAAGAAAAAGAAACACTAAAATAAAAAAATATAAAACACGACAAAAGAACACATAGACACAGACACACAACAACGACACGCAAAAACATGCACACAAAAGTCGATTTCCCCCAAGCTGAACATGACAATGCTAGCAAAATGATATGATCAATGGGGAAGTAGAGATATGCTAGGGGAAAATCGGAAAAGAAAGAAATCAAAATGCAGGAGAGACAGTCTCGTTCTCCTCGTAAGAGGATGTGGGGTGAAATGATAGAAGGGCACGACATGAATGGTTATTAAGATGCAAAAGCAAATCCTAGATACGCTCCCCTCGCTAATGAGAGGAGACGAGATTATTCAAATCTAAACTAGAAAGCGGTAAATTTTTACACTACTGGATTTAGATACACCTGAGCATAGGCGGATCCAAGATCTGGAGTGGGGCAGGCAGCTGCTCTAACTGCTCCTTCTGTGGCTCCGCCAGAAGCGTTGTGCCACGTGTGCCAATGGACCCAAGCAATGCACCTCCAAGCATCCCTCGTAGGTGTCCACCTGTGACCTGCAAAGGACGAGGTGCATTAGTCCATGGCAAGAAATTATTTCCCAAAATAAATGTATTCCAGAGATAGTCGCCGGTAAATGATGGTAAAATATATGAAATGTGGTGAACACTCCCTGGAAATGGTATGCTATCCTCTGTGCTAGCGACGGTCAAATCCCCGCTCTCCATGTGAAGTTGCTCTCCAGGTGGTGACACACCGCAGCATACCTCAAGGGAAGTCGATCCTGTGTCCTGTGAGAGATATGGTGTGTCAAATATATATGAGTCTAAGGAAATATGACGTGAAAAGCGAGACTCAAATGTGGAGTGAGAGTGAGTATGAAAATCTCCCTGAATAGGGGCAATATGCTCAAGTAGATGCTCAGCCGCAGAAGAAGTGGAGAGCGACGGTAAAGGTAGATGTGACTCGGGCTCTATAGAGTGGACCATCGTATCCAAGCCCTCATGCACATCCTCCTCGACGATATGCTCATGCTCCACCATCTTCCCGATGTCCTGAATGACATCCTCATGGTTGACCACCGACCAAGGAGGAAGCTGTGACAGAGATGGTTGTGGAGGTGGATGTGGAGCGGACCCCTCGTATGTGGTCGTGGTGTCGTCGTCCTCACGCACATCCCCCTTGCCGGTATGCATAAGCTCTGTGGCCTCCTCGGTGCTCTCATAGGACTCATATGGGGTATCCAAATAAAGATGACAAGTCTCTCCCACAGATCCTAGAGACATCTCCCCATCCTCACTATCATCATCAAAAAATGCTTCGTCATCCAAGTGGTAATGATGGAAAAATGGGGGGTCGGCATGAGATGTGTCTATTGTGGCCGACGGCATGGTAGTCTCAACCATGAAAGTAGGTATATCCTCTCCTTCATCCCCTCTCTTTGGCGTAGTCTCGGTAATTGGTGACATCACGTTTTGTAAGAATTGGCATTGATTAAACAAGGCACCTTCAAGGAGAGATACGAGACTTGATTCTTCTTGTGGTGGTGGAGGGATATAAGGCTGAGGAAATGGATGGGAGGTGTTTGGGTTATGGTTGTGGGAAAATGTATGGCCTTGGTGTGGGGGGAGGCTCTTAAGGCAATCATAATACACGTGCCCCGCCATCCCACGGTCTCACAAACCAAAAATGAATAGGGATTGTAGCCTCTCATCTGAAAATCGAAATTTGATCTCCACATGGTTACACCAAAGATACCTGGACAACAAAAATAAGAAAACTAGAGAGGAGCGTCAATAGCACAAGAAAATAACAAAAAGATAATATAACAGTGGGGGAAAAAATTTCTTGGTTATTGAATATATTTTTTTTTATATATAAAAAGAAAAAGAAATTTTTGTGTTTTTATGCGTAGACTAACGAACCCAAGCTAAGCTAATATCAAACCGAACGCCTCCCCGGCAACGGCGCCAAAAACTTGACCGGCGCCCCGTTTACGGTTTGGGCGCGGTGTCGTTTTACCGCAAGTGCACGGTTAGTGTAGGGTGCGGGTATATCGAACACAGGGAGGTGGATGGCTTGAGTGGCCACTAGCCTCGCCTAGGTCGTGTGCTAGCTACGCGGATGATATGGGTGGAATGTAGAAATAAAAGAAAGAAATGAAAAAGACACGAAATGAATCCCCACTAACACGGGCTAGAGCACTCATGACACTTGGCATTTGACTTGATCCAGGGTGAGACATTGCCCCAAAAGGTGGTACCTAGCGTCCATGGCCCGATATTCCGGTCGGTGCCAAGCACGCTAGGCCTACCCGGTTCCGGACGGTGGGCACTCCCGTGTCCATAAACACCTTCCGCAACCGGGAGCATTAAGGCCACAATGATATCTCCCAACACTTCGTCCAAGCCGCTCCCGCGTGCGAGGACTCGATGTCTACGCTGGGGGCGTGAGCTATGGCTAGGGGGTCAACCGCCAAGTTTATTCCCCCTCGGCCCGACAGTCAAAGGCGGTCTTTTTCCCGCCGATGACAATGAAACACCCCCGCGTAACCCTAATGGCCAAATAGGTCAAATGTGATTTCTAGCAATACATCGAAGCGGATCTTGACAGGACAAGCACCGGACCCCAATCCCCAACACATCTAGTGTGTTGCTGAACGAATTGGACCCAGATTGCTAGAAATCCCCATTGACACATTTCATCGAACACGTGCCATGCAATCAAATCTAATGTAAATTTCCAAGCAACAATCATACCCTAACCCGTATTAGGGTTCATCAATACTACTCCATGATGAAAAACATATAGACAAACAACTCAAAACACACACAAACATTCATCATGGAGCAAAAGAAATACAACACAAAAAATGGAGAACAGGAGAAAGAAATACTTATCTTGAGTGAATCGTTGATCCCATACAAGACTTATTGAACAAAATACCTAATCTAAAACTAACCTAGAACTCCCAAGAAAAGGGGGGCAAAAGCCCTAAAAACTGAGAAGAGATCCCCCTTCAGTCGGCCAACTTCGAGTATTTATAGCCCCACTTCGAAACCCTAATGGTTCGGGTCCAAACCCGCAGGAAAAGCGTCACCCGATCGGTTGACAAGTCAACCGATCGGGTGATCTGTTACAAATAGTAAACAGAAAACGGCGGCGCTTCACCCGGTCAGATGAACCGGTCGGGTGAGTTCTTGAGTGACCGGTTGGATCTTGGAGCCGTCGGGTGAAGCGATCGGTTGGACGCCCGTGTCTTCAGCTCTTCAACATCAGCTACAGATGAACCGATCGGGTGAGAGTCACCCGATCGGTTGGAATTCTGCTCGAAAAAACAGAGAACAGCCGCCCGCAGAACCGGTCTGTGAACCGGTCGGGTGACTTCTTTATGAGCTGCGGCAGAGACCGGGTGGTGCACGCGTGCATCACCCGATCGGTTGGAGATGGCCAACCGACCGGGTGAGGGGCTGAAAGATGAATTCTTTGACGTTTGACCCCCTGGATCACGCGTGACTCCTCCCGTTGCTCCGGGGACTTGGGATATCGTCATTAAACGTCCCCTACATGGTCAATCTCCTGCAAACATGGGCAAACAAAGAAAAGTGAAGGAAAACGAGAAAATACGAGAAAACGAATAAAAGACGGCGGAAAAACACGGGGAAACACGGAAGAAAACGTGCGCAAATATATGAAATATAAACGCACGTCATAGGTACCACCTTTTGGGGCAATGTCTCACCCTGGGTCAAGTCAAATGCCAAGTGTCATGAATGCTCTAGCCCGTGTTAGCGGGGATTCATTTTGTGTCTTTTTATTTCTTTCTTTAATTTCTACACTTCCACCCATATCACCTGCGTAGCTAGCAAACAACCTAGGCGAGGCTAGTAGCCATTCAAGCCATCCACCTCCCTGAGTTCGATAAACCCGCACCCTACACTAACCGTGCACTTGCGGTAAAACGACACCGCGCCCAAACCGTAAACGGGGCACCGGTCACACATCTATATGTTTGGTACGAGAGTGATGTATCGGATTTTTGGAGAGGCAAATTGCACTTTGGTTATCAACCATGACAGTGCAAGTATCACAATTAATACCATAGTCTTTAAGTGCGTGTCTTATCCAAACAAACTTGTGCACATGCAAGATCCGCGATAATATATTCCGCTTCGTATATGATACGAAATTGTAAGGACCGTCTACCTTGCAATACTAACAACAAACACTCTAGAGGGGAGGTGAATAGAGTAATGGCAATAAATTGTGCAATTAAAATTAAACTTGCAAATGTGGAATAATTAGTGCAACAGGAATTAATCAACACATCAATCCAAACACAAACACAAGAATTACCCTGGTTCCCCAAACTTGGGTTCGTCCAGCCACACCAATATCCACTAAAATTCTCACACAGAGAAGTGAATACAATCTCACATAGAGATACCTCACACAGAGGATTTAGGATTCCCACAAGAGATATCTTCACTCTCACAAAGAGATACCTCACACAGAGGATTTTTAGGATTCTCATACAGAGAAAATCCTTGCTTTCATACAGAAAGACTTAAGCTCTCACACAGAAAGATCTCAACCAACCCTCACACAGAAGGTTATACTCTCACACAGAGAGTAACTAGCTCTCACACAGAAAGCTAGGGTTTCAATAAAATAACAAAGTAAAACAAATACTCTTACCCATACCTTGAGATGTACTTACTCATAAATGAATAAAAGGCATGTAAGAGGATCTCCAAGTGTTGAGATTTGCTTGAAAGCACTTGGATGAATTCCCTTGAGCTGGACTTCAATGCATGAAGAGGAATGAGAGCTCAAAAGAGGGAATTGAGGGAGTTTGAGAGTTGCTTATAGATCTCTTGAGATATTCAATGGCATCAAGAAGTATAAGAGATGGCAGCACACTCATATATATAGAAACCATATATCAAACCCCAAAACCCAAGTAAACAGCGAAAAGATCAATTCTGCAACGGCTAGAAACTGGGCGAAAACAACAGGAACAGTCGACTGATGATCATAAGACAGACGACTAATCAACGGCTAGAAAATATCCAACGGATATAATCTGAGCCAGAACAGTCGACTGAAGAAGACAATACAGTCGACTGGAAACAGGACAGCACCTGTAAAACCTTCAGCAGGCGACTGTTGCAGGGGATGGAATAAAACAGAGAGCTGCACTCTTTCTCCAGATAAGCAAACAGGCGACTGATGTCAATAATACAGTCGCCTGTCTTATAGTCAGGCGACTGTAATACCTTCATCAGTCGACTGCTGTATAAGATGGAGAAAAGACAGAGAGATGCAGAGAATGCACTTACGCTACTCAGACGACTGTTGAGCAATTCCCAGGCGACTGTAAATCTACAGGCGACTGTAAACTGAGCTGCAGTCAACTGTGCGTAAAGCTCAAGTTTGAGTCAATTGAAATGTTGACTTGAGCTATGCATATTAGGCGACTATAGAAGGATCTACAGGCGACTGGAAATCACCCAGTCGACTGTGTATCCTTCAGCAGGTGACTGATAGAAAGCCAGAGACACCAAATGAATCTTTGGTCAGAGTGAACCTAATTGGTTGGATTCTATGATAATACTAAGGCTCACTAAGTGGTTAA
The DNA here is from genome assembly GCA_030789695.1 of Scilla litardierei. Classification (NCBI taxonomy): domain Eukaryota; kingdom Viridiplantae; phylum Streptophyta; class Magnoliopsida; order Asparagales; family Asparagaceae; genus Scilla; species Scilla litardierei. Next base: position 33,279,072 of record CM061136.1, read on the forward strand.
ATGCATATACATGAATGAGTAAACCATCTAACAAGGCATTACATTAACCTAGACTCAAAAGAGAGAGAAAGCAATAAAGTAAATATTACATGTATTATATTGCTTCCCTTAGAGTCTAAGTCTTCAATCTTGATGCCTTAAAGCTCTCCATCATCTCCAAGCTTTGGTGCTCATTGAGTCCAAGCTTTGGCCCTTTTCCACTTGATGTCCATCCTTGCACCAAGTGATTAGTCTCCAAGAAAGATATTCTAGGAATGAAACTGTGAGACTAAAACATGAGAGTCATTAGCAACAACATAATGTTGTCATTAGCAACAACATAATGTTGTGATCATCATCAAAATAAGATTGCTTTGAAACACCAATACTCAACAATCTCCCCCTTTTTGATGATGACACACATTATGTAAAACACAAAGAATTAAAGCACAATGCTAATGAGCTCCACCTACTTATATGCACCAATTATACAATGAGTTACACAATAGTAAATACTCATTCTACCAAATAAGATCATGGTGACATATAATAGGCATGGATAACATAAACCAATTGTAATGGACAATATCATGCAAACATGAATGGTTTATCTAATCCCATAAATCTCCCCCATATGCATATGAATATATCTCCCCGTATATATTTACATAATGCATATATCTCTCCCCCTTGACATCGTCAAAAAGGTGGACATCAAATCTATCCCCCTTTGTCATCTTAACCATGATGTGACAATATGCAAGAAAAGAGATGTATGATACCAAATTGAAAAATTTAGTGGGTATCAATTCAATGTTCCATGCCCCCCTAGATCATAGAAATGGTCAAACTTTGACTTCTAGGATCTAATACCAATTATACAATTAATGGAGCCATGGGCCTAAAGTGTATCAAAGCAATAGATATGGAAAAATCAAGCTTCAAAGATACACAAAAAATATTGCCAAAACAAATATAACATGAAACACCATGGCAATATCTAAGGGGTTTGGTTTGAGACCACAAATAACCAATTGTAAAAATGATCTCAAACACACCCCGAAATGAGAGTTAAAATATGTTTTAAAATATTTTAAACATACAACATATTAACTCCCCCAATTGACATACACATGGATCAAAAAAAGCATGCATGTCAATATAATCCCCAAGATTCCTATTTTCATGAAAAGAATAAATTTGAAAACATTTTCAAAATCATGAAACACACACAAACAATGGGTATGCAAAAATAAACAATTAAGCACAATACCCATGCAATATGCATATGTGTGAGGAACCTAAACATTAGGGAACCAAACCCAAGAGGAGTTTGACTTCCTAATGTAATCACATGAGGTGATCATATCCCTAACTAGAGAGTTGATGTAACTATCCCTCTCTTGCACACTAACTTTAGTGGGAATCCATAAACTCAAGGATTTCCTAGGCAAGGGTTTTGCCTTTGCAAGAGGGGTGGATGTGGCATGCTTAGGTGTAGAAACGAATTTCTTGGCATGCAAAGAATGAGGATTTTGCTTCTTAGCAAAAAATGAAGATTTTTCATTCTTCCTCATTACCTCGTGATCTACATGCTTCTTGTTGATGTTATTGTTGTATAAGAGAGCATGGTGATTCTCCTTATGTGCTTTAGCAATATTTCTTGTATTTGCACCATAAGAGGAATTAGAGGTGGGTTTGGGTACCACATTTTGAATATAACCCAAACCTCCTCTTTGATTTAGCGGATGTTGTTTTCCCAACAAATCGTGGAGTGAATCCCTAGAATATACAAAGCTTTTGAGCTTACGGGATTCCTCTTCGCATTTCAACGTAAGTTGTTGAATGCGAGTTTCTAAGCTAAGATTTTGAGCAACAAGATTCTCATTAGTTAAACTCAATTCTTAACTTGAGAGAGAAGTGTGTCTCTCTCACTAGTGTCACAAACATGCAACGCATCATTGTCATTTACACTAGTAGATTCTAAGGCATGCAACCTACTCATAGCATTTTAAAATTTAGCTTTCAATTTAGCATATGAGTCGATGCACTTACTTGCCCCATTGGAGACCACGTTGAAGTGGTAATCGAGCTCCTCGTAGGATAGCTTCTCCTCCTCAACTTCCTCATCACTTTCCTCCTCGCTAGAGCTTGACGAAGACTCTTCCCCCTTTGCCATGAAGCACATTTCCTTGTTGGGGTTGAGCCACACTTCCACCTCTTCATCGCTTGAACTAGAGGAGATTGATGAAGAATCATCAAAGGCCGCGATGCACATATGAGCTCGCTCCTTATCATCCTCTTCTTCATCACTTGAAGTGTCCTCGTCGGAATCATCAAATGTGCAGACAAGTCCCTTCTTTTGATTCTTGAATTTGGACTTGTCTTTCCAATGCTTCTTCCCTTTCCCTTTGTAATTTTCTTTGTCGGGCTTGGAAGGGCATTCGGTAGAAAGATGACATTTTCCTCTACAATTGAAACAAATAGAATTGTTAGACTTGGAGGCAAACTTTGACAAAGATTTACCTTGCTTGTCCCTGAGGAATGCCTTGATTTGCTTGAATTGCTTGGCAAGCTCAATGTAATCATCATCGCTAACATCATCTTCTTCTTCATCTTCACTCGGAGCTTCCCGATGGAACTTCTTTCTCCATTTGATTGGCCCCTTCTCGGCATGGAATGCAACCCCCTTTTGCTTCTCGGGCTTCGTTGGTTGAATCTCTTTCTTATGTTGAAGCTTTACTTCATATGCCATGAGATTCCCAATGCACTCCTCAACAGTGTATTTGGACAAGTCATTTGACTCCAAAATCTCGTTGGCCTTTGACTCCCATTGAGATGTGAGCAAGTCAAGGATCTTCTCCCTCGATCCTCTTGGGAAAACACCTTCCCAAGTCCTTCCAAAGCGTTCACGATTTCTGTGAACCTTGTAAACATCTCCGAGATGTTTTCACCTTCCTGCATCTTAAACGACTCATATTTAGATCTAAATACGCATTGTTTATATTTCTTTACCTTTGAAGTCCATTCATGAGAAATCTCCATTGTATGCCAAATTTCGTTGGCCGTTTTGCACATGGAGATGCGGTTGAACTCATTTGAAGTGATGGCGCAATGGAATGCATTCATAGCCCTCGCATTAAATTTGATCTGTCCTTCTCCGCTTTTGTTCTCGAAGCCGCGGGTGTAGTGGACTTCTCAAATGGCGACTCTGTAATGTCCCAAAGGTCTTGACCCTCCAAGTAGATCCTCATCTTGATCTTCCAACTAGGATAGTTGGTTCCATTGAAGAGCGGGGGTCGAACGGTTGATAGACCTTCTTCATGAGACATGGATGAAGCGTTGTATGCCATCGTTGTTGTATGCTTCAACCTCGCTCTGATACCAATTGTAAGGACTGTCTACCTTGCAATACAAACAACAAACACTCTAGAGTGGGGGTGAATAGAGTAATGGCAATAAATTGTGCAATTAAAATCAAACTTGCAAATGCAGAATAATAAGTGCAACAGAAATTAATCAACACAATCAATCCAAACGCAAACATAAGAATTACCCTGGGTCCCCAAACTTGGGTACGTCCAGCCACACCAATATCCACTAAAATTCTCACACAGAGAATGGAATACAATCTCACACAGAGATACCTCACACAGAGGATTTAGGATTCCCACAAAGAGATATCCTCACTCTCACACAGAGAGACCTCACACAGAGGATTTAGGATTCTCACACAGAGAAAATCCTTGCTTTCACACAGAAAGACTTAAGCTCTCACACTGAGAGATCTCAACCAACCCTCACACAGAAGGTTATACTCTCACACAGAGAGTAACTAGCTCTCACACAGAAAGCTAGGGTTTCAATGAAATAACAAAGTAAAACAAATACTGTTACCTATGCCTTGAGATGTACTTACTCGTAAATGAATGCAAGGCATGGAAGAGGATCTCCAAGTGTTGAGATTTGCTTGAAAGTACTTGGATGAATTCCCTTGAGCTGGACTTCAATGCATGAAGAGGAATGAGAGCTCAAAAGAGGGAATTGAGGGAGTTTGAGAGTTGTTATAGATCTCTTGAGATATTCAATAGCATCAAGAAGTATAAGAGATGGCAGCACACTCATATATATATAGAAACCCTATATCAAACCCCAAAACCCAAGTAAATAGCCAAAAGATCAATTCTGCAACGGCTAGAAATTGGGCGAAAACGACAGGAACAATCGACTGATGATCATAAGACAGTCGACTGATCAACGGCTAGAAAATATCCAACGGCTATAATCTGAGCCAGGACAGTCGACTGAAGAAGACAATACAGTCGACTGGAAATAGGACATGCGCCTGTAAAACCTTCAGCAGGCAACTGCTGCAGGGGATGGAATAAAACAGAGAGCTGCACTCTTTCTCCAGATAAGCAAACAGGCGACTGATGTCAATAATACAGTCGACTGTCTTATAGTCAGGCGACTGTAATACCTTCTTCAGTCGACTGCTGTATAAGATGGACAAAAGACAGAGAGATGCAGAGAATGCACTTACGCTACTCAGACGACTGTTGACCAATTCCCAGGCAACTGTAAATCTACATGCGACTGTAAACTGAGCAGCAGTCGACTGTGCGTAAAGCTCAAGTTTTAGTCAATTGAAATGTTGACTTGAGCTGTGCATATCAGGCGACTGTAGAAGGATATACAGGCGACTGTAGAAGGATCTACAGGCGATTAGAAATCACCCAGTCGATTGTGTATTCTTCAGCAGGCGACTGATGTAAAGCCAGATACTCCAAATGAGTCTTTGGTTAGAGTGAACCTAATTGGTTGGATTCTATGATAATCCTAAGGCTCACTAAGATGGTTAAATGCATATGCATGAATGAGTAAACCATCTAACAAGGCATTACATTAACCTAGACTTAAAAGAGAGAGAAAGCAATAAAGTAAATATTACATGGATTACATTGATTCCCTTAGAGTCTAAGTCTTCAATCTTGATGCCTTAAAGCTCTCCATCATCTCCAAGCTTTGGCCCTTTTCCACTTGATGTCCATCCTTGCACCAAGTGATTAGTCTCCAAGAAAGATATTCTAGGAATGAAACTGTGAGACTAAAACATGAGAGTCATTAGCAACAACATAATGTTGTGATCATCATCAAAATAAGATTGGTATGAAACACCAATACTCAACAATTTTGATTTTTGGAAAACCAAGAGACAATAGAATTTTCTAGAAAATGGCAAGTGCCACTAGTACTCTTCCTATCGGATTTGCATCTATCAAAATCGGCATCACTATATGAGATAAACTCATTTGTGCTAGATTTAGGATAAAGTAATCCATAATCTAGAGTTTGATTGAGATAACAAAATATTCGTTTAACCGCAATTAAATGTGATTTCTTAGGTTGTGATTGATATGTAACACACAAACATACGGAAAACATGGTACCGGGCCTACTTGCGGTTAAATAAAGTAGACTACTAATCATACCACGATATAGACGAATGTCTACATCTTTCCCGTTTCATCCTTGTGAAGATGTGTAGTTGTAATCATGGGAGTTATTTTGCTTGAAGACGACTCCATCCCAAATCGCTTGATTAGCTCACCGGTGTACTTTGTTCCGACGGCCCTCGCCGTTGCACTACATATTTTATTTTGATTTGATGCACGGTGTACCGACTAGATGACAAGACGAATAGTTTGAGCCAAACATCGGTTTGGCCCGATTGGGCACAGTGAATATGAACACTAAGTCAAGTTTTCCGGACCGGCCGATTGGGCACATAGCTAACATATGTCCCATTTTTATTCTTACTTTTGATGGAGGGCTGCTTGTCATATAACGCGTTTAGAAGGTGCCACTTTTATTCTTACTTTTGATGGAGGGCTGCTTGTCACATAACACATTTTTCTAAACTTGTTACATTTATTTACAAGTTTTAAGAACTCTACCAAAAGGAATGGCAAACTTATAAATAATATAATGAGTGATGTTAGTTGCATCGCGTAACTTTATGAATTCACTGCAATTATTAATTTTTTCGAAATTACAAATTTAACCATAATTAGATTTTAACTATTACTCTTAAAATTGTTAATTAATTACAAACTTTGTGTTATGAATGAGGGAGGCCTTTGGCCTCCCCTCCTTCATTACCCATTCATTAGGTCCCCCATTACTTAGAGTAATGGGGACCCTTGGTCTACTAGAGGCTTTTGGCCTCCCCACTATGAGATAAATAAATAGAGCACCATGGCTCTTAGCTATGGTTACTCATTCTTAGCAATGAAATGATCTGTCTCTCTCTCTTGAGTTTATTTTCATCCAACACGTTATCAGCAAGTGTTCTCCATTCTTGAGCAAAAATCTTCATCTAAATTCATCCCTACGCGCAAGGAATCTAACGTTGCTGCGACGGTTCGTTGGAGCGTTGCGGCATTCTCAAAGCGTTCGAGAGCTTGGATTATTATTTCTACGGATCATCGTCGCGTTCTTCCCTAGATCATTGATCTAGAGGTACAACCCTATAATCCTGTAGATAAAATTAGACTAAATAATTTTTACATTGTTTTAATATACAAGTAAAAAATAAATAAATTTAGTCTAATAAAAGAAAAAAAAATTATCCCTATTACAAAGTTTTTTCTCTGAAATTTTTTTTCCTTTTGCCATTAAAATTCTTCGGTGGGAAGAAGAACCGAAATGAAATCCTCCCCTCCCCCCTGACGGAGGAGGGGGCCTTCCCACAACGCCGACCACGCTCCCCCTGTAGAGGGGGGGCTTTTCCGCACCGTCGCCCCCCGCTGCAGGGGGGCGGCCCGAGGCCGATCCCCCCCTGTAGAGGGGGGGGGGGCTTTTCCGCGCCACCGCCCCCCGCTGCAGGGGGGCGGCCCGAGGCCGATCCCCCCTGCAGCGGGGGGGGGGCCTTTCCGCGCCGCCGCCCCACGCTGCAGGGGGCGGCCCGAGGCCGATCCCCCCTGCAGCGGGGGGACTTCCACGCTGCCGCCCCCCGCTGCAGGGGGGCGGCCCGAGGCCGATCCCCCCTGCAGCTGGGGGGCCTTCCGCGCCGCTGCCCCCCGTTGCAGGGGGCCGGCCCGAGGCCGAGGCCCGAGGCCGAGGCCGAGCCCCGAGGCCGAGCCCGAGCCCGAGGCCGAGCCCCGAGGCCAGAGGCCGAGGCTAATAGCTTATTTTTGGCCCGAAGCCATAATAATTGCGGCAAACAACTTTGCAGAACTGCGGAATAGGCCACAAGCGCTTATACTAAAAATAATTTTTGGCCCGAAGCCACAAAATTCTACACAAATTCGGTTTCTCCATAATTTTAAAGAAGAATTAAATTTGCAAATTGAAATTTATGAGAAAAACTTTGTAAAATCAATAATTACATTTATATGTTCCTCTATTTATTTAAACATCTCTCTTGCAAATTATTATGTATGGTTTACTAGAATTTTTAAAAAATATAATCATCTCAGAGATCCTGAGACCGCTCTGTCGTTAGTTAACTAACCTAACGGTGTATGACGTTTCCACGTGGTCTTCGAGATAATTATATTTTCTAGTTTACTTTTTCCATATTTTTTGTGCTTGAGATATATGCGTGGTTGTTTAATTTATGCCTGTAGCATATAAACTGCGTGGATGTTTAAAATAAGTAAAAATGTGTCTTTCGGGATCGGCCACTGCATACCTATTTAAATTTCCAGCACATTTTCTTTTTTGTGAGAGAATTTGTAAGTAAGGAAATTGTATAAATACCCAAGGCTCGGTGCAACAGCATAAGAAGACAGATGCAGAAATAGGGACCCACCCGGGGTTTCCAAAGTTGTATTTTTTCATTCTCTTTTCTTTGGACTGTAATCGGACTTTGGACTGTGCATTATTTTGGGTATCTGGCCGATCCCCGCATTTTACTTATTAATCTCTTTATGCATGGATTGATGAATTTATTTTAATTCATGCTTATCTTTAAATTGCATAGATAAAATGGCTAAATTGGCAAGCGTCGATTTCGAGGTGCTCGATGCAGCTGGCAAGAATTACTTGAGCTGGCGAGTGGACCTGAAGTTCCACTTGCGCTCCATGGCGCTCCTGCACTCCATCCTGGCCCCCGCAGTGGCCCAATCATCGGCTCCCGCAGCATCCGATGCATCTGCTAGCAAAGCCCCAGAAACGGCCCCTCCAGCTGGCAGTACCTCTACCACTGTCTCTGACATGGATAAGGCGAAAGCCATTATCTATATCAGACGACACATAGATCGGACCCTGAAGGCCGAATACTTGACGGTAGAGGACCCTCAGGAGTTATGGACAGCGTTAGAGGCACGCTACAGACATCAAATTGATGTCATACTCCCGCGTGCCAGCTATGAGTGGGAGAACCTCCGACTTCAGGACTACAAGTCCGTTGCTTAGTACAACTCAGCACTTCACAACATCACCTCACACCTGAAGTTGTGTGGTGAAGAAGTCTCGGAGCACCGCATGTTGGAAAAGACATTTACCTCGTTTCACGAGAAAGATGCTATCCTCATGCAGTAGTATCGTGAACGCAATTTCACAAAGTTCTCTGACCTGCTCTCTTGCCTCATGAGGGCAGAGCAGAATAGAGACCTTTTACTGGCCACTCATAACCAGCGCCCGACAGGCTCAGCTCCTATTCCCGAAGCCCACAGTGTTCACCCCCCGAAGTGGAAGAACAAGAAGAGGGGCAGAAAGAACAAAGGAAATGCCTCTATAAAACCAGCCAATGCTCCTCCCCAAAGCAAGAATAACAAAGGGAAGAAAAACTTCACTTGGAAGCGTAAGAACACTGATACAGTGTCAAATCCAAAGAAGACATGGGAGGACAAATGTCATCGTTGTGGCATGACTGGACATTGGTCCAGAAACTGTCGCACACCTCGCCACTTCCAGGAACTGTATCAGGCGAGCCAGAAGCCTCCGCCTGAAACAAACATGGCAAATGTGGAAAATCCGACGAAGTTCACTTCCAAGGATTTCGAAAATGACGACCTGCTCGATTGAGCCTCATCTTTATCTATGCTTTTCAAAGAATAAATTGTAGCTTCATCTCTAGTATGCTTAATAAAGACGATCTTTTATTTTGAATGTATGCATTTTACATTTCCATCAATAAATTATCGTTTTTTTTGCTTATATAGATGATGTATGAGTGCCTAGTGGACAGTGCCTCGACGCACACTATCCTTCGCGAAGAATGCTATTTCAATAGTATAAGTAAATATGACGGTCATGTCATTACAATTTCAGGACTGTCCAAAATAATCGAAGGATCTGGTGATACAATATTATTGCTCCCAAATAACACAAGACTAAAAATCAATAATGCACTATTTTCTCCAAGATCAAATAGAAATCTCATAAGCTTCAAGGACATCCGTTTAAACGGATATCACTTAGAAACTAGAGATGAAAATAAGGTTGAATACATGTATGTCACTCTTCGTAAAGATGGCCAGAAGACCATCTGCGAAATATTTAAGGGACTCCCGTCGGGTCTCTACCAAACATACATTCAACCAGTAGAAGCCAATATGACTGAGCACCAGACGTGCCAGCCAATGCCACCATTTCAACTATGGCATAACAGACTTGGTCACCCTAGATCCATTCTGATGCGACGCATCTTATCTGAATCCCGCGGACATAATTTGAAGAACCAGAAGATTCTTCAGAAATGTGAATTTCCTTGTCCCCCTTGTTTCAAGGGGAAACTAATAACGAGACCATCGCCCCTAAAAGTGGGTTTAGAGTCTCCTGGCTTCCTTGAGAGGATACATGGTGACATTTGCGGGCCTATTCACCCCGCAAGTGGCCCATTTCGGTACTTCATGGTACTAATAGATGCATCCACAAAATGGTCTTATGTGTGCCTCTTGTCCACCAGTAACCTAGCTTTTCCAAAGCTGTTGGCACAGATAATTAGGTTACGTGCTCATTTCCCCGATAACCATATCAAGAAACTACGTAGTGATAATGCGGACGAATTCACATCTCAAGTCTTCGAAGACTATTGCCAGGCAACGGGTATAGAAGTTGAACATCCAGTAGCTCATGTTCACACCCAGAATGGATTAGCAGAGTCTCTTATAAAGAGACTCCAATGGATTGCACGTCCATTGTGTTGGAAGCAACGATCTAGGATCTTGGTTTGATGATGACAAACGTGTCGTGATATCTAATGTGTGTGATAGTGTGTTTCAAGATTGGCGAAACAATATATTTTCACCTTTTTGGCGGAATTGCTATTCGTATAACATATTGGGAGAGAGGGAGTGTGTGTGCACAAAGAAGATTTGACTTGGTCAATGTGATGTGGTCAAATCAATTAGAGATTAATTTCAATTTCATATTCAAGTTGAATTGCTATCAAATCCCAATTTGATCAAATCAAATCACCTATTTGAGGTGCAAAGTGATAGAACCAAATCTCTAATCTCCTATTCAAAATAGGATTCCCCACAACCGCATCACCCTAGTATCTCCCTATAAAAACCCATCTTCTAGGGTTGAAGAAACGCGCGGCAATCAAATTCTAGTTGGCCCATAAAAAATTCTGAGATCACCACGCACAATCTTTGAAAACCTAAGGAGAGCCGAAATATTTGTAAAAGAAGGGTTCTCTGTTTTTTTCTTCTTCGTAACATTTTTTTGGAGTCACCCTAAGAGCCGCACAGTACTCAAATCATCAATTGTGCTGCGGCTTGCACGTGAAGGAAAAGAGAAGAGAGAGAAGGGGGAGAAGAGAGATAGAGAAAGAGATATTAACATGCCTTTTGATATTTAACTATTTCATCTTAACTTTTGTTTCCAGTTTTGTTTTATTTGCAGGCTTACAGTGGGAACGAAAGGTTTTTTTGCTTGCCACCATTGGGAACCAAACTTTTTTTTTTGGTCTGACATTTCGTTTGCAGGTTGCCAAAGGACAAGGAAATCAACTTTAGCTATGTTTTAATTAATCCTTTTGTTTCTTTTGATCAGACATTTGGAAGGACTAAGCTTTAGCTATTTTCTAATGATTGTTTTTTATTTTCTTTTGGTCTGACATTTAATTTGCAGGGGACAAGAAGCACGGCTTTTTAAAGGCCGGCCAACCTGTTTGATTCAAAAGAAGGAGCCGCAAGGATCTCTGGGTGCATGTGTTAATCGCAAGGATCTTTGATTCAAATCCCTGGGTGCATGCGTTAATCACAAGAGCTTGGCCGAAAACTGAAGGGGAACAAACTTCTACATGGCCGAAATAATCAGGGGTGATTGGCATTTGGTGTGAGGACAAATCAATAATCACAGAGGGCCACATCGAGCTGAGAGGGACCAAGCATTTTTGGGAACACGTCATCAAGGAGCCGCCGCATTGTTTGCCGACAGGGCCATCAAGCATCAAAAACAAACTTCACATCTTCAACAGGGAGTGTTTAAAAAGAAACTAATTGTTTAAGAATTGGTAGTATGTTTCTCTTCAACTATTGGTTACATTGTTGATTGATCTTTTGCTTTTGCATGTGGTTTGTTTGCAGAGGAAAACGAAAGAGATAAAGTGCAGAGCTTTCTTTGGGTTAAATCCATATCCTGATTTAGGCCGAAGCTTGAATCCTTCTTGCGGTTGGAACCAAGGAGATAAAGTGCAGATCAATTTCTTTACGTTCAAATTTCCGAGAGCCGAACTATTGAGGAGACATCTACATCTTGCCAGACGACATCTGGCATGTGCCTATTGACAAAGACGACTACGCTACACATACTGAGCATTTCTGAACTTTATTATTATATTGTTTGTGTTGTTATAGCGATCTTTGTAGGGGAAACCATTACCATCTTTGGGGACTATTTTGGGACTTGTCTAGTTGGGACTAGACAAGTGGGACCCAGCTAGTTTGGGACTAGCTGGTAGAAAGCTTTGCTAGGATTGATAGTGAGAGGAAACACTGTGTGTGGGGTACTGAGAGTCTGGCAAGTGTAGAGACGTAGAGGGTGCTCTGAGCGTGCTCTAACTTGTGACTTTGTACCTATTGCACTATTCAATCTAGTATTTGCTTTGGGGGCTGGAGTAGGTCGTTGGGACGACCGAACCAGGGTAAATCTGTTGTGTACTTTGTGTCTGCATTTTAGTTACTCTGGTTGTGCTATAACTGCGTGTGATTATTCGTGGGTTGCACGAGAATTATTTTTATAAGCCTATTCACCCCCCCCCCTCTAGGCTAGGATCCAGATCCAACAAGTGGTATCAGAGCCAGTTTAGTAGATCTAGCCTAGTTTGACCATGGACCACATTGACAGTGCTTTTGCGGAGGGTCAGTCTATTTCCCGACCACCTAGGTTTAATGGAGGAGATTATGCTTACTGGAAAAATCGCATGAAAATCTATCTTATTTCTATTGATTATAAAGCTTGGCAAATTGTTGAAAAAGGATATAAATCACCTGTAATTAAAATTGAAAATACTGAAATGCCTAAACCTGATGATAAGTGGGATGATAGTGATTGGAAGCTTTATTCTCTTAATGCAAAAGCTATGAATGCTCTTATTTGTGCATTTGAATTCAATCGTATCTCACATTGTCTAACTGCGCAGGAAATATGGCATACTTTGGAGGTGACGCACGAGAGAACGTCACAGGTGAAGGAGTCTAGACTTGCACTTCTGAGCACGGAATACGAGGGATTTCGCATGCTACCATCAGAGACGATATCAGAAATGTTTGCGAGGTTCACCAACATTGTCTACAAGTCTAGTTCGCTCGGTAAGCCATATTCTAGCCTTGAGCAGGTGAGGAAGATATTAAGAGCTCTGCCAAGCTCTTTCAGGCCTAAAGTCACTGCCATCCAAGAAGCGAAAGATTTATCACAGATGAGGGTGGAGGACTTAATAGGTAATTTAATGTCCCACGAGCTTGAATTGCAAAATATTGATGAAAGGGAGAAACCTGAGGAAAAAGAGAAAGCTACCAAGCCACTTGCTCTTAAAGCTGACGAAAGTGAAGATGATGATGATGACATAGCGCTAATGATCAGAAATTTCAGAAAGTTTGTCCAGACCAAGCAAGGAAGAGCAGAAATGGCACCCAGGTTTAATCGCTCTAACTTTTTTCAGTCTTCTAAGCAAAATTATGATCAGAATACTACTAATAGAATGACTTGTTTTAAATGCAAGAAAAGAGGACATCGAATGAGGGATTGCCCACATGAGACAGCTCAGGTAGCTAAAGAAAAGGGAAAATCCAAGGTGCTTACTTGGGACATGGATAGCGAAGCTGAGAGCGAGGAGGAGGAACACGAAGCCCATTCATGCATGGCATTGATGGGAATACACAATGAGGTAACTTCTGGTAGTAAAACTGAACTCCTTACTCTTTGTAAAGAAATGCAAGATAAAATAGTAGAGCTTGAATCCACTATAGATGATTATCAAAATGAGAATTTTGAAATGCAACAATCTGAATATGAAATGTCTAAAGAGATTGAAAAACTCAAAATTGATATTGTTGCACGTGACTCTACTATTGATATTCTGAAAAAGGAAAAATCCAGTTTTAATGATGAAGCACCTTGTCCCTCTTGCCCTTCCTTGATGAATAATATTAGCATGCTTAAACTTGATTTGATTAAGCTCGAAACTGAAAAAGACTATGTTATTAGAGAGCTTAATGATAAATTCTGCATGTTGGATAATGATTTTAAAAGAAAAATGGTTGAATTTGAAAAGAAGGAAGAGGAAAACAAGAGAGCTTTTATAAGTAAATGCACATTGCTTGTGGAAGAAAATAAATTGTTGAAAACCAAAATCTCTAATCTTGAACTTGCCATTAAGAAATTCTCTACGGGAAAACAATCGTTGGACACTATTTTAGAGAATCAATTATATGGCAATAATAGAAGAGGACTTGATTTTGGTCTGAAAAACGTTGAAAAGCAAAAATTCAAGAAATTCCACAATGCACCGTCTATTGCAAAGTGCTTTACTTGTGATAGTGTAGGACACACTTCATATTATTGCAAATTTAGGAACACTACTATCAAGTTTAAACAAGTGTGGGTTCCTAAAACAATATTGGCTAACACTAGTGGACCTTGTTGGATTCCAAGGTCACATTTAACACCTTTCATGTAGGTGTGATGGAGTTTTGGCGAGGAGCGTTAAATTCAATGTCTCATTCTTTTAGCTCCTTTGTCAAAAAGCGACGAGAATGTATAATTTTCTATCCCTCTTTGCATTTCATTGCATACCTTCATAGATTGTTGTGTGTGCTTGATTTATTTTGCTTTGTGTGCTTGCATGGATGATTTTTAATGTTTTTATTTCTGAAAAAAAATCAAAAAAATTGAAAAAAAAAATCAAAAAAAAAAAATTGTGCTTATTGTATCCTCTTATGTATCTCTTGAGTGATATTGTATGAATGATCAATTTTTATCCCTTGTAGAAGTCAATTCATTATTGTTGTAGCTACATGAACATGCTGTTATTCTTTTTAGTATCCATGACATGTCTCATAAGTTTCAAACTTGACTTCTACACCTACATTTGCACTTTCACGATATTTGACTTTTTAGTGCTTTTGGAGATTCTTTTGAAGAATAATGGAAAGTGAATGTAGGAATGATTAATTTCTGAAATTTCTAAGGGATATGATGTGTTTAGCCATGAATTAAAATTGAGCACAAAAGAATGAAAAAAAACGATTTTTGCTCCGTATGAAAAATGGATACACTTCATGGCTAAAACACAACCCACGAGTATCCAACTTGTGCTACATGGGTAATCATTAGCGTTGGTGTATATAACTCGTCAAACAATGCCACTCCACATTTAAAAGTCCTTTTAGGCTATGTTTCGGGGTTCGGTAACTTGAACTCATCTTTGATGAGGTGGGAAAAGTCAATCCTAGTGATATTCATGAAAAATGGAAAATGTGGATTGTTTTGGTTGATTTTCTGATATTGAATCTCCTCTTGCACTTTATTGTCTGTATCTTTTCACTTACACAAAGGTGGAAAAGTCTTGGTATGAAATTCTATGAACTTGACTTGTCTATTATTTGGAATACTCATGCAAATTGCACGCTACATCTAATAATGATTTATTTTTGCATGGAATATTTTTGTGACTTCATTAATCCACTTTTGGTGATTACAAAGGGGGAGAAAGAAAAGATTTTGACAGCTTTGAGCTTTGATGTTGATATTATTTGTTGAAGGGGGAGAGCTTTGATGTTGATATTATTTTGACAGCTTTGAGCTTTGATGTTGATATTATTTGTTGAAGGGGGAGAGCTTTGGTGTTGATATTATTTGTTGAAGGGGGAGCATGAAATATTCTTGAATACTTGTTGAAGGGGGAGCTTGAGAGAAGGGGGATCATGCTATTGTATTTGTTATTAGTTTATGCATGCCATGTTGTAGTGCTTGAATATTCATATCATGATTCATATTGCATTACACCCTTCAACACACTTCACACACTCATTTCTATTTCAAACTTATTGATCAAATCTTTTATGGGTTTGTCATCACCAAAAGGGGGAGATTGTTGGAAGCAACGTTCTAGGATCTTGGTTTGATGATGACAAACATGTCGTGATATCTAATGTGTGTGCTAGTGTGTTTCAGGATTGGCGAAACAATATATTTTCACCTTTTTGGCGGAATTGCTATTCGTATAGCATATTGGGAGAGAGGGAGTGTGTGTGCACAAAGAAGATTTGACTTGGTCAATGTGATGTGGTCAAATCAATTAGAGATTAATTTCAATTTCATATTCAAGTTGAATTGCTATCAAATCCCAATTTGATCAAATCAAATCTCCTATTTGAGGTGCAAAGTGATAGAACCAAATCTCTAATCTCCGATTCAAAATAAGATTCCCCACAACCGCATCACCCTAGTATCTCCCTATAAAAACCCATCTTCTAGGGTTGAAGAAACGCGCGGCAATCAAATTCTAGTTGGCCCATAAAAAATTCTGAGATCACCACGCACAATCTTTGAAAACCTAAGGAGAGCCGAAATATTTGTAAAAGAAGGGTTCTCTGTTTTTTTTCTTCTTTGTAACATTTTTTTGGAGTCACCCTAAGAGCCGCACAGTACTCAAATCATCAATTGTGCTGCGGCTTGCACGTGAAGGAAAAGAGAAGAGAGAGAAGGGGGAGAAGAGAGATAGAGAAAGAGATATTAACATGCCTTTTGATATTTAACTATTTCATCTTAACTTTTGTTTCCAGTTTTGTTTTATTTGCAGGCTTACAGTGGGAACGAAAGTTTTTTTTGCTCGCCACCATTGGGAACCAAACTTTTTTTTTTGGTCTGACATTTCGTTTGCAGGTTGCCAAAGGACAAGGAAATCAACTTTAGCTATGTTTTAATTAATCCTTTTGTTTCTTTTGATCAGACATTTGGAAGGACTAAGCTTTAGCTATTTTTTAATGATTGTTTTTGATTTTCTTTTGGTCTGACATTTAATTTGCAGGGGACAAGAAGCACAGCTTTTTAAAGGCCGGCCAACCTGTTTGATTCAAAAGAAGGAGCCGCAAGGATCTCTGGGTGCATGCGTTAATCGCAAGGATCTTTGATTCAAATCCCTGGGTGCATGCGTTAATCACAAGAGCTTGGCCGAAAACTGAAGGGGAACAAACTTCTACATGGCCGAAATAATCAGGGGTGATTGGAATTTGGTGAGAGGACAAATCAATAATCACAGAGGGCCACATCGAGCTGAGAGGGACCAAGCATTTTTGGGAACGCATCATCAAGGAGCCGCCGCATTGTTTGCCGACAGGGCCATCAAGCATCAAAAACAAACTTCACATCTTCAACAGGGAGTGTTTAAAAAGAAACTAATTGTTTAAGAATTGGTAGTATGTTTCTCTTCAACTATTGGTTACCTTGTTGATTGATCTTTTGCTTTTGCATGTGGTTTGTTTGCAGAGGAAAACGAAAGAGATAAAGTGCAGAGCTTTCTTTGGGTTAAATCCATATCCTGATTTAGGCCGAAGCTTGAATCCTTCTTGCGGTTGGAACCAAGGAGATAAAGTGCAGATCAATTTCTTTACGTTCAAATTTCCGAGAGCCGAACTATTGAGGAGACATCTACATCTTGCCAGACGACATCTGGCATGTGCCTATTGACAAAGACGACTACGCTACACATACTGAGCATTTCTGAACTTTATTATTATATTGTTTGTGTTGTTATAGCGATCTTTGTAGGGGAAACCATTACCATCTTTGGGGACTATTTTGGGACTTGTCTAGTTGGGACTAGACAAGTGGGACCCAGCTAGTTTGGGACTAGCTGGTAGAAAGCTTTGCTAGGATTGATAGTGAGAGGAAACACTGTGTGTGGGGTACTGAGAGTCTGGCGAGTGTAGAGACGTAGAGGGTGCTCTGAGCGTGCTCTGACTTGTGACTTTGTACCTATTACACTATTAAATCTAGTATTTGCTTTGGGGGCTGGAGTAGGTCGTTGGGACGACCGAACCAGGGTAAATCTGCTGTGTACTCTGTGTCTGCATTTTAGTTACTCTGGTTGTGCTATAACTGCGTGTGATTATTCGTGGGTTGCACGAGAATTATTTTTATAAGCCTATTCACCCCCCCTCTAGGCTAGGATCCAGATCCAACACATTGCTTATGCAATCCCAATTGCCGGTGGATGCTTGGGGGCATGCTATTCTGCATGCCGCATCTCTTATCAGGATACGCCCCTCTGGAGGCAATACATTATCCCCGATGCAACTAGCATACGGCTCAACTCCAGATATATCTCATTTGAGAATATTTGGTTGTGCGGTCTATGTTCCAATAGCACCACCTCAGAGGACCAAAATGGGTCCTCAACGTCGTCTAGGAATTTATATTGGATTTGATTCACCCTCGATTATTAGATACCTAGAACCCCTAACAGGGGACGCATTTAAGGCACGTCTTGCTGATTGTGAATTCGATGAGAAAACTTTTCCAAAGTTGGGCAAACATTCCAAGAAGCCTGAAGCTTCGGAGACCATTAATTGGGAAAATAAGTCTTTGTCCTTTTATGATCCGCGTACAAATCTGTGTGAAGATGAGATCCTGAAGATCCTTCACATCCAGAATACAGTACACCAATTGCCGGATAAATTCACGGACAGCCAGAAGATTGTCCGTTCACACGTCCCTGCTGCTAACACTCCAGCTAGGATTGACATCCCTATAAATGGATGCAATCCACCCGCAGCAGAAATGGCTGTACCTCAATTGAAAAGAGGACGGCCACCAGGTTCAAAAGATAAAGTTCCTCGAAAGAGGAAGATTCCTGGTGAAAATAAGATTATCACTCCACAGGATACTGAGCTCAGGACAGCTACCTCTCCCCTCCTAATTTCCCCCGCAGAGGAAACATTAGGAGAAACATCATTAAACTTTGTACGTACTGGGGAGGTACTGGACCGACATAGCACAGTCGTCGTCGACGATTTTGCGTTCACTATTGCCGTTCACGTCGCTGAATACGACGATGACGTCGAACCACTTTCTCTAGCTGATTGTAAACACAGAGATGATTGGCCAAAGTGGGACGAGGCGATAAGAGTAGAGCTGGACTCACTCTCGAAACGCAAAGTTTTTGGACCTGTAGTCCAAACACCAGAAGGTGTTAGACCTGTGGGATATAAGTGGGTTATCATTAGAAAAAGAAATGAAGAAAATCTGATCGTCCGCTACAAGGCGCGTCTTGTAGCAAAGGGTTTTTCCCAAAGACCGGGTATCGATTATGAAGATACATACTCCCCGGTAATGGACGCTAATACATTCAGATTCTTAATAAGCCTATCATCTCTGGCAAGCCTAGAAATGCAGCTCATGGACGTTGTGACTGCATATCTTTATGGTGATTTAGATAAAAAGATCTATATGAAACTACCAGATGTGTTTAACTTACCCACAGAGATGAAAGAGATACCTCGGGACGTATTCTCTGTTAGACTACATAGATCCTTGTATGGACTAAAACAGTCAGGCAAAATGTGGTATAACAGACTAAGTGATTTCCTTGCACAGCAAGGATTCACTAATAACGAAGTCTGCCCGTGCATCTTTATCAAAAGAACGGGAAAAGGATTCATCATCATAGCAGTTTACGTTGATGACTTAAATCTCATAGGCTCTCCAACAGAGATTAATGAGATATCTGCAAGGCTAAAGCA
The DNA here is from genome assembly GCA_030789695.1 of Scilla litardierei. Classification (NCBI taxonomy): domain Eukaryota; kingdom Viridiplantae; phylum Streptophyta; class Magnoliopsida; order Asparagales; family Asparagaceae; genus Scilla; species Scilla litardierei. The sequence continues at coordinate 33,298,253 of CM061136.1, forward strand.
CACTTTTGAAATGAAAGACCTAGGCAGAACGAAGTATTGCCTTAGCTTGCAGATTGAACACCTATGAGGTGGAATCCTTCTACATCAATCCAATTATACCAGGAAGCTTTTAAATAGGTTCCAAATGGATAAATGTCATCCTTTATGTACCCCTATGGTCGCGAGATCATTAGACGTACAAAAGGACCCCTTCCGGCCTCTGGAAGAGGGGGAGGAGATACTGGGTCCAGAAGTACCCTACCTAAGTGCCATTGGTGCACTTCTCTATCTGGCTAACTGCACACGTCCCGATATAGCGTTTGCAGTCAATCTCCTAGCCAGACACAGTGCAACGCCTACAAAGCGCCACTGGAATGGAGTAAAGCATCTTCTGCGATACCTCCAGGGTTCCGTAGACCTTGGACTTTACTACCAGAGAGGTGCCTCCTCCCAGTTACTTGGTTATGCCGATGCAGGCTATCTTTCAGATCCGCATACGGCAAAATCACAGACTGGTTTTGTCTTTACATACGGAGGTACTGCTATCTCCTGGAGATCGGTAAAACAAACCACTACTGCTACATCTTCCAACCATGCAGAGCTCATCGCGATCCATGAAGCGAGCAGAGAATGTTTTTGGCTACGCTCCGTCGTCCAACACATTCTCCAATCCACTGGCCTGAAGATCGGTGATCTGGAGCCTACTGCCCTATTCGAAGACAACGCCGCGTGCATTGCTCAGCTTCAGAAGGGCTACATCAAAGGCGACAGGACAAAGCACATTTCTCCCAAGTTTTTCTGGACGCACGAGCAGAAGAACGACAAGCAGATTGAAGTTCGACAGATCCAGTCATGCAACAACTTAGCTGATCTTTTTACTAAGGCATTGCCTAAATGTACTTTTGTAAAGCTGGTAAAGAACATTGGTATGCGACAGTTGAAAGACCTGCAAGCCTGAAGCTTGTACGGATCAGGGGGATTAACCCGTGTGTTGCACTCTTTTTCCTTAAGCTGTTGGGTTTTCCCATTGGGTTTTCCACAGCTAAGGTTTTAACGAGGCAAACACACTTACTCTGGATCCAGAAGTATCCACCCCTTGCCTCAATAGCTGAGACCGAAGTGATGAATGTGTAAGGGGTAGTGTTATGAATGAGGGAGGCCTTTGGCCTCCCCTCCTTCATTACCCATTCATTAGGTCCCCCATTACTTAGAGTAATGGGGACCCTTGGTCTACTAGAGGCTTTTGGCCTCCCCACTATGAGATAAATAAATAGAGGACCATGGCTCTTAGCTATGGTTACTCATTCTTAGCAATGAAATGATCTCTCTCTCTCTCTCTCTCGAGTTTATTTTCATCCAACACTTTGCCATTTGTTTTTTTTATTTCACCGCAACATTTGCTTTCCACTTTATTTCTTTCTCATGCCTTAATTTTCCTCTCTACTTCACCATATGTTCTTCTAACTCTTGACTAAGTTTTAAATCTTGGTATTAATATTGGCTAAAGGTTTATATTATTAATACTGTCAATATATGTTATATTACTCGTTTTGAATCGACCATATTATGTGCTTCTTTAAAAAGAAATTAAAATAATTAATTTAATAAGGACGCTATATTAATAGTTACAACATTTTTGGCATGTTCTTTTAGAATAATTGATGTGATTTTGAGCATATGACGATAAGATGGTGTGGGAAACAGTAATTGGGGCTATAATCTATATACAGATAGAGTATTTTGGTTTAGGAATTGATCTGTAGCTACTAAAGCCGAGAATATGTCAGACGGTAACTGTACTGTGAAGATTAATGGGAGATAATGCTTAATGGATTAACAATTTAACACCAAAATACCCAGTTTACAAGTCAATGGGTGTGAGATAGGGGTTTGGTCTCAGTTCTAGCTTCTTCATTTTCTAGAAATTTGGGGGAAGATCACTTGGTCTGGAAACATAATTTGGATTAGGATGCTTCATATAATGGTACGACAAACTTAAGAGGCCCAACGAATGGATCATTCATGTTCTTGAAAGCCAGCCTAGTAAATGGTTCATCATCATTGGGCATTCTCTAAAAACGACGCAGATAGAATTTCGCTCAGTTAGAAAACAAAATTAACACATGGAGTTATCCGATAATTCCCAGTCTAACACTTTACAAGTAAATAAAATACTCAATTAAAAGACCTGATAATAATGAAATTACAAGAGAAAAGAACGAAGAAAACGTACGAGATGGAGCATAACTATGAGAGTTTCGAACCAGAGCTTGGCACTCCTAATCTCTTGTTTTGGGGTTAGAAGTGTTATGTTTTGGGGACGAGCAGTTAGGCGACGACATGCTAGCGGATATTAATCCATCGGTGTGGTGAAGCTCATGGAAGTGAGATCGAGCTGATCCAGTTTTGAGATGGGGTGTTTTGCGGTGAAATCAACAGAAAATGAAAGAGATGGAGATGCGAGGTAAAGTTGATATAAACCGTAAAAATGAAATAAATTGTGATGAATTAATAAATAACAAGATTTTAATAAGCCGATTTCATAAGTACGATAAATTCTTAAAGTTACGCGCGCAGCACACTCTAATATAATTAAGTGAATTGCTAACTGTACCACACAGAGTGGGTGCAGCATCTGTTTATTAATTTTTATATAAAAAAATCAAATTAAGTCACATTGCTTGCTTCTGGTTTGAAATTATTTTTCCAAAAAGACAAAGGAAAAGAAACTGCACCGCAATCTGTACGGCGCAGTTAGCACTTCTCATAATTAATTTGTTTAACAAAGCATGTAATTTGACCCGCAGAACGCATTTCGAATTTCGTTTCGGGGTACCGAGGAATTATCCGTATTAGTCCCAAGAGTTTATTTCTTTGCTATTTTATACGGTTCATAAAAACTTCTTAATAAAAAGGACAAAAAAAGAAAAAACCCTTATTCTCCATCCCCAATCTTGCCGCCTTCGCCATGGATGAACCCAAGAAGCGAAAGCACGTAGAGAGCGGAAACGGCGGAGGAGAGGGTTCGTCCCCCAATTCCGATCAACAACTGCGGTTGCTTCTCGAGCCTCTTCGAAAAGACCAGCTCGTCGACCTATTGGCAAAATTGTAAGCTCTCAAAAAACACAAGGAAAATTGCCTTTTTTGTTTGAAGTTTAGGCCCATGGGATCGCTGTATTTCTGGGATCTATTTACAGAATCAGGAGAAATGGCGTGATTATTTCTTAAAGTTTTGTAAACCTTCGAATTTTTACCCCCAATTTTTTTGTCATTTTTCATTCTAGATTCTTATTGTGATATTCTCTAATTATTACAGTTAAAGCGAAAGACCTCTGTTACTAATTTGGGCTAGAGTTCATGGGTTCACATGGATTCAATTAGGCCCACACAATTATCTGAAGTTTTGATAGTGTAAAAGTACATTGTGATACATTTTTGATCGTTCTTTCAATTTTTTGTTTTTTGGCTATATTTTGAAATGTAAATTAATAGTAAATGAAGGAGACATGCTGCAATCCGCTTATGTGCAATGGGGGAACTCATTGCAATTATGGCAAAACTATATCAACACAGCATACAAGATAAATGTCCGGCCAACTCACACGAATCATGATAAAAGGTTGAGTAAACTCAGGCTTTGTTTGGGTACACAGTTTTTCTAAGTTGTGGGTTGGTGGTGTTTGCGGGTCCAAACCCTAGTTTCGAATGCATGCCAAAATGGGTTTTTATAAATTGAGGCATGAGAGCTCCCAAAGATCCACCAAACCGAGGTTTGGAAAATTCTAGTTTGATTGGATTTTCATCAGTTGTAAGAGGCAGGGAAAAGTAAACTCTGAGAAGGCATATGTCTAGTTTGGTGACATAGTTTTTGAAATTAAGGTTTTTGTTGACGTTAAAACGAAATCAAGGTAAATCCCTGTTTCTCAATATATGATTAAGCTAACTTTAGTGAGTGTTTGGCATCATATTGGAGTCTCATTAACGCTACATTTTAAAACAACAGCTAATTACTAAAGGAACATGAAAATTGAGGCTTTAACGCTACATTTTAGCGAGTGTATTCTTCTTTTTAGTATTTTTTTGGGTTTTGGCTAAATTATGAAATGTAAATTTATAGTAAATGAAGGAGACATGTGTAATGCCCTGCTAAGCTACTGCACAAGTACTAGAGGGGGGGGGGGGGGTGAATAGTACTTTAAAATAATTAAGAGGCTAATTCCTAATTACTTGCAAACTCTACCAAACAATGCGGAAAATGCGGAAATGTAAATGTTAGACAACAAAGAAACAATCGCAAACAATGATATTACTGGGTTCGGATCCACCCAAGTCTCCCCGACTTGTTCCCGGTGATCCTACGTCCCAACCACCCGGATCCCCTCCGGATACTTGAGTTGGAAACCCTAACTCAAGATTTCCACTATGAAATACTTGTGAAAAACCTCCACAAGTCAAATCATACACAAAGTAATGTGTGACTCCCACAACCCGGGATCACAACCACACTCTCACAACCGAGAGTGAAACTTACAATAGAAATTGAAATGAAATAGAACTTCTTACCGACAAAATACCTATGCATTGAGTAATGCTTACGAATTAGGGCAAGGATGATTTTGAGGAAGAAGAAGTGTCACCAAACCCTAGCTCCAAGATGTAGATCAGCGATGAAGAGCTATGGGGATGTTGGTGACCTAGAATCAAGCACTTGGCTTGGAAGGCTTCACACTCAATGAATCTCTCTTTGGAAGTAAGAGTGAGGAGAGATTATTGAATGGAATGAAAGAGCTTTGAATGAGCTTGGAATGATTTCTCTTGATCTCTAAACTTGCAATAATATCAGCCTTGACTGCAATGAATGCAGCCCATCAAGTATTTATAGGTTAGAGGAGAGAGAGAAAGAAAAACGTTTCAATTAATGCTCCAACGGCTCTTTTCTGAACCCAACTAGTCGGTCAAAGAACAACTACCGACCGACTAGTTCATCAACTAGTCGGTCGGTCAATCAACGTATACCGACTAATGAGTGAACAGAGAAAAGGTCAAAGCACAGACAAAAGGAACTAGTCGGTCCAAGAAGAGTAGCTGACCGACTAGTTTCACTAGTCGGTCGGTTACTCAACTGCGACCGACTAACAGATAAAACTGAAGTCTGCGCACAAATTGACTTAGTCGGTCCAAGAACAAATCTTGACCGACTAATTCACCAACTAGTCGGTCGCCAAATGAGCATAGACCGACTAACGATAAACAGTAAGTTAGGTGAAAATTGGCATGTACAGTAAAACTCAACTAGTCGGTCCAAGAAGGAAAGTTGACCGACTAGTTCATCAACTAGTCGGTCGATCAATGAACACAGACCGACTAATGATAAACAGTAGCTCAGGCTCAAATGTGCATGTACAGGGAAAGCTCAACTAGTCGGTCACAGAAGCATCACTGACTGACTAGTTCACAAACTAGTCGGTCGGTGAGTCAACTTAGACCGACTAACTGTAAACAGTAAAGAGCTTGGAAATGACTGACTGAAACTAGTCGGTCCAAGAGGCTTTGCCGACCGACTAGATCACCATCTAGTCGGTCAGTTCTTCTTCTTGAGCCAACTAACATGCATAAGAAGTCGCGAATCGAAGCGCGAAGCTTCGGGAAAGATTGTATGGACTTCAACTAAGATCCTAGAGCTAAGATATGAGCGTTATGAAGATTTAAACCGTAAGACCTACTCAAGGCTTAACATTCTACGAAAGAAGCTTAACGACTATAAATAAAACTTGACGATACCGTCTTCAATAGCTTCAATCGAATCTTCATGACTTCTAAAATGGTCCATAAGATTCAACGAAGCTTTAGGCATACGATCACGTGCTTTGAGAAGTCTTGAGACGTCGTAATTGATATTCATATGAATTTGGCGACGATCTCCATAACTGCGCTCACAAAGTGTTAGTTCACGATATATTTATGTTTGTTCATCATCCAAAACCAAATCCGGGGAGTCCAATATCCAACATTCTCACCCTTTTTGGTGATGACAAACCAACATAAATAATAATAAAAAATAATAATTCAAATGAAATTTACTTACTCCCCCTGCATTGATGACACGTTAATTCCAAATTAAACAATAATAATACGCATCAAGCAGACGAGTAAAGTATATAAATGAGAATCGATTATTGAATTATCGAGTACCAAAGGTTGGTTATTGAAATATCGGATTTGAAAATCCAGATATATATCTTAACTCCCCCTGAATCTAACATATCAAATTAGATTCTTGGAATAATGCTTTAAATTATCATTTAGAACATTGTTATTATTATATCTCTCCCCCTTTGGCATTAGCAAAAAGAGCGGGAGGAGATCAACGACAACAACAATGGCTTCGAATAAAAGCACGGGAGTCGTAGAAAACGACGATGGTTCAAGTGACACCAAAGAAAAATACGAATAAAATCAAGGCGTGTCAATGATACCATAGTCGAAAATCGTAAATCGAAATCATCAAAACTCAGATCAATTTTACGGATTGAGTTATGGAATATACTCTCCAATAGCAACATTCTTGGTTAATATAGTGCATGAAAACAATTCTATGTTTCCATAGAAGAAATTTCTATTAAACCAAGTTAATATCGTCGAGCGACGAAATCAAACATCAGAGACAAAAAATATAATGTGCACAATAGAATGAGATGTCAACGTCGATGTATATATATGAAAAATATGAACCAGAGTACATCAAAAATATACATCACTGACATACAAAACATCGATCCAACGATCGGGGCACAAAATACATCATCATATCAAACAGATATCAGAGTGTCACATAACATACAACAACATCAAAGTACATCAAAATACATCATCAAAATGATCCAAATATCATAGCCACCCACACTATCCTACCCAAACTCTCTCACAACTAGATATGTCATCCAATGAGTATCGGGAGAGTCCTCAAAGAAGCTCAAGAGGAAGCGGCAGGATCTGCAGCAGCAGCAGGCTCTGCAGGAGAAGTGGTGGTCACAGGAACATCTGGAATGTCAACGGGAGCGACGGCAGAAGTGGCAATCTCTGGAGCAGCAACAGTAGTGGCCTCGGGAGCACCAGTCGGAGCATCCACCGCAGGAGCGGTGGCAACATGTGTGCTCTCGGGGGCACCAGCAGACGAAGCAGCAGCAGCATCACCAGAAGTGCCCTCGGGGGCACGAGTAGAAGCACGACAAAGCTCCTCAATATCCTCCTCGTCCAACTCATCCTCGTCAGAAAAAGACGGAGGGATCTCAATACCATGGTGTCGAGCGATACGGTTGAGAATCTCCTCAGAACGAGCCTGACGAGACTCCAAACGACGGATCGAACGAACGATATCGACAAAAGTGGCAGAGGGAGCAGCAGAGGCAGAGGCAGAGGCAGACGCTGAAGGTGTCATCCTCTGAACGTGACAGAGACATGTTGCAGTATACATTTTAGCGAGTGTATTCTTCTTTTTAGTATTTTTTTGTTTTTGGCTAAATTTTGAAATGTAAATTTATAGTAAATGAAGGAGACATGTTGCAGTCCGCGTATGTGCAATGGGGAAACTCAATGCAATTATGGCAAAACGATATCAACACATCATACAAGATAAATGTCCAGCCACCTCACACCAATCATGATAAAAGGTTGAGTAAACTCAGGCTTTGTTTGGGTACACAGTTTTTCTAAGTTGTGGTTTGGTGGAGTTTGGGGTCCAAACCCTAGTTTCAAATGTATGCCAAGATGAATTTTTATAAATTAAGGCCTGAGAGCTCTCAAAGATCCAACAAAATGAGGTTTGGAAAATTCTAGTTTGATTGGATTTTCATTAATTGTAAGAGGCAGGGAAAAGTAAACTCTGTTCCCAACACTCTCTTAACTTAAATGAAACCCATTTTTTGAAATTGAGCTTTGTATGGATACACATCTTGATTTTGTTTTAACTTAGATGTAGCCATAGTTTCACAAACTTCATTTCCAAACTAGGTCTGAAAATTAAAGAATGCCTGCCATGACTCGTGAGAAGGCATATGCCTAGTTTGGTGACATAGCTTTTGAAATTGAGGGTTTTGTTGAAGTTAAAAAGAAATCAAGGTAAATCCATGTTTCTCAATATATGATTAAGCTAACTTTAGTGAGTGTTTGACACCATATTGGAGTCTCATTAAAGCTACATTAAAAAAATAGCTAATTGCTAACGGATCATGAAAATTGAGGCTTTAACGCTATATTTTAATGAATGTCTTCTCCTTCTTAGTATTTTTTGTTTTTGGCTAAATTTTGAAATGTAAATTTATAGTAAATGAAGGAGACATGCTGCAATCCGCGTATATGCAATGGGGGAACTCATTGCAATTATGGCAAAACGATATCAACACGTCATACAAGATAAATGTCCGGCCAACTCACTCCAATCATGATAAAAGGTCCAGTAAACTCAGGCTTTGTTTGGGTACACAGTTTTTCTAAATTGTGGGTTGGTGGAGTTTGGGGGTCCAAACCCTAGTTTTGTATGCATGCCAAAATGGATTTTTATAAATTGAGGCTTGAGGGTTCCCAAAGATTCACCAAACTTGAGGTTTGGAAAATTCTAGTTTGATTGGATTTTCATCAATTGTAAGAGGCATGGAAAAGTAAACTCTGTTTCCAACACACTCTTAACTTAAATGAAACCCATTTTTTGAAATTGAGCTTTGTATGGATCACACCTTGATTTTGTGTTAACTTAGATGTAGCCCTAGTTTCACAAACTTCATTTCAAAACTAGGTTTGAACAGTAAGGAATGCCTACCATGACTCGTGAGAAGGCGTATGTCTAGTTTGGTGACATAGCTTTTGAAATTGAGGGGGTTGTTGAAGTTAAAATGAAATCAAGGTAAATCTCTGTTTCTCAATATAGGATTAAGCTAACTTTAGTTAGTGTTTGGCATCATATTGTAGTTTCATTAACGCTACATTTTAAAACAACAACTATTTGCTAACGGATCATGAAAATTATCCACTGATGGATAACATAACCAGGAGTTGAAAAACAAAAACTACATTTTTTCCTCCATAACATTAATATAAGTTTAACCCCCTTGAGTTTCAAACCTAATATTCGAATCCCGTGTTATTTTCGTTCATGTCTCGCTTAACCTACCATTTGAACTCTCTGGTTCTGGATTATCATGTTCTTTTAAAATTTGAAACAAAGTTGATAGTTGGTTATTTGAAAGTTGATAGTTGGTTATTTGCACATACATGTGTTTTGCGCTTCAATCTCTTTCACATATCATATTCTAATAATTAAAATAAATTTGATTTTACAAATTTTTTTGAAGCCTTTATTCTCACCAATGGAAAATGTAATCATTAATGAAAAACATGGCCTTTGAGGTTTTCGAACAAAGAAATGGCTCATGTATTTTGTAATTTCCATATGAAAATAGTTATACAATGAAAGCTAAAGAAATTACATTGTTAAGCGAGTAATCTAGTCGAAAATCCTATTTATTTTTATTTCATGTTACAATGTTTTATGTCAAAGTAGAAGTAATTTTTAATAGAAATTATACCAATGAGAATTATTTTTATTCCAATTTTTTTTGCATTTTTGCTTTTTATGATTAAGTTGAAGGAATGTGATTGTAGGTGGAATAATATTTTGTATGATCATGATGATATTTGTTTGGGTGTTTGGATAAATTTTATTATTGGTTACATAAAATCTTGTACTAATTTAGAAGCTAAAGCATTTTAAAGTAAACATGTAATGTTTCAACACTTATATTGTCATCTTTTTGAAGGTTCTATTCAAGATGATTTATTGTTTGATATAAAACCTTGTAATACAAAATAAAAATAAATATGATTTTAGGCTAGATTATTCTTTTACTGGTGAAATTTCTTTATCTTCTGTCCTATAATAATTTTCATTTAGAAACTACAAAACATAAGCTCAAATCTAGTCAGTTATTGAGGAAAAAGTTTTAGTTTAGTTTTGTAATGTCAGTTTATTTTGAGTCATAGACGATGACATGGGAAAGAAACCAAAGCTTGAGTCTAAGTATGAACCAATAATCAAGCAACAACTTTGATTCAACTTTGGAGATCCTAAATGGAGAGTCCAAAATGATAAATGATATGATTTGTCTGTAGAGATATGGATGAAAATAAAACGAGTTGAAAGTTTGGTTTGAAGCTCAAGGAATAAAACTTAAGTTTTAAATGAAAATTAGGTGTAAATTTTGTTTTAATGCTCAAGTCGAGTTTTCTCTAATAGTTAGCTTTTGTGAATCGCATTAATTTTCAGAACCAGTTTTTCTTAAAAAAAATATATAGTTAGTGAAAGTCCAATATGATTGCCAAACACTTACAGGAGTTGGCTAAAAGCCCAGTTTTAGAAACTAAGGTTTGTATTCATACAAACCTTGGATTCATTTGTTGATTATGCTTCAATCTTAGAATCTGGGAGGTTGACACGACCGTGCGTGTCTTTGCACGGCCGTGCGCGCAAGAAGATGCACGAGGCAGCTCTCTGTTTATTTTGCACGGCCGTGCAAACTGTCCGGGCAAGCTTGCACGGTCGTGCAAACTGTCCGTACACATCAGCAGCTCTTTGTTTTACAGTCGCGGATTGGCGGCACGGCCGTGCGGATTTGCGGCACGACCGTGCGGATGCCCAGAAACCCTATGACGGCTAGATTTGAGCTTCTATTCTTGATCGTTGATTTCCAAAGGGGTTAATCGGATAGACATGATAGCAAACACCCCACCCTCTTCTACCCTAGGGATTGTTTCTATCATATAAATACCAAGAGATACTCACGCGCGACGGCGAATGAAGAACACGAAAGATATGCGACAGAGAATTGTGAAGATTCCTTGCGTCTTCAAGAATAAGGTGACTACGAGCTTTGGGAGGGGAGTATTCCTTGTTTTAGAGACTCTAGTAAGATCTCTCCTTTGGGCGTATGCATGTGACATTGTAATTGCTAGAGTGCTAGAGTGCTAGAGTTTTTTTGTTGAGAAGGCATACATATTGTATTGGAAGAGATTGGTAGTCGGTGTATTTTATGTATTGACATCGCTAATCTAGTGGAAGCCGTGACAATAGAAGACTGGACGTAGGCCATAGGTTGGGTCGAACCAGTATAAATCTTGTGTGTCTGTGTGAGTGCTTAGCTTGATTGTATGGTGCTATCTTGTGCTTCTTATGATTCATCCAAGTTCTTAACTCTACATTGTTTTGGTTGGTGACACATTATTTCATATATTCGCTGTGCACAGTTAGGTATTGTTTGATATTGTGTCCGATTTTTCCCAACAAGTGGTATCAGAGCTACTGGTAAGGAGAAGTAAGGAGTCAAGATGTCTTCGTATACCACATCATTCAAGATGGACTAGTTCACGGGGAGAAATGACTTCAATCTTTGAGACCAAAGATGAAGGCTTTTCTCATGAGAGACGGTTGCTCACAAATTGTCTTTGAGAAAGACAGTTTTGACAAGGAAGTCACGGAGGCTTAGAAGGCAGAGATGGAGCGGAAGGCGTTGAGCGCACTGCAGCTATCAATTTCAGATGAAGTGCTCAGAAAGGTGTTTGATGAGGCTATTGTGGAGAAGTTTAGGAAGAAGCTGGAGGTGCTTTATGCAAAGAAGAATCTGACGAGCAGATTATACTTGGTGCAACAATTATATGTGCTGAAGATGAGAGAGGGAGCACATGTTAAGGATCACATTGATGCTTTCATGAAGATTGTGTCTGATTTGCGGAGTATATGAGTGAACATCGAGGATGAACATCTGGCGACGATATTGATGTGTTCTTTGACGGATGATTTTGATCCATCGGTGAGGTCCATGGTATATGGATGTGAATCTTTATCTCTGGAGGAGGTAGAGTCCGCGGTACACTCTGAGGTTCTTCGTGTCAAAGTGACTTCTGAAGGTGATCAAGGGGATACACTCTTCATCAGGGGAGTCAGGATTCAAGGGGTGCCCATGATTCTAAGAAGGACAAGGGTCATTCTAGATCAAAATCACGAGGGCACATAGACAAGTGTCATCTGTGCAAGGAGACATGACATTGGAAACGAGACTGTCCAAGGCTAAATAAGAATGGAAAAGGTAAGGATGAAGCTTCTGATTCTGTCTCAGTGGGAATCAGTGGCAAGAACAGTAACAATGGTGAGATACTGATGGCAACTGCATCGGGAGATCAAGGGATCTTATGGCTTTTGGATTCGGGATGTTCTTTTCATATGACACCTCACAGGAGTTGGTACAGTTCATATGTTTCTAGAGAAGGCGGCAACATTGTGATGGGGAATAATATGACCTGCAAGACAGTGTGTGTAAGAGAGGTGCGAATCAGAATGCATGATGTGGTCATTAGGACACTTCTAGATGTGCGTCACGTATCAGACTTGGAAAAAGAGGCTGATTTCTATTAGAGCTTTAGCAGGACTTGGTTGCAGGACGGTTATAGAAGGTGATCTTTAAAGGTTTCCAAGGGTTCTCTCATCGGGATGAAAGGAAAGAGGATACAGAACTTGTATGCGCTGCAAGGGCACACTGTGAAGGGTGATGCTAGCATCTCTCATGGCACAGGTGAAGAATCAGCAAAGTTATGGCATCTTCGTTTTGGACATCCAAGTGAGAAGTCATTGGATGTGCTATGCCAAAGGAAGCTGATACATGCCAAAGAGGATAGATTGGAGTTCTGCGAGAAGTGTGTAGAAGGAAGGCCGATGAAGACGCGCTTTGGGATCGCAAAGCATAACAACAAATGGTTACTTGACTACGTACATTCAGATGTATGGGGACCAACTTCTGTATCTACCATTGGAGGAGCAACGTATTTTGTGTCCTTCATTAATGATTTCTCGAGAAAGGTGTGGATTTATCGGATGAAATCAAAAGATTAAGTCTTCGAGAAGTTCAAGGATTGGAAAGTCTTGGTTTAAAAGCAGTCATGAAGAGCAGTCAAGATTTTAAGATCAGACAACGGTGTGAGTACACCTCGAGGGTGCTCAAAGATTTCTGCAGATCTCAAGGTATTTTACGGCACTACACTACGCTTGGAGATTCACAGTCAAATAATGTTGCAGAGAGGTTGAACCGTACACTGATGGAGAAGTGCCGATGCTTGAGGCTTACTGCTGGACTTCCTAAGGAATATTGGGGTGAAGCTGTGTCTACCGTCGTGCATCTCGTGAACAGACTACCATCGCCGATCAGTTTCAAAATTCATAAGGAGGTATGGACATGTAAAACTGGTGATTACTCGTACTTGAGAATATTTGGTTGCTTTGCCTATGCATTGCAAAAGGATGACAAGCTAGATTCAAGGGCCAAGAAGGCCATCTTGCTTGGGTATCAAGAGGGAGTAAAGGGATGCAGGTTGCTTGATCCTGTGTCCAAGAGACATTCACCAGTAGGCATATCACATTTCATGAGTTGTCGATGGTCAGGCCGGAGATAACTCATTCAGATGGTGGACATAGGCCTGGGGAGGTCGAGTCACATACCCTGAAGATAGAGACACGCGATGCTGAGACATGCCAGGACCCAACTGTTGAGAGAGCAAATATAGACAGATCAGGATCAGACTCATGTTGAGATTCCTGCCCAGAGTCAGCCAGAGGTGCGGAGGTCATTGAGGACTATAAGAGCACCAGAGAGATTTGTTGAGTGGAACTATTCTGCTTCTAGTTTTGCATTTGATGATATGCAGGCATACGCCCTGAACATAAAGCACAAGGAGCCCTTGACGTTTGATGAAGCCCAGACTTCTAGCGCAGTTGCAGAGTGGTGGCTGGCGATGGTAGAGGAGATGGAATCTCTCTACAAGAATGGCACTTTGGAATTGGTTGAATTGCCCAAGGACAGAAAGGTCATTGGTTGCAAGTGGGTATACAAGGTCAAGGAAGGAGACGGCGACGATGTGAGACATAAAGCTCGATTGGTGGCCAATGGATTCGCGCAGAGGAAAGGAGAAGACTACAATGCGATCTTCTTGCCTGTGGTGAGACACACGTCTATCTGTGTGTTGTTGGCCTTAGTAGTAGCTCAGAACTTGGAGTTGGAGCAGCTAGATGTTAAGACGGCGTTCTTACATGGAGAGCTTGATGAGAACATCTACATGCGCCAGCCTGAAGGCTTCGTGATGGAGGGGCAAGAGCAGAAGGTATGCAAGCTAAAGAAATCCTTATACGGTTTGAAACAAAGTCCAAAGCAGTGATATACGAGATTTGACACCTTCATGATGAACATTGGTTTCGAGAGGAGTATAAATGGCCAGTGTGTTTATGTTCGCACACTTGATGGTGGGTCAAAGATATACTTGCTTCTGTATGTTGACGATATGCTGATTGCATCACGGACATGAAAGAAATCAATAGGTTGAAGGGGAAGCTTGCAGAAGAGTTTGACATGAAGGATCCGTGGCTTGCAAAGAAGATTCTTGGCATGAAAATCAGCAGAGGCAGAAGAAGGGGGAGTTGAGGTTGAGCCAGGATGGCTATATCAAGAAAGTTCTAGCACACTATGTAATGGAGAAAGCGAAGCCTGTCACCACACCGCTCGGAGCTCACTTCCAGCTTTCTGCAAGACTGTCACCTAACACCGACGAGGAGGCATGCTACATGTTTACAGTCCCCTATGCTAGCGCCGTGGGAAGTCTGATGTATGCTATGGTTTGTACACGTCCAGACTTAGCCCAGGCAGTTGGAGTCGTCAACAAATACATGGCGAATCCAGGAAAGGAACACTGACATGCTGTGAAATTGATACTGAGATATCTAAAAGGAACGGTCGGCGTTGGTTTGTGTTTCGGCAAGGGAGACATGTTGGTGATATCTGGATTCTGTGATTTAGATTATGAGGGTGACAGAGAAAGAAAGAGATCGACTGTGTATGTGTTCACTTTGTTCACTGCTGCGATATCATGGAGATCGATCCTTCAGTCCATTGTAGCATTGTCAACCACGAAGGCGGAACTGATAGCTGTAGTTGAGGCGATCAAGGAAGGCAAGTACCCGAGGAGTCTACTTAGAGACTTGGGTATACCGCAAGAGGTGACGAAGGTTTATTGCGACAGTCAGAGCACAATTCACTTGGTGTAGCATCAGGCATACAGTTCGAGGAACAATCATATAGAGGTGCGGGCCTTCTTACTTCAAGAAGAGAAGAAGGTGATAGCACCGGAGAAGGTCTCGACGGATCATAATCCTGCAGATATGCTCACGAAGGCCGTTCCCGCAGTCAAGCTCAGGCATTGCTTGAGCTTGATCTATACATGGTGAGTGGTTAATGTTTTCCCGTTGTCATGAGGTTTCGTAAATTCTAGATCTGGGTAGAGATGTTTGGTATTTGAGTAGAGTTGCTGTGAAGAGCTTGAGTATGCCATGGTTATAGAAGAAGATTGAAGCCGGTCCGAGTTTGTTGATTTATGCTTCAATCTTAGAATCTGGGAGGTTGACACGGCCGTGCACGTAAGAAGATGCACTAGGCAGCTCTCTGTTTATTTTGCACAGCCGTGCAAACTGTCCGTGCACACCAGACAACTTTCTGTTTATTTAGCACGGCCGTGCAAAATGTCCGTGCAAGCTTGCACGGCCGTGCACACTGTCCGTGCACATCAGCAGCTCTCTGTTTTACAGTCGCAGATTGGCGCACGCCTGTGTGGATTTGCGGCACGCCTGTGCAGATGCCTAGAAACCCTAGAACGGCTAGATTTGAGCTTCTACTCTCGACCGTTGATTTCTAAAGGGGTTTAATCGGATGGACATGATAGCAAACACCATATTCTATCCTAGGGATTGTTTCTATCATATAAATACTAAGAGATACATACTCGCGATGACTAAAGAAGAACGCGAAAGATACGCAATTGAGAATTGTGAAGATTCCTTGTGTCTTCAAGAAGGTGACTACGAGCTTTGGGAGGGGAGTATTTCTTGTTCTAGAGACTCTGGTAAGATCTCTCCTGTGGGTGTGTGCATGAGACATTGCAATTGCTAGAGTGCTAAAGTTATTTTGTCGAGAAGGCATACATATTGTATTGGAAGAGATCGGTTGTCGTTGTATTCTCTGTATTGACATCTCTGATCTAGTGGAAGCCGTGACAATGGAAGACTGGACGTAGGCCATAGGTTGGGCCAAATCCGTATAAATCTTGTGTGTCTGTGTGATCGCTTGGCTTGATTGTGTGGTGCTATTTTGTGCTTCTTATGATTCATCCAAGATCCTAACTCTGCATTGTTTTAGTTGGCGACACATTATTTCATATATTTCGCTGTGCACACTTAGGTGTTGTTCGATATTGTGCCCGATTTTTCCTAACATCATTTAGACTTAAACTAATACATATTCTCAGAAACTGTGTTACTAAACTAGGACTATTGGTTGGGCGTGCTTTTGTTAAGTTTCATACAGTGCAGTGAGGGTCATATGAAATAAATCTTTTCCACTAATTAAGATATAGAGCACCTGACGTTAGATTTCTGTTTGCATCTTTGTGGAACCATTGTGGGCCATATTCATTTGAATCATCTTTTGTTACTTCCCCCCAAAGAAGTTAAAAAAAATTCTATACAAGTTACAGGTAAATAATAATTGGGTCAATTTTCATTTGAAGTTTTAAAGCTTTTGTTGCAATTTTCAAATAGTGTATACTTTTGTTTAATCTCCTTCTTCATCATTTTAGAAGCAGGACATCGGTGAGTACTGGCGGATTTGCATATAGTTCAGAAGGGCACTTGCCACCTGAAAACCCAAAAATGAAGGGATTCTAAGATGAAGTGCACCCATAATATCACTGAAAAGAACTGGGTGCCCCAATTGCCCATTAACTTCTCTAGTATATGGATGTGTTTCTCTTTCACGAGATGTTAAAACAAGTAAGAAATTTAATGCACCTATTGATGGCACAAGCACCATATTAAGGGCAATAGTATTTCTTTACAAAGCAATAAATTGTTTTTAGTAGCATTGATGATCAATCCAAAAGTTTTTAGGAAACATTAAGTGCATTTCTATTATAATGGAGTATGTTTAAAAAAAGTGAAGCAACAGTTAGAGGGGCATTGATTATCTTTTTAAATATTAGATAGCTAATTCATAATAGCAAATCCACACATTTTGCTTTTCTAATTATTTCTATTTCTATATGTTTTAGAAGGTAAGGTCAAACAATATACATGTTTTTTCAAACAACTCTTAAAAAGGATCATGGTAGATTAAGGGAAGCGATCCTTTTAGAATGGTTCTCAAACTAAGTTATGTGAAAATTCTGTGATTGCCGATCCAAACTGTTCATCTTGATCTAATCACTCTAAATAGCTTAAAGATGAAAAACTATGCGATTCCAAATTCGTTTGCACATAGATCAAATGATATCGATCAAATGATATCTTTTCCTGATGGTCGAAAATAACATGAAATAACAAGAAAATAACACAAGAATACACTTGTATCTAGCATAAACAATTGTCTTTCTCACCTTTATCTTCCCCTCCGTATTTCCATCACATGTTTGCATATGTGCACATGGATAAAAATGCATCAATCATGCAAATGTTATTAACTGTATTAATTGCATGAAAATTTTACCATTTTCATTTCTATGTAAAACGAGATATATTCAAAAACAATGTTGGAAAATGACTGTTGACTTGAAATAACCCGCTACAAAGTGTTACTCAACCTCTTTGTTACATAGCATCTATGTGTAACCCAAAATCAGAGCGACTATTTTTTTCACTATAATTTGTGTTACATTACACTAAACCGAAGTATAGCATAACTATGCTATAACCACAAAAAAGGGGGAAAAAAGACATCGATCCCCTTTTTCTAAGGACTTGTTTTGATGTGAACTTATTTACTGACTTTGTTTGTTTAACTAATATATAAGCCTTGACATTCTAGTTTATTTTTTAGTTTGTAATTTGTATCAGACTTTAAATTGTTAATGAACTATTTGCTTTATATTCTTTGGTATGCTTTTATGACTTCTTTTATATTGCTACTCTGTATATTTGGTTATATATATAATAAAGTAGTACTGTCTCTCTCTAGAAGTTCTAGAGTGAGAAGCTCTCGTTGCCCGTGATTGGATTTTGCCTCTTGAGGTCGGCGATCGCCACCCTCGAGTGGATTTTTCTCTGATCGACGCCCCGTGTCCTAAGTAGCGGATGATTGTTTCGCCGTCTCCATCCGATTCTTGATCTTGTTCCTCTCCGAGTTCTTGTTCCAATGATCGGGGGTCTGTGTTCTTGATTCTTGTCCGACGTCTTGATTTGGTGCCCTAGCTCATTTTGGATCTGGATCGATCTTCTTCGATCTGGATCATTCATCTTCCTCGATTGGGAATGAGGCCAGGACTAGTAAGGGGACTAGATTTGAGGATCTAAATACTAATGTTTGGGTGAAGGTTGGGAAGAGGAGATCGATGGGGTTGGACGAAGGAAAGGGGAAGTCCGTTCGGTTTTCTAGATCAACTCAAAGTTCAAAGACTGATTTGTCTTCGTCCTTGACCAGATCTGGTAATGCTTCATCGGGAGCTGGAGCGTGTTAGGGGGGCGGACAGGAGGATGCTTCGACCTGCTACTTTGATCAAGATCAATCCTGACGCCGCCAAATTTTCTTGGCTTGATGTCTGCATTAATCGGAGGAAGGTGGTGGCAGCGTTGGAGATGACCTTCGTTCAGCCAGTCTTGGATCCAGAGCTTGGTCCTATGGCTAGTCTCTGGTGATCTACTTGGAGAAGCTGCTGATAGTTGGAGCAATACGTTGGCGGAGTACGTTCTTGGTGATGTCCCATACTACGACCAGATCAATGCCTGGGTGATCCGAAGCTGGAAGCCAAAGCAGAACAGATTTACTCGAGAGACAATGGATTCTTCTTCTTCAAGTTCGGAAGTAGTGAAGACTGTGACAAGGTATTGTGTGGAGGCCCCTGGATGTTTGATGGAAGGCTGGTGGTGTTGCAGAGATGGAATTCTCGGCTTGGGTTTCATCGAGACACTCTTACCTTTGTCCCGATTTGGATCAGGCTGCCCAACCTCCCATTGCACATGTGGTCGCTGAATATACTTAACATCATTGCAAGCGTCGTCGGTAATCCCATTTGTATGAATCGTGCTACCGCTTCACTTGAGCGATTGGCTTATGCTGGCTGTTTGGTTAAAGTGAATGCGTCGTCGGAGTTGGTCAGATTCGTGAATGTCCTGCTTGATGATGGAGAGCACTTCAAAGTCGATGTTCTGTATGAAGATGAGCCGCCGAGATGCGAAGCTTGTGTGTGCTTTGGCCACTCTATCGCTCAATGTACTGCGACTGTTAAGAAGAATGTTCAAGCTGATGCTGTTGGGAAGACCAATGTGGTGAAGAATACTGCTAAACCTGATGCGGATGTGGAGATATCTGAAGGTATGTGTTCTTTGAATGATGAGAGGGATGCTCAATCTGTTGCGGGGTTGGAATTTGTTGAGAAGGGGATTGATGTAGCATTTGGGAGCGCTGGCTGTGTAAAGAGGCAGTTTGTAATCGGCTGTGATGTTCTGGCCGAGAACATAGATCAATGTATAGTTAACGGGGCTGTTGTACATACCATAGTGAATATGCCATGTAAATCTAATGCTAATGCTGTGGAAGAATGTAATGCCTCAGCTGCGAACAAAGGAGGGCTCCAGAGCTCTGTTAAAGAGGGGACTGGGATTGCGGATAATGGTAGGATAGTGTCGGAGTTTGGAGGTAATGTAAAGAAACAGGATGTAATAGGGGCTGATGTACAGGCTGGGATCGTAGGGCGAAGTTTTGTCAATGGCGCTGATGTTTAGGTTGTGAATGTAGGCCAATGTGTTGGCAAAGGTGCTGATGTTTAGACCGTGGAGGGTGTTCGATGTAATGCCAAAGCCAATTCGAAGACTGGGGAAGACAATACCATGAAGAGGGAGCAGGACGTGAACGAAGCTCGGAGAAACGTGGAGACAGATGGTGACGAGACAGTAAAGTATGTGATTCATTTGAATGCGTAAGGACCGGATTCGAGATTCTGTCATCGAAGGGGTTGGGTTTGCTAGAGGCTCTCAAGTTGATGCGGCAGTGGGTGCAGTTGATCAGCCTGGAGCTAGAGGAGTGCTGTATTTGGCAGTCGACGATACTGTATTGTGCAGTTCGTGTATGTTGGGCAGAAAATGTGGGATACATGCGGATATGGAGGGATGTAACTGGGGGATCTGGGTGTAAGGTGACTAATTATAGTGAAGACCCCAATGAGGTGGATGGTCCAGTCACGATTGTGGCTATGGATCCCGCCTCCCTTAAGCCCTATTTGGGCCCTCGTCTCTCGCCTATTCCCAGGCAGAGTGCTTGTGATGGCGCTCTTATGGATGGTGAGGAGATTGGGTTGGTGAGTAGGCGCAACAATTTACCATCGGACCCTATTAGCAACCGCTCGGTTGATACTTACTCTCGTAGTAAGCTTTCCCCTAAGCTTCTTGATAATGTGCCTGATTCAGATGACGGGCCTATGACGCTTATTGAACTTAATGAAGCGTGGGTCATCGAAGAAGAGATACTCAGACAAAACGCTAAAGGGCGTAAGTCAAAATCCTCGCCTAAGGCAAATGATACGCGCCGAAGTGCTAAGATTGCTAATGGTTGTGATCGGCCCCCCTCTAATTAATCCTTATGACTGTTTTTTGGAATACGCGGGGTTTGAATAATGTTGCTAGAAGGTCTGAGCTTAAAGATCGTCTGTGTAAGCTTAAGCCCTCCCTTGTTGGTGTGTTGGAGCCCAAGATGGTGGTGAATAATGAGCAGCGCATTCTTCGTTGCTTCCCTAATGGTTAGTCCGCATTGGACAACCGCTCTTTTCATCGTAATGGTCGGATTGTTGTTTCCAACCCTGCTACCTGGAGTTGTGTTGTGGATGATGCTTTAGCTCAGCACATCACAATCTTTGCTCTAATGTGGCTGGTTTTGTTATGGTGTTGACTGTGGTTTATGCGTTCAACCTTGCTAGTGATCATCGGGATCTTTGGGCTTCTATTTTGTCTTGTCATTCTAAGTATGTGCACGATCCTTGGCTCATCTGTGGGACTTTAATTGCGTGCGCTATGCAAAGGAGAAACTTGGTAGTGTGCCTTTGGACCAACGTGTGGTGGAGTTTAATGATTGTATCAGCTCTTGTGCTCTCCTTGAGCTCAAATCTATTGGTAACTCGTATAGTTGGTCTAATCGTAGTATTGGGGCTCGGCGCATTGCCGCTACTCTTGATCATGCTTTGGGCAACCAATCTTGGATTGATATTCTCCCCACTTCTTATTGTGAGTATATGGTTGGATCGGATCCCAAGCCCTGTAAAATTTTCAACTTTTGGGCTCTATCGAATGTGTACTCTGATATGTTTAAAAAAACTGGAGTTTATCTCTTGTGGGTTCTCCTATGATGAGACTGGTTTCCAAACTTAAGTCCCTTAAGTCTGAACTTAAACTTTGGGGAGGAGTGATTTGGAGGGCTAATGATGTGACTCGGTGCCGTGATGAATTATCTCTTATCCAAAGCAATCCTGATTTACATTCTAATGTTGAAATCTAGTAGAGGGAGCAGGAGTTGACCTTCCGTTTGGCTGATGCTCTTGATGTTGAGGAGTCTAATTTGAGGCAAAAGAGTAGGCAAGATTGGTTGCATCTGGGGGATCGTAACACCAAATTTTTTATACTGCTATGAGATCTCATCACAGCCATAATAATCTTAGGCATTTGGTTGTTTCTGATGGTTCTTGTGATGATGCCATAACTAAACTCAGGATTGATGCCCCTAAATTCTATGCAGACCTTTATAATCAGAATGATTATTTGAATGCATTTCCACTTCTTTTAACTAAGAGAATCCTTACTAATGAAGTTGCGGCTTAGGTGGAGAGACCCATTTTGGAGGAGATGAAGTTGACTGTTTTCAGATAGGGGCTGATAAAGCCCCTGGCCTCGATGGGTTTAACGGGTTATTCTATCAGAATGCTTGGGAAGTTATTGGCAGTGATGTTACTAAGGCTGTGCTATCATTCTTTCGTTCTGGTAAAATTCTGAGGTAAATTAATCACATTTTGACCCTTGTTCCTAAGGGGCATAATGCTACTGAGTTGGGGGACTATAGATCTATTGCTTGCTGTAATGTTCTGTACAAAATCATTAGTAAGATATTGTGTAACAGGCTCAAAGGGTTGGTTATATAGCTTCTCCTAATCAGGCTGCTTTCCTTAAAGGTCGATTTTTGGCGGATTCTGCTTTGCTAGCCCACGAACATATTCGGGATTTTAGTAATCCTATGGGTGCCAAGGCTTGTATTAAGTTTGATCTTCGGAAAGTTTTTGATTGTGTGAATAGGGAGTTTGTATGATTTATGCTTAGCCAGATGGGTTCAAGAGCAGATTTGTTGGCTGGATCTATGAGTGCATCACCACTCCCTCTTTTTCTGTTCTTGTTAATAGCTCCCCTTGTGGTATATTTCATTCTAATAGAGGCTGAGGCAAGGTGATCCCCTTTCCCCGTACCTCTTTGTTGTGGTTATGGAAGCGTTTTCATTGTTGATGGCCAGAGCCAATGCCTCTAGAGTTATTCTTCCTATGAAGCGAACCATTACCCATCTTCTATTTACAGATGATCTTTTGGTCTTTTGCCATGCTGATGCTAGATCCTTTACTGGCTTGAAGGATTTTCTGATTTCTTTTAAGCAACCCACTGGGTTGGATGTTAATTGGGGGGTAAGAGTGCGGTTATATTTAGCAAAGAGGCTATGGAGCCACGTCGTTTGGCCGGGTTGTTGGGATTGCGTCTTATGTCCTCTCTCTCCACGTATTTAGGACTACCTCTCTCTGCGAAATATCCTAAGGCTTTCATGTATACCCAGCTTGTTGATAAGTACAGAAGCAGACTTCAGGGATGATCATCCTCCCTCCTTTCCATATCTGGCCGTGTTGAGTTGGTAAAAACGGTCATCTGTGGTATTGTCTCGTTTTGGATGCAGGCATTTCGGATTCCAAAGTCTGTACTGTGTATGATCACTTTCTTATGTAGGAAGTTTATTTGGGGTAAATCAAATAGCTGGGCTTGGAATGAGTTGTGTGCGCCCAAGGTTGAAGGTGGTGTTGGTCTCAGAAAGCTCTCTGAGCTTAATAAGGCATATGGTGTTCGCTTGACTTGGAGGTTGCATACTCTCAATGGGGCATGTGCCTCTTATATGAGATTTCATAATATGAGGGGTGGTGATGGTTTTTATTTGGCCAAAGTTAACCGTATGCAGTCTAGTACTTGGAAGTTTCTTCTTTCTTGTCGGCATGTATCTAGAAAACTTATCAAGCGATATGTCAGGGATGGCACTACTATTCTTTTTTGGGTATGATAACTGGCTCCCATGTAGCCCCATATGTGATGTCTATGATGTGCCAGTTGGAGATGAGCAGAAGCTTGTTTGTGATTATTGGGATACATCGGGTTGGATTAATGCCCCGACTATTTTGGATGGTCTGCCCTTGCTTAGTCATGTAGCTCTTACTCAGGGTAAGGATTCTTGGTCCTGGATTCCTAGTGACTGCTGCTCCCTGCGAGAGGCTTGGGAGGGTTTGCGTACCTTTAGGCCTCGTTTTCCTTATTATGTGGTTGTTTGGTTTCGGGGGCATATTTCTAAGATGGCTATCACTCTTCTTCGGGCTATGCATGTCAAGCTCCTAACACGGAACATGCTTATTCAATGGGGAGTTGCTACCTCCCCCCATTGTGTCCTTTGTAATGATGGGTCTCAGGAGACTATTAGACACCTCTTCTTCGAGTGTGATTACACGAGGTACATCCTCAACAGATGTATGCCTAAGTTAGGCTTGGTGGGTTCGCTGTCTTCTTCTCTCTCTGGTGTGGGTGATTTGTTTCTTGCCACCTTTCAGAAGAAGGATAGTATTGTCACCTTGGCCAAGACTGTTCTGGCGGCTATGGTTTGGCATATTTGGAGGGAGCACAATCGAAGAATATTTGAGGGTATTAGTTCACTCAAGACTCTCCTCTTTGATGTCATCTCAGCGGACATCAGGATTGCGCTTCGACATATTGAGTGTGACCATCTTTCAGCTGCTGGCCCTCTTTCTAATTGGGGATTGATATGAGGCATGTGTTGTCTCTGGTGAGTTTCTACTTGTGGGTGTTGGCTTGTTGCCAAATTTCTTTGTATACTTTGGTTCTACTGTTGGGTAAGGGGGAGTTTGGTAGTGGAGGGTGACAGCGCTTTTGCCCTCTCCCCTCTCACCATCCTTTCTCCTCTCTCTTGTAGACTTGTTTTCAGATTTATATAGATACTCACTTACCTTTCACACACACACACATGGAAAGTTAGAAATTTTATACATATAACTCAAATCTTTACAACTCAGGACTAAATGGTTTTTGCAATTCTCGGCAAGTATAGAGAGAGGACACACGCGTCGTCATCCATCACTAGCTATCATTACAAGGACCCTTTATCCAATCGAAGACTCGAATTTGAAAGTAAAATAAATTCCCTTTGTCCTCAATTTTTTGAGATAACAAAGATAAAATACAAAATACATCCTCATACGAATCTCTGAAAATTTTAATTTTATGATTCTTCAGACCTTTGAATATGCGATTGTTTTGTTATCTCCAAATATGCCAAACTGTAGAAACAAGTACTGTCTTCGCCATCAGAGAAAGGAGGGATTTTGATTTGAACTTGCTTTTAAAAAGATCAGTTGAACTCTGGACATCGAAGCTTACCAAATCTCCTATCCCCAATTTAAGAAGACATAATTTCCAAATATATGAAGAGAAAGCGCATTCAAAAAATAGATGATTGACTGATTCTTCGGCTTCTTCACATAGGACACATAATGGGTCAATGGACAAATTGCGAGAGCATAAGAGTTGCTTGGTCGGAAGCTTATTATGGAGGGCGCTCAGTAGGAGAAGTGAGAATTTTGGAATATGATTAGCATACCAAATAACTTCATGAAAAGGAAAGGGAGCCACTTGTATGCGGATAGTAGTCCAAGCCAAAGCGAAGGAAAATGTAGGAGAAGCCGAGCAAGAGATTCCACCATCAATATCAATCTGAATACAACTTGCAGCAATATCTTGGCTCTGAAGAATAAATTTCCAAGTACCAGAATCTAAAATGTTAGATGAACAGTGAAATATATTTAGACCTTGGAAATAAATATTCCACATAAAATTAGCCCATAACGAGTTGGAAGAGAGACACCGCCAGAATAATCTCAGACTAGAAGCTGCATTAACATCATGTAGACGATGTATTCATATACCCCCTTCTTTCTTAGGACGACACATATCATCCCAACTCCAAATAGATAAAGATTTGCCCCAGATGAACCTTCTTATAGTAGATTCAATAAAATTAATAACACTTACTAAAAACTTGAAGCTCAGGAACTAGTAGGACAAAATGACAAAATGCTATGAATGACAGACCGAACTAGTTCAATTTTTCCAGATGTGGATAATAATTTAGAGGACCATCCAGATAACTTGGCCTTGCATTTGTCAATCAATGTAGCAAGCATTCGAGCTTTATGGTAACCTATAGAAAGTGATAGCCCAAAATAGCGCATAGGAAGATTACCCTGCTGTATGTTGATGATTCGCTGTAAAAATAAGCGATCTTTATAACCCTTGCTATAAATCACTTTACTTTTCAGTCGATTGACGCTTAATCCTGTATGAAGCTCAAAATCTTCCAATAGAGTATTTAGGTGAGAAAAAGACTTCCTGTCCGCCTTACAAAAGATTGTCATCAACAAATAATAGATGCGGAACCTGGTTGTTTAGATTGTTTTGCTTCATAGGTTTAATCCTCCCACTATACACGGCCCTGTCAATTGAAATAGAGAAATATTCCATAATCATGACAAAAAGATACGGTGAAAGAGGATCACCTTGGCGAATACCCTATTTCCTGAGAAATATCCAGCTGAAGAGCCATTGATCATAATAGAGAATAAAGCACCACCAATGCATTCTCTTATCCAATTAATCAATATATGAGGAAAACCAATCTGTGCATAATGAAATAAAACCAATCTGTGCATAATGAATTGATAAACTCCCGATTCACACTATTAAATGCCTTTTTCAGATCCAGCTTTATACAAGCTCTAGAACCCATCTGATTTGAGAAGTCTCTTATCAATTCATTTGCTAGTAAAGCACAATCAGAAATTAGTTTGCCTTTGAGAAATGCAGATTGATGTGTAGAGATTAATTTTGGTACTATTTCACGCAATCTATCCCCAGGACTTTAGTAATTATCTTATAGATAACATTGCAACACGAAATATGTCGATAATCATCTTAAAAAAAGTAGCACATGGAGATTTAGGAACCAGGGTAAGAAATGTATGATTGACCTGTTTCAAAAGGGTGTCTGAACTGAAGGAGTGAACTGCGGCTAATATATCATCACCAATAATAGGCCAATGTTTCTGAAAAAATAATGCATCTGGCCTAGGAGATTTAGAACCATCTAAATCAAACAGTGCTTTCTGTATTTCCTCATTTGATGCCGTGTCAAAAAGGCGAATCGATACTAAGGCTTAAGAATCCTTTTAGTATTCAGGGCTGGAAAAACATTCCCGTAATTCAATTGGTTGAACAGAGATTTGTAATATTCAGGTGCATCCTTTTTAAATTTCTGAATTTGAATAGAAGGATTTTCAGGAGGAGTAATAAAATGCAACAGATTATTTAAAGACTGCCTCTCCATCATCGTAATATAGAAGAATTTGGTATTGCGATCTCATTGAAAGAGCCAATTTTGCCTACTCTTTTGGCAACATTCCGACTTCTTTCTTTTCAATGCCTTATTTAGTTTAGAAAGCAAGTCCCTCTCATTTTCCTTGCAGCTCCGTACTAGTTTGCAAATCCTGATTTAATCTTATCTCATGAAGTCTTTCACGAATATATAATGATGAGTCCTCATCAGAAATGTCATTTCTCTAATTTTTAATCTGTAATTTGAGACATTTAAGCTTCGTGACCAGTTTGTACATATGGGTCAGACCAAGCATTTTGCAAGATATTAGTGAAATCCGGACTCTCCATGTAATGGTTGAAAATTTTAAATGGCTTAGACCAACATTTAAATCAGCAACCGGCATTAATAGCATGGCCGCATGGTCACTAGAGGAACAAGGCCGATATTTATAATATGTAGATGATAAAGAATTCAACCAAGCATCGTTGCATACCGCTCTATCCCATCTAGCCATAATTCGACCCAACCCTTGTCTCATATTAGTCCAACTCCAATTTGGGCCAGCACTTTTAAGATCAGAAAGGGAGCAGGATGAAATACAATTATTAAAGTCCAAGAGCATGTCATACCTAGGTAGTCGGCGTCTAAATTTCTTTGAAGAATATTTGATAGTGTTGAAGTCTCCAATAATTGCCCATGGAGATAATTGATAAGCATTGGATAAAGTAGCAAGCTCCTCCCAAAGTGATTTTCTTTCCGATATGAAATTGGAGGCATAAATTAAAGTAATTTTTGCAAAAAACCACCTTGATTAGCAGCTGCCAGAGATATCTGTTGAGTGGAAGAAGATTCCATCCTACAGCTCCAAACATTTGGATCATAGAGGATCAAAATTCGTCCAACACCAACACCAGAACAATTGTGGAAAAATTTCCAATGTTTAGGAACTAGCTGTAGTATGCGGTCCTTATGTAAATCCGAAACTTTTGATTCCAAAATACTCACAATAGATGGCTTATTAGAGTTAATACAATATTTCACACCCCGTCTTCTTAAGGAATTGTTCATGCCTCTAACATTCCCAACAAGAATAGAAATTAAATTAAAGTAATTGTACCCTGACTGACTCTAGAACTTCTTCCACGGGACGAGGCAGAGGAGTTCCTATGCAACCTTTCTTTGGAATGATTCTTGTTTGATGTAGAAGCAAGCTGTTGTAATTCTTCCTTCCATTCCTTATTATCCATAGGGTGTGTTTGGTTTGAAGGAAAAGGAAAGAAAAGGAAAGAAAGTTAGAAGGAAAACTATTTCCATTGTTTGGTTGGAAAGAAAAAACAAATGAAAATGAAAATGAAAGAAAACAAAGGAAAATTTTTATTAAAACTTTTCTTTGAGATTTTCCGCTTTTTGACCCAAGGAAAATGAAGGAAAAGAGAGGTAAACTTATTTCTCACATTTTCATGTGTTTATATTTTTTAGCAAACATAATTAGTTGTTATTTTTAATGAATCCATGAATTATTCTTAAGTTTGTATCAAAAAATCATGAATAATTTGTGAATTTTTTAAAAAATTAAGAATATTAGTAACTTTCTATTCGCGAATTACTCGAAAAATTCACAAATTATTCACGAATTTTCAAATAAGTCGCGAATAATTGACTAATTTTTCAAAAAAAAACACCTTCAATATTTATATAGCTCGCGAATAATTCTCTATTTTCAAAATAAATTCCGAATCTTTAATTTATTTTCATGCATGCATGAATTGTGCGAATAATTCACGAATTTCTAAAAAATTAATAATTATTTGCTAAATTAATAATTTTTTTCAGAATAACCAATAAGTTTTTAATTTAAAAATAAAATTTTAATTTATTATGATGGTAGAATAATTTGAATTTACAACGTAACCAGTTAAATTATTTTTTATTTTTATTCAATGAGTAATCTAATAAAATTAATTTCTATATTTTCCATTCAACTTTCTTTCCTTGGTAACCAAACATGAGAAAGAATCTCATTTCATTTTCCTTTTCTTTCTTTTTCTTTTTCCTTTTCATTTCATTTTTCTTTCTTTCCTTTCCCTTCAAACCAAACACACCCATAGTGAACTCATCATCAGATGCTGATACACTATCTTCTCTGGTATCTTTAGTAGCTTCATCATATAACAGGTCCTCATCATCATGATTTACATCCTCTATCAATGGAGGGTCACAGTTTGTGTTTGCTGCAGAGCCTGGTTCTGTAGATGGAACATTTGGAGTGTTGGCTGCAATAGGGCGAATAATTGAATTTACTTCCTTGAAAGAAGTAGGTTGCACGTCCCGATTCAAGGCTCTTGAAGAAGAGGGAACTTCAGCTAGATCAACAAAACTTGAAGGGGCACCAACACAGAAATCCGGCCCTCTAGCAGGAATATCATCCAGACGGTCATAAGAAAGGCTGTCCTCATTTGAACTAGTAGAAGCTTGAGCTGCTGCATTAGCTTCTACTAACGGTGGAATTTGTTTCGGTACCCAGACCTTAGTGAACGGACACTGGGCAATAGAATGGCCAAAGCAGTGGCAGTTGGTACAACATGGGGGACCATTCTCATATTCAACCTGCACTGTAGTTATTGCTCCACCATCAACCTCAACATCAAGAGTATTATATATATGTGTGTGTTGTAAGTTGTTAACACATATTGACATTGTATGCTATTTATCATTGCTATACTTTATATACATTATATTTTTTTAGATTTTTAAAAATTTTATAGCATTTATTTCATTTATTAAAGCATATCATAATTGATTATATATTTTTTAAATAAAAAATTATGTAACTTACGTTACACCGTTACCTTATATACTTTATGTACTATTTTAGGGTCTAGCATTACGCTTGGCATTCTGTTATTTTTAACATTGATAGCAAAAACTAGATGCTATTATTCATGTGGTTCAAGCTGTAAGTACCTACGTTCATAAGAAGAGCCATGAAGATCGTCTACTGAGATAGTGTAGAAAGGCACTACATGATGCGTTAAAGTTCTTTATATTGGATTTTGAATTTCTGTTGGTGAAAATTCATCCATAGATATCTTGATCTTATGAGAAAATCATTGTTTACCTTGGGAATTTTTTTTGTAAAAAAGGCTTACTTAGTGTAAGGACATTTGTGAATGATGAATTTGTCTCCCAATTGGGGCATAAAGTGCATGTCTTGAAGCCATGTCAATATGATGATAGTGATGCTATAGTAGTTTTTAGATACTCTTTCTTTCTTTTCCTTGATTCTTATTCATGCAATTGCTAAAGTCCAGTCATGAAAGATTTATTATCTGTCATCTTTATTCCATTGAAAATTAACCACTAATACAATATGAAATTATTTTACAATAAATGACCTTTCTTATGTGAGGCCCAATAAAGCTTCGAGAGTTGAAATAATCTCATCCAAGCCTTACTTTCAACTACCACAACCTTGAATGTTTTCTTTTAGCGGATCCAGTTTCAAATCCTGGTATTCTAGCTTATATTGTAGCCTAATAATTAATAACCATATTAGTTGGATACAGATTTTTATTTGAATCGAATTTGAATATTTTCCAGATATTAGCGAATATGACCAAAAGCCTCGATAAATGGTATGTTTAATTTTGTATTGTTTTATGTGAAAATCTAAGGAATGTTTAAGATCACAGGAACTTTTCTATTTTTAATTTTAACTAAGATATCACATTCACATCATGTTGTACTTGATGTGCTTAAAATATATGTGACTTTGGACATGCACAATATATTTTGATATGAAGTCATATAATTTAATGTCTACCATATCCTTATCTATATGTTGGCACAGATGTTGGGTACATATATCCGCATTTTGAAAATGGATATGAAATTGGATACTGAGCAGAATATTCATATTTGATTACACCCTTACCCCAAACATTCTACCATTTCATAGAATATTTTACCTTTACTTTTGTCCTTATTGAATTGGGCAAGTGGTTAATGGCTCTTACTTTATTCTTCAAGATAAAGGTATGGCTAGGGAGATATTTTATTCTATCTCATGGTCTTTTGGACATCACTTAGGAAAGGTTATTTATTTGGTTGTAATGTTTTCCCTGTCGTAGTGGTAAGGGGTGTTTTAAAAAGCATATCACCTATACTGTGAATAATGCAAGGCAACTAATGAGACTGGGGAGATTCAGACAATACCATGTATAGATGAGTTCAAGACTTCAGCTTTTGCTAAGAAATTAACAAATTTGGTTCAATTAAGGAAATCAACAGAATGCACGAGCATCAAAGAATTATACAAGTTAAAAATAAATGCTTTGGTAGGCATCATGTATGCTAGTTTCATGTCTTCTCATTGAGGCATATTTGCCTTTTGACTCCATTGATGGAATCAAGGGGATGGTTGATTTGTAGATGGCTCAGTTGTAGTTCATTGTCACATTCATTGTCAGTGTTTGGTTGATCAAATACGAAGTAGTGGATTGAGAAGTACTTAAAGATTTGATTGGATGTGTCCTAAATCTGTAAGGGAATTTGATGTCACAAGGCATCATTTTTTCTTTAGTGATGTATCTATACAGCAAAATATAGTGTTGTGATCAATTTTCTGAATATCAGAAATCAACTTCTAATGACAAATTTTTTTTTCGTGTGGGGGGGGGGGGGGGGGGGGGGGGGGGGGGGTTAGTTTCAGCCGGCAGATATGGAACAATACATTGCGGATATATGATCAAATATGATGTTCATATTAGGAATTTTCTGTGTGGGTGGGTGTGGCGGGGTGTGTTTGTGCGCGAGCGAGCGTGTAAATATAATATTGATAACCTAAGTGCAACTATAATGTCCTGGCTTCTGAATGTCACGCACGCATGTTTGAATATAATATTGATAACCTAAGTGCAGCTGAAATGTCCTGGCTCTTGAGTCTGTCAAATAAAATCGGTATAAAATGCAATAATGGCCAATGATAAATTTTTTTGCGATGTAATATAATAAATATGAATTAAATTTTCTTCAATTTACTCGTTACACATAGATGTACTAGAAATAACCCGTGGACATAGTGCACGTGGATCAAAGAAAAAACCCACACATAGGGTGCGGGGCCCATGCACAGATGAAAAGGAGAGATGAAAAGGAGAGAGAAGCGTGCGTGTATGTGTGGGGTATCGTCTGGGGTAAAAGGTGGGAAAGCAGGGGTGAACGTTGCGGGGGAAAATTGAAAAAAGAACAATGGCAAACTCGTTAATATGGAGAAGATGGATGGTTTTTTGGCTTCATGAAAGGGAAATGATAAACATGTAAATAATGAGATTTGAGGGCTATTTCTTTGGGGATGATGTGGCATCCAATGTGGCACCCCTCTTTGGATGTCACATATGATAAAGTCACATCAACATCCCTCAATTGTATAGTAGATTCAGTTCTTGGACTTGAACTCACTTAATGAAAGAAACAACTAAATAAGTAATCCTCACGTGAAGACTTTGAATTGAGATCCTCACACTATAAAGAGAGAGTTACCAAAATTCAGTGAACAAACAACCACCTATCTAGTAAACAAATTCGTTGGAGGGTTAATGGGGTAAGTGATGCTGCTGTACAAGCAGCAGTGGTAGGAGAAATGAGTCGACTGCTGGTGGCAACAACACTAAAAAAGGAAGCAGAAAAAGAAAAAGAATTATGCCAATTCAAGCTTCTGAAAGTAAACAGACCATTGCCTCAAAAGATAAACAAAAAAATAGAATACGACTAATAAGAGAAGGAGCTTTAGGTACCATTTCTATGGCGTCAACCATGTTACTTGGGTATCAAATCGTGCCACTCTGAATAGAGATGCTCTCTGTCCCTCTATAGATAGAGAATTAGGGCATTGTAAACTACTTTAGCATTTTATTTCATTTTTAAGTAATGAATTTGGGCATGAAGATGGCATTTCAACCCTCTTAAGAAGAATCCAGTCGCGCTTATCATACTGTTTGATATTATGGTGTGACATATTGGGCTCATATATCTAACCGTACGACAAATATGAGCAGATAGGAGCACACAACTTGTAACCATTGTTTTTCATGTCGTAACGGCCCACAAAAGCAATATATTGTGCAATATGTTGGCTGTTATGGCCATTGTTTAGAACTGTGGTTCTGATGGTCACATAACAATTTTAAAGCATTGAAGTATGTGGCAAGTGATTTATCGAATATAGGTGGAGTTTTCATGGAATGTGTTTCCAAATAGAGATCCATTACATGAATTATTGTTTGAATTGCATTATATATTGTGCCACATGTGTTATGTATG
The DNA here is from genome assembly GCA_030789695.1 of Scilla litardierei. Taxonomy (NCBI): domain Eukaryota; kingdom Viridiplantae; phylum Streptophyta; class Magnoliopsida; order Asparagales; family Asparagaceae; genus Scilla; species Scilla litardierei. Next base: position 33,331,345 of record CM061136.1, read on the forward strand.
ATGAGGTTGGTCTCTTACGATTCGTGGGACAATTCAAGCAGATATCTATAAACATACAATGTACATATTGTATCTGAAGACTTGTCTCTATCTTGGCGGTATGTTTCAGTAGAACCAGCATGATGTTTTAGGACGTGTCTATAAACACCTATATCGTGGTATGAAACTATCTGGACAAAGCACTGCTAGAATAACCAGTTTGGATGGTTACTCAGAGGCCTTACAGCACTACCATTCATCTTGTGATCCCAACGACTGGGCCATGTCGGTTGTTCGAACAATATTTCCAAAAAGTATGTCCTAGCTAACCATAATCACAATTGAAATACGCTTCAGTTCCCTGGTGGATATACATGCGTTAAATGTGTTTTCCATGTGTACTGATGTTGACTTCCAAGTTAGTAGCACCATTAGTTATGCTCGAGATTAATGAAAATGCTTCCATTTGTGATCTAAGATGAAACACTTCGTCAGTTATTGTTCTTTAATTGCTTCAAGTATATAATGAAATCTAGCGGCTACGAAATTAGTGCTTCTTTGTTTGTTCACTACTACCCGAATAATTGTTAATAGCTTCACATGCCTCAACATTCCTTTTGTTCATTAGCATCTTAAGATGTAGCATAAGACACTCATCTAAATTGTCAGTTTCTGGTTTTTGTTAGTCATTCAGAACTTTTTATTTAAAGGAGTGAATGTTGAATCTGATCTCTGCATTAATTGGCACTGCCTGTATGTGCATGTCTGCATGTTGAGCCACTCAGAGGTACCCAATATCCTACAGTTGCGGAACAAATTAGAGGTGTTGCAAGCTCTGATCCTGTCCATCGCAAGCTTTTCATTCGCGGATTGGCCTGGGAAACTACTTCAGAAACTTTGTGTGCTGTGAGTGCTTTGAAGTTTGCTTTTTTGATGCTTGTGTGTTGGGAGTGCGTGATCTCTTTGCTACAGCATTATTGCATCCAACCATATAGTTTCTCTTTCATCTTCTGTAATTCCTTATGCATAACCTTGCGATAATTATTCCATAATTTTTATGATTTCCGATTACAATGATTCTCTCCTTGCAAACTAGGCATTTTCTGAGCATGGAGAAATTGAGGAAGGTGCTGTCATCGGCGACAAGGCAACTGGAAAATCTCGTGGATATGGCTTCATTACTTACAAGCATATGGAATCTGCTCATAGTGCCTTGAGAGAACCAAGCAAGTTGATTGATGTAAGGACTGAGTAGTAGCACTAAACATGTATACCATTTGTATTTTCTGTGCACCCATTTTTATTGGCGTTTCTACTGATTCATTTTCATTTCAATGAGATGAAGTTAGCAACAATAACGCTAAACTAAATTAAACAAAAATCTAGCAAGTACCTTTTGAGCCATTGGTTCAAAATGAGCACACATGTGCACAGACACAAAAGAACAGCACGACAGCAAGTCCTTTCTCCCAAAAGTTTGGCTTCTGCTGGGCACATCTTGATTCCATTCAAATATATTAAAGGCTATCTCCTTTATCCAGTTAGAAACATCATATCATCTGAAACTGTGCTTCCCTTTGGTCTACCTCTATTCTTAGCAGCCCTGTTCTACTACAATGATATTAACCCTCAACTACAAAATCGCACTGCCCTAACTGATGAAACTCACTGGAGTTAGTGCAAGTGGTGTGATCCATCTCAAATGATAATATCGTATCTTATCATCACTTATCTTACACTTAACTGAAGGACTGAACTTTATGGATAATGGCGCTAAAACCTTCTAGACATTGTCCTTTTAATAATTTTTGAGCATGTTTCTTACTTGCCCAACATTCTGAGCCAGGCATGTGACAGCATCATAAAGTTTGACATGCCTTATAGCAGAGCAGCAGTTATACATCATGGTACCTTCCAATCACGGGCACTCTTTCAATCCCTACCATTTAAATTATATTAGTTTGTCTGATGAAATAGCTCTGATTGAAGATATACCTATGATGTTTGAAATTAAAAAGCTCAGATATTCTAGGATGAGAGTATTGCTAAGTGCTTCTTCATTGTAAACATTCTACTCATTTGTGGATTGTGCACAAAATGTGCACGATATTATGAACAGTATGTGGAGTGAATGGAGAATGGCTAAGATGTTTGTTATTGGTAATTCGTAATCAAACTATGCAAGGAACCATTCACTTAGATCATTATAGCAATTTTGTGGGTTTAATTTTTGTGTTCAGATACATGTAATAGGCACATGGACACACATTCGAAGACCAGTAATATATTAAGTATTATGCAAAGACTTATATATCAGCCGATTCCAATGTGTATCAGAAATGCCTTATTGGATGTGGTACGCGAGACCATGCTAGCCAATATGATGAATGCCATGAATAACACATATTTTTTTTGGGGTATCGTATGATATCTGATTACCCAGTACCATGTGTTATCATTGCAAATGGTGTATCATTTTCCAAATTTTTGAATAAGAAAGGTAGAATTGCAGTGGATTCCCTAGGTCTAACATCCCGACAATCCCAATAATTCATGAACACCATGACATTCTGATGGTGTTCAGTTGTCAACACATTGATCCATTTCTCCCTTCAATCATTAAATTACAATATATTCAACTATTGTGCTATGTTATTTCTCGTTGAATAAGATCAAAATTTCAATAATCATTACAAAAACAAGTCAAATGTTTCAAATTATTTTATAAGTTTTAAACTAATTTTTAAGTAGCAATTGATCGGCTGAAGTTGCCAGTATCGAAGCAGTAAACAGTCAGCAGATTCTAATATCAATATCAAGATTTCAAACCTTGGGATTATGCATCTTGCATCTTTTGAATATATATATGGCCGTAGCACAATACTTCAAGAAATGGAAATAAGCTGCTCTCACAAAATATAATGCATGATAATATATCCAATTAAATAAATTCTAAAATCAAATTTCCAAACTTAAAATCAATTCTATGAGGTTGAAAGCAGAAAACGGTAAGAGAAATAAATGTTTAGGCACAAAAGCATGGAAAAATCCAAATGAATCATTCAGGCTTTTCATCCTCTTTTTCAGTTCTTGGGTTGCTAATTTTGATGATTAAGTTGTGAATCCCCCACAAATTGGTTCACTTGATCTGGCTTGAATTCTGAGGGGCTCATGTAAATTAGGCAATGCTGTTCACTTGTAGCTAAGGTGCAAGGTGCGAAGTGTGGTGCAATTCACTTCCACAAAGTGCGGTACAATCCAATTTCTTAAATGCTCTTGAAAAAAAACAAAAAGCTAAAATCAAGACCGATGAAATGGAAACTAGGCCACACCCAAAATATGAGTATCTTTGTACTGTTTATATAGTTGAGAAAAAAGTAATTTAATTTAAATTTAAATTAGAAAAAGGTATATTTGTAATTATATATTTAAAATAATATATATACCCAGAGGATTGAGAGTTCTTGAACAATATTTCTTTTATCAATTGACATGTTATCAGAATCTCTCTTAAAAACACTAATTCTTCCCAAATGGAACCCACAATCCCAATCACCACCACCATCATACCTAACACTAACTTTTCTTTGATATCTTCCTTCTCTCTTAAAGAAGAAAAAGAGAAAATCTGTTACTGTTGTGCTATAGTAACTCGCTACAAAACCACGCTACCGTTGGTCCGTAATGCTACAGTAACCCAGGTGCAATACCATTATCGATATGGTAATACCGTTGTCATGGGTCCTTTTTGCCGAACAAAATTTCTTGTATAAAATTCATTTTAGATCTTATTTGTCAGACATCTTCCCTGGCCCTTTCCAATTTTTTTTGTCACTTGCTAGCCAAGTGCCTCAGTTTAAAAAATTTCTTCATGGATCATCTTTTAAATGCATTGACTGAACTTGATGATGGTTAAAATTTTTTAATCTATGTGAAATTCCTTTGAATTTTTATCACACTCGTTATTTTTATGCTGCACTCAACATATGATTGAAATATATAATTGCATTCTCATGCATTGCTATTCCAGGGTCGCTTGGCAGTTTGCAATCTGGCTTGTGAGGGCCTAAGCAGTACATCTGTGAGCTCTGATATAGCATTTAGAAAGCTATACATTGGAGGACTGTCCCCAGACACATCAAGCGAAATTTTGCTTAATTTCTTCAGCAGGCATGGCGAAATAGAAGAAGGTTCGGTTGCTTATGATAAAGAGACAAACAAATCAAGGTAAATACATAATTTTCATGCTTTCATTCCTTCCCCCAGTATTAGTTATTCATCACTAATCATAGATTCATAATACGCAGAGGATTTGGCTTTGTCACATTTAAAACTGTTGAGGCTGCAAAGAAGGCTATAGATGATCCAAATAAAATCCTTGGGGTGAGTACAATAAAACACACCTTTTGTTTTTTTGCCCAAGTACAGATATCAAGCTGAGTATAACTTGTTGTTGTTGTATGACATGACTAACACCTTTCGGTTTGGCACATGATTCATAATAATAGTATGATATGCAGGAAACTACCCCCAAAAATTTGTGTGTTCTTTCCTATCAGACATCCACCTGTAAACTTGTAAACCTTTAAAATGTAGTGGTGGACAAAACATAGTCCAATCTAGATATCAGGGAAAAAGTACATTATTGAAGGTAAACGAAAATCTGGACTTTGAAAACTAGGACAGAACCTTACAAACATAGAATAAAAGATATGCAAATGTTCCATATTCCAGATGCCAACAAAGGTAATTTGCATCAATAATTACACGATAATGAATTTTAACATTAAAACTCAAGTGCCATTTTAAATATATACTACTGCATGAAGGTAAATTGCATCAATAATACACTAACTTTTTTAACCCACACAGACATGTTACCATTACCATGTTGTTTTTCACGTTATTTATAGAATTAATGTATGTATTTTGCCTGTTATATATGACTTCTCTTTTTTACATTACGCTCTAACATCTCTGTCCTTTTCAAACTGATTTTTTAAAAACGTCTAAATGTCACTTATACTTGCGCATGCTGAGACCGTAGACTTATTTTTACTTGTATGGGATGTATGGACTTTGTAGATATATATAGCATATTGTTAGTTATTAATGCCATTATTATTGTTGTTGTTGTGATGGTTTCATGCTTAATTTGTTCCATGAAGACTTAGTGTCATCTAATACAATTTTTTTTCAACCTTTTGGAGCATGGTTGCCAGGCTTTCATAGTAAGCCGTGACGAAGTAATATTATCCTGTGAACGAAGGAAAACAATTTTCTAACAATTTTCTAAGTATTGGAGAACAAATGATAAATCTTAGATGTTATTTATTAACTTTTCATTTTTCAAGACGTGAAATTAGTTTTGCAACATTTTACTGTACTCTAATTTTATTTTTGTAAATTATAAAAATAATGTTAACTGGAAATGCTCAATGCTGTTTGTGGTTTAATGTTTCTTTTTCCAAAGTTCAATGTTTACAAAGCACCATGTTCTCTTTCACTACTAACGACCCTTGTAAGAATACAATGTCGGTTTCACATGGATTGGTGCCCAGCATTTGGATGAGATTTACTAGTAGGCATACTAGAGGTCCTCTGTGATTGTATCATTATGCAGTCAAAGTTTCTGAAGAGGCATAAAGTCTGGAAGCAAAACAACAAAAGAACTAAACTGCCAGAAAATCTAGGGTTTTGGAAGAAGAAAAATCAGATGTATATATGAGAATGAGAAATACAAGACTAGGGTTTCTTTCGAAAGGAAACCAACTCTCCAAGCTTTTGATTTAAGAGACAAAGCTTAACTCTCACTTATCTAGGGTTTACTCTCTTAGATTTTCTACATGAAAAAAATAACTCCATCCCTAATACATATATATTACAGATCTGTCCACAATTACTAATAGCCCACTAGAAACCCCAACATTCACACAAATGCCCAAAAAATTCATAAAAATACCACAGGCTAGTTAGCCCCTTCTAGAAATTGCTTTGTGCCGTCTCCTCTGATATCTTAGGATATCATCATTTCTCCTTCCAAAACAGCCACATTGTCCTCAAGGTAGAAATCAGGGAATCGCTGCGCAATAACTCCAAAAGGCTCCCAAGTGGTCTCGTGGTCGGGTAGGTCATTCCATTGGATCAACACATCCCGTGTCCCCGCGGCCCCCCCCTGCGAACCCTCCTCAGCTCTGCCGCCTCCAAAATCACCTCCATGTTCTTGGTCAGCGTTAGTGGGAGTGAAGAGGAAGGGTGGTCCCCAATGGCTTGGTAAAGCTGCGATACATGGAAAACATGGTGTATGGCGGAATCCGGTGGCATCTTCAACTTGTAGGCAACTTGGCCGATCTTAGCATCTATCTCATAAGGCCCGTAATAATGAGGCGACTACTTCTTGTTCCTCCAGTGTACCAAAGAGCGCTGTCGGTAGGGTCGCAACTTCAAATATATAATGTCCTTTATTGTGAAATGTACCTTGCACCTGTGTCCATCGGTCTGAGTCTTCATAGTCTGTTGGGCTCTTATCAGATAGCGTTTTAACTCCTCCAGCACTCGGACCCTCCCCTTCAAATACTGCTCTACATGTTAAACTAGTGTAGAACTGTGGCCTTAGTGAAGTAGATGTGGAGGATGGGTCACGTCCATATGTGATCTGGAAAGGCGTGGTCGAAGTGGTCGTGTGGAAAGGTGTTGTACCAATACTCCGCCCACACAAGCTACTTCACTTATTGTTTCGGAGCATCAGAAACAAAACAAAACATGTATGTCTCGATGCTACTGTTGACGATAACCGTCTGTCGGAGCATCAGAACAGCTTTTTCTAGAAATGGCTAAGGAAAACCCAATCTGGATCGGATATAATGGACTCCAGAACTCTGTGCAAACTCACCACCTCCCATATAAATGCCGTCGCCACTGTCAACAATGTAAGAATAGCGGAGTGCCATAAAATGTGCATACTTGCTGAACCTCTCCACTACCACCAAGATGACTGAATACCCGTCGGATCTTGGGAGTCCATTAATAAAATCCATCGTCATATCCTTCCGGATCCGATCTGACAAGGATAGTAGATGTAGCAATCCACCAAGGGCCATCACCATGTACTTGTGATGTTGGCAAACGGCATACTTCGTCACCATCTCCGTGACATCTTTCCTCATCCCCTCCTAAAGCAGCTCCATATCTATGTGCTGGTAAGTCTTAATGAATCCAGAGTGGCCCCCCGACTGTGCTCCCATGAAACTCCTGCAGAATGCTTGAATGTGTGGAGATGTCATATGCAAGACCAATCGCCACTGGTACAAGAGACGCTGCCCCTCCAATGAGTACCATGAATAGTCTGTTGAATCATGTAGAAGGGCAGATCGAATCTTCGCTAAACAACCTTCATCCTCTTTGATCTCTCGTTGTAGGGGCTCCCAATCAAGAACCACCGATATTGATAAGATGGCCAACTGTGAATCTATCTCTCGTCGTGATAATTATCTCCCGCCTTGTTCTACAGTTCAGTCTGTACCGGTTCGTACTGAATCTCAAATATATATCCCAATAGCTTGGTCAACCACTTCTGATGCTTCTCTGTCACCGTTTGCTGCTCCAGAAGGTATTTAAGGCTTATGTGATCTGTACGTACTATTGAGTGACGACCAAGTAAATATAGCATCCACTTCTGCACCGCCAGGACAATGGCCATCAACTTGCGTTTATAGACAAACTTGAGCTGAGCTGTTGATGTCAGCACTTGGCTAAAGTAAGCCACCTGCCTCTGGTCCTGCATTAGCACGATGTCCAATCTATAGCTCGACGCGTCTGTCTTCACCACAAAAGGCCGGCTGAAATTTGGGAGGGATAGTACCGGAATGCTCGTCATGGCCCTTTTCAGGGCCTCAAAAGCTCTATTTGCTTCCTTGCCCATACTGGAAGTTGTCCTTGAGCTGCTCCTTGAGTGACCAGGCTATGGTACTATACCCTTTAACGAACTTACTGTAGTAGCCTGTCAGTCCCAAAAAACCTCTCAATCCCCAGAGTGGTATGGCGTGGCCAATCAACCATGTCTGCAATCTTCGTTCTATTTGCTAACATGCCCTCCGTAGACACACCATGACTCAGATACTCCACACTCCGCTGGTCGAACACGCACTTCTTTTGGTTGGCATAAAGCTGATGGTTCTGCATCTAATGTAGTACTTTCGTCAATTGTTTCACATGTGCTTTCATGGATCGGCTATACATCAAGATATCAAAAAATACCAGCATAAACCTCCTCAAATAAGCACGAAACACCTTGTTCTTCAGAGCATGTGCATTGGTCAAGCCAAATGGTATGACCAAGAATTCGTAGTGTCACTCGTGCGTCCTAAAGGCTGCCTTTGCCACATCTTCATCTCTCATCCGGATATGGTGATAACCAGATTTCAAGTCAATCTTCGAAAGGACATCGGCTCCATGTATCTCATCCCCGAGCTCATTTGATCACGGGGGTATGAAACTTTTTGGGCATAGTCTCTTTGTTCTAGGCCTTATAATCGAAGCAAAATCTCCAACTCCAATCCTTCTTTACTAGCAGGACTGGGCTCGATAATGGGCTCATGCTAGGTTCTATTATCTTTGCCTGGATCATCTCTGCCACGATCATCACATTCTCTCCCTTCTGCACCTAGGGATATCGGTACTGTCTCACACTGATAGGCACGATACTATCACATAATACAATGTTGTGCTCGCGGTCCTGGCGGGAGGGAGTCCACGAGGTGTCTAAAACACCCACTTGAACTAAACCAAGATCCGATGCACCTCTGGAGGAATGTCTTGTCCCTGGTCTGCCTCTGTCTCGGTCATCCTCCACAGCTCTACCAAGAATCCTTCGTCCTCAGTCTGGATTGCCTTAGCCATGATCTTTAAGGAAACACTGATTCGACATAAGCTGGGATCCACTGAAGCGTCATCACTCTCTCTCCATCCAGAAACTCCATCCTTAGCAGCTTCCAGTTGATTCTTGTATCGCCCAAGGACTGCAGCCTCCTCATTTTCGAATGACATTTGTGTTGCCCAGGTCGAGGGACAAGAAATCCTCCACGATCTGCATCCCCTGGAGAGTCAAAATCGGTCACGTCATACCCCTCTGCTACGCTCCACTTGTCTTGTCCTCATCATCACTCCTAAGCTTCCATTGTCCAGCAGATGCAACCCCCGTTGCTTCACCACCCAGTTGGATATGAAGTTATGGATAGCCACACTATCAATTACACAGTGACATCCTGTCCAGAAATTCTCCAGGTCAACTTCATGGTGTGGTTCGGAGTGAACCATACCACAACGTTATGTGATACTCCCACGACATCTAAGTGGGAGTGCTCGGGCTCCTCTTTCGCCTCTTTCTCCATCTCCACAACATCGTCCTCCTCATCCACTAGAGTAACTGGAGGGTGCGGTCCCGGCAGCGATGTCCAGGGTAAACTTCTCACCATATCTGAAACACAACTCCTTGGCATTCTTGTTCTACATCTTCGTCTCCGTCATGCGTTAAAACTGACCAGCAGACAGTGCACTGCTATCCCTTTCCTTACCAGACTGGGCTCTCCCAGTATGGGCTCTTTCTGTAGGCACACTTTGTCCCCAGGAGGTGCCTGACTGCGAAAGGTAGATCCGCTCCAAGCTCCTTTGACTCGCCGCTTTACCATGAGTATGTCCTCCACCATCTGTGATAGCTTCATCATGTCTAGCAGCTCCCACGGTCTCTGTAGGCAGAGCTCAGCTCGGATGTCTGGCTTGAGCCCCTTCATGAAGCCCCGTATCAATGTCGCCTTCGGTATCACTCTAACGCAGCCCGAGTGCCTCAAACCTATTTCTGTGGTCTCTAACCCCAACATCCTACCGAAGAGCAAGGAGCTTCCCATGTAAATCTCCACCATGCGTGTCTCTAAATTGATCCAGTAGACAGTCCTTAAATTTTTCCCATACCCTCATTGGTTGCCATTGTTGCCTTTATTGAAACCATGACAATGCATCCCTTTCCAAGCAAACTCCCGCCACATGCAACTTCTCAAGCTCCGTCAAATGGTTCACCGTAGAATATCACTTCACGTTGTAAACCCATCCATAAGGACCCTCCCCTTCGAAGACATGCATCTTTCGCTTTCTGACCCTCCTCTCAGGTCCAAACACACACTGGACTGCTCTCACCGTGGCCGGTCGATGTGAAAGTACTGATAGGCAGGATCATATTAATCAAGCATTTGAATAGTGTAATATCACACCATCACATAGTATTGTCACCCGTCATCATACATGCATAGTCTTTAAGGCATGAGCTAACATTGCCTATGCAGGGCCCTTGCTCCTCCCCATAGACCTTCTACTCCCCAAGTTGTGTCCCCAATCTCTCGTGAGCCAATCGGGTGCTCTGTCGCCTCTCTTGTTGCCCTCGAAGCTCTCTAAGTGTTCGCCACTCCTCCATGCCTCTTGACTAGGCCCATGTGAGCGCCGTCTCTGAAATTAGACCGCAAAACCGTGAATGGCCTGACGATTGTTCTTCGAAGTCATTTCGGCTCGTTCGGAGCCTGTGGCTCCCCTAGGTTGGTTGCTGGGGGTTGCCAGGCCCTCTGCCCTCCGCCCAGGGGTTTGGGGGCTCCTAGTGTGCTCGTCAGGGGTCGTCGCCCCTCTCCGTTCTCACACAGGGGCGGTGCGGCATCTGGGGGAGTCGTTGAGGATCATTGCCACCACCCAAAGTCTCCACGGGGTGTGGTGGCTCCTGGCGGCCTTGCAGGGGGTCGCCCCCCTGTCGATGTCTCCCAGGGGGGTTGGCGGCTCCTTGCGAACTCTCTGGGGGTCGCCGCCCCTGTCGTTGTGCCCTAAGGGTTCGAGCAGCCCCCTCCGTCTTCGAGAAGCACCCTTTGACGAACTTGACAACATTCTCATTCCCCTTGGCCAAAGCCTGCGCATTTCGCTTTAAATCTGCGATAAGGCCTTCATTATCCCTTAGATATGGGCTCCATGAATTCTTCTTCTCAGATCTGAGGCTTCCACTCAACTCATCCAATTATTTCATCAAGGGTTCCAAGGCCGAACGAAGGTGGATAAGGATTTGGGTGTTGATTTGATTGGAGAGCCTCTCTTCCATTACTAGCATTCTCCAATCAATCGTAGGAAACGTTTCATCCATAGATTTTCTGCGCTCCTCGATGTCGGAAGTAAATTTCCCCCCAAAGATTTCATCTTTCTTGATGTGGGGCATAAGGATTTTGCTCTGATACCAATTTGTTAGGAAATCTAGGGGTTTGAAAGTAGAAAAATCAGATTTTAAATATGTAAGAATGAGAAATATAAGATAATGGTTTCTTTCGAGAGGAAACCAACTCTTCAAGCGTTAGACCAAAGAGATAAAGCTTAACTCTTACTTATCTAGGGTTTTTGGGTAGATATAGGGTTTACTCTTATGATTTTCCACATGAAGACAGTAACTCCACACCAAATACACATATATGACTGATGTGTCCACAATTACAAATATCTCCCTAGAGACGCCAACATTCACAAAAATGTCCAAAAACTTTACAAAAACGTCATTGGATAGTTAGCCCCTCTAGGAATTGCTTTGCGCCGTCTCCTCTGATATGTTAGGATTTCATTATAAACCTAAATAAAAAAAGAACTATATAACGACACGAAAAATTCAAGGTTTAAAATTCTTGGTTTGATCTCGGTATCAAGCGGTAGTTTTTAGTATTAGTATGGTGCATATCAAAATTACTGGGCGATATTTTTTTTTGAAAGTATATGGCTTCAGGTGGTGTTGCTTTATCATAGCCTCGTGTTTGCTTACTTGCAGACATTACCTTCATTAGTACTGCTTTTATGGATTATATCTATCATGCGAGAGATGATCTTACTCTAACTCAATCAATCATTAAACCGTCTTTATAAAAGATATTATCTTAATCAGTTAGCTCGACTTCAATATGCTTTTGTTTAGAGTTACTACGATTTAACCTTATATTATAACGACGAAATGGCCGAATATTGTTTGTCTAGGTGAAACTCTCGATATCGGTCTAACTTGTATCAAACACTACAAATTTGTTTCGTTGTTATATATTGGTATCGACTGATTTCCAAACCTTAATTTTGACTATCAAATGAGGGTTTTCAACCATTTTATGAAATATGTGAAATTCCAACTTTCGGTACTTCAGACCATGATTCTTCACTTTTATTAGTTCTTATTAGTTAGTATCAAAATGATATTGACTGGATTTGATTGAATCATATGGACGTACTTGATATCCAATATGATACAAGCAATACATATCAGAGTCAACCAAGCCATAAAGGGGAAAAAAGAAGAAAAAATGTTGATATAAAAATAGATGAGTATTGTGATGAGCTTGCAATGCTCTTAGTTGAAGTTCACGTATCTCATGCTACCCTAATTTCTCTCACGAAGGAGTTGTTGCTTGGAATCATTTTCATAATTTCTTTCTCTAATTTTTTTCCTAATTTTTTCCTAAGTTAGTGATAAACAAGGCTTTATCCTTGTGAATTTTCTCACAATTTTATTCATAAATTGATGTGAGTTAAACAACCTAATTTATCTTTTCTTCTGCAGTATATTATGGAATTTTTGAATCCATAATTTGGCAATCATGTTAGCTGGTATCAAGATAAGGTTTGAGAACTCGGTCTCACTTTTGGTTTAGACCTTTTTTTGGATAAAAGTTAATTGTTTTGCCATGTTTCATTAGAGTTTCGATGTGTAATCAAAATAGACTTTGTCCATGACCACATGTTATGTCACCATTTCAAGTTATGTGCATATATAGTACCTAGGAATAATATAATATTAACATGTATCATGTTATGCTAAGCTGTTGATAATCATGACAACTCCATTATAGTATTCAATCAGTTAACCCAAATATTAGCCCAAACAAATATCGAAGTCATCAATTTAATATTAAACCTAGATAATAATCGAAGTTATATTACAAATACATCAAATTCCGTTAAATCGGGATTTATTAATTTCATATAGCAGTAAAAATTAAAGGAATATGATTATGGGTGGCAAACTGGCTCGGTCAGGTTTGGGTTGGGTTAGGTTTGACCAGCCTGGAAAAGGACTATACCGAACCTAACCCAAATTGCATGCGGATCAGAGGCTAAATTTCGATGGCCAGTATCTGGCCGGTTTAAGCAGCCTGGGTGGGTCAGGTATGTGCCCTGCATGTGTCATGTTTAGGCCGCGTTTTGGTATAAATTGGTTGAGTTCTCATCGGGTTTGGTACAGGTTCTACAATTTTTTTAAAATTTAAATTTTGCGATGTTGCTGGGAATTGAGCCTTTACTAGCATATTGTCTTTAAAGCAGACTAACACCATCAATCCCATTGCAACCTTTTGTTTAAACTAAAAACTAAATATACATATATTAAAATGGGTAGAATTTGGGTGCATTCGAGTTAATAGCATCAAACTCGGACTTGACCCGCTTCCTATTTGGGTCAAGCTGGTTGACCTGGATGCATCCCAAACCTGGTTATGCCTTTGCCCATACTTGGATAAACGGGACGGGTTCGGTTCGGGATTGAGTCGTTGGGTTGGGTTCAATTTACCGGGTCTAGAGATGATATGATTGGTAACTATGGATATATGATTTCTTTCTTTATCCCTTCATTTTTTGATTCTTTGTAGGTCTTAACATGCTTTGTTTGAAATGTATTGAAAGTTTGGAACTGCCCAAAATTAGCTTAGACATACTATGTTTTGTTTGAACATTGGCGAAATCAAAAGTATGCGTCGGTGTCGGACAATTATTGAGTGAAATCAGGATGAAACATGTGAACCTGTGATGAAACATGAAAAAACTTATTCCTTGATCAGTACATATTGGCTGAGACTTTCTCAAAACTACCCAAAACTACCCAAAACTAGGAAAATATTATTGATCTGATCAATATTTTAAATGTTGCCTACATGTTAGACACATCAGTTGAAATATCGGTAATTTTTCCTTAAAGTTACATGCATTTCTTTTTCAAAGCATGTGATGTTTTAGAGATGATGTCGCCTATATTTTGGTCACGAGCCAATATGTTCGTCGCAATTTTGGCAAAAAAGCGGTTGATTTTTTTTAAAATTAAACATATTACTCAGCACTTATGAATTCTTAGTTTAATGCAGATTATCAAGGTAAGCATACTCTAAACATGCTCTATATGAGTATATATTATTAATATATATTAGATATCTATATAGCATAAATATAAAATGTGTTTTTAGAATCAAATATGACACATTTTTTTGCGTTGATAACTCACTATTCAATGTCATTACATCGTTAAACTTTTTTATAAGTTAGCATATTCTTTTAATTAAATATTATTACGTAAAAAAACATGTTACAATAATGGAAGTTTAAGAAATTGTGACTATTAATTTAAACTGAAAAATTCCTGCTAAAAATGGGACATGATTTTTGTGTTAAAAATTACATTCAAGGACGTCTTTTTAATTAACATTGAAAATTACTGTGAGAGTTAAATTGAATTGCTAATTTACTTCTGGTACGTTGAAGTCATTATATTAACATTATTGTTATTTTCCTATTGTTTTTACCACCTTTTAGTTACGATTCAATTTACAAACTTTCCAATCATGTCAACTTCGTTAAAAGAAAGAAAAGAAAAAAATAATAAGAAAACAAAGGAAAAAATAATTGAATTTGAAAAGAAGGCGGAATGAAGAAATAAAATATAGGATAATGTTACAAATTACTTATACATGCATAAACAAGTAGTTCTCTAATGAAGTCGTCATGGATTATTATAGGAAATTTGCATGTCTCACAACTCTGTAGCGTAGACTTTGGTTATATCTTTGGCAACATTTGTACAAGATGAAACATCTATACTATTAAAATTCCAAGTTTCAATCTATTGGTCAGTCAATATTTTGTTCATTTAAGATTGTTAAAAATGCCCTTGTCCAAAGAATCTTGATAGTTGATTCTCTTTGATGAATCATGGACTTTGATATTCATTATATATATAGTTTGACAATACTTCAACATTAGGAGGAGTGATTGTTGGATAGTTGGCTGCTGTAATACTTGGATTAATGGTCTGCAATTTGAAACATGTTCGTAGCCATTTTGAAACATGTTCACAACCACTATCCTTTTTTGTTTATCTTGTCCTTCCGTTCTATTTTTTATTTCTATTGATTTATTTCATTCCTTTTGTTTTCTCTTCCTTTTGTTCTACTTTTTAATTTCCATATGTTTCTTTCTTTCTGCTCGTTACTTCTTTTTTGCTTTTTTACCCTTTCTAATTTTTTTATTATTCCTTCCTTTTTTCTATTTCATTCACTCATTCTTTTGGTTTGATTTTTTACTTCTGGGATCAAAGCGAACCTTAATAATGTTTTTTATTTTTCAATTTTTTTGAGGCTCTAGCGTTATTTCTTTTTATTTTTATTAAATACATTGCAAAGTAATATTTAGTTGGTAAATCTTGTTTAATTAGATTTGATCAAGCAAATTTAACTTTGTAGTTTTCATGAAGAAATTCCTAATTAGGATTGCATTATTATTTAAGAAACATTATTTGGTTTAGTTTAATTACTTATGAATTCCTAATTTATTTAAAGACCCATCAAACAAGAATCTAATTGTAAGTGGAATATTTGATTACAATCGAGTAATTATTTACGGATTCTTATGTAATTATAAAACCTATTATTTAAAAGTCAAGTAAAGTAATACTCCTTTTGAATAATTAATTAAATATTTTTAATACGCAGGAATCCAGTCTAATTAATTTTTAATCAATTTGTTCTATTAATTTAATCCTTATTTAATTTGTAATTCTTCTCTTAATTATAAAAATCCTTAGTTATAATGATTAGTTAGTTAAAGAATCTTTTGATTAAAATTGAATTATCATCATCATTATCATTAAGCCAATAACTTAGTGGTATAGCACATGGTTGTGTTATAGTAGGTCCTAATTTCAACCCGAGGTTTGATATTTATCGAAAAATATAAAAGCTTTGATTAGTCCAAAACTTATTTCTATATTATTGCTATTATCATTAATATGATGACAATACTGTTATTTTATAGTTTGTTAAATTGCATACATGCATTGCACGTGCCTTTTGGCTAATATAACACAAACAAGCCAATCTTTGTTTAAAGTTTAAACCGAAAAGAAAACTACGATATGAGCTATACAACCTTTTAAATTCTCCAAAAATGGTTGCGTTATTGTAGGTCCTAATTTCAACACGAGGTTTGATTTTTATCGAAAAATATAAAAGCTTTGATTAGTCCAAAACATATTGCTATATTATTGCTATTATCATTAATATGATGACAATACTATTATTTTATAGTTTGTTAAATTGTATACATGCATTGCACGTGCCTTTTGGCTAATATAACACAAACAAGACAATCTTTGTTTAAAGTTAAAACCGAAAAGAAAAAAACGATGAGCTATACAACCTTTTAAATTCTCCAAAAATGATACATAGTTATTCAAATCTCAAATATGATATCTGTTATACAATTGAGGGATTTTTAAAATGGGGTTGCTCACTAGAACGAACGACTTGATAGAAAGACGGTAGTGATTGAATCTTAAGAAATTAATGGATAGGACGAGCATTTGTGAAAATCTGGTGGGAAAATCCTAAAATTTGGGGGAAACTTAATTTTTGGGGAACTAAAATTTTAAATTTTAAGGGAAACTAAATCTTGAGGGAACTGAACTTTGAAAAAAACTAAAATTTTTAGGAGAACTAAATTCTTTGGAGAACTAAATTTTAATTTAATTTTATGGGAAAACTACATTTTGAGGAGAACTTAAAATTTAATTTTGGAGGGGACTAAATTTTAGTTTGAATATTGTTTAAAATTTTTGTCCGAGAAAATATTTTGAATGCGGTTGCAAATTTTTTATGGCGTGAGATTTTGAATGGTTGAAATTTTTCGAGAGAATATTTTGAATGCATCAAGTCATGGGTTATGACTAAAATTTAGGGTAAAACCTAAAATTTTCGGAAAAATACTGAAATTTTGGGAGAAACTAAATCTAGATTGAATTAAATTTTGGAGAATTAAAATTTTAAATTTTAGGGGACTAAATCCAGAGAACTAAATTTTTTGAGGGAAATTAAATTCCTTGGGGAACTAAATTTTAATTTAAAATTTTGTGGGAACTAAATTTGGAGGGAACTCAAGTTTTAAATTTTGAGTGGAACTAAATCTGAGAGGAGCTAAACTTTGGTGGAACTAAAATTTTTGGGGGAACTAACTTCTCTGACGGGAACTAAAATTTGGGTTGAATGTGTTAAATTTTTTTTTTGTTGGGAGGATATTCTAAAGGTGGCTGCAAATTTTTTTAGAGGGGCTTTGGAAAGGTAGCAAATTTTTTTTGGGGAAGATTTTGAATATGGTGAAATTTTTTGGGGAATAGTTTGAAGGCCTCGTGATCTATGATCACGAGTTATGACTAGTAGGTTGATAAAAAAAACCTCTTGTTACATATCCTATCATCACAAGGGTTTTTAAATTCTTGCTATCTGGTTAAATTTCTTGAAAACAAAACATTATTAGATATTTTAGATCCAACATCTCTAATTTCTAAGGGGTGCATGATGCTATAAATTGATGAATTTGTAAGGTGAAAATCAATTGGGCTAATGAGCCCAATGAGATAAACCTTTCTTATTAGCGGATCAAACAAGTTTAATTTAAATGTTTGTACATGTGTATTGAATTGTAATATAGATTTAGTAATGCCAAATTGTGCAATGCACGCTGTATATGCAAAACAACTTTTTAAAATAGCGTTTACCAGGTGCCTTGACGAGATGCCTATGTGATTCTAGACTAGCAGCCATGCCATTTGGCTACTACGTTTAAGTGGTCATTAGTTCTCATCTTATAATTTGTTTAGAGGCTGGCTCTTCTCTTTCATTATCAGGTACATTTTAGGTTTAATTCATGTAAGAGTTCCATTTAATTCTTACTCCTATTTTCTTCTACTTGTATTCTATAATTAGGATTTTTATGAGTGAATCTAGATCGAGGTGTGTGAAAAATATCTACATTTGATTTGTAATTAGATTTATCATGTCTCATCCCTTTTCCCCAACATTTTCTAGAGCATGGTAAGAGATGGAATAAGAATCCTTTAGGCAAACTCCAAAGTCTCCTTTGTGTTGACTTTTGTATGCTCTCTCTGCCTGGTGGATATGCAACTTAAACAGTAAACCGTTACGATTAGTGATAAGCTTTCAATAAATCAATTCTCAATAAAGACTTGTATAGGAATAAACAACAAGAATCTGATGCGGCCCAGCGGCAAGAGGAGGAGGAGGAGGCTAGTAAGGATGGGGGTCCGGTTCAAGGTATTCGGGTCTACCATCGGAGGCGACGACTTGGGTCCAACTTGGACCCGGTCCCAAACTTGTGATTACTCACAAGGGGGGAGGGCAAAGGGGTAATTAGACAATTATTAACCCCTCCCCCAATAAAGGGGCCGGCCGGCCCTAGGGAGTGCGTTATCGAAGATTTGAACAGGGTATTTCTATTCCTAGTTTTCTAGATTAATTCCTAGTTGTTAATTAATTAGTTGTAGCCCTAGATCTATTTTATTCGTAATTAAAATACTAGTTCAGATCTGATCTTCGCTATCAAACCCTAGATTAGTAGTCCACGAGCCATAAAAACCCTACCTTTAATCCCCACAAAAAGCCCTAGTCGCATCAAATTGGTATCAGAGCGGTTTGATCCATGGCAAACACGCGTGCAACGGAGCGGATTGAAATCTTGGAGGGGAAGGTTGAGAGGATTGAAGCCCAAATCAGCAAGGGTTTCATCGACCTAAGGAAGGAGGACGCCGAGACGGCCGCGGAGATCCGGAAGGAGATCAAAGAAAATCAAGAGAAGACGGAGGCCAAGATGGCGGAGATACAAGCAAATCAAGGGAAAACGGATGCAAAACTTTCGGAATTGACGGAGGCCATAGCGGCGTTGACCGCTCATCTTATCCCAAAGGCGGATCCGAGCAAAAAGGAGCCACCTTTGGCGAAGGACAAAGGTAAAAAAGCAATTTTTTTTGAAGAACATCCGGAATTTGACGAAGACGGCGGCTTTGACCAAGAAGATAACACGTGGGGGACCCATCAAGACCGCGCGCCGCCGCGCCGTGACGAACAAATGACCGGGGGTGTTTTTCCGACTCATCGACAACCCCCGGCCACCCCCACTTGGCCGCCGGCCCCCCAAAACAATCCTGGGGGTCGGCGAACCTCAATGGGGGCGGCGGAGGGCCGCCGGGGGCTTGGGAGGGGCGGGCGAACCTGCCGCCCCCCGGCGGCCTCGGCAGGCCCTGCTGCCGCCGCCTGGGGCCCGCCGGCCCAATTCCAGGGCCGGCCGGCCCAGGCGGCGGCCTGGGGGGCCTCGGCCGACCCCAGGTGGGGGACCCGAGGCCCACCTGAACACTGGGGGGGCCCACCGACCCCCCCAGGATGCCCGACAGCAGCTTTCGACGATGGTTCGGCCTCCGGGAGGCCCGCCCGAGGTCCGTGGAGCTCAGTTTGGGGGATTTCAGCCCTTTGGAGGACCTGGCGGAGGATTTCAGCAGAATGGCAGCCACCAGCAGACCACAGGGGGGCCACCGATTCAGCCCCCACCCTTTGGGGGAGTTACAGGAGACTGGAGAGCGCACCAGGACCCCCCAGGAGGCCACCAGACGGAGTTTGGGTACCCTCCAGGAGACTGGCAGGGACATGGAGCAGGGGTAGGTTACCGTGAGCGGGCTGAGGCTTACATTCCAGACAGGCGACATGGATATCAGCCCAGGGGAGGTTTCCAGCCGCAGGAGAGAGGGGGATTTGCGGGCGAGAGGCGTCTGAGGAAGCTGGAGGTGCCTGTGTTTGAGGGAGGCGACCCAGACGACTGGCTGTACCGGGTGGAGAGGTACTTGGAGGTGTCCGCTGTACCAGGGGAGGATTGGCTGCGGGCCATAGGGGTCTGTCTGGAGGGAGAGGCTTTGGGTTGGTTCCGTTGGACCGATCAGCAGCAGCCTTTTCAGACCTGGGCTGAGTTTACGACGCTCTTGACGGAGCGATTCGGCGGAGGTCCGGCTGGCGGCGTGTTCGAGAGACTGTACTCTCTGAAGCAGGAGGGGAGCGTGGGTGATTACATCAAGAAGTTCGAGTCGCTCTGCCACCGAGTTCGGGGAGTCTCTGAGGAGTCTCTAGAGGGCTGTTTCATGAAGGGACTGAAGCCCACGGTGCGGTCGGGGCTGAGGCAGTTCGAGCCCGTTGGGTTGCGGGGAATGATGACACTGGCCAGGAAGGTAGAGGATCACTAGGATGCAGAGCGGAGGGCCCGCGGGACGTGGGGAGGGGCCACATACCGGAGTCAGGCGGCTACTGCAGGCCAGAGGGCAGCACCTACTACAGGGACCACCCCAGGGCAGGGGGTGACGGCCGCAGCTGGGAGCGGTACTGACAGGAGGCAGGAGCCCCGTGGTGGGGGGCAGGTGCGTAGGATGACAGATGCTGAGATACGGGAGAAGCGGTTGAAGGGGCTGTGCTTCAGATGCGATTAGAAGTTCACCCCCGGACACCGATGCGCCGCTCGGACTCTCCAGATATTGATAGCTGGCGACGAGGAGGGAGAGGACGAGGTCATCACCCTAGAGGCAGGAGAGGACGAGGAGGAGATGGAGCATCAGCACTTAGACCTTGCAGAGGTGTCCCTCAATTCCGTGGTGGGGTTCACACCGAACCACACCATGAAATTGGTGGGACAGGTGGGTAGCCAGGAGGTGATAGTTTTGATCGACAGTGGGGCCACCCACAATTTCATTTCCAGCAGACTGGCAGAGGCACATGGTTTGCAGATGAGCGGCACTGGGAGGTATGGAGTGATGCTCGGCACGGGACAGGTGACCCATAGCACTGGTGTCTGTCGCGGGGTGGTTGTGGCAGTTCAGGGAGAGCAGATCGTCGCCGATTTCCTGCCCTTGGAGCTGGGCAGTACAGACGTCATCCTAGGGATGAAGTGGTTACAGACCCTCGGGGAGACCAGGACCAATTGGAAGCTGCTGAGGATGGAGTATCAGCACGAGGGAGGACAGTAGTGTTACAGGGGGACCCCAGCCTCTGTCGTTCCCTGGTGTCGTACAAGGCCATGTCCAGAGCTATCCACACCGCAGGAGGGGGATACTTGGTGGAGCTACAGGCAGTGACAGCGTCGGTACAGAGTGAGGACACCCCACAGACAGTAGCACCGGTGGTCGAGGAGCTGTTGGCACAGTTTGAGGAGGTCTTCCAGACACCGCAGGGGCTGCCACCCCACAGAGATCATGAGCACGCCATTGTTTTGAGAGAGGGCGTGTCTCCCATTAGTGTGCGGCCTTACAGGTATCCTCAGGTACAGAAGGATGAGATAGAGCGGTTGGTGGAGGAGATGCTGCAGGCAGGGGTGATACAACCCAGCACTAGCCCTTTTTCTAGCCCAGTACTGTTGGTGAAGAAGAAGGATGACAGCTGGAGATTCTGCGTGGATTACAGGGCCCTCAATAAGGAAACCGTGGCAGATAAATTTCCCATCCCTGTGATAGATGAGCTTTTGGATGAACTCCATGGGGCAGCTTATTTTTCCAAAATTGATCTGAAGTCGGGTTACCACCAGATACGGATGAGGGCAGCCGACGTGCCAAAGACCGCATTTAGGACTCACGAGGGGCATTATGAGTTCCTAGTCATGCCATTCGGCTTGACGAATGCACCGGCGACATTCCAGGCTTTGATGAACAAGGTCTTCCGGCCTTTTCTGAGGAGGTTCGTGTTGGTCTTCTTTGATGACATATTGGTTTACAGCCGCAGTATGGAGGAGCACGTGGGACATCTGAGGGCAGTATTGCACGAGCTACAGGAGCAGCAGCTCTGTGCGAATAAGAAGAAGTGTCTGTTCGGCCAGCCACAGGTGGAGTACTTGGGCCACGTGGTATCAGCAGAGGGAGTGGCAGCCGACAGGACCAAGATTGCTGCCATGTTAGATTGGCCTGTCCCCTCTACCTTACGGGGACTGCGCGGTTTTCTGGGGTTGACAGGGTATTACAGGAAGTTTGTCCAGGGATATAGCACGATTGCTTGGCCTCTCACCGAGCAACTGAAAAAAGACAACTTCCACTGGAGCGAGGAGGCTACCAGGGCATTTGAGGCCCTGAAGCAGGCGATGACGTCGGTGCCAGTTTTGGGGCTTCCAGATTTCAGCGGACTTTTTGTGATAGACACCGACGTATCAGGGTATGGCCTAGGGGCAGTTTTGATGCAGGACCAGAGGCCCATTGCTTTCTTTAGTCAGACCCTGTCAGCACGGGCGAGGCAGAAGTCAGTTTATGAGAGGGAGCTGATGGCGATTGTACTTGCTATTCAGAAGTGGCGGCCCTACCTGTTGGGTAGAAAGTTCGTAGTGCGGACCGACCAGCGAAGTCTGAAGTACTTATTGGAGCAGCGTATGGTTACCGAGGAGCATCAGAGATGGCTCTCCAAGCTGGTGCACTTTACATTCGAGATACAGTACCGCCCAGGCCTGGAGAACAAGGCGGCTGACGCCCTGTCACGTCGCGAGGAGATTGCGGTGGTAGCGGCCATATCCGCACCCGTCCTGTTGGATTGGGAGCCCTTGAGTAGGGAGATAGAGGCTGATGCTGATTTGACGAGGATCCGTGAGGCACTGCAGCAGGGGTCCTCGGACTTCCAGGGATACAGCATGGAGGGACAGAGGGTGCTATACCACGGCCGGCTTGTGATTCCAGGGGGTCCGCCCACATCCCCATGATTTTTCAGGAGTTCCACGGCAGCGCCATTGGGGGGCACTCCGGGGTACATCAGACTTACCGACGGATGGCGAGGGAGTTATATTGGCCTGGGATGAAGAAGGACATTGCCCAGCGGATAGCAGAATGTGACGTGTGCCAGCGTCACAAATATTTGGCAATGGCACCAGCAGGACTTTTACAGCCATTGGCCTTGCCAGAGCGCGTATGGGAGGATATCAGTATGGATTTCATTGAGGGGTTGCCGCGATCAGAGGGGTACAGTTCCATATTAGTGGTGGTCGATCGGCTCAGCAAGTACGCCCATTTTATACCTCTCAGACACCCATACACTGCAGTTACGGTGGCAGCAGCATTTATGAAGGAGGTGGTTCGCCTGCACGGGTTTCCGGGCTCCATAGTGTCAGATCGGGACAAGGTGTTCATCAGCAGCTTTTGGAAGGAGTTATTTAAGGTGCAGGGGACCCAGCTACGGAGAAGCACGGCCTATCACCCGCAGACAGATGGACAGACGGAGGTGGTGAATAGGAGTGTTGAGACATACCTGAGATGCTTCGCGTCAGAGTCGCCGAGACAGTGGGCCAGGTGGTTAGCATGGGCCGAATACTGGTACAACACATCGTACCATTCAGCAGCACAGAGCACCCCATTCCGGATCCTCTATGGCCGTGACCCCCCACAGTTGATACATTACAGCAGAGGCGCTACGCCGGTGTCCCAGGTAGAGGAGCACTTGACTGAGAGGGATAGGTACTTGGAGGAGCTGAAGAAACATTTGTTGAGGGCCCAGCAGATCATGAAGACCAAGGCAGATGCACACCGGCGAGATGAGCAGTTTGAGGTGGGGGACCGCGTGTACCTGAAGCTCTGACCTTACCGGCAGAGGACCTTGGCTCATCGGAGCAATGAGAAGCTAGCGGCCCGTTACTATGGCCCTTTCGAGGTGACCGCTCAGATCGGGAAGGTGGCCTATAGACTGCAGTTACCCACCACGTCGACCATTCACCCGGTGTTCCACATTTCACAGTTGCGACGTGCCATCGGAAATCATACTCTGTCACCCACTCTCCCACCCACTTTGACAGATGACATGGAGGTGCTCCTGGAGCCTCAGGAGTTGACAGGTATTCGGCAGACCGCAGGCGGGGTTCAGGAGGTGAGAATTCGTTGGCGGGGCCTACCCGATTACAATGCTACTTGGGAGGCTGCTTCAGTGATCCGCGACCAGTTTCCAGATTTCCACCTTGAGGACAAGGTGGCACTTTTGGGGGGGAGTAATGATGCGGCCCAGCGGCAAGAGGAGGAGGAGGCTAGTAAGGATGGGGGTCCGGTTCAAGGTATTCGGGTCTACCATCGGAGGCGACGACTTGGGTCCAACTTGGACCCGGTCCCAAACTTGTGATTACTCACAAGGGGGGAGGGCAAAGGGGTAATTAGACAATTATTAACCCCTCCCCCAATAAAGGGGCCGGCCGGCCCTAGGGAGTGCGTTATCGAAGATTTGAACAAGGTATTTCTATTCCTAGTTTTCTAGATTAATTCCTAGTTGTTAATTAATTAGTTGTAGCCCTAGATCTATTTTATTCGTAATTAAAATACTAGTTCAGATCTGATCTTCGCTATCAAACCCTAGATTAGTAGTCCACGAGCCATAAAAACCCTACCTTTAATCCCCACAAAAAGCCCTAGTCGCATCAGAATCATCACAATATAAAAGTAAAGTGAACAAGGTAAACAAATCAAACGCAAGCATAAGGAAGTTATTATGGTTCGGTTTTCCAGACATAGTCCAGTTACTAAGCTCACTACTTAAGATTTCCACTAATATTGTACAAACCATAAGAGTTACAACCTCCTAACTTGACAAGTACCATTGTCAATTGTAAATCCTAATCCCAACACACAGATTGAAAAAGCATCATTCTCTAAATTGAGAGTGCAACCATCTCACAACCGATACAAAACTTGAAAGAGCAAGATTACAAACTCCTTTAGCCTTGAAGAATTTGTGCACTCGAATATAGAAGTGGCTATGGGAGAGAGTTTCTATTCTAGAGATTTGATATTGGGAGAATATAAACTAAGATTCAAAGAGATAAGAAGTGAAAGCACAAGGACAAAATGAGATTGTTTGATTGTTTTTCTTCTTTATTTTCTTGTAACAATAACTAATAAATAATCCTTATTTATAGAAGGAAAATTCTATGAAAGAGAATATCCAAAATGCCCTCTATAATGGCTAGAAATGGCTAGTTTATCAAAGTCAAACTCAGCCAACAGTTAATTCATTAGTAAACCAATGTACAACCATTAGTCCACTAGTGTTTGTTGTTAGTCGACTAATGATTCTTCATTGGTCGACTAATTTGAGCAGTCAATGTTTCTGCCGTGTATTAGTCGACTAATGCCAATGTGTTGGTCGACTAATAAGGGTAAAACATACCAAGGGTAAAAACATACCATTTAATTATGAAACCTATGGGTTTTGTTACGAATTAATTTCATATTAATTAAGTCTTTTCTAGGGGTTCTTGTGTGTGGTGCATGTTCCAGACTTTACATAAACTACTATGACAAAAATAAAGATTACATGTATCATACAAATCTTCAACTTGATGTTGATTGATGTTGCTTTTTGTTCCATATCCTTTGTCATAGAAGTCTTCAAGTTATCTTGCCTTATGCGCACCATCTGTCAAGCACGTTGCTATGGGTTAGTGCCTTGTCTTCCACAAATGAGCTTTTGACCTTTAACCTTTGCTAACAGCTGCACAAATACGAGTGCAAGTATTATGTTTGATCATCATCAAAATATATATTGAGGGATTCCAATATCAAACATTCTTCATCTTTTTGATGACGACAAACATTAATAAATCAAAGTTAAAAAATTAAATATTTAAACACTTTAGGATCGAACAATTTTAATATATATAGAAAACACAGAAACACACACACACACATTTTGACTTTATGCATACTCCATATGACTTGATGCTTCCCCTTTTAATTTTGATGCATGCCTTCAAGCATTTCCCCCTTTGGCATTACCAAAAAGATGGAAGTTCAAAAAATCTAATACTAAGCGTTGGTATCATAGTACCATTTTAGGAAGTTACATCAATTTGAATTCTTTCCCTTTTTGTGAGTACCTAAGAAATGATATAAGTAATACCATAAACTGAAAATATTTTAATCTGTATTAGTTTACTAGTCAAGACTCATTAGTCGGTTAATCTGTCCGTTGGTCGACTAGCAAGTGTGCAATGGTCAAATAATGACAACATTAGAGAAATATATGTTAGTTTTCAGTAAGGTTATTAACGTGCTATTTTGAATTTTTTATTACTTAAACTTTCTTGTTTTTTCTATGATAAAAGTGATTTCATTTTTAATGTTCTTAATATTCTTAATTTCTTATAAGGTACCTAAAGGATAAACATTAGTGTTATTGGTACCTTGTTACATTGTGTTCTTTAAATTTTAATTATTAGGAACTCAAAAATCCATTTTGGATCTGTTTTCCTTTAGTGCACATATAAATAGTTTCTTGAATAATGCATCATTTTTATGAAATTTTTGATATATATGTAATTTTGTCAAAATTACATGTATAATTTGTTATCCATATAGAATTCATATGTTTTTAAATAAGATGTACTTTTTGTGGTTTGTTATAATGATTAAGATGCTTTCTTTTGTGAATGACTTGCATGTCTATTATATATGTAAGCATTATTTGTTTTGGCTTGTTTATACAAATTATTTCTAACATATTTCTTTTGATTGTTATAACCTAATTCAACTTTAGTATTAGGAACATATTGATTAGAAAGAATTTTGTTTAAATTCTCTTTACCCTTGCTGAATTTATCAACATTTTAGCGATTTCCACATATTTTAATTTAATACAAGCAATATTTCTATCTAGCTCTTCTATCTTAATATTCAAATTATTACATTCATTCTTGAGCAAAATATTTTCTTCTTTTTATTTGTATTTTCTATGATTAAGTTATCATTAATAGCTTGAGTATCATCTAGCGTAGATAACGTACTACTATGCTCATTTGTTAATGATACATGTTCATTTTTCAATGCTTCATATATGTCATTTAATTTTTTATATTTATCAAATAGTTCATTGATAGCTTCTAATAAATCATCAGAATTAGAATCTGAGGTTATCTCTTGTGCCATGCAACACATACATGTATGTTTGGGTTGTTCATCATCTTTGTTTGATGAGAACTCTTTATGTGCTTCTTCAAGCGTGCGTTATATTTGATTTGCCGAGATATAGCTCCTGACACGATTGAAATATTGTCATCCAAAACACAATAAGATGTTCATTACCGTTGAGTTTGGGGTTGTCGTAGCTCTCTCTTCATTTGTCCAATGTGAGGAGGGAGTGGTAGGTTCGCTACATGTTATCTCCACAAATTCCACATGGCATAGTGTAGGTTGTTGATGCCATCTTATAATCTGCTCTAATACCAAATATTGGATCTTGATATCATTAAGAGGTTGATGCCCTTGGCTTCGATACCAAATATAATGTTCTTGTTTGGTGAATGTGCATGTAAACACTACATAGTTATGATTAGTGATAAGTTTCTATCAAACCAATTATCAACAAAAACTTGCAGCAGAATAAATAACGAGAATAATCACAATATAAAAGTAAAGCAAGATAAGCAAACCAAACACAAACATACGTTATCTTGGTTTGGTCTCTCAGACATGGTCTAGCCTATAAGCTCATAGCTTGAGATTTTCACTAACACCTTACAAACCACAATAGTTACAACCTCGCAACTTGACAAATACCATTACCAATTGCAAACCTTAATCTCAACATTTTGAGACCGAAAAATCAACACTTTAATCTGAGAGTGCAACCACCTCACAACCGAGGCAAAACTTGAAGGAGCAAGATTACAAACTCATCTAGCCTTGAAGAATTTGTGCGCTTGAATATGGAAGTGGCTATTGTACAAGGTTTCTATTTTAGAGATTTGATCTTGGGAGAATAGAAACTAGGGCTTAAAGAGATAAGTGAAATCACAAGCACAATAGAAAAATGTGATTGCATGGTTGTTTCTCTATTTTCTTGTACAAATAACTTAGAAATAATCTCTATTTATAGAGGGAATATTTTATGAAAGAGAATGTCCAAAACACCATTTTAAACGGCTAGAAACGACTAGTTTCTTAAAGTCGAACTCCGTCAACGGCTAGTTTATTAATTGACAAGTGTACAATCATTTGTTCACTAATGCTTTGTTAGTCGATTAATGGTTTTTCATTGGTCGACTAATCTGAGTAGCTAATGTTTCTGTCGTGTATTAGTCGACTAATGCCATTTAATTATGAAACCTAGGGGGTTGATACGGATTAATTCCATATTAATTCGAAGTTTTTTCTAGGGTTTCTTGTCTGGTGCATCTTCAAGACTCTACATAAACTACTGACAAAAATAAAGATTACATCAAGTATACAAATCTTCATCTTGATCTTGATTGATGTTGTCTTTTTGCTCCATGTCCATTGTCATAGAAGTCTTCAAGTCATATTGCCGTGTGCACCATGTGTCAAGCTCGTTGCTATGTGTTAAGTCTTATCATCCACAATTGAGCCTTTGATCTTTGACCTTTTTTAACAGCTGCACAAACACATTAATGCAAGCATTATGTTTGGTCATCATCAAAACATATATGTGAGATTTCAATAACCAACTTTATCATGTATGTCTCATCACCCTTCCATAACTTTCTCTAGAGCCTGGTAAGAGATGGAATAAAAACCATTCATGTAAACTCCAAAGTCTCCTTTGTGTTGACTTTTTATAGGATTCTTTCATCCTATCTTCATATTTTGACTTATAATATTCTTTTTCTCTATTACAGTTTTTTCCTTATTTTCTCTAAGTTTTTACGATTTCCCATATTTTCTTCCTTTATGTTATGATTTACTTTTTTCTTTGTTTTCCATTCTTGCTTGCTTTCTTGTTTATATGTTTCTCCTTTGTGCTGTCTTTCTATTTTGTTCCATTCTTCCACTCACTGTTTCTCGAGTTTTTTCTATTATTTGATTTTGTGCTCTTTATGTAATTTTGGGTTCAAAACATTATTTTTGTCCTGTAATTTTCAGTTTTAAAATAATAAAACTTGTAAAAATCTTGCAAATATTGTATACCTGTATATAGTTTTGTTTTAAATATGTCATAAAGTTCTCACATCATGTTAAGGTCATTATAAACATCAATCTATTTTTTTATTCATCTTGTGCTTTGCATGCCGGGACATGAAAATAAACCAGAAATAAAAAATCCATTACAGCAAAAAAAAACATCATTGAAATTTTGTAAATTGAAGCAATTATAGAGATATATGCATTATGTTTTCCTTGTTACAAGTTATCTTAGACGATGCGAAAATGTTTAAATAATTACGAATGGCACAACTCTTGATTGATCTCTTAATACCTCAATTCTACAAATAGTACAGACTATTTACCCAAAGATAAACTGCTGTTAAATGTTTATGCTTCAAATCCCGTGCAAAGGTAAAATGTCACAATGTACACAATGTTAGGTAAGCCAGAATTAAATGTTTATGAAACTATCGACATGAAATAATATCATTGTATGGCTAAACTGTTGGCCCTGAGTGGCCGCCTAGGCGCTTAAGCGCTTAGCCTAGATGGTCGCTTTGCTTTTTTCTCTCACACTTTTAGATATTGGTACAAAATACTATAATGCATGCCAATTCTTTCGAACAATATATTTTTAGTTTTTAGCATCTATCTCACGACATGTTCTAGGTTACCCTCAACTGTCCACAATGAATTTAAGTGCCATCGATCTACCATTGGATCATCAAATGCTACATTTTTTTTGCGCTGAGGTCACATTATGGGGTTAAATACCATATGCATGGTTATAAAATCAGACCACATTTGGACTCAATGAGTTGAGCTTTTGGAAATCACACTAATTTCTGTTTTGTTTATATTTTATAGCACAAGTGTTCATGTAACTTTCAACTTAGATTTCAGACTATTGACAAATATGTGAGTATAATGGAGAATTGTTTTCATATAAAATTATAGAAAATACACAGTTTTTGCAGGAAAATTTTAATTAACATAATAGTAACTCATGCACGTTTATAGGAAGGTCATACACACATAATTCATGATTTAGTCAAGTTTTTCATGGAAAAGTACTAGCATAAATGTATCAAATATGAACAATTATTAACCATAATATTAGAAAACAACTAGTGAGGTAGAAGTGTACACAGAGTTCAGCACTGAAGAACCTATACTTGCACGCATGTTGTCAGACACGACAATTATCCAAGCTCCACACACTAGTACACTATGACGCAACCACATGTATATTTCTTTTGCATGTATGCTTGTGCCTCATATAATATATTCATTGGGTTTATATTCAAATAAAACAGATCTTTAATGTTACTAGAACAATCTATAAAATAATAATTGTTGTTAAAAGAGGGGTGATGGACACACGTCATGTCCAGATGTGTTGTAAATGGAATTTTTTGGTCTCACATTCTTTACATACCATAGATAGGAACTCCACCCTAATAGTCCAATTTTTTCCCCTTACAACCAACAGCACGATCTTTCGGTAATTATACAGAACAAGTCAACAACTAAACAATCCTCAACTAAAATCTTCAAAATCAAGAGTCGTGAACTAAACTTGAAGTAAATTCTTTGAAACATAAATAAGAAGTATAATATTATTTTGAATAAATTTTAGGATTTGTTTTCGGGATTTCAAAATAGGCTTGAGTAGCGTCCACTTAAGTCAATTTCTACACAACTGCATTGAGTATATGGCAACCGTAGTAGAAAATATGGTCCATTGGATGTGATCCAATGCAATTTAATGACTTAAAATAAGATTTCAAATGATTTCGGTATGTTTTACTCACACATCAATTGACAACAAATTAGTAATGTTATGACAATTTTATGAGCGAGGAGGACATTGGCCGGGGATGGCCCACTTCCCAGCCCTAGAAATATAAATAAGTAATGTATTAGTAAATCTCACAAAGGTTATCTGCGTTAGTTCTCATGATGAGGACATGAGAAACAATAAATCACTTATTCTCTTGTGGGCAGATATAATTAGCATTGTTTTATTTTGGAGAAAGGTAATTAGTATTCGCCGAGTAAAAATTACATACGCCCATGACATTATTCAAACAAAAATCCAACTGTTAACTTTGAAGCTTTATATTATAATCCAATTGATTTTCTCCATCAAAATTGTTTTCTGCTGATGGTGTACTTCACTGTTAAACAAAACAATTGTGATCAATAGGCCTGTTTGAAATGAAAAATGTAACAATTGTCCGCTCCAATATGAACTCATCCTGAAGCTGTAAGAAAGATACATTTCTAACCGTAAATATGAAAGTAACAGCAGCATATGATTTTGAATCTGAACCCCACACCAACCACTGGACAATCACAACTGCGGCTATTCCATAGGCATTCCACCATCTTAACGTATTGTATGTATATGTTCACAGGGGCGAAACATCACCGTGAAGCTTGCGGACACCAAGAACAAAACTATGCAAGGACAGCTCATAGCAACAGTGGTTCCAACACCCCTTTCTGTTCCAGCTGGATATCCACAGCCGGGGAAGGCCGCCACACCACTGACATATTCTCCTTATCCGCAGCCTTTATCAGCACACCCTTCTTCATATCCAACTGCACCAACCCAATACACACCTTACACACACATCCCATATACAATGGAGAAGGTATTGCCTGAAGCTTCACCCGCTGGAGTTGCTGGATATCCGTATTATATCACAAAACCGTAGAGCATGTATTTCAGAGGTAACTTTGTGGTTCAATCTTGTAACAATGGTTAGATTTAATTAAGCTAAATAGCTGTCTTTATTATGGAGTTACGATGAATGAGTCATATGGACTGAAACCCCGCAGCAGTCTTAGAATTGAACCAATCTAGGTGCCAGTGGGATATTGGCTTCTTATAGGATGACAATTTTGTCTGCAAAAGTGTAGGAAATTAAGCCATAATCCCGCCAAGCATGCCTTTTCAGTTTCGTATCAGCCGTGGTAAGTGTGGATACTGATTGTGAGAAACATGAATAAACAGATTTGACCTCTTTCTGATGAAGCCTTCCACATTTCTAGTTACTTTCTTTTGGTTCAATTGTTCAAAGAGATTTTACCTTTGAACCGTATATAGTTTTATGCTTTCTATGTATCGCAGTAGAAGAGGGGTATAATGAACTCTTAGTTTTAAGCGATAACGGGGTAAATGAGTTGTAACCTTTCTCGGTTTGCTGAGTGACATCAGTAAAGGTCTTGGTATTACAGAAAGATGCGTTCCATGGATGCAAATTTGTCATATGATATTGAATTTTATGAGCTTTGATATCAAGAGCATGAAGTCGAACTGATTGAAATTTTGGTTATTTTGCTGAACTAAGCTGAATGTGAGTCCGTTACCCTGAACTGGACCAAAGTTTGTTATTTGTTTGCATACACATTTGATGTTCTATTAGGGCATTTGCCTTGCACGTATTTTTTAAACTAAAGGTGTGATAAATGAAGCTGCTTGTGCATTCGATTAATAGAAGAAGAACAAGTTAAAGCAATGCATGAATTTTCATATTATTACAGTGAAATATTATAGAAGCTAATGCTTTAAGAACCAGTACACCATACTGCTTACATATTTATAAATCTAAACAAATCTGTATAAAAGAAGTAGCAATAAAAGAATGGGTAGATGGGCTGTTGGAAAGCCATCTTGGTGCCATTGTTTGGGATATTCTTCCTCTCTTGTTGATGTGTTTCTGTCCGTGGACAAGGCATGTAAATCTTCTTCGGAAAGGCAGAGAGGGTGCCATGGTGTCTGATCGCCATGGACGGAAGGATTGTTTTGGACTGAGGTTTACTCTATCCAAGTTGATGGTGATCAGAGGTGATCAGGGGGTCGAGATACCCTTCGCTGGAATGGCTCTCTGCTTGGCGTTGAAGATGACAGACCTCCATACTTGGCTTCGTCCGAGCTGGGGGGGGGGGGGGGGGGGGGGGGGGGGGGGGGGGGGGGGGGGGGGGGGGGGGTTACGGATCGAAGTGTCCTGCACCGTCCACGACTGTCGGATCCAAGAGTGGAGAAGAAGTGGTGAGATCTGGTGTCTGCTTAAACCTAGGTTTCTCCCCCTTTATTTCTGTCATGCTCGTTGCAGGTGTCTAGGTTGTGGTGCGAAGTGTTTGGCCTGGGTGAGCCAGAGACTCGGAATCTCTTGGCCACCTCAGTCGTCTGGAGCGGGTCGGTCAAATGGCTATTGCAAATAGTCCTCTCGCAAGGGTGCTCCGCAACTACTGGTTCGACACCGATCTCGTCGATTTGATTTTCCAGCTGTGAACTCGGACTTCATGTGGGATGTCGGATTATTCTGTATGTGGCCCATCCATAGAACGCATATGCTAAGGAGCGAGCTTCTGGGGGCATATCGGGAAATGGGTCCCGCTGAAGAGCTGGCTTCAGTGTTGCTCTGCGACGTAGTCGTGCTTCTTCGTCGAAAGGCTCGATCTTTGTAAAAGGATGAATATGATTGTGGTGGCTGAATTCACCCTTTATATTCTGCTTCTCTGATGCACGAGCCTCGAGTCCTTACTTAAGAGACTACTAATTGAAATTACCGTATACCATGGGACACTGCTTGCTGAATGCCGGATGTTAAGCACATACTGGCCCCTTGGTCTCTTGAGCATGAGTTGTGCTGAGAATCTTGAGGGCGGGACGGCTCATTCGCTTGATGGCCTAAGGAGCCGAAGGCTAGCTGTGATGGAAATCTACAGTCATAGCGGCCTAGGTGTTCGCTCCGAAAGGTCGCTGATGTCGGACCAGGAGGGGTCCCAACCCGAGTTGGAAACTCTTGCTGAAGCAAAGAAAGGTTGATGTTGGAATTTGCCCTGCCGGATGCTGAGGTCGGGTCCGTAGGGGCCCCAGTTTGAGCTGGGGGCTTTTCGAAAGACAACACGATTGGGGGGCTGGCCCCGACCCATGCTGCTTAGGAATATGCCATTGTGGCTGACCCAGTACACATCTGGAGTTCGGCCGAGTGGGTCTGTCGACCCGGCCAGAAGGCCTGCCCTGAGTGATGGGTCACATCGAGAGCTCGGGCGCCCCGATTCTTGAGGCTGTTCCCAGGTGTCTGCCATTGAGGTTATCCTTGTGGAGCGTATATGCCGAGAAGTCGATCTGCAGGTGTAATCGTTGGGATCGTCCTTGTAGAGCAGAGTCCGTTTGAGAGTCGACAGTGTGTGTAATCGCATAGGTCGTCCCTGTGAAGCATAACTGTAAGGAGCCGACCTGCATGGAGGTGGTCCTTGTGAAGCATAGCTGTTTAGGGATCCAACTGTGGGTGTAGCCGCGCAGGCTATCCTCGTCTGGCGTAACTCTTAATGGAGCAGACCACGTGGGGATCCACTGAGGTCTCTCTATGGAGAGTGGCTCTTAAAAAGATCGAATTTAGGGTAGTCCCCAGGGACATGAAACCAGATTTTGGATATTGAAGAGGATGAGATCTGATGGAGAGGAACAACCCTAGCATGAGCTGGTGGTCTCGTTGATTTGAGGTTGAAGGAGACCTGCCCGGAGATGCTGGTTTGAGAGCCTACACAACATGTGTTGTTACAAGGCCCTCTTTCTAGCGCCAACTGTGTTGAGTATTGGACTCTCCACCTTGATTTTGATGATGATCAAACACAAATCATTGTGACTAACTTTTGTGATTGCAGTTAGCTAAAAAGTCACCAATTAGATTCAAGAAGATCAAAAGTGACTACACGTGTTGATTCAAGTGGAGGACTTGGTAGATCAACAAAGGTGAAGCATTGGCTTGATGAACTCAAAGGCTATTTCAACCTCAAGCCAATGGCATCAACAAATGAATGGAGATTCAATCCAAAGAGAAGAAAGGAATGGATGAGTCAAAAGCTTCGAAGACTATGACGTTGAAGATATTCAAGTCATTCAACCAAAAGACTCAAGTCCATGAAGAATGATGGAGATCGTCGCCAAAGTAATTTGTTCATCTCAAGCGACGTCCCAAGACTTCCTCAGAACGCGTGATCGTTGTGCCTGGAGCTTCGTTGAAGCTCAAGGAGTATTCATGAAGTCAAGGGATTTGGATTCTTCATGTTGAAGCTTCGAAGACGGGTCATCATGTTATTTATATTGTCTTCTAGCTTCAGTTTAGTAGAATGTTAAGCCTTGAGTAGTACTTGCCTAGAAATCTTCATAACTTTCATATCGTATCTCTAGGATTGCCTTAGAAGCCATTAGAAACTTTCCCGTAGCCTATCGTTTCATTTCACGGCTTCAAATGCATCTTAGTTGGTTCAAGAAGAAGAACCAACCGACTAGATGACGATCTAATCGGTTTGGAATCCTTCTTGAACCGACGAGATATCCTAGCTTGATTCAGCCCATTTACTGTTGGTCAATTAGTCGGTCCAAGAAGGTTCACCGACCGACTAGATGACGATTTAGTCGGTTGGAAATCCTTCTCAGACCGACTAGTTATCCTAATCAATTCAAGACCATTTGTTGACCAGTTAGTCGGTCCAAGAAGGTTCACCGACCGACTAAATGACGATCTAGTCGGTTGGTGTCTCTTCTCAGACCGACTAGTTTTCCTTGTGAAATTCGACCTTTGTACTGTTGACCAGTTAGTTAGTTCAAGAAGGATGGTTAATCGATTAAAAGCCAATCTAGTCGGTCCAAGAAGGTTCACTGACCGACTAGTTGTCAATCTAGCCGGTTGATGATCCTTCTTAGACCGACTAGTTCTTACCCATGATTTCACCATTTTCTCTGTCAACCATCTAGTCGGTCCAAGAAGGTTCACCGACCGACTAGTTGCAAAACTAATCGGTCAGTGATCCTTCTTAGACCGATTAAGCAGCTTCAGAAATAGATCCGTTGGGCATTTAATGCCACGATTTTTGTGACCGTTTTCTCTCTTCCATATATAAGTTTGAGTGCTTCTATCCAGAGATCCAAGGCTGAAATTAGAGACATTTTCACATCTAAGAGAAGAGCCATTCAACTCCATTTCTAAGCTCTCTCTTCTCACAATAATCTCTCCCTCACTCTTTGAGCCCTAAAATCCTCAAGAGAGATTCTCATTTTTTGTGAGCTTCTCAAGCTAAGAGCTTGAATCCAAGTCACCAACTTCTCCCTAGCCATCTATTGCTGCTCATCTTGGTGGAGCTAGGGTTTGGTGATATCATCTTCCTCAAAATCCTTTCTTACCCTATATTGGTGAGTATTTCTCAAGGCATAGGATTTTGTGGTAAGAAGTTTTATATTGCATTCTTTATACTTCATATTTGTTGTATACTCACGGTGGTGAGAGGATTGGCTTGATCCCAAGTTGTGGGAGTCAAGGTTTCTCTTTGCTCTCGGTTTGTGAGAGTGTGCTTAGTCCCATGTTGTGGGATTAAGGTCTTTGCGTGTTCCCGGTTTGTGGGATACACGGACATCGATTGTAGGTCGATTGCACTTGTGGGGTTTCTGCAAGTGGGCTAAAGGAAATCTCTAGCGGTTTGCTAGAGTATCCGGAGGGGATCCGGGTGTTGCTGGATTATGGCACCGGTAACAAGTCGGGGAGACTTGGGTGGCACCGAACCAGGGTACTTTGCATGTTAGCATTGCATTATTGCTTGTGTTGTTGTTCATTTCTTATATTCCGCATTTGTTGGTTAAGTAGGGTTTTATTTGGCGTAAATTCCTTATAATTCTATAAAACACTATTCACCCCCCTCTAGTGTTTATTCCTCATAGCACATGGTCACTACAATTGGTATCAGAGCAAGGTTACAGCTATGACAACCAACAACAACAACACACGAAGGTCTTTTCCACCATACCTCCTTGGGCCCAATTATCAAATTTGGTGTGTGAAGATGAAGGCACATATTCAATCCATCGATGAGGATTATTGGAAGCTTGTAGAGAAGCCCTTTCGCGCACCTACCACTTCCGTACAAAAGTGGACAAATGAGCAAAAAGAATTGGTGAAGAAACATGAAGAGGTAATGAATATCTTGCTTGATTTTTTAACTTATGATATTCTTATGCGTGTGTCCAAGGCAACAACGGCATATCAAATATGGCACATGCTAGCGGAGCAAGAAGAGTCCACCTCGGAGAGATCTTCCTCCAATGATGAAAGAGATTCATTCATGGGTTTGATGGCACGAGAGGAAGACTCTAGTGACGAATCAAGCGACTCAAGTGAAAGCGATAGCGACGATGAAGAGGTAACAAAGGATGATCTTAAAATTGAACTTAAGCAATTATTTGATAAATATCAAAAGCTTATGCATAAATATTGTGATGCTAAGAATAAGATTGCTAGTCTCACTAACACATCTACATGTAGCACCTCTAACAATGACACCATTGTTGAGACACTCGCTATTGAGAAAGCAAGTTTGCTTACTCAAAATGGCATGTTGAGAAATGAGGTAGAGTCCCTCAAATCTCAACTTGATCGTGTTTCCATTGTGGATAGTAACGATCTTGAGATTGAAAATCTTCAATCTCAAAACACTTGTTTGAGAATTGAGAATGAGGATCTCAAATCCCAAGTGCACGAGCTCACCACACGTGCATCCACCTTGGATGCCACTATTTCTTCAATTTCAAAGAAATATGAGCTCATGTCCTTCATTGTTGATAGATTCAACAACGGAAAGGACAATTTGGATGATTTGCTAAAGAATCAACTACAGGCAAACCATCGTGTTGGCCTTGGTTATTCTAAGGCAAGTGCATCCAATGCACGCACCTCCTATAGTGAAGTAACTATAGATTTTGTGAGGCCATCCTCCGGTGCATCCACGAGTGGTGTCTATAACAACTTGGGTAGTTCTACTACTAAGAAAACCATCACTCCTATTCCTCCCTTCTTTGGAAAGAAACCCACTTTGGGTGGACCTCCAAAGAAGGGTCAGCATTCATGTACACCAATACTATGCCACGTAGGAACACCCCTCCAACTCCACATGTTCACACGAATGATGGTTTTTATGTTCCACACCCACGAGCACGTGCAAACACTCATTTGAGACACTCTCATGCACGTACTCATGCTCATGCACCTTCACATGCTTATGATCACACATCACATCCACATATGCCTGCTTATTCTCATGATCATCCTCATGCATACACACCTCATATTCATCCACGTATGTATGCAACACCACACCATGGATCATATGCCCATCATCATGCTTTAGCACAACACAATGTTTCTCATGCTCTTGCTAGATCTCATGCTCCTAGGCCACATGCACCACGTAGAGATCAACCTTTTGTGCATGCAACCACTAGGAAGAGGATTCCCAAGTCGTACACTATTTGGGGTCCTAAGAACACTAGTAATCATGCTAAGGATGTGTATGTGCAATTTTATATTAATGATATTATTATGAATGATGATTATGTTGGGAAATCACGGTCCTCTTGGACTTGGTTTTCGAAGGGTTAGTTTCCGTTGACCCTTCATTGCTTGGTACCATAAGTTTATATTCATTTTATGGGTACCAAAGCATTTGTGTTAAGAATTGGTTTATTCTTTTGCTTGCATTTTGGTCTTGGATACTCATGTGTGATTAGAAACGTAAATTCATATTGAATTTAATTTCCATTGCATGATTATTTGTAAATCATTGTGTTTATGATTTTCATGTTTAGAATATTTAATATTTCTTCTTACAACACATGCGTTGGCTCATATTCATGTTTTGTTGCATGTGATACATGTCATGCGTTTGGATTATAATATATATATACTTATTTTTGGTACAATTGGTATATGCATGTATTTAGTTAAATATTTATCTTGTAACATGATTGCATGTTTCTTAAATATTGTGTATGATTACATTAGGAGATGGGTTACAATTATTTGAATTTAGTATATTAAATTTGTTGCATAACCCATAGGATCCAAAAAGGTTTTTGGATACCAAAATTATGTTTTCTATGTTCAATCCACATTGGGATACCAACTCTACCAACTCCTTGATTTTCAAAGACTTTCATTCAAATGGAGTTATTGGTGCTTAAGTGATGCACCAAAGTAGGGGGAGCTTAATGTTGTAAGTATACTCTTACATTTGGTATCCATGTGTGTTGGATGCATGTAGAAGTCTCTTTGTGTTTAAGACTATCTCATACATATTCTATGTTTGCATATTGTGTGTCTTGTATGTCATTCATGTCTATGTATTACATTTGTGTCAAATGCTTGACTCATGTGCATTGTGTATTCATAATCCTTAATCTTATGTCTATTCGAGGATTATTTATGACATGTGGCTTAAAAATTCTCATGATAGAACTAATGTTCATTTGCATGTTTCACACTCGGGACACGCTTATATTTATGTTCCACTGCACAAGCGTGTATCCCAACTTCCTACTCATGCTTCTTCAACCTCTTAAGAATCCCAAATCCCTATCTTTTGGATTCCTAAGATTGTTTCTAGGCATGGTATGAACATTCATATAGAATCATATATTAGGAATGAAATATTCTCATGCGACTTTATATAAAAATCAAACTCTTTCTTTATTTGATTTCCACCTTGCTAACTCACTCTTATTGCACCTCATTGCTTGGGTACCATGCTTGTTTGATTACTTTTTGTACCCATATATATATGTGAGTTCGTCCACTACTCCCATGTTTGCATAGTTTGTATGATTGTGTGTGAGTATGAAAGTTTGATTGCTATCAGGACATTACATTTGGTATCAGATTAGTTGAGTTTGTCCACTACGCCCAACACCATTATATGCCATTACATTTCACTCATATTATGTTGTGCATATAGATTACTTGATTTCTCTGACTCTTGGTGTTTGATTATCAATTTTTCCTATCTTGTTGATATGCCAAAGGGAAAGAGAAATTTGGTTTTGAAAATTAATACTTTATGCTTTTCATGCACACTCTTTGTGGTATTACTTTTCTTGGCTTCCTTCAATATGTGTTGTGCCGTGAATGTTTATTTTGTGCACATATACATATTGAACGAGAAATCTTTCTTGCACACACTTTTGTATTAGATGTGTATATTCATAATGATGATTACTTGTATAATGTATTTTGACTAAATCATATGCATAGGAATTATTAGTATAGGTGTATCTATTTTCTAATGGTTGAGAATTAGAAATTCCTGATATGTATGATTTTCATGATTATAATCACTCCTATTAATGCATATCATGCATTTCTATTGATGAGTGTTAATTACAATTGGTAAATGATTGGTTATTGGACTACTTGATTTTGTTCATTAACCTATTGGATCCAAAAAGTCTTTGGATACCACCAATTGGTGAATTGTCAGATTGTTGTGCAAGATGCCTACCCTATACACTCCTTGGTTTTACAAATGATGGATCAATTCAAAGGAAAGGATGGTGCATTGGAGATGCACACATATAAGGAGAGCTAAATGGTTGTAAGTATGTGTTTTGTACAATTGGTATTTGAATATATTGGTTTTGACTACCATGTTTACAATTGGTATTTTAATATATTCGATTTGTGTAATATAGCATATTTCTTCATTAGCTCACTCTTGTCACACCCTCATGAAGATTGTTATATGTTATGGATATGATAACTGATGTGTATGACATGCTTGCTTGTTTATTAGATTGTACTAAGCATATTGATCTTAACCTTCATTTAAGATTCTACCACTTGTGCCTAATTCACGTAGATGACTATGTTTATGGATTATTTAGACCATATCATGATTTATCATACCATTCTAGTAGAATCATTCATTCCTTAATGTCATGCTTTACTTCATCATGTTATACATAATTCATGCCATGTATAAGATTAATGATTTAGGATCTTTATGCGTATTTGTTCATTGTATCACCACACATCTCATACTTCTCTTATAGTTTGTGTGATTATCTTTATGAGATGTATTGATATGATTTTGGGTTATCAATGTATGTTACTTGTCATTTTAATTACTTCATGACTGATGTTTAGCTATAATTTTATTCAAGAGATCTTTCATGTCTATAGCTAAATCTTTCATGTATGATATTTTCACAAGTGACATAACATTCATTCATATTAGTTAGTGATCTTCTAGCTATATTACTCACTATGTCATCTCTCATCTCATGCTCATATTTTATGCTATTTTTATGAGATGTTAGAGATAACTTGTGCTATACACGATCATATAAGCTTTATATTGTGTTTGATGGTATGTATATTCTGTCATAGATATTCTTCCATGAATATATCTTGATGCACTATGACTTCTTTGATGCTACCTCCGATTATATTGTGCTTACACAAGTTTTTTTATTCTATTCGCACAATTGGTATGCATGCATGCGATGTTCATGATAACTTTATTCGTTTATGTCCTACCTTGTGACTTTGAATGTAGACTATCTTAATGCCTTTGCTCAAAAGATGTTTTGTCACATTATGCCTCATGTTAAATCCTTTGTGATAATTGAGCTAGGATGAGATCATGTTTATATTTGTTCACTTGGTTTTCTTCTCAAGTGATATCATGATCGTGACATTATTTGCCTGCTTTGCATACTTTGTTAGACTACATTTGGTATCATCTCTACATATCATATTTACATTTGGTATCATATTTACAATTGTTAAACTATTGATATTGGATATCATCTTTACATGCTCATGGCATTCCATTCTTATCTTTGACTCATTATGTGAGTATCTATTTTGGAATGCATGCTAGTACTATGGTTCTTTTGAACATTGTTTCAATTAGTATCTTAGTGTACTAGAATTGTGTATGCCATACGTTTTATGAAGTTACTATTTTTTTGGCATAACACTTTTGCGTGATATAGATATTTGATATTCATTTTCATTGTATCACCTTGACACCCCACATCGCACACTTCACTTATATTTGGTATGCTTACTTTTGGAGAAGCTTTGTGGAGTTTAGCTGGAGATACTTTTGGAGATGACTTGGTATGTCTACAATTGGTTTCACATGCCATTATACTTAATTTGTGATAATGTTATAAATTATGCTTAATGTATCTTGCCAAGTATACAATTGGTTTCACAGGACTGTCACTCACATTTTTGCTTAATAGTATAACTTTTGTGATAGTTGAGTTTGTTTGTGTACTTGACACTATTTGATCACTTGTTTTTCTTTCACAAGTGATGTCATGATTTTTGCATTGTAACTTTTCTAACACTGCTCACACTACTCTTTACAATTAGTATCTATTGTAATCTTTCATCACATATGCTTATTGCTTATCTTTTTGTGATAATTGAGGATGGTTGAGTTGTTGTTGGATATGTGCTCTTGCAATTGATATCTTTATTTCGATATCCAGTTTTCAATTGGTAACTTTACATTAGAGAACTATACAATTGGTAACTTTACAATTGATATACCTTTACGTTTTTCACTCTATTGTTGCATTTGTTGTTTCTATACCCCCATATCTTTTTGTTTATGACAAAGGGGGAGAGAAATAAACAAGATGTGCTTATTAAATGTTGAGTGTTAAACAATAACTTGAATCATATAGACTTTGTGTATGATCGTTCATGTATATGATTCAGGGGGAGCATTGGTGATTACCTTGGTTTATATTGATTACATTATATATATATTGATAATCATGCTCATGTTTATAATGTGTATCACCTATATGATTTGTATTGTGTATTCATATTATTTCTGGTCATTCATGCGATATATACACAACCTCATGTGATACACACACTATTAACTGCTGAATGATGCTATTAATTATTGATATTAACTTGATTGGCATCATTGCAGGGAGAGTAAGTATACTTAATGC
Source organism: Scilla litardierei (assembly GCA_030789695.1). Taxonomy (NCBI): domain Eukaryota; kingdom Viridiplantae; phylum Streptophyta; class Magnoliopsida; order Asparagales; family Asparagaceae; genus Scilla; species Scilla litardierei. The sequence continues at coordinate 33,374,169 of CM061136.1, forward strand.
ACAATTATTTGTTTTGTTTATATTTGGTTTGTCATCATCAAAAAGGGGGAGAATGTTGAGTATTGGACTCTCCACCTTGATTTTGATGATGATCAAACACAAATCATTGTGACTAACTCTTGTGATTGCAGTTAGCTAAAAAGTCACCAATTAGATTCAAGAAGATCAAAAGTGACTACACGTGTTGATTCAAGTGGAGGACTTGGTAGATCAACAAAGGTGAAGCATTGGCTTGATGAACTCAAATGCTATTTCAACCTCAAGCCAATGGCATCAACAAATGAATGGAGATTCAATCCAAAGAGAAGAAAGGAATGGATGAGTCAAAAGCTTCGAAGACTATGACGTTGAAGATATTCAAGTCATTCAACCAAAAGACTCAAGTCCATGAAGAATGATGGAGATCGTCGCCAAAGTAATTTGTTCATCTCAAGCGACGTCCCAAGACTTCCTCAGAACGGGTGATCGTTGTGCCTGGAGCTTCGTTGAAGCTCAAGGAGTATTCATGAAGTCAAGGGATTCGGATTCTCTATGTTGAATCTTCGAAGACGGGTCGTCATATTATTTATATTGTCTTCTAGCTTCGGTTTAGTAGAATGTTAAGCCTTGAGTAGTACTTGCCTAGAAATCCTCATAACTTTCATATCGTATCTCTAGGATTGCCTTAGAAGCCATTAGAAACTTTCCCGTAGCCTATCGTTTCATTTCACGGCTTCATATGCATCTTAGTTGGTTCAAGAAGAAGAACCAACCGACTAGATGACCATCTAATCGGTTAGGAATCCTTCTTGAACCGACTAGATATCCTTACTTGATTCAGCCCATTCACTGTTGGTCAATTAGTCGGTCCAAGAAGGTTCACCGACCGACTAGATGACGATTTAGTCGGTTGGAAATCCTTCTCAGACCGACTAGTTATCCTAATCAATTCAAGACCATTTGTTGACTAATTAGTCGGTCCAAGGTTCACCGACCGACTAAATGACGATCTAGTCGGTTGGTGTCTCTTCTCAGACCGACTAGTTTTCCTTGTGAAATTCGACCTTTGTACTGTTGACCAGTTAGTTGGTTCAAGAAGGATGGTTAATCGATTAAAAGCCAATCTAGTAGGTCCAAGAAGGTTCACTGACCGACTAGTTGTCAATCTAGTCGGTTGATGATCCTTCTTAGATCGACTAGTTCTTACCCATGATTTCACCATCTTCTCTGTCAACCATCTAGTCGGTCCAAGAAGGTTCACCGACCGACTATTTGCAAGACTAATCGGTCAGTGATCCTTCTTAGACCGATTAAGCAGCTTCAAAAATAGATCCGTTGGGCATTTAATGCCACGATTTTTGTGACCGTTTTCTCTCTTTCCTATATAAGTTTGAGTGCTTCTAACCATGGATACAAGGCTGAAATTAGAGACATTTTCACATCTAAGAGGAGCCATTCAACTCCATTTCTAAGCTCTCTCTTTTCACAAGAATCTCTCCCTCACTCTTTGAGCCCTAAAATCCTCAAGAGAGATTCTCATTCTTTGTGAGCTTCTCAAGCTAAGAGCTTGAATCCAAGTCACCAACTTCTCCCTAGCCATCTATTGCTGCTCATCTTGGTGGAGCTAGGGTTTGGTGATCTCATCTTCCTCAAAATCCTTTCTTGCCCTATATTGGTAAGTATTTCTCAAGGCATAGGATTTTGTGGTAAGAAGTTTTATATTTCATTCTTTATACTTCATATTTGTTGTATACTCACGGTGGTGAGAGGATTGGCTTGATCCCAAGTTGTGGGAGTCAAGATTTCGCTTTGCTCTCGGTTTGTGAGAGTGTGCTTAGTCCCAGGTTGTGGGATTAAGGTCTTTGCGTGTTTCCAGGTTGTGGGATACACGGACATCGATTGTAGGTCGATTGCACTTGTGGGGTTTCCGCAAGTGGGCTAACGGAAATCTCTAGCGGTTTGCTAGAGTATCCGGAGGGGATCCGGGTGTTGCTGGATTAGGGCACCGGTAACAAGTCGGGGAGACTTGGGTGGCACCGAATCAGGGTACTTTGCATGTTAGCATTGCATTATTGCTTGTGTTGTTGTTCATTTCTTATATTTCGCATTTGTTGGATAAGTAGGGTTTTATTTGGCGTAAATTCTTTATAATTCTATAAAACACAATTCACCCCCCTCTAGTGTTTATTCCTCATAGCACAGGGTCACTACAAACTGTTGATGCACGGATTCTTGCTGGGCCAGATCGTGCTGCTTGGCACTTGAACTGGTCCGCGGGGACGAGCAATCTCGCAAAAGGTCAAGCTTAAATAGGTCATTTTTGTCGTGCTATCCCCCTTCGCTTGTACCTGAAATGGAGGAACAAGGCGTTATAGGTCCTGTGGGGCGCGGCCCCTGGGTTGGGGGCAGACCCCTTGTCTCCCCTCCGATGTCCAAGTCAGGCGAGATTGTAGGAGGAATGGAGGTGATGGGCGTGATATAGCTTGTGTGTTTCGATGCATGAAGTTGAGCGTGGTTGTGCCTATGGCCGTTGGAGGGTTGAGAGATGGAGACGCTTGCTAGGGTTTTGAGAACTCAAGGAGGCTTACATTGTAAGAAAGGGTGCCCTCCTACTTATATGGAGACCATGGGCCAAGTGATACTTGCCACGCGGGTCAAAGGATGTTGGCCATGTGCAAAAGCTACAAACTTCTGGACACAGCCGACTTTGTACACAGGAGGCCATCGACCGTGTCGACAGACAAGACATGTATTGAATGCGATTGTACTTGGAGAGAGAATGCTAGTCCCTTGCATGAGATCTAGTCTCGTGGACGACTAGGCTAGACTGAGCTGCTAGGCTGGCCTCCGAGCAGCGAAGTTATCCTGGGGACGTGGGGGAGCAAGCTGCAGACCTTGAGGTCGGGTTGTCACTGTGGGGCTATGTTGAGGTTGGGTCTGCTGACCTCTCGAGCCAAGTCGAGAGGTCCCTACCAATGGGTACCATCCAACGTGTCAGGAGGTCCTTGCCCATAGGAACCATCCGACGTGTTGGGTCGGACTCCTCTGCTAATGGACCAAACCTATTGCAGGTCAAATTCGCCTAACAATGAATTTGTATATTATGGAATCAAGGTTACGATGATTAGAGGGGGTTACCTGTCGATGAGAAGGATTTTGTGATGAAGACGCCTAGGTCGCCACTTTGGCCGGGCTAGGAGCTCTCGCGGGCTGTGGTCAGTGAGCAGGATGAGCTTCGGGCAGTGAGCAGGCCGAGCTTCTGGCAGTGAGCTGGGCGAGCTTCGGGAGACCTGTCTTTAGTTCCCTGTGCTACAAACAGCTCGTTAGGGAGGGTCGGACTAGGGTCCGACCTAATCCCCTCCGATTGTCAAATTAGCGCCGGGACTTAGGAAATGGCTCAAAGGGACGAGGCCGACCTACAAGGAGACCGGGCCAACGTTTGGCCAACTAGAGTTTGGGTGGAAGGAAATTTACCCATTGACCTACCGGCCCCCTTTCTCCAGGGATGGAGGGGGGTATTTATAATGGAGAATGTCGGTTGGTCGCCGTCCAATTAGTTGTCACTTTCGATTAGCTGGAGCCAGCTGGAGCTTTGCTGGAGCATTAATGGGGGAAGTGATGGGTGTCTGTCAATTCGTCGTTTAACCTCGAGCATTAATGGCTGTCAGAGATATTTATGTGGTATTAATGGCTGTCAGAGATATTTATGAGCCACCAAAGGACGACCTTCGTCAGGAGACATTTAAGGTAGGCTGTCGATGACGACCTTCGTCAGGAGACATTTAAGATAGGTCGCCGAGGGACGATCTTCGTCAGGAGACATTTAAGGTAGGCCGCCGAGGATGACCTTTGTCTGGAGACATTTAAAGGTAGGCCGTCTGAGGGACGACCTTCCCTTGAGGGCGACCTTCACCGGAGATATTCAAGATAGGTCGCCTGAGAGGCGACCTTCACCTGAGAGCGACCTTCGACGGGGATAGTTAAGGTAGGCCGCTGAAAGTGTTGTAATACGGGCCGGTTAAACTGGTCGTAACACTTGCCTCCAACATTCGGTGCAGACGATCTTCGGGCGGAGGAGACACGGAATGTTGAGTAGACATTTATAAATTTTTTAGAAAATCTCTTTGTACCTTTTGTTTGGCAGCGAGCTTCGGAGCACGAAGGAGCTTGTGGGCGACCTTTTGGGGGTGCAGCCCAGAAGCCTGCCCCTGATCTTTGGAAGGATAGAGGCGCAGCTCAGAAGCCTGCCCAGGTCCTCTGGCGACCTTTCAGGGGCGCGGCCCAGAAGCTTGCCCCGGATCTTTGGAAGGATAGGGGCGCAGCTCGGAAGCTTGCCCCAGGTCATCCGGCGACCTATTGGGGGCATGGCTTGGAAGCCTGCCCTGGATCTTTGGAAGGATATAGGCGCAGCTCGAAAGCCTGCCCCATGTCCTTCAGCGACCTTTTGGGGGGCGCATCCCAGAATCCTGCCGCTGAAATTTGGAAGGAGAGTGGGGCAGCTCGAAAGCCTGCCCCAGGTCCTTCGACGACCTATCAGGGACGCTGCCCAGAAGCCTCCCATGGATCTTTGGAAGGATAGGGGCGCAGCTCGGAAGCTTGCCCCATGTCCTTCGGCGACCTATCGGGGGTGTGGCCCGGAAGCCTACCCCGAATCTTTGATAGGGTTGGGTTGAGGCGCGTAGCCTGTCCCAAGCTCTTGGCGACCTATCGGGGGCGCAGCTCGTAGCCTGCCCCGGAGCTTTGCTTGCGACGAGGTAGCATGCTACCAATGATCGCGCCGACCTTGACCTAGAATTTCTCACACGTAAGAAAAACGCGAAGAGTGTGTACGTCGAAACATAATGACATGTCGGAGATCAAGCAAAGACCTGTGACTTCATCTTCTAGGTCGTCCCGTGAGAGCTTGGGCTCTTGAACGTATATCCGACTCGTGACCTGTGACTTGAGGGAAGACCTTCACCGAAGATATTTAGGTAGGCCGCCTGAGGGACGACCTTCACCTGAGGGAGACCTTCACGAGAGATATTTCTCTGGTAGCTAAGCCGCGATCTACCCCGAAGGTTTTGGCTCCCAAACGTATAGCCGACCTTGACAAGCGTGGAGCCTGAACCTTTCTTTTCCACAGACGGCGCCATTTGTTGCGGGTCAAATCCACCTAACAATGAATTTGTATATTAGGGAATCAAGGTTACAATGATTAGAAGGGGTTACCCATCGATGAGAGTGATTTTGTGATGAAGACGCCTATGTTGTCGCTTTGGCCAGGCTAGGAGCTCTCGCTGGGCTGTGGACAGTGAGCAGGATGAGCTTCGGGCAATGAGTAGGACAAGATTCGGGAGACCTGTCTTTAGCTCCCTGCGCTATGAACAGCTCGTTAGGGAGGGTCAGACTGGGGTCCGACCTAATCCCCTCCGATGCTCAAATCAGCGCGGGGACTTAGGAAATGGCTCAATGGGACGAGGCCGATCTACAAGGAGACCGGGCCAACGTTCGTCCAACTAGAGTTTGGGTGGAAGGAAATTTACCCATTGACCTACCAGACCCTTTCTCCAGGGATGGTGGGGGGTATTTATAGTGGAGAATGTCGGTTGGTCGTCGTCCAATCAGTTGTCACTTCTGCTTAGCAGGAGCATTAATGGGGGACGTGATGGATGCCTGTCAGTTCGTCGTTTAAACTCGAGTATTAATGACTGTCAGAGATATTTATGGGCTATTAATAGTTGTCAGAGATATTTATGAGCCACCGAATGACGACCTTCGTCAGGAGACATTTAAGGTAGGCCGCCGAGGATGACATTTGTCAGTATACATTTAAGGTAGGCTGCCGAGGGACGACCTTTGTCAGGAGACATTTAAGGTAGGCCGCCGAGGGACGACCTTCGTCAGGAGACATTTAATGTAGGCCGCCGAGGATGACCTTCATCAGGAGACATTTAAGGTAGGCCGCCTGAGAGACGACCTTCACCTTAGGGCGACCTTCACCGGAGATAGTCAAGGTAGGCCGCCTGAGAGACGACCTTCATCTGAGGACGACCTTCACCGGGGATAGTTAACGTAGGCCACCGAAAGTGTTGTAACACGGGCCGGTTAAACGGGTCGTAACAAAATCAAATTGCCAAAACCAGTATTTATACCTGCAATTTATTGAAGGGACACTATGGAGCGAGGGAATCAATCCTTATATTTTGAAAGGCCATACCCGTTTATATCGGACGATGATCATACTGCAGTAATTTACCTTTGAAGGGTAGCCTGATAATTCATCTTACTCTTAGACAATCTGTTGCCCTTGAACTATAATGGGGTTGGGCTTGGAGCCCCGAACGTGACGGGAGTCTCGTAGGAGCGGTCGATGAGTTCCACGTGGTGGGCCTGCCGATCATAGCTGTAAGCGACTGTCCCATTCAGATTGTGGATAAGATAATCGTGCTTGTGTTCCATGTGTTCAGGCTTTCTACCGACGATCAAGCCCTTCAAATAAAGCGAGAGAGCTCCATGAGGTCCATCAGTTCAAATAGCCTGCGAGCTGTGAGGTTTGAGAAATTAAGCCATGTCATCGTCTACTCTCTTTCCCTCTTCAATCCTCTCCTTCTTTATTCTCGTCTTAATTGCTTCCTCGCTCCCCTCAACATCCTCCCAAGCCTGCCACAATGCAGACATGAACACCCTCCTCAGCATCAAGAAATCCATGGGCAACCCCGCCGAACTCAATGTCAAGTGGTTTTTGGGCAATTTTTGAGACTACGTTTGAGGGTCAAACAGAGTCGGAATTGAGCCACATTTGTTTCTACGCGTTCATCGTTCATTGCTCTTCGATTTGATATATAATATCGCTTGCGAAGCTCAACGTCGAGGGACGGAAAATTCGTTGAATTTTTTCCTTCATGAAGGTCAAACTTAAAATTAATTTTCTCATCAAAAGTTTAGTCCCACAGCGGATATGAAGAAAAGAAGAGGGGTCGGCTGCCTATATAAATAAGGGCCAACCCCCTCCTTGAAACTTCCACAAAGTCTTCGCTTCGGGGAGTTCCAAAAAGTTTGAGCATGCCCAGACTTAGACTAATAATTATTCCTTCTCTTAAAATTCTTCCGTTCCCCTGTTTGAGTCCTAGCAGGAAGGCGAAGAGGTTTGGATCGGATCCAAAGTTTTTGACGCGGGTCTTGCTCAAGTGAAACTTTCTTTGGCAAGTGGTTGGCTCGGAGGTGCTGTGTTGGCTCGCCTAGGGACATGGTTTAGCTCGGGAAGCAGTTTGGCTCGGGAGAAGCGGCTCAGCCTCAACGAGAGGCATGGCTTCGGGGATTAAAGACAGGTTGCTAAAAACGACGCTTCACGCGGTAGCTAAATGACGGGTATGTGTCTTATTTTTTGCTTTCATATATGTTGTAATAGCTTTAGACCTTTCTTTGGTGTTGGTCAGACACACACCAAGATAGTAAATTTTTCCAGGGTCGGTTTAATGAAGTCCTCAGGACTGTCATTAAATAGTTTAATGATTTTTATTCCACTGCCCTTTTATGCTTCTATCGTTCTTCCGACGTAGGACGGGCGTAAATTTTATGCACTGAGGGTCCATCAAAACTTAACATTGGTATCAAAGCACATGTCTATTTTGATCTACTTTCTACAAATGATATGATATCATGAGATGTTTATTAGAAACATGATAATAAAATGATTATTTAGATTTAATAATTATGTGATAATTATTAAGTAAGTTACATCTTTAATTTATGAGATAAATTTTAAGTTGCTTGTTTATATGCTAATAAATATGAGATAATTAATAATAATTGTTGTAACTTAATACGATATTTAAGGGGATTTGGCCGAGAAATTTTGGCACCTTTATTGCATAATATTCTGAGTTTTCTAAGCTTTAATTTCTTCTTCAAGCTCTCAAGATTTTCTAATGTAACGACCCGCTCCCCAGGATACCCGGGAAGTACGAATCCATCCCAGGTATTCCTAAGGCAACGAGTGTTACGAAGGAAAAGTACAAAAAACGCAAGCAGGTCCACTGCGCACTGCTGGGATAGTACCTGTAATGTTTCCAAAGCACAACCAAACAACCAATAACACAAACACAGAAAGAAATATAGAGGAAAACTGTTCAACAACTAAACCCAAAGAAAAGTCTGATTTCTAATACATCATCCATCTGTACATACATTCATCATGAACAACTCGTCACTACCCAAACAAAACTCCAAAAGTACAAACATTCTCTTCTCTCCCCTCGTCATCCCAACCTAACTCATCCACGGAACTCCGCTGCCGCACCTCATAATCACCAACCAACTCCAACATCTGAACCTGAAAAGTCAACGATGGGGCACGTCAAAGCGTGACCCAGTAGGAATTCCATGCCCAACTAGCCCTTACATGAAGTGTGGAAAGGGTGCACGTGAGTAAGCAGAGTGTATGACATGGCATGAACATCTACTGCAGTAAAGGAATTGACAACTATAGTTATGAGCATGTGGGAGCGTGCACGTGCAACATGCAAAGTGTACATACTAACATAATGTACAAGTGGTAACAGGAATAGGTACAATGTTTATAATAAGCAACTAAGTGTTAATTGTAAAACAATAGAAACTAGTAACATGGAACCCATCTCATTTCCACTTACTTAAGCTCTACAAATGAAAGCATACCACCTCACTTTTTCGATTTGCACCCATCTCAAGCAATTCACGCATTCATGGCAACAATCATACATACAAGGCAACATTCACATCTATAACCACAAGTCACACATAATGCTCAATGATGCCATGATGCATATGAAACACAAAGCAATTGCTATGAGATGCAATGCAATGCAATGCAATGAGATCCCCATGAATGAGCCGGCCAGCAAGTGTATCGTGCACCTACTCCGTTATCACGTGGAGCCACCTAATGGTATTAAGAGGTTGCCCACGGCGACTTCACCCGCCTCCTACCGTGGCAACTTTGTCCATGCCCGTGCACTCCACCTTCGTGTCCCTAATATGAACATATCCAAACTTGCTTTCTTTTTCCCACATCAACGCCTCTTGAAGGCCAACATTGTTACCAACAATTAAATCACCAAGATATTGAACATAAATGAAAATTAACAACTTTATGAACATGAGGTGGCAAAATAAACAACTGATGAATCATGTAACAATCATATAATGAAGCCACAAAACATGGACATCCATAATTGAACACAAACAGCACATTCATGCCACCCAGTTCCTGGAAATAACAGGACAGTCCCAAACAGAGGCATAATGCTCAAAATATTTGTATTAAACATCAATTTTCCTTCTTTTAAGAGTTGTAGATATATGTGTTGTGGAGTCACAGTTAAAATTTCAAGAGAAAATTCCCACTGTGTGATTTATGGTGAATTGTTTGGTGAGAGTTGTCGAATCTGTTTTCAGACAGATTCTAATAGCTGTAAAGATTGCTAGTTTCGGACATGTTACAGTTAGAATCTCAAAAACGTGCACTCAAAAAAATTTATAGGAAAAGTCGTTATCTTTCCAACGAGACTAAGATTATCAATTTCTGTGGAGTGTGCAGGGACTGATCTTCGTTTTGCCAAACTGTGTCCAGACTGGATGAAATCCCGACATGTAGTAAAGATGGAATTTTTAACTCTATTTCCAGTTTGAATTGGCAAAAGTTTACTACATAAAAGTTATAGATCACAGTCCAATCTTCAGGCCACAAAAGTTTCAAAATAACCACATGTCTGGATTGGAAGGACTAAGCAAAACAATCGGCATACAAATCTGTCCAGAATTGCTCACCGCGTACAACCATACAAAACCCAGGATTGCTCACCGCGCACAACCATACAAACTCAGGATTGCTCACCGCGCACAACCGTACAAAACTCAGGATTGCTCACCGCGCACAACCATACAAACTCAGGATTGCTCACCGCGCACAACCATACAAACTCAGGATTGCTCACCGCACACAACCATACAAACTCCGGATTGACTTAAGAAAAGGTAAACCCACAACAACAACAACGATGAAACTAAGCATGCAACTCTAATACTTGTTGGAGATGGAATCCTACCTTAGGGATGATGAGAGACAAGGGGGTAGCCCAAATCCCTATGGCTCCTCCTTCTTCAAGCTCTTCTCCTTCTTACTTCTCTTCTCCACAAGCTTCTAAAGTGAGCAACAGCACCCAAACGACGACAGGGATGCTACCGGGGGGGGGGGGGGGGGGGGTGCAGAGTGAGGGTGGTGTAGACCTACGGGTGCTCAGCCTCCCTAATGTCTATGAATGAGCAAGGGGTAAGGGATGAATTCGGCCTGATCTTTGGGGAGAGAGATATATTTTTAGAAGAGTTTAGAAACGAATGGAATTTGGGAGAAGAGAGTAGAAGAGTCAAGAAGTAATATTTACAAGTTTGCCATTTCTCCAAATAAAAGGAAGAAAAGAAAAGAGAAGAGAAGAGTGGGGAACGTAGGAGAATCAATGCATCAAAGATATATCTTCCAAGAATCCTCTTATTTACAAATTTGCCATTACTCATATCCCTTCACAATTGCCATCCAACTTACCTCCTTAATTACAAGTATGCCATTCCTTCCACATGTCACCTTTCCTTACACACACCCACACTTAATTACAAGTAGGCCATTACTTCTCATGCCCTCCTATTAATTACAACAATGCCACTAACCTTAACCCCTTCTCACACTATGCTCTCTACACCATTCCTACACACCCATTCACACACATACACATACTATCACATAACCACCTTGATGCATCACATACCCATGCATCACCTCACCATTCATGAATGCACACTACACCCACATTACTAAACACACTATAGTAATAATACATAAGCATTCAATGAGCATCCATGTGCAACCATGTAAGCAACCAATGAGAATACACCATTGGTATCAATCAGTAAATAGTAAGTCTATTTACCAATACTACTCCACACAATCATACAATATTACCATACCACTTCATAGTTCACTGCACACACTGCATGCACAACCAACCATATAAGGTACACGCAAATATGTACTCACTTGTATGCAAGCGTATACACCATACATAATACATAGATATACACTCTATTCTCAAACAAAAGTATATGCTCCACGTATATAGCGCTCTCGTCCATTACATTCTACCCACCTTAAAAATCAAGTCCGTCCTCGGACTTTCCAAACTAGGGGTCAACTTAAGGATGTGCAGACTTAGACATTAAGGTCATTACACCCCATGCATACATACACTACCTACGCTATAACAAAAGCAAGGCATGTTCATGTTCATACAATTTCACATACATCAAATATTCATACACATAACCGGGCATACACTTACCCATGCATGGGCACACACCCATACACGTCAATATACAGATCATACCAACATACACGTACATTCAACTATACACACATATCATAGGTACATCCAAATACCTATATACATATCAATACACATAGATAACCATACGAAATATGCTCATCCATACACAGATGTAAGCGTACCAGCTTACAGCCATACATGTATCATATGTTCATCACATGCATCCACTCACAACAATATTATTATCAAGACAGATACACACATACGTGGTGGACCTTAGGGATCCACTCACGCATCTACACACTCTACATGTGCATATATCACATATAGTATATATTCACTACACAGTAGATCTATACACTACGTGCACCTCAATCAAGTATATAACGCAATTCTACACATTACTCATAAGTCAATCATGTATTAACACATATTCTTCAAATACAATCACTTATCCATATAATCATTCGTACATATACCATAATCATATGCACATGAGTATATCATTTCAACATTCTCAACACGCCATATACAACACTTATAGAGCTATAGACGTATATGTACACATATGTACACACATAGATATGCACATACATTCTTACTCAATCAACACTCTAGAGGCTACCCTCAAGGCTCTATACCTCAAGCTTCTGATATTGGGGCTCTATCTTAAGGCAGAACTCCTACCCACCTTAAGACTAAACTACCCTCGGAACACTACACGCACTACCCTTACACAGCCGCAGTGCGGTGACCTGCATGGGCCACCAAATGTAACAACCCGCTCCCCAGGATACCCGGTAAGTACGAATCCGTCCCATGTATTCCTAAGGCAACGAGTGTTACGAAAGAAAAGTACAAAAACGCAAGCAGGTCCACTGCGTACTGCTGGGATAGTACCTGCAATGTTTCCAAAGCACAACCAAACAACCAATAACACAAACACAGAAAGAAATATAGAGGAAAACTGTTCAACAACTAAACCCAAAGAAAAGTCTGATTTCTAATACATCATCCATCTATACATACATTCATCATGAACAACTCGTCACTACCCTAACAAAACCCCAAAAGTACAAACACTCTCTCATCTCCCCTCGCCATCCCAACCTAACTCATCCACGGAACTCCGCTGCTGCACCTCATAATCACCAACCAACTCCAACATCTGAACCTGAAAAGTCAACGATGGGGCACGTCAAAGCGTGACCCAGTAGGAATTCCATGCCTAACTAGCCCTTACATGAAGTGTGGAAAGGGTGCACGTGAGTAAGCAGAGTGTATGACATGGCATTAACATCTACTGCAGTAAAGGAAGTGACAACTATAGTTATGAGCATGTGGGAGCATGCACGTGCAACATGCAAAGTGTACATACTAACATAATGTACAAGTGGTAATAGGAATAGGTACAACGTTTATAATAAGCAACTAAGTGTTAATTGTAAAACAATAGAAACTAGTAACATGGAACCCATCTCATTTCCACTTACTTAAGCTCTACAAATGAAAGCTTACCACCTCATTTTTTCGATTTGCACCCATCTCAAGCAATTCACGCATGCAGGGCAATAATCATACATACAAGGCAACAATCACATCTATAACCACAAGTCACACTTAATGCTCAATGATGCCATGATGCATATGAAACACAAAGCAATTGCTATGAGATGCAATGCAATGCAATGCAATGAGATCCTATGTATGAGCCGGCGAGCAAGTGTATCGTGCACCTACTCCGTTATCACGTGGAGCCACCTAATGGTATTAAGAGGTTGCCCACGACGACTTCACTCGCCTCCTACCGTGGCAACTTTGTCCATGCCCGTGCACTCCACCTTCGTGTCCCTAATATGAACATATCCAAACTTGCTTTCTTTTTCCCACATCAACGCCTCTTGAAGGCAAACATTGTTACCAACAATTAAATCACCAAGATATTGAACATAAATGAAAATTAACAACTTTATGAACATGAGGTGGCAAAATAAACAACTGATGAATCATGTAACAATCATATAGTGAAGCCGCAAAACATGGACATCCATAATTGAACACAAACAACACAACACATTCATGCCACCCAGTTCCTGGAAATAACAGGACAGTCCCAAACAGAGGCATAATGCTCAATGATATTTGTATTAAACATCAATTTTCCTTCTCTTAAGAGTTATAGATATATGTGTTGTGGAGTCACAGTTAAAATTTCAAGAGGAAATTCCCGCTGTGTGATTTATGGTGAATTGTTTGGTGAGAGCTATCGAATCTGTTTTTCAGACAGATTCTAAGGGTGGGAAAGATTGCTAGTTTCGGACATGTTACAGTTAGAATCTCAAAAATATGCACTCAGGAAAAGTTATAGAAAAAGTTGTTATCTTTCCAACGAGACTAAGATCATCAATTTCTATGGAGTGTGCAGGGACTGATCTTCGTTTTTCCAAACTGTGTCCAGACTGGATGAAATCCCGACATGTAGTAAATATGGAATTTTTAACCCTATTTCCAGTTTGAATTGCTAAAAGTTTACAACATAAAAGTTATAGATCACAGACAATCTTCAGGCCACAAAAATTTCAATATAACCTCATGTCTGGATTGGAAGGACTAAGCAAAACAATCGGCATACAAATCTGTCCAGAATTTCTCACCGCGCACAACCATACAAAACTCAGGATTTCTCACCGCGCACAACCATACAAAACCAGGATTGCTCACCGCGCACAACCGTACAAAACTCAGGATTGCTCACCGCGCACAACCATACAAACTCCGGATTGCTCACCGCACACAACCATACAAACTCAGGATTGACTTAAGAAAAGGTAAAACAACAACAACAACAACAACGATGAAACTAAGCATGCAACTTTAATACTAGTTGGAGATGTAATCCTACCTTAGGGATGATGAGAGACAAGGGGGTAGCCCAAATCCCTATGGCTCATCCTTCTTCAAGCTCTTCTCCTTCTTACTTCTCTTCTCCACAAGCTTCTAAAGTGAGCAACAACACCCAAATGACTACAGGGATGCTACGGGGGTGTGCAGAGTGAGGGTGGCGTAGACCTACGGGTGCTCAGCCTCCCTAATGTCTAAGAATGAGCAAGGGGAAGGGATGAATTCGGCCTGATCTTTGGGGGGAGAGAGATATTTTTAGAAGAGTTTAGAAACGAATGGAATTTGGGAGAAGTGAGTAGAAGAGTCAAGAAGTAATATTTACAAGTTTGCCATTTCTCCAAATAAAAGGAAGAAAAGAGAAGAGAAGAGAAGAGTGGGGAACGTAGGAGAATCAATGAATCAAAGATATATCTTCCAAGAATCATCTTATTTACAAATTTGCCATGACTCATATCCCTTCACAATTGCCATCCAACTTACCTCCTTAATTACAAGTATGCCCTTCCTTCCACATGTCACCTTTCCTTACACACACTCACATTTAATTACAAGTAGGCCATTACTTCTCATACCCTCCTATTAATTACAACAATTCCACTAACCTTAACCCCTTCTCACACTAGGCTCTCTACACCATTCCTACACACCCATTCACACACATACACGTACTATCACATAACCACCTTCGTGCATCACATACCCATGCATCACCTCACCATTCATGAATGCACACTACACCCACATTACTAAACACACTATAGTAATAATACATAAGCATTCAACGAGCATCCATGGGAAACCATGTAAGCAACCAATGAGAATACACCATTGGCATCAATTAGTAAATAGTAAGTCTATTTACCAATACTACTCCACACAATCATACAATATTACTATACCACTTCATAGTTCACTGCACACACTGCATGCACAACCAACCATATAAGGTACACGCAAATATGTACTCACTTGTATGCAAGTATATACACAATACATAATACATAGATATACACTCTATTATCAAACAAAAGTATATGCCCCACGTATATAGCACTCTGGGCCATTACATTCTACCCACCTTAAAAATCAAGTCCGTCCTCGGACTTTCCAAACTAGGGGTCAACTTAAGGATGTGCAGACTTAGACATTAAGGTCACTACACCCCATGCATACATACACTACCTACTCTATAACAAAAGCAAGGCATGTTCATGTGCATACACTTACACATACATCAAATATTCATACACATAACCGGGCATACACTTACCCATGCATGGGCACACACCCATTCACGTCAATATACAGATCATACCAACATACACGTACATTCAACTATACACACACATATCATAGGTACATCCAAATACCTATATACATGTCAATACACATAGATAACCATACGAAATATGCTCACCCATACACAATTGTAAGCATACCAGCTTACAGCCATACATGTATCATATGTTCATCACATGCATCCACTCACAATAATATTATTATCAAGACACATACACACATACGTGGTGGACCTTAGGGATCCACTCACGCATCTGCACACTCTACATGTGCATATATCACATATAGTACATATTCACTACACAGTACATTTATACACTACATGCACCTCAATCAAGTATATAACGCAATTCTAAACATTACTCATAAGTCAACCATGTATTAACACTTATACTTCAAATACAATCACTTATCCATATAATCATTCGTACATATACCATAATCATATGCACATGAGTATATCATTCCAATATTCTCAACACGCCATATACAACACTTATAGAGCTATAGACATATATGTACATAGATATACACACATAGATTTTCACATACATTCTTACTCAATCAACACTCTAGAGGCTACCCTCAGGGCTCTATACCTCAAGCTTTTGAAATTGGGGCTCTATCTTAAGGCAGAACTCCTACACACCTTAAGACTAAACTACTCTCGGAACACTACACGCACTACCCTTACACAGCCGCAGTGCGGTGACCTGCATGGGCCACCAAATGTAACGACCCGCTCCCCAGGATACCCGGGAAGTACGAATCCGTCCCAGGTATTTCTAAGGCAACGAGTGTTACGAAGGAAAAGTACAAAAACGCAAGCAGGTCCACTGCGCACTGCTGGGATAGTACCTGTAATGTTTCCAAAGCACAACCAAACAACCAATAACACAAACACAGAAAGAAATATAGATGAAAACTGTTCAACAACTAAACCCAAAGAAAAGTCTGATTTCTAATACATCATCCATCTGTACATACATTCATCATGAACAACTCGTCACTACCCAAACAAAACCCCAAAAGTACAAACACTCTCTTCTCTCCCCTCGCCATCCCAACCTAACTCATCCATGGAACTCCGCTGCCGCACCTCATAATCACCAACCAACTCCAACATCTGAACCTGAAAAGTCAACGATGGGGCACGTCAAAGCGTGACCCAGTAGGAATTCCATGCCCAACTAGCCCTTACATGAAGTGTGGAAAGGGTGCACGTGAGTAAGCAGAGTGTATGACATGGCATGAACATCTACTGCAGTAAAGGAAGTGACAACTATAGTTATGAGCATGTGGGAGCGGGCACGTGCAACATGCAAAGTGTACATACTAACATAATGTACACGTGGTAACAGGAATAAGTACAACGTTTATAATAAGCAACTAAGTGTTAATTGTAAAACAATAGAACAAGTAACATGGAACCCATCTCATTTCCACTTACTTAAGCTCTACAAATGAAAGCATACCACCTTACTTTTTCGATTTGCACCCATCTCAAGCAATTCACGCATTCATGGCAACAATCATACATACAAGGCAACATTCACATCTATAACCACAAGTCACACATAATGCTCAATGATGCCATGATGCATATGGAACACAAAGCAATTGCTATGAGATGCAATGTAATGCAATGCAATGAGATCCCATGAATGAGCCTGCGTGCAAGTGTATCGTGCACCTACTCCGTTATCACGTGGAGCCACCTAATGGTATCAAGAGGTTGCCCACGGCGACATCCCCCGCCTCCTACCGTGGTAACTTTGTCCATGCCCGTGCACTCCACATTCGTGTCCCTAATATGAACATATCCAAACTTGCTTTCTTTTTCCCACATCAACGCCTCTTGAAGGCCAACATTGTTACCAACAATTAAATCACCAAGATATTGAACATAAATGAAAATTAACAACTTTATGAACATGAGGTGGCAAAATTAACAACTGATGAATCATGTAACAATCATATAATGAAGCCGCAAAACATGGACATCCATAATTGAACACAAACAACACATTCATGCCACCCAGTTCCTGGAAATAACAAGACAGTTTCAAACAGAGGCATAATGCTCAATGATATTTGTATTAAACATCAATTTTCCTTCTCTTAAGAGTTGTAGATATATGTGTTGTGGAGTCACATTTAAAATTTTAAGAGGAAATTCCCGCTGTGTGATTTATGGTGAATTGTTTGGTGAGAGCTGTCGAATTTGTTTTTCAGACAGATTCTAAGGGCTGTAAAGATTACTAGTTTCGGACATGTTACAGTTAGAATCTCAAAAATGTGCACACAGGAAAAGTTATAGAAAAAGTTGTTATCTTTCCAACGAGACTAAGATCATCAATTTCTATGGAGTGTGCAAGGACTGATGTTCGTTTTTCCAAACTGTGTCCAGACTGGATGAAATCCCGACATGTTATAAAGATGGAATTTTTAACCCTATTTCCAGTTTGAATCAGTAAAAGTTTACAACATAAAAGTTATTGATCACAGTCCAATCTTCAGGCCACAAAAGTTTCAAAATAACCTCATGTCTGGATTCGAAGCACTAAGCAAAACAATCTGCATACAAATCTGTCCAGAATTGCTCACCGTGCACAACCATACAAAACCCAGGATTTCTCACCGCGCATAACCATACAAACTCAGGATTGCTCACCACGCACAACCATACAAAACTCAGAATTGCTCACCGCGCACAACCATACAAACTCAGGATTGCTCAACGCGCACAACCATATAAACTCAGGATTGCTCACCGCACACAACCATACAAACTCAGGATTGACTTAAGAAAAGGTAAAACAACAACGACGACGACGATGAAACTAAGCATGCAACTGTAATACTAGTTGGAGATGGAATCCTACCTTAGGGATGATGAGAGACAAGGGAGTAGCCCAAATCCCTATGGCTCATCCTTCTTCAAGCTCTTCTCCTTCTTACTTCTCTTCTCCACAAGCTTCTAAAGTGAGCAACAACACCCAAATGACTACAGGGATGCTACGGGGGTGTGCAGAGTGAGGGTGGCGTAGCCCTACGGGTACTCAGCCTCCCTAATGTCTAAGAATGAGCAAGGGGGAAGGGATGAATTCGGCCTGATCTTTGGGGAGAGAGAGATATTTTTAGAAGAGTTTAGAAACGAATGGAATTTGGGAGAAGAGAGTAGAAGAGTCAAGAAGTAATATTTACAAGTTTGCCATTTCTCCAAATAAAAGGAAGAAAAGAAAAGAGAAGAGAAGAGTGGGGAACGTACGAGAATCAATGAATCAAAGATATATCTTCCAAGAATCCTCTTATTTACAAATTTGCCATCACTCATATCCCTTCACAATTGCCATCCAACTTACCTCCTTAATTACAAATATGCCCTTCCTTCCACATGTCACCTTTCCTTACACACACCCACACTTAATTACAAGTAGGCCATTACTTCTCATACCCTCCTATTAATTACAACAATGCCACTAACCTTAACCTCTTCTCACACTAGGCTCTCTTCACCGATCCTACACACCCATTCACACACATACACATACTATCACATAATCACCTTTATGCATCACGTACCCATGCATCACCTCACCATTCATGAATGCACACTACACCCACATTACTAAACACACTATAGTAATAATACATAAGCATTCAACGAGCATCCATGGGCAACCATGTAAGCAACCAATGAGAATACACCATTGGCATCAATCAGTAAATAGTAAGTCTATTTACCAATACTACTCCACACAATCATACAATATTACTATACCACTTCATAGTTCACTGCATACACTGCATGCACAACCAACCATATAAGGTACACGCAAATATGTACTCACTTGTATGCAAGCATAAACACAATACATACTACACAGATATACACTCTATTCTCAAACAAATGTATATGCCCCACGTATATAGCACTCTGGGCCATTACATCTAAGACCTAAAAATTTGATTTTTGATTTCAAAGCTTTTAAGTACTTTGGGCAATTGATTAAGAATCTCCTCAAGCTTCATCTTGAATTTCTGAGATTCTAATCAAGTTTTGATTGATCTATCAAAGTTTTAACCTTCATTTCTTTTGAGATCAAACGTTTTCCATAGCCATTTACACTTTACACAAAAGCTTTATCCATTGGCTATAGGTAAGTGCACGAGCAAATTCATCTTTAAGAAATGGTTGTAATACCACAAGAGTGGTGGCAATTTAGTAGTTGCTTATTTTGGTTTGGGTTGTTGAAAAAAGCCTTAAGTGTGAGAGGCTCCTATTATGAGAAGAGGTTGAGTTGAGTTGTATTAAAAACCCTTGCAAGTGAAGCTAGGTAATTGTATCGAAAGCCCTCTTTTGTGAGGCATTAGATATCTTGATTAAGAGAGTTGGTTGGTGAAAAATCCCAACATGAGTTTGTGGACTAGAGTAGCCCATGGTGGGTGAACCAGGATAATCCTGTTGTGTTTGTGTTATTGATTGTCTTCTCTCAGTTCATACTTGCTCACTTGTGTTTGTTAACTTCCACTGCAATATATTTTAGCTCTAACTCTTGCAAGTATTACGTTGAGTGTTGATTAAGTTCTTGAGGATGTAATTCTCTCAAGTAACTTAGGCTAAATTAGAGAGTGTAATTTACATTTGTGCTTGAATTTTTAGAAACACTAATCACACCCCTTTAGTGTCTAGTTTGCTATCTACAGGATCCAACAAGGTCTACTTTGTCCAAGCTGATGGTGATCAGGAGGTCGAGATACCCTTCGTTGGTATGGCTCTGCTTGGCGTCGAAGATGGTGGACCTCCATACTCTATCCGAGCTGATGGTGATTACGGGGTCGAAGTGTCCTACACCATCCACAACCGTCGGAGCCGAAAGTGGGGAAGAAGTGGCGAGGTATGGTGTCTACCAAAACCTAGGCTTCTTTCCCATTGTTTCTACCATGCTCGTTGCAGGTGTCTAGGTTGTGGCTGGCTCGGTTGAGCCAGAGAATCGAAATCTCTTTGCCACCTCAGTCGTCTGGAGCAGGTCGGGCACATGGCTATTACAAAGAATCCACTCGCAAGGATGCTCCGTGGCTACTGGTTTGACACCGATCCTGTTGGTCTGAGCTTCCAGTGGTGAGCTCGGACTTCCCGTGGGATGTCAGATTATTCTGTGTGCGGTTCCTCTATGGGACGAATCTATTGAGGAGTGAGATTCTGGAGGCATATCGAGAAATGGGTACCGCTGAAGAGTTGGCATCAGTGTTGCTCTACGTCCCTGACGCAGCCGTGCTTCTTCATCGAAAGGCTCGATCTTTGTAAAAGGATGAAGATGCTTATAGTGTCCAAATTCACCCTTCTTATTCTACTTCTCTGATGCACGAGCCTCGAGTCCTTACTCAAAAGACTACTTATAGAAATTGCAGCATACCGTGGAACACCACCTGTCGAACGCAGGTTGCTGAGCACATATTGGCCCCTTAGTCTCTTGAGCAAGGATGAATCTGATGCTCTCAGCCTGTATACCCGCAAGTTCTGCAGAGAATACTGAGGTCGGGTCGGCTCGTTCCTCTGATGGCCTACGAAGTCGAAGGTAGCTGGGATGTAAATCTACAGTCATAGTAGTCGGTCGTCACTTGGATGTTCTCTCCTAAAGGTCACTAATGTCGAACCAGGAGGGGTCCAAACTTGTGATGGGACTCTTGCTGAAGCAGAGAAATGATGCTGTTGGAATTCGCCCCGTCGGACTGCAGAGGTCAGGTCTGCTTGGGCCGCAGTTTGAGCTAGGGGCTTTGCGAGAGACAACACTGTTGGGGGCTGGTTTTGGCCCGTGCTGCTTAGGACTATGTCCGGGCACCTGAACTGGTCAGGGGGACGAGCAATCTCGCAACAGGTCAAGCTTGGATATGTCAGTTTCACCGGGCTGTCCTCCTCCTCTTGTACCTGAAACAGAGGAACACGGCGTCAGAGGTCCAGGCGTTAGAAGAAAGGAGGTGATGTGTGTAACATAGCCCGTGTGTGGCGACGCATGGGGTTGAGCATGGTTGTATCCATGGCCGTCGGGGGGTTGAGAGATGGAGATGTTTGCTAGGGTTTTGAGAACTTAAGGGGAGCTTACCTTGTAGGAGAGGATGCCTTCTTACTTATATGGTTTGCTAGGGTTGTACTCAGGAGGCCACCGACGGCATCGATAAACAAGACATGCATTGAATGCAATTGTACTTGGAGAGAGTATGCTGGTCGCTTGCCCGACGTGGTCTAGGCTGCTGCCGGGGCCGGCCCCGGGTAGCGAAGTCATCCTAGGGACGTGGGGGGAGCAAGCTGCAGATCCTGAGGTTGGGGTTGTTCCTGTGGGGCTATGCCGAGGTCGGGTCTGCCGATCCCTGAGCCAAGTCCGGAGGCCCTCGCTGATGGGTCCCACTCGATGTGTCAGGAGGTCACTGCCGATGGATCCTATCCAACGTGTTGGATCGGACTCGTCTGTTAATGGGCCAACCCCAACTACCGAAACCAGTATTTATTGAACGGACACTATTGATGAGAGAATCAATCCTCATATTTTGAAAGCCATACCGGTTTTTATGGGACGACGATCATACTACAGTAATTTTACCTTGTAGCATGATAATTCATCTCTTAGGTAATCCATCGCTCTTGAACTGTAATGTGGTTGGGCTTGGTATCCCGAATGTGCCGGGAGTCTCATGGGACCGGTCCTCGATGAGTTTTAGATGGGCTTTGCCCTTAATTGTGCACCCTTTTTTTTGGGACAAGGCTTAATTGTGCACCCTAAGCACAACGAATTAATATTATATTCCTTGAAAGCGTAGCACGTGTTCCCATGTAAGGAGTTGCGTTTCTTAAATATTTCCCGAACGAGAACACATGATGGGCCTGCCGATCATAGCTGTAAACGACTGTCCCATATTTCAGACTGTGGATAAGATAATCGCGCTCGTGTTCCACGTGTTCCGGCTTTCTACCGGCGAGCAAGCCCTTCAAATAGCCTCGCGAGAGAGCTCCATGAGTCCATCAGTTCAAGTAGCCTGCGAGCAGTGAGGCTTGAGAAATTAAGCCATGACATCGTCTACTCTCGTTCCCTCTTCAATCCTCTCCCTCTTTCTCCTCGTCTTAATTGCTTCCTCGCTCCCCTCAACATCCTCCCAAGCCTGCCACAATGCGGACATGAACACCCTCCTCAGCATCAAGAAATCCATGGGCAACCCCGCCGAGCTCTCCTCCTGGGACTCCGCCCATGTCGCCGACTGCTGCTCCTCCTGGAGAGGCGTAGGCTGCGGCACCGACGGCCGGGTCACGTCCGTCGGCGTCTTTTATGCCAACTCATCTGGCCCGGTACCCGCTTCCTTGGGCGATCTCCCCGCCCTCAGAATCATCAACTTGTTCAGTCTCCCCAATCTCGTAGGCCCGCTCCCCGCCTCGCTAGCCAAATTGCCCTCCCTCACCCAGCTCACCGTCTCTCGCACCGCTCTCTCCGGCGCAATCCCGTCCTTCCTCTGCGACCTCCCGCGTCTCTATTACATCGATCTCTCGGGGAACCGACTCACCGGCAACGTCCTTCCTTGTCTCATGGCCCGAGTTAACAGCAGCAGCACCCCCCCAGTGCTCAACCTCTATCAGAACCAGCTCACCGGCCACGTCCCCGCGGCCTTCGCCAATACCAATTTCGGCGCCGTCGATCTGTCCCGCAACCAGCTCGGTGGAGACCCTTCTCTCCTGTTCGGACCGCAGAAGTGGTCGTTCGACGAGATCAACTTATCCTGGAATCGGTTCGAGTTCGATCTATCGTCGGTGCGGTTTCCTCCGTCCTTGTCGAAGATCGACGTGAGCCATAACAAGATATGGGGTGGAATCCCCCAGCAGATCACCAAGTTGAAGAGGCTCACGTATTTGGATGTCAGCCACAATATGTTATGCGGGCCCATACCGACGATGAAGGCGTTGAGCCAGCTGCCGCCGGTGCTCTTCGAAGGGAACAAGTGTCTCTGCGGAGCACCTCTCTCTCCCTGCGTCCGGCAATCCCTCGCGATCTAACCATCACTTGCTCTTTCTTTCAAATTATCTGTGTTGCGAAATTAGGCTGCCTTTCGAATTTGCTTAGTTTCTTGCCTCATTTTGCTTACAACCTCATGGTTCGAGGCCCCTGTGTTGTCTGTAGTCTTTCTTATCTAAATATGGCATGATGTTAGGACAGCTTCACTATAGAGCGTTCCAGCATAGTCGAGTATCATCTCATTTCCTTGTTGCCAAACACAACTCGAAATGAAATTTAACTTTCTGCACCATATAGTTTGATCCGTATGACCATGAGATTATTGAGATATATGATATCGTTTTGCGGGATAAAATGATTGTCTTTTGGCAACGAAGTTGCTATCCCATCAGAATGCAACAACTCCAGCAATCGAAGGAAGGTTGGGAGTAACTTTTCTAGCCGTGATGTTCTGACTAGCCAGTGTCTTCACACCTCTCGCACTAGCAATGATAGCAGCAATCCGAATGTTACCCCAGCATCTAGTTGCAGCCAATGAATGTCTAAGCATCATTTTTTAGCCTTCCACCCGTGTAGTTTTGTAAGGTTATTGATACTGCCATCTTGAAACGGCCCAAGAGCGAGCAGCCCAAGCCTACATTGGAAGCGGGAGGCCCCCAAAAGGAGTTTGGGCCGACCGTCGAGGCCCTCACGAGGACATGATATCGGGTGGCCACGATCGGGACATGTGCTCCGTCAGCCCACGCCAGCGGGAGTTAACCGCTCCCCAAAACACTCCACCTTAATGACCATTAAGGGACCCCATTAACCCACCTTCATGTCGCATGAAGGCGCCTTAAAGGAGGCGGATCATGGGGCGGAAAAGGGGGGACGTGGAGGGGAAACGATCGTGGGAGAATCCCTATAAAGGAACTCGGGTGGCAACGAAGAAAGGGACCCAGCCCCGGATATCAATAGACGGAGGTATTCTACACCAAGACCTTATTTTCCACTTTACATTTCCTCCCCTAGCTCGGTCCGAGGACGCGCGTATCGGCCACCCTGTGAGCCGTATCGGTCCTGCCGTGCGTCATTCAGATCCGTTCTAACTTAGGCATCGGAGGGGACTTGGCTGGAACCAAGGTCTGCCCCCCTGACGAGCTTCTTTGTCTGTCCAGGCCAAGCAGATCTCGCGACGCCGAGGCTACTCCTCAGCGCCACACCGACCGAGGCCGAGCGCATCCAGCGACGAGCCCACTCGCCCCTGATGAGCTACTTCGTCAACCAAGGTCGAGCAGATCTCGCGGTGCCAAGGCTACCCCTCAGCACGTCGTTGGCCGAGGCCGAGTGCTCCCATCAACGAGCCCGCTCGCCCCCGACACGCCGAGGCCACTCTTTGAAGAGCCAGCGAAAGGATCTAAGCTACCCCCCTCTAGCAATTGCACACCTGACGGAACCAAGGGGTCTCATTCGACTCCTTGACCACGTTGACCTTCCATCCTACGGTCAACGATTCAGCGGTGAGAAAACACCCGTAAACATCTGGCGCCGTCTGTGGGAAACAAACACAAACCCACGTCAAACCACCGCATTGCCGAAATGGAACCAGTTTGCAACGGCACGGGGCGCATGCCCCCCAAACACGAGGAGGGCGACTATGTCCCTCCCGAGAACCAACACAGCCACACCACCGAGGGACAGGTGACTCGCGTTCGGTGACCCAAGAGCATCTCCACCTCTTCGCCCAGGAGACCAATGCCCATCTCCAGACATTGGCTGCAACGATTCAACAGCTCGTGGGCAACCCATTCCTCCCGGGAGATGGGACAGCGACCACCCCCGGTCAGGGAGGGTTCCGCCGACCTTTACGCTCGGCCGTAGTCACCGACCACGGTGACAAGGGTGCCAACCCAGAACGACGGTTCACCCTGCCGAACTTCATCCCGGTGCAGTCTCTCACGCCAACCTCGCTCCAGGATGAGGCTGAAGGAGGTCCCGAACAGGCTGGAGACGAGTTGGCCACGGCCTCGTCTCGGCGACGACGCTCAGCACTCCGGCGGTCGCCCGATCGTCGAACCACCGGGGACCGACCCAATCGGGGTGAGAGTCCCCATCGAAGGAGGCGAAGGAGTCATGAATACCTCCGAGAGATGAGAAACGCCCACCGACCAGCGCCCATCCCCGGCTCGGATGGGCTTCGAGCGGACTCCACTCGTCGCCCCGTTAGCTCCCCTCGGCGGCTTGACATTCGTGTCGACGCGATGAGATGCCCGGATGGCTCCAGGGACGATCGTTTCCCGTTATCCATGAGCATTACTGATGCACGGGTACCCTCCAGATTCAAGGTGCCGACTTTGGAAAAGTACGATGGCACGGGAGACCCGGAAGACCATGTGATGGAATATGAGGGGCTCATGGCATTCCAAGGTGCCGATGACACCATGCTTTGCCGAGGTTTCTACTCCACTCTCTGGAAGTCCGCCCAGAGCTGGTACCACAGCCTCCCCAACCGTTCCATTGACAACTTCAAGGACCTCTCCCAAAAATTTTGCAAGCAGTTTATGGCCGGTCGACGGATAAAGCAGAGCTTCTATTCAATGTGTTGCAGGGCCCCAGGGAATCCTTGAGAAGTTACATGCGTCGCTTCAATACGGAGAGACTGAATGTGGAGAGCTGTCCCGAGATGGTCGTGAAAACGGTCCTAAAGAAAGGGCTCCATCACAGGGGCCTGAAGAAATCGCTACGCAACGAGCCTCCGAGGGACCTTGCTGAGGTGATTGCTCGGGCAGAGCGCTACATGCTGATGGAGGAAGCGTTGGCCGCAGAGGAAGGGAGTCACCCAACGGGGGTCAGGCGGGGCTCCAAGCGAGACGAAAGCGAACGCTGCGAGCCTGACGAATCCCGGCGGGAGAAGAAGGCCAAGGGAAAGCAATGCAAGGAGTAGGCACGACCCTCCAGGCTGAACGCAACTCTAGACGTTGTCCCGGTGCAGGCTCAAAAAGAGGGACACTTTGGTAGGCCACCCCCGAAAATGAAGAGAGGCGGAAAGGACGAGGAGAAATATTGCAAGTACCACAAGGACATCGGCCATGACACCGACGATTGCTGGCACTTGAAGAATGATATATAGAAATTGGTCAGCCGTGGCCACCTGAAAAATTTCGTCGAGGATCCAGCGGTGAACCCCGGAGAAGGGACGTCTAGACAGACTGACAAAGGCAAGAAGGTGAATGTCGTCTGGACAGCTATGCGCGTCATCGAGTGAGGGGACGGGACAATCAGCCGTAGCCTCACCTAGGCAAGATTAGCTTGCGTTTATCTTGCCTGTTTTATTTTCCTCCAAATGTACTTCCGGATCCAAAGAATGAAATGTTAGTCCGCGTTAGTACAACTTTGCTCATTCTCAACGTATCTAGCTCGGCAATCGGCCGCAAAGTAGGGGGAGCTCCCCTGGCGGACCTACTATGATGATCGTCCATAAGGCTGGGGCAACTCCCCACTGGGCCGATCACACGGGTCGACCGTAAGGCTGGGGGCAACTCCCCCAGCGAGCCGATCCCGAGGATCGTCCGTAAGGCTGGGGCAACTACCCCAGCGGGCCGGTCACACAGGTCGACTGTAAGTATGGGGGCAACTCCCCCAGCGAGCCGATCTCGAGGATCATCTGTAAGGCTGGGGGCAACTCCCCCAGCGGGCCGATCCCGAGGATCATCCGTAATGCTGGGGTAACTCCCCCAGTGGGCCGATCCCAAGAATCATCCATAAGGCTGGGGCAACTCCTCCAGCGGGCCGATCCATCGATCTACCGCAAGCCTGGAAGTAGCTCCCCCAGCATGTAGACCGACCCGACCGTCCGTAAGGCTGGGGCAACTCCCCCAGCAGGCCGGTCCATCCGTCGGACATAAGCCTGAGGGTAGCTTCCCCAGCTGGCCAACCGACCCGTTCGACCATAAGGCTGGGGCAACTTCCTCAGCGGGTCGACCACCAGGGTTGACCGTAAGGCTAGGGGCAACTCCCCCAGCAGGCCGGCACATCGATTGGCCGTAAGCCTGGGGATAGCTCCCCCAGCGGGCCAACCAAACCAATCGACCATAAGGCTGGGGCAGCTCCCTCAGCGGGTCGATCACCTGACCGCCCGTAAGAATGAAGGTTGCCGACCCCTTACCACCTGCCGTGCGGGGCGGATGGCCCCAGGGAAGTCACGTCAGATCGCCCGATGAGCCAGTCCCTGGGCAGTGTTCTTGGACGACCAAATGTTCGACCTGCTGAGGGCTTGCCATCGTACACGATCCTCAGGTCGAGCGGGCGATCGCCTTGTAGGAGGGGGTGCTAGAGAACACTGGCCTCAAAGGATTAACCCCCTAGTTAACCCAAATACTACTGCCGTCCACAAGACCAAGGGCCTCCTCCATCATGAAACAGCTCAATCAATGGAAAGAAAGACCCACGGCAGCCCTAATCAGCGATCAACCCCGGATGATGAGGGGATCGAGGGGGAAAGCAACGAAAGGAGACAACCCAGAGAACGATTGACAGAAACAAAAAAGTACGACATGAAAGAACGCGACAACAGACGAAAAGGTATAAAGGCCAGCAAAACAAATTATATGTTGCTTTCAAAAATTGTTCCTTATTACATGGCGAGGGGGGATGCACAAGGATGGAGAACGTCGCCTATGATGCTGGGCCCCGGGAGGAGGCATCACCTGGAGCCTCACCCTGTTCAGATTGAGGAGGCTCCTCGGGACATGGCGGGGGACGGGGAAGCGCCTGTCGGACCCGCTCCTCGAACCTCTCGAAGGAGTCCCAGAAGGCTCTCATGATCCGGGGGCCAAGAGGTCCTCATAGGAATCAAAGGTCTCCTTGAGGGCATCAACGATCCTCGGTCTCAGGACCCCCTCGTAGCCCTTCTCCACCTCCTCGATGAGCCGAGTGGGGTGCGCTTGTCGCAGGGCTCCCAGTTCGGCCCAGAGCTCGTTTCTCTCCCGACGGGACGCCTTCTCCGCCTCTTGGTCAGACCTCTGAGCGTCGGCCAGGGCGGCCTTCAGGTCCATCACTTCAGAGGTGAGCTCGTCAACCCGGTGCCATAGCTGGCGAGCCTCCATGCGGGATTCTTCGACCGCCATCTCGGCCGCCCCAGACCTCAGGCGCTCCCGTGCCAAGGACTCCTCGAGACTGGTCGCGTGTGCCATAAGACACTATACCTCCACGGCCATCATGGTGGCCTGCAAAACATAAGTAAGTCAGGGATACCACGAGGCGGGGTCGGAATCGACAGAAAGACCAACTTACTGGAGTTGCCAGACCAAGGAGTCCGCCGGTCGATCGGAGCGAGTCCTCTCCAGGAGCGAGCGGTCCCTCGAAAGGACGGAGCTCCGTGCCAACTGAGTGGCCACGCCATGGTCAACAAAGATAGACTCCCCAAGCGCAACCTCGGGACCAGCCTCGAGCATCAACAGGACGCCACCCGCGCTAGCCAGAGAGGGCTCGGCCAGACCGACAGGGGCGGCCACTTCCGCCAGTGGGAGGGTCGCGCCCGAGACGATCGACATCTCGGGGACCGCAGGAGGGCAGACCTCCATGGTCTTCTTTTTCTTCTTCTCCTCCTCGGGCCCCCTGGACTTCAGAGGGGGACGCTTCCGCTCCCCGCCACGACCACCCGCGGGTGCTCAAGGCCCCGGGCCGGTGCCCCCATTGCCTCCCTCGACAGGGGCTGAGCTGGGTGGACCGACGACCGCGGTCTCCCCCGCAGGAGACTCAACCACAAACTGGGCCGGCGGCGCTGCGACGACTGCTAGCTCCAGCCTCCCGACCGCCGGGTCGGCCTGACGGATCTCATCCTCCACCATGCGATGAGGCGCGTGGCCAGAAGGGTTTCCTCGACCGCTGCTGGACCCCCGAAGAATGAGCTCGCCGACGTCGCGGCTGAATTCCCTACCCGTCATTTCTGTAGGGAGAGAGAAGATCAGGGTAAGCAAAAGGCACAACAAAACAAAAATGGAGCACATACCAGGGGACCACATGACGGTCTTAAGGAGTAGGTCGTCCAGCAGGGGCCAGACCGACTTCTTTACTAAAGACAGGGACGACAACAACCGGACCGCAGCCTGATCGGCCTCAGAGAGGGTTAACGTCAAGTCATATTGACATAGACCCCCAACCTGTCAGGATCACAGCATCCCTGCGGAATACGACAAAGACGTAGTTCGAGCTCCAGTCCCCCATCCAACGGGGCAGGCCGAGCAAGCACTCCCTCCCTGCTTGGGCGCGGATGTGCTGCCACGATCCTCGACCGACAGTCTGAACCCAGAAATAATAGAAGAAGAGGGGTAGGGTCGGTTCCACGCGGTCCACGCTGCAGATCATAACGAACCCGACCAGCGCCGCCATTGAATACTGGGTCAGCTGGCACAGGGCCACCATCAAGAACTCCATGACCAGGATGATGAAAGGATGGAGGGGAAACGGAGCCCCAGGTGGAACATCTCGACGTAAACACCGACCTCACAGGTCCTTGGGAAACAGATCCTTTCGTCGCTAAAGGGGACCCGGACATCATACGGGTGATACAAATACTTCTCCCAGATCTCCGTGGCCATCGAGAAGGGGACGGTAGACGATGACCTGAGGATCACCAGGGGAACGTCGAACCTCACCGCAGCCTGAACCTCATCTCTACCGACCAGGTCCTCAAATATCAAGCCCTTCCCTTTGTCCGGAACTGGACATATCACCTGGGGGTTCCCGGGCCTTGAGGACGGAGGAGTACCTGACTCAGGAACCGGAGGGGCCCCGGACCCCGACGCGGAACCACCTATTATAAGTGCGGCCATAAGACAGATCGAGTGGGGCAAAGGAAGGAGAAAGAGGCTACCTTGAAAGGAATCCGAAGGGAGGAAGACGAAGGAGAATTCACAGGTACTCGCAAGAATAGGGTCTGAACGAAAAGTGCAAAAGATCAAATTCGGAAGGGCAGAGTCGTTATATGAGGAACAATCCCAGAATCGGGGCCGTTCAAAGATGGACGTGTGGCGACATCTGACGACCGTCGGTGCTTCGAATCCCAAACCCAGGGGCAAGAGAAGATCAACCGGGCAGTGTCATGATGGCACCCATTTAATGGCGTTGTCTCGACTGACGCGCCTGTCAAAATCCACACAAGTCACATCGCCCGAACCGAACCGACAGAATCCGAACGGCCCGGGCGATGTGGGCAATTGATATGGCCATCTTGGAACGGCCCAAGAGCAAGCAGCCCAAGCCCACATTGGAAGCGGGATGCCCCTAAAAGAAGTTTGGGCCGACCGTCGAGGCCCTCACGAGGACATGATATTGGGTCGGCCACGATCGGGACGTGTTCTCCGTCAGCCTACGCCAGCGGGAGTTAACCGCTCCCCAAAACACTCCCCCTTAATGACCATTAATGGACCCCATTAACCCACCTTCATGGCGCATGAAGGCGCCTTAAAGGAGGCGGATCATGGGGACGGAAAAGGGGGGACGTGGAGGGGGAACGATCGTGGGAGAATCCCTACAAAGGAACTCGAGAGGCAACAAAGAAATGGGCCCAGCCCCGGATATCAATAGATGGATGTATTCTACACAAAGACCTTGTTTTCCACTTTACATTCCCTCCCCTAGCTCGGTCCGAGGACGCACGTATCGGCCACTCTGTGAGCCGTACAGGTCTCGTCGTGCATCATTCAGATTCGTTCTGACTTAGGCATCGAAGGGGACTTGGCCGCTCGCCCCCGACACGTCGAGGCCACTCCTTGACCACGTTGACCATCCATCCTATGGTCAACGATTCAGCGGTGAGAAAACACCCGTAAACAGTTATGATGATAGTAATCTAAACTATTTATATCATGCATCGGAAGACATGCATCGGAAGATAGAAAATTCAAAAATTTTTAACTAGCAATCATACCAAGGATCTACTACTAATCTAGGAATTATATTGGTAAATAATAAAACCATAAAGGTCGTATCTTTGCATGAGTACACACAAGCGATACTCACGAATCCTTAATCTCTTTCGGTGAAGACAAGAAGCGCCACATTCACCTCCTCCAAGCAACGCCTCGGATCTCTATTCTCCAACCATCGCCTTAGATGAATCACGGGATGAAGAACGTATCCACAATTCACGAGCTACCAAGAACTCAAACCACTTTGAAGGTGGAATCACTCAGCACATCACCACGTTGAAGAAGTTGATGTATTTGGATGTCGGCCACAATATGTTATGCGGGCCCATACTGAAGATGAAGGCATTGAGCCAGCTGTCGCTAGTGCGCTTCAAAGGGAACAAGTGTCTCTGCGGAGCACCTCTCTCTCCATGCGAGCGGAAATCCCACACGATCTAACTATCACTTGCTCTTTCTTTCAAATTATCAGTTTTGCAAAATTCGGCTCTGTTGTCCCATCCATATGCTCTTTCTTTCAAATTAATACTTGCTTTTCTACAAGTGTTCTAAATTTTTTAATGACACCAAACACTTTCGATTTTTCTTTCAAGAAATATACCAAAAATATTCAACTAAAGTCATCAATAAAGAAAAGATAATACTGATTTTTACCAAAAGAGGATGGCTTGATCGGTCCTCATACCTCGACATCAACAAGTTGGAGTGGTTTACTTGCCCTTGACGTCGCATCTCTTGGAAAAATCTTTCTGAATTGTTTGCCAACAAGAAACCCTTCACACATTTGATACGGTTGGTCAACAGATGGCAAGCCCTTCAACATTCCTTTTTGTCCCAATAATTTCAAGCCACCAAAGTTCACATGACCAAGTCACAAGTGCCAAAGCCAAGAAGTATTTTTCACACAACTCTTGATGCATTTAGCAACGTAAGTTTGAATATCAAGCAAAAACATCCTACTTTTTGTCATAGGCACTTTTGCAATCACATTTTCCAAATCATCTTGGGGGGGGGGGGGGGGGGGGGGTGAGCGACTAGATTCTTCATATGAACCTTACAATTCTTCTTTAAAAGTTGCCCTAAACTCAAAATATTACATTTCATGCTTGGAACATAATAAACAGTGCTCATGATGACCACTACTTTTCATATGACTTATCATACATTTGCATGCAGTTAGAACTTTAGAGTTATGTCCAAAACAGACAAACCTGGTCACCAATTCATTAATCTCCATGAATTTGCTTTTATCACCGCACATGGTGTAGCACTCCACTGCTTCACCTAGCAGCACATCGTTTGTATTTATCTCCCACGACCCCGTTTTCACAGTTTAGAATGCTTCCATTTCGCTCGTCGATACTATGATTGCTCGTCGCATTATCAAGATACCAAAAATTGCCCTTGCTTCCTTCTCCCTTTTAATTAGTAAGCAACAAATGGCCTCTGTTTCTTCATTCTTGATATAATTAGCCGCCTCTTCAACATTTTTAGGAGAACTACAACAATCCCGAGTATAATGTCCATTCTTTTGGTAATAGTAGCATCGAACGTTGAACTTTTCATTTTTGGCTTAAGTAGTTACCTTTGCTAATGCCTCTTAAAGAATGACTTCATTCTTCATTGTAGAAATTTTGGTTGTCTCTTCCTCTTCCGTGTCCTCTTCCTTGTTGACTTCTCCAATGCTCACCCTCCTTCTCCTTTACTGAGAGTTTGGTGGCTAGAACTTGCTCATTTGTCTCCTCCTCCTTTTTGTTGATTCTCTCTTCGTGGGCTTGAATAGAACCCATGAGTTGATCAACTGACAGAGTGGTCAAATCTTTGGACTCCCCAATGGCTATGACGATATAATCAAACTTTGAATGCAACGACCAAAGAATCTTTTCAACAACCTGAACATCCTCCAATCTTTCTTCAGAGCTCTTTGTTTGATTCACAATTGTCAACACACTCGAAAAGAAATCTGTAATAAACTTGGATTCTTTCGTTCGTAAAGCTTCAAAGTCTCCTCATAAGGTTTGATGCCATACTTTCTTCACTTTATCAACCATTGGTAGGAGTTTTGTAAAATCTCCCATGGTTGCTTGGCAGTTGTCGCATTTGAAATTTTCTCGAACATGGCATCGTCCAAACACTGATGGATAAGAGTACGAGCTTGTAGATCTTTCTTCTGCATTCTTTAAAGAGCCTCCTATTGATTAGGAGTCAACGAAGCTTCACCGCGAGGCACCTCATATCCTTTATCTACAATCTTCCATGCATCTTGTGAACCAAGCAAAGCTTTCATAAAAATGCATCAATTCTCATAATTCTCTTTTTGTAAGGTAAGAGAATTAGAATGGAAACTGTTAACGGATGGGTTCCACCAAACTATAGATATAGGCCGACGAAGACACCTTCGCTGAAGTGGATCCTCACCGGTTGCAAAGTGGGACCCGTAGAGGGGAATCTCCGGGTCAGAGTGGGCTAGAATTGAGCTCCACTGATGGATGTTGACCTAGCTCAACGTTATTTTCATTATCCTTTATCATAAGAAAATCATTATGGGGTCGGGGCTGGGGCCCGACTGATTCCCCTTCGACGCTCAAGTTAGTTTCTCATGAAGCAAACATAAAGAGGAAAATAAAAGAGGAAAATAAAGAAGTCTTGCAATATGATACTTAGCCTCTGTTTTGAGATCTGGCCTCTCCTTTTCCATTGGTCTCCTGGTTCTTTATATCCTCCCATTTTTGCCTTCTCATTCCCTACTAATCCAAATGGTATTAAAGGAGATCACGGCCACCATAACTTTAGGATATTAATGTGCATTCATGGAATTAACCACCACCCATGAATGTAGCCCTAAATTCACTCATTAGTGGCCAATTAAGTGAGCCATAATGATGGGTTGACTCATTCAAATGGTAGAGCAATGGGTCATATGAGAAATGAGTTGGCAGATTGACTTGGTAAAGATTTACCTTCCTTGGTGGGCCTCAGGGCTATTGGGCAGAGGCGTACCATTCTAAGTGGGCCTTGCTCTTCAGGTAGAATTCATGTATTTGCTTAATGAGCCAGACCCATGTATCAACAATGGCCCCCTTTACCCGAGCTCAACCGCTAATAAAGGTTGAGGTTGGGTGATGTGATAACCATGAGGAAGAAGTAACCTTGGTCGAAAAGTCGGGGTGGCTTGCAAGGAAAGTAACCTCTTGAATTTTAGTTGGCAGGCAAGGGATTTCAGCCCCTCAGATTACAGTAGATGTCGAGATACGTCAGCGGATCGACTTGTGATGACTCCGAAGTATGACCCATACTCATGTAGTCGGCCCCAATTGCTTAGCTTGCTTGGCCCGCGAGGAATCGGTGTTCAATCAGTCATTCGTTTTGTAGCGAGGGGGTGTCCCCTTGGCTTACATCCGATGACGAGTATTGTTTGATGGCGAGGGTATGGTCCCTCGGCTTACATCCGACGATGCGTATCGTTCGGCGGCGAGGGAGTGGCCCCTCGGCTTATGACCAACGACAGATGTCGTTCGGATGTGAGGGACGTAGCCCCTTCTACTTATGACCGACGACATGGGTAGTTTCAATTGCAGGGGGTGGCCCCTTTGACTTATGACCGAACGACGAGTGTCGTTCGGTGGCAAGCGGGTGGTCCCTCTGCTTACGTCT
Source organism: Scilla litardierei (assembly GCA_030789695.1). Taxonomy (NCBI): domain Eukaryota; kingdom Viridiplantae; phylum Streptophyta; class Magnoliopsida; order Asparagales; family Asparagaceae; genus Scilla; species Scilla litardierei. Next base: position 33,409,245 of record CM061136.1, read on the forward strand.
AACGACGAGTATCGTTCGTCGGCGAGGGAGTGGCCCATCGGCTTACGGCCGATCGCAAGATGGGTCGTTCGGTGGCGAGGGGTGTGCCCCCTTCGATTTGTGGCCTACAACATGAAAGTTGTTTAATGTCGAGGGGTTGGCCCCTCGGCTGACGATGAAGGTCGTTCAGTGGGGAGGGGTTGGCCCCTCGGCTTACGGCTGATGACAAAGGTCGTTCAGTGGCGATGGATTGGTCTCGTGGCTTATGGCTAACGACGAAGGTCGTTCAGTGGGTAGGGGTGGCCCCTCGGCTTACGGCTGACGACAATGTCATTCAATGGCGAGGAGTGGCCCCCTCGACCTACGGCTGACGACGATAGTCGTTTAGTGGAAAGGGGTGGCCCCTCGACTTATGGCTGACGACTAAGGTGGGTCGTTTGGTGTCAAGAGAAGCAAGAGAAGCAAGCACCTCACCTCTGAGAGCTCTTAAAATAATCCTTAAGAAATAAGATGAAGTGTTTGTTCAAATTCATTCATGAGATTTTTGCCTGCAATGAAAAAGGAAAAAAGCAAATGTGGGTTTGCTTGGTTGGGCTTCTTCCCCTAAGCAGCTTGGCTTGAAGGGGTTTCAGACTGGGACCAGAGATTAGGTTGCTTAGGCCGAGGCTTCCCCTTGCAAATGAGGGCTTTGAGCTGTATGAGTGTACATAATCAAGGTTGTTGAAAACTTGAATCGAGCCTCAGATGAAGCTTGGAGCAAGTCGAAGCTCAGGTGTCTCTCTAAAGCTTGGACCGAAGTTCGAAGTATCGAATTAGATCTCCAAGCTAATCGAATCAGAGATTGGATGATGCCAAGAGAATCTCCATGTATCCCATCGACCGAGCTTCTGTCCAACGACATCGAAGAACTCAGAGCCGATTAGTTTGGTCGATCGAGCGTTGTTCATACATCCCTTTGACCGAGTCTTCGGATCGAGCCCTGACGAAGTCATGTAGCTTGGGTCATACGCTGAACTTCATGCGAGGATGGCAATAATGGGTCGAAGGCTCGGAACGAGCTCCGATGAAGCCCCGTCGCAGATAATTACCACAATAACCTTCAAGGATATTAAGAGCAATTGTTAGTTACATGTTAATTCTCATTGAAGTTTAGTGTTAGTCATAACTCTTTGTTTAAGTGAATAAAATTTTGTTTTGTTTGGCTGGAGATCTCATCTCTAGGTAACCCATGTTGCCAGGGTCGAATGTTGGACTCCACTTGAGAATGGATAGAATGGGTCGATCGCTCGGAATTGGAGCCTCTACGAAGTCGTGATGCCAGGGTCGAACGTCGAACTCCCACTGAGGATTGGTCTATCGCTCGGAAGGAGCCCTGACGAAGCCCTGTTGCTATGGTCGAATGTCGCGCTCCACCTGAGGATGAGTCGATCGCTCAGAAAGATCCCCGAGGAAGCCATGCATAGTCAAGCATCGACAGATCCAGAGCTCTGCTGGGTCAAGGAGCTTGAACTGGTTCGTTCATTGTTAGATCTGTAACGCTGTTAAGTCGATGAGCTCGGATTGGTAGGAACGTCGTCAGATCCGACGCCCTACTGGGTCGATCGCTCGAAAGGAGCACCGGCAAAGCGGTGCTACCAGTGTTGAACGTCAAACTCCCACTGAGGATGGCAAGAATGGGTCGAACGCTCAGAAGGAGCAGCGACGAAGCCGTGTTGCCAGGGTCTAACGTCGGATTCCACCACCTCATGATGACGAAGTTGGGTCGAAGTCTTGGATCGAGCTCTGGTGAATCCCAGAGGCTAGGTTCGAAGGTCGATCTTCACTTTAGGACGTTGTAGTTGGGTCGAAGCCCCGGATCGAGCCCCGACAAAGCCCATAGGCTAGGGTCGAACACCGATCTTCACTTCAGGACATCGTAGATGGGTCGGAGGCTCGGATCGAGCCGCGACGATGCCCAGCTGCTAGGGTCGAACACAAATCTCCCTATTAGGATGAAGGAGATGGGTCGGAGGCTCGGAGGATCGACCATCATTGATGGGTCGACGAGTCGGCGAGCCTTGTTGAGTCAAACGCTGCTGGATTCCGCTCTGATCTTGGTCGTATGGAAGCATCTCGGAGGTCGATTACATCCTCTAAGTCAAGGGAAATTACTATCGAAGGTTGAGCCAGTAGGGGTATAGTTGGGAGAAAACTTCAGCGCTGCTGCGAACCGAAGAGAATCGATGATGAAATCTACTACCCAAGCTGCTGATGCTCTCAGGAACCGCTAGTATTTGGGAGAATAGACCGAGAGGAGGAGCCATGGAGGCCATTAAGGACTTCGACGTGAATGCCTTGGGCGTAGGGGTGGCAAATAGGTCGGGTGGGTTTGGGTTCGGGTCAGATCAGATTTGACCCAATCCGGATATGGGTAAACTTTAATCCGATCCGGATTTAATTCGGGTCGGGTTCGGGTGACCCGAAAAATTTCTGGGTCAAATTCGGGTTATCCGGGTTGACATGCCAAACCCATACCCGACCCGGATTTTATTCGGGTCGGGTCGGGTCAACCCGTTTCCTAGTTGACCCGGATTGGCCCCTACCCATACTTGGTTAAGGATGTCGGTTTCGGGTTGGGTCGGGTCGGGCTCATTTTGCCACCCCTACTTGGGGGTTAAGGATCACTAATGAAACTCCACCTTCGATCTGAGTATGTCCCTAGATTCCCGTCACTGCGCTGCTTAGTCCAACTATTGAAAAGTCAAGCTGATAAGGACATAATACAATTTAAGATTTGAATAGAAAACTACATGCTTTACAAACGGATGTTCACAACAAAGCCATCATATGCAGAAAAATAACCATAGTATGATCAATTACCTGAACCAAAATTGAAATTGTGACTAGAGTCTCCGTTTTATCTCCATTTTTTATTTTTTGGAGAGAAATGTATTAGTAGAGTTTCTGGAACTCCGTGAGGAACTCAGAGCTAAGTTGTCGCTCAGATCGAAGCTTGGAAGAAGCTCGAACGAAACGTGGAATCTTGGATCGAGTTCCAACTGTCAAATCAAGTTCTAGCGAAACTCGGACTTGACGAAGAATCGTGTCGGGGCAGACATGGCATGCAAGCATCTCTACAGTTTGCACAGAGTGGAAGAGAGTTTAAACATTAATTATCCGCACTAAATCTATAACCCAAACACGACAAGTTTCTGCATGGTGTTTTGGGAGCAAATTCGAAAATTATAATTGAAATAATAAATCAAATGGAGCATAAATTCAATAAAATTAGAGGAGAGAGAGGAAAATAGTCTCATTTGAGTACGTCTCCTCGAGAGTTGGCCTTTCGGGCCTCTGATTGGGGGGTTGAGTCGACATAGTCTTATGTTTAGCAAAGACGGGGATGTTGACTCATGTTTCCCACAGACAGCACCAATTGTTAATGAATGGGTTCCGGCAAACTATAGATATGGGCCGATGAAGACGCCTTCGCTGAAGTGGATCCTTGCCGGTTAAGAAGTGGGACCCACAGAGGGAAATCTCCGGGTCAGAGTGGGCTAGGCTTGAGCTCCACGGATGGATGTTGATCTAGCTATATGTTATTTCCATTATACTGCATCATAAAAAAATCATTAGAGGGTCGGGCCTGGGGCCCAATCGATTCCCCTCCGACGCTCAAGTTAATTTCTCATGGAGCAAATATAAAGAGGAAAAATAAAAGAGGAAGATAAAGAAGTCTTGCAATATGATACCTAGCCTCTGTTTTGAGATCTGGCCTCTCCTTTTCCATTGGTTTCCTGGTTCTTTATATCCTCCCCCTTTTGCCTTCTCATTCCCCACTAATCAAAATGGCCATAAAATTAGGCTATTAATGTGCATTCATGGGATTAACTACCCCCATGAATGTAGCCCTTAATTTCTCATTAGTGGACAATTAAGTGAGCCATGATGATGGGGTTGGCTCATTCAAATGGTAGAGCAATGGGTCATGTGAGAAATGAGTTGGCAGATTGACTTGATAAAGATTTACCTTCCTTGGCAGGCCTCTGGGCTATTGGGCCGAGGCGTACCATTCTTAGTGGGCTTTGCTCTTCATGTAGAATTGATCTACTTGCTTAATGGGCCGGACCCATGTATCAACAGAAACATATAATTTTTCATATCTCCAGGATCAAGAAACTAGGGCTTTGATACCAGTTTAATGGAATATATGAAGAGATATTTATAGAGAGATGGATGAAGAGGAAGAATACTAGAGAACTATATTATTCACTTTGGCTCTTGCCACTTGTATCTCATAAAGGACAAGACTTAGATAAGTATTTATTGGACTCAAAAGTCGCATTATCAATTGTCACAAACTTTCAAGATGACTTTTCACTCATAACCAAGAGTCAAATACTTTCGAGATGACTTTCACTCATAACCAAAAGTCACATACTTTTAATTTAGTTTATATTCTCAGCAGGCTCTTTCTTTCAAATTTGCTTAGTTTCTTGATGTTCTTGTTTTAAAGTTGGGCCTCAAAGGTAACTCCTAAGAACATAAATGTTTACAAGCTCAGATGATTCTAAATTTCTGGTCTCTGGATCCATGGGCTAGAAGCGCTAACCAATCGGATATAAAACTGCTGGTAAATATATGCACAACTTCATGGTTTGAGGCCTCAGGGCTGTTTGCAGTCGTTCTGTTCTCCCTTGATATGTCGAGAATTAATAAATTTTTATTTTTTCATGTTTTTATGGGTTATGTACTAGAAACGCACTGATATCACTACTTTTAGGAGTTTGCAGACTTATTTATGTAAATAATGCATGATGTAAGGGCAGCTTCACCATAGAGCATTTCAGCATAATAGAGTGTCGTCACATTCTGTTAGCTTCTTATAATATACTTAGTATGACTAAGAGATCATTGGGATATATGATATCCTTTTGTGGGATAAAATTATTGTCTTTTGGCAATGAAGTTTCTGGTCCATCTCTAAAGGTTTTCCAAGCCTTTATATGACCAGGTGTATCTTTTTTACTCATACCATCTTTTGAAGAGTTGTGGTTATTAGGTACGTTCAATGGTATAATCTAAATATGTTCCCCTTAAACATTCCTTGGCTGCAATTGGACGCTGGGGTAACATTCGGCTTGATGCTATCATTACTAGTGCGAGAGGTGTTATGACACTGGCTAGTCAAGACATCACGACTAGAAGAGTTCCTCCATATTTTCCTTCGACTGCTGGAGTTGCTGCATTATGATGGGATTATGCATCATTTTTTAGCCTACAGCTACAGGTGTGGTTTGTCCAATCGGATCTCTCCACATGGTTGGTGCTCAAAAGTTGATATTGATCGTAGGGCTTGCATCTCTCGTGGTTGTCTCCTACACCTGGATGTCTTGATAACGTCATTGGAAAATGTGCAATGAAGATTTGTATTTTGTCTGTTACTTCACTGCTTGGGTCGATGTTGGTTGTGTCAAATCATATGTCCACGCAAGGCGTTAGATGTTTCAGTCATGCAGCTTAACCCATTGATTTAGGAAGTATCTACAATGGTTATGGTGGGGCTTCATGTTTCTTTTACTCTACTGCTGTGGAGGTAATGCCACCTCCTCATGTGAGACTTTAAGCTCTTCGGTATTTTTGTATAGGTTTGAAATGGTCATCAGGTCATCAAAACTCTCATGTCGATTATTTACCATGTGCCGTGATGGCTTGGAGAGCACTTGATTTTCCTAGCTGTCTTGTGTTGTCTCTAGAAATATGCTTGAAAAGGTGCGACACTGTATTACATCATTGAGACTGAGAAGCTGCATGACATCTATGTGTTGGTGCATGTGTTGTATAGGCTCACAAGTGCCATCATACCTTCTAAGCTTCAGGAGGTGGAATCTTTTAGTAAGGGGGATTCCAATGCATCCCTTGCGTTTAGCGATTCATGGAGCTGGAGGCTAAGGTCTCCTGACTTCTTCTTCCTCCCCTCATACATCTCTTCCAACCTATCACGAAGTAAATTTAGGTCTTCATCATGCTTCTCCACATCTACATTGGGTGTAGATGATCATTCACATGATTCAAATTAGGCAGACGAACGCTATAAGCACATCCACATCCACATGTTATTATGTGTTGCATTGGCAACTGGGTGTTGACCCAGTTTGTGAGATGGATGATTGCTAGGATGAGCATAGTGTGAGTATGCCTCCTGTTAAGTGAAGTCCTCACTCTATTGTAATGAAGTAGCATGTTAAGAGTCATTCCTCTCCTTGTGCATATTGGTGTATCATGTGAGCAAGTTGGGCCTATAGAGCGTCAAAGTGACCAAGTCACTGCTCATATAGGGCATTGAATACCTCACCTATCTCCTACTCCTATGGATGATGGTGGTGGTGTTGGAAGAGTGCCTTGCTCTACACCATTCTCACATTGCTCAGGATTGTGGCTGTTGTGCTCCTCTCCATACGGACAATATATTGAACACTCGTAGAAGAGCAATGACAGCCAATGTTGACATAGTTGGCAGATGGACCTGGATGCCCTAGATATGTCTTCATTCTACTTGTATTATAATCTGCACAACATAATCATCCACATCATTACTCAGCAGAACCTAGGGTAGAGACCATAGCTTCGACTCCTCTGATGCTTAAATTAGAACAAGACAGATAAAATATAAAATCTTAAAATTAAAGAAAGAGAATGCGAAGAATAGAATATGTTGCATTCTCCTTTGAGGGATGATCATTTATATGAGCAGCAAAAGGATATTTTAGTAACTTCACTTGTAGAATGTGTCTCTTCTTGAGTGAGCCGGGTCTATTATGATCATTTACAAGTTTGGCCATTAGGCATCGTACATTGGGTTTGTGGGTCTTTTTTAAAATGGTAAAACACACTGTGTGATTTTTGCATATAAAACTTCCTAGTTCATACCGCTGCCCTTATGCTTGATCTCTGACTCGGTTCCTAGTATTATAGGAGGTTACTTGGATCAGTCCATTGCTCGATAGCGATCTTGATTGTTTGTGCTTAGTACTGAACATTATAGCTTAATTTGATTAATCTATTTGTTTTCAAAAGGATCAATGATCTTTGTGTTGAGTGGAAAGATGAGTCCCAACTTTAATTTAAATTTCAAATGAGGGACCTCTTCCTCAAGGATGCTGCCTGCATCACGTGTTGGACCATGGCCATGCTTAATCAATATATAAAATATGATATCATCTAGGCTTAATTTATGACAACAATCCAAAACTATTCACAGTTTTAAAAATATTATCCTGTTATGAATCATTATCTGGGGAGGAACCCCCAGCTCTTTATTTATAGCATATAGAGGAGCGTACATAGATAAGATACAGAAGATATGTGCCCATCTATAAGATAGCTGTGATCCTAACCAACTCTGGTATTATCCATTCACAACACCCCCCCTTATCCAGCCATAGGTGTGGACTCTGCTCATGAATACTTCAGGATTCTGAGCGTAGTAGGAGTCTCACATGGGATGGATACTTCAGGATCCTGAGTTGGTGAGGTTTGCCTCGTTAAAACCTTTAGCTATGGAAAACCCTGTGGGAGAAACCATAGTTAAGGAAAAAGAGTACATACGCTCTCGAACTCCCCCTGATTTGTACAAGCGACTCTGCTCAAGAACACTTCGGGATTCTGAGCGTTACGAAGGGGTGGATTCGTCGGGATCCAGAGTTGATGTGATTTGTCTCGTTAAAACCTTTGGCTATGGAAAACCATGTGGGAAAAACCACAGTTAAGGGAAAAGAGTACACATTACCTCAACTCCACCTGATCTATAGAAGCCCTTAGGCTTTCAGATCGCTTAGGCTTATCTCATCACTCCTATTTACAACATTCTGAAGATATATACAGATTACAAATATTATCACCATTACGCAGCTGCTGAATCCATAAAATCTGGAGAGGTTTGCTAAGTTTCATCGCCTCTGATGTGGTCTTCAGACTATGTGGTCATCTCCACAATACCAGCATCTATCCCAATCTTCACTGGGATGTGATGTACCACCAGGCGCCCTCAAATACACCATTAGTGTGGTGAGGATCTCGGAATGATAGGATGATGTTGCCTTCATAATTAACTTTGCAGATCTGCAGTAGATGGCCATCCCACTGTGGGTACACAGTCTGTGATTTCTCAGTATATGGATCAGACCTGTTAACCCGCATTTGCATAAACATGGAGGATGATACTTTATAATGCAAGCCAAAATCTTTCGACCATTGGAGGAAGCACAGAAAATGCTTAACTCCGGTCTAATGGCCCCTTTTATGTGCCTAATTATCTCTGGCTAATGAGTTTACTGCAACTGCTATATCGGGACGCATGCAGTTAGTCAGGAGTGCCTAATTGCACTTAGATAAGGGACTTTAGGACCAATTATATCCTCCCACTCTTCCAGTGATCGGAAGGGGTCTTTTTGTACATCCATAGAGTGTACATAGGTGTACTTTTGATGACAATGGTCCTTTTAATTTCTTCAACGCACTTCTGGGCGTATGTAACATGATTCTATTAAGATAATAAATCTGTGAGCCATGACTTAATTTATTTTTGCCTATGTCTTTCATTTCATGTTTAATAGTCAGGCTTGAACAGATATTTCGGTTTTCTCTTCAGGAGATCTGATGAGATTTAAGTTGTTTACAACTTTGATCTCAAATCCTGTACTTTGCTTAGATGCTGACGTCCCCTAGATTTGAGCATACAAGTGCAATAGGATTGGGGATACCAGATTTAAATATTTATACCGCAAGCACACGGTGTTGTAGTGTGGCTTGAGGGTCGAACTCAGGGAGGCGTGAGTTGTGCTTGTCTCAAAGAGGAACCGGTTCACCTAATGGGTGAGCTAACCCGAACGATCGATGGTTGTCACAGAATATAGATACGAAGGATAAACGATATAAAAGGAAACCTAGGACTTCGGTTTCCACCCTATTGTGCGTTCTCTCTATTACGAACGACCGATAGGAACACGATTGGATTTAGGGTTTTGTGGCGAGACATTGCCTCTAAGAGTGATACCTGCGTCCCATGGGCCCGAATTTCGGTCGATGCCCAGGATGATACGCAAGGACTTCTGGGGTTCAGTCGGTGGGCATTTCCATGTCCATAACACCGACCGACTTTGGAAGCACTAAGCTCGAAACGATTACTCTCAACATCTCATCCTGCCGTTCCCACGCGCTAGGATTCAATGTTTATGCTAGGGGCGTGAGCTGTGGCTAGGGAGTCAACCGCCAAGTTTATTCCCCCTTGGCCCGACGGTCAGAGGCGGTCTTTCTCCCGCCAATGACATTGAAACACCCTGCGTAACCATCTAAATTCCTAAACCCTATCGAAATCCTAATCCTAGAGTCGTTCTAGGGAGAACCCACGAAGGGGTTTCCACCAAAATCCCAGATTAGGGAACTACTCATAATCCATAGCAAAAACACAATCTAAATGAAATTCAACGATAGAAATCATGATCATGCAATAGAAAACAGTTGCTAGCAATTGTATTAATACAATATCAAAGTTTCAAAGTAATCGGAACACTTACAAAACAGAAGAAAATTCCAGCCGTCACAAGTCCCAAAAAACAGAAAATACAAAGGGGATCCCGTTTCAGAAAACCTAGGTCAACTATATTTAGAAATCGTGGCCACCAGATCGGTTGAATCATCAACCGATCGGGTGAGCTGCTTGTCGTTCTCGCTAGCGGCTTCAGAAGCTTCAACCGGGCGCTGAGGAGAGCGGGTGGCGTGACCGGGACGTCGCTTGGGAATTTTTAGCTTTAGATGAACAGATCGGTTGAGTTTTCAACCGATCGGTTGGAATTAAGCCCAAAAATACAGAGAGCTCTGTCGATCTCACCCGATCAGCGAATCGGTCGGGTGAGCTGCTCTTCTCTTCAGCTCCTGTCTGGGTCGGATACGCGTGCACCAACCGATCGGTTGGTTTTGTCCAACCGATCGGTTGGGGGCTGAAATATGGGTATCTTCGTCGTTTGGCCCTCTGGATCGCGCATGACTCCTCCTGTTACTCCGGGGACTCATGATATTTTCTTTGTATGTCCCCGACGCGGAAATATCCTGCATTTACATAAAAACACGGAGAAAGTGAAAAGATACAAAAAAACACAAAAGAACGTGTATGAAACGATGGAAAACAGCGGAAAATCACGAAGAAGACGTGCGTGAATATATTAAATATAAACGCACGTCAAAATCCCCTAAGCTGAACCCTTCCTCGTCCTTGAGGAAGACGAGTGAGAGTAGGAACTCGGAGGGAAAAATACAGAGAGAGAGAAAACATGGAAGGAAAACAAAATCCTAAATCGCCCGTCAGAGCCAACAAAATCAAACACACCAAACCAAACCAAGCAAGTATACGATAAAAACACAACACTAAACCAGGGAATATGAGTGCAAACAAGTGTCGTGGGCTCACGCGGTGAAGCGCGAGTGAGTGTGGTCGTGTGCTAGCAAAGGGTGTTACTATCTACATTGTGCAATAAAGTTCCATATACACACACCCAAGGAATGACCTAAATATCGATTCAATCTGAAATAGCGGTGGAAAATAGCTCAAGCATGCATGAGAATAGAATCAGAAATGAAACGTATCATGCGTTGGGGACTCCACATCTAGGAATTAGGAAATCACCACACTATCGCCTAGATAATCACTGGAAAGTTCCTATGCCAAGTGTTTTCGAAAACGATGGAGATTGAGAAGGTGTGAAGTAGAACACTCGGTGCAAACTTTCGCCTTCCCTTTATTCTCGGTAGATAGGAAAAATATTCACACGGAAATTTTTTTGGGTTTTGGGTATTTGTATTTTTTTTTTGGATTTTTGGCCATACAAATATTTTTTCTTTTCTCTTTTCTTTTTCTTCTTTGGGTTTCCCTTTTCTCTCTTTTTTTGGATTTTTGGATTTTGGGGTATATACATGTGTACTCTCCCAAGTGGGAGAACGGTACACGACGAGGGGATTTGCACCAAGTAAAACAAAAAAGAAATCGGATTCTAAACATTTGGGCAAAGGAGATTTTTCTCGCCAATCAGAGCATAGGCTAAATGGGTTATCCTAGTCCTATTTGTGGAATCCAACACATGTGAATTGAAGTATATCATTATATATATATATATATATATATATATATATATATATATATATATATATATATATATATATATATATATATATATATATATATATATATATATATATATATATATATATATATATATATATATATATATATAATGCGTAGAAAAGCAGTCAGTAGAAGCAAATACCGCAATTTTGGAATTGAAACATGATAATCTAGGGGTCAACCATAGATGGGTATATAAATCAAAATCACAAAGTAGAAGCACACTATAAGCTAGCCACGACAAACAACTCACCTAAAGGCAAAGTGGACCCACGAAGCAGGAAATGCAAGAGGACTCATATTCCTAGGGTTAGGGAATGTGATCATCGTAGCCATGCTAAGTGTGCATGTAGTTTTGTGGCAATTCATCGCGTGGGGTCATCTCCAGGAGAGGGAGAATGAAAAGAAAGAAAGAAAAAAGAAAAACACGATGAAAACAACTCAAAAAAAACGAAGAAAAAGACACGACTGACACTCAAAGTGCGACTTCCCCAAGCTGAAACTTGCATTGCCATCAATGCAATAAAAGTAAATACGGGAGGGCAATGAAAATGGGGGGAATATGCACCGACACAAAAAGATGAAAACAAGGAAATCACACAAACGAAATAGAAAAATAAAAAGGAGTAAAAAGAAACACAGGAAATAAAAGATAGAAAAGCACATCAGTACGACATATATAAACAGGAACACAACGAAGAAAAACACACGACAACACACACACAAAAATCGACTTCCCCCAAGCTGAACATGATAATGCTAGTGATCGCTCCGGAATGTAACCCAAAAGTGCGACCGTGTAGTTTTACCGCAAGGGCACGGTGTAGCGGCGAGCGGGTTATCGAACACATGGAGGACGAATGAAAGTGCTTGCTCCGAACAACCTGGCTATTAAGAACAGAAAAGAGAGAAATTTGCCTTTGGCGATCCTGTCACAATCGTCAGACAAAGTACGGAAATATCAAATCAAATAAAGGACGCCTAGGGAATGGGGAATCCCCACTACTCACCATATCTCGTCGATGTGACTCGTTGGCATCAACATTGCTAGGGTAGAACTTCGGATGAACTAGTTGCAACTGAATGTAAAACCTAGCTCACGCTCTCGCGCTGTTGCCGGTCTATAGCTATCCTTGGCTTGGGTCCAATCTCTTGCAAACCCTAGCCTAGGCAAGCTAGCATTAGGATCAACATCATCGTTCAATCGCGCCCCGAGCCCACTCTTGTGCAAACTCGGGCCACGACCTAGGTTGGGATAGTTCCTACCCGTCCAATCTCTTGCAAACGGGTATCGGCACGGAATTGCAACCGAGAACCCTAGTGTCGGTCCAATCTCTTGCAAACCGATACTACGGAAACTCGATTCCAACCCAATTCGGATTTCTAGGGTTTCCTATCGAATTGGGATCCAATCTCTTGCAAATCCCAATCGGTATGAACTCCTAGCCATCCGTAGTAAATCGATCCCAATCTAACCCTAATAGCAATTCTAGCAATATTTCTACCAATTCATCACAAATAAGAAATTGGGCTCGTAGGGTTCATCCCCACGCCCCAAGACGTATAGACTACTCACAATTCATAGCACAAATACAAAAATAATCAATGGAATTAAAAAGAGAATTCATCACAATATTCAAATAAGCAATAAAAATAGTATTTTTAAAGGAGAGGGAGACAAACCAATAGAGTTCTTCCAAGAATCCAACAAAAACAAACTTTCCTCTCCTCTCCAATCACAAAATCTAAAGCTAAAAAGTTTAATCTAAAAAGCTGCAAAAAGTAAAGAGAAAAGCTCTCTAACCTAGGGTAAAAACAGGGGTTAAATACCCCCCAAAATCGTCCAAAAAACTGTGACCAAAATGCCCCTGCGCAGCCTGAAAATCGCAATTTTCGCTACAGGCAGCGCGTCGCACTCGGCCGAGTGACAAAAGTCGCTCGGCCGAGTGGCAAACCCTGAGAATTTCCAGTAAGTCTGGGTCTTCGGGGGTCTTCACTTCGGGGGTCGCTCGGCCGAGTGAGTTTTCGTCACTCGGCCGACGGCTTCTTGGTACTCGGGCGGTCGACATTTTCCACTCGGCCGAGTGGGTCTTCTGAAGCTCAGGCAGGCAAAAAACAGTAAGTTGGCACTTTTTGATGGGCGTCGTCTGAGTGCCACTCAGGCGGACAGGGTCTCGTCACTCGACCGATGTGGCTTCTGACGCTCGGCCGAATGCACACATAAAACGTGTCCGATCTGGTCGGCCGAGCGGTGTCTCGCTGGTCGGCCGAGTGACTCCTTCACTCGGCCGAGTGAGACACCAAAAATGCCCAAACAGCTTGTTTTGGCCTCCTCGTCGCTCCTACGACGTTCTTTCTTCTTCCGCTCCTCTCCAACAGCAAAATACCCCTCGGGGAAGTCATCGGTGACGCTCTGGAGTAGGCATATCAGGGGATCACTCCAAATCGCTCCAAATCTCCTGAAATACGACAAAAACAACAAATCGTGAAAAGCATCGCAATTTTGTCGATATATCGTGAAAAACATGATTTGAGCGATCCAAATGGCATGCAATCATGCGGAAAAAGGTGCAAAATAAGGAGTGATCAAAATCCCCCAAACTTACCTCTTACTCATCCTCGAGGAAGATAAGTAAAAGGTGAACCCGGTGGATTAAGAAAACGAAAACGACGAAAAACGAAAAACGAAAAACGAAGAAAAACGAAAAACGAAATAAAAACGAAGAAGAAAGAAGGAGGCGAAGAGGGAAGCTGCTAGATCATTTTCTCAGGACGTGGGTTTCGCTTACTCATATAGCATGCACCGAATGAAAAACACATGTCAAAGAATTTTATTTCGATATCATAGTATAATGGTGCAAATAGAAATAGAAAACCCAAGAATGGTGATATAACATGAAAAATGGAATAATTTTAGAATTAACATCGTCTGAATCATTTAAAGCGGTATACAACATCGCAGATCACACACTTTTCAATTGAACTCTTTCTAAGAGGAGTATAAGAATATCACACAATAGAATAGAAAGAATAGAAAAGTGTGGATTTCATGAAATGAGTGCTAGGTATAAATTTCTGGACTTCGTAAAGCTAAAACGATCTCACCGAGTATAGAATATTACTTAGCCTAGGTTGTCGTGCAACGTCAAGTAGTCACTCTCTCACACATCATTGGATTCCCTCCCCCAAGCTTATCTATAAGCGTGGTGGCATAAAAAACAATATTTACATCCCCATTTTTTATGAAGCTCCAAAAGTAATGAAAATAAAAACAAAAAGAGAGAAGAAAGAGAGAACATGAGATGGGATCGTTTATTGAGATTCTTTTCTCTTTTCTTTTTCTTTTTTCTTTCTCTCCTTTTTTCTTCTTCTTTTTTTAAGCAAATAGCATATATACACAATGATCCCAAATCAAAGAGAAATAAGGATATACAAGAATTTTTCTTTTTTCTTTCTTTGGTTTTGGGAAATTTGGAGCTAGGAATTAATAGCGGGGGAAATGCCACATAATTAGAATCGCTAAGGGGAGATTCACCAATGATTTTAAAATAGAGAAATGATGTTCAAGATATGTGGAGAAAGAAATAAATATATCTCTCAGTTCACTCTATAGGACGTGCACGACAACTTCAGCAGGGTAATCTAATCTACTCAGTTTCAATCACAAAAAAGCTAACTAATCCAGATTTATCATAGCTAACATCATTCAATCATCCTGAAGTGAAATGTACAAATCATGCATATAGAAGTGATATAGGAAAAGAAATCGGTACTCCAGATATAAGCATTCAATACGTGAATCTTGGTGTGTTTTCTGCGATAGCATACATATGAATATTCAGACTCAGCTAATAATAAAATTTCATCCATTTTCATGCGGGAAAGTGTGGGTTACTATCTCTAAATGCAAGGCAAGTCACAGCATATGATATCATAAATAGAATCTAAGACATGACAAATATAGCATGCATATAGAGAAAGCTAACTCCACGTCATCATCATCATAGAAAAGTCATCTCTAGCATGAGATGAAAAAGAAATAAAGATAAAGAGGGAAAATAAAACTATTTACAATGCAGCACACAGAGAAATAAGAAAAATGTGATGCATGGTAAAATAAAAGAAAAAATGATGAAAATAAGTGCAAAAGCGGAAAATGGCGTGAAAAAACTAAAAATAAAGGTGGTAAATCGAAAAGAACGTGAGAACTCACTCCCCCAAGCTAAATGGCACAATGTCCTCAATGTGCGAAGTGTGGCACACTGAGAGACGTGTAATGGGAGGGGTAGGTGAGGATGCATGCATGAGGAAAAATAAAAGAAGATAATGAAACGAAAAATATGATGCAGACATGATGTATGCAGATATAGGAGTGATACAGATATAAAGGTGTGACACCAAAACCTCTCCCTCTCTCCTAAAAAAGATATAGAAAGATATATAAAGAAAATGTGTACCCAAAAACAGTGAGGGGATGGGGGTGGGCAAAAATCAACAGGACCCAGCAGAGACGGGCAGCACAACGGCAAAAAGAATCGATGGCATCAAGGGTGCCTACGAAGGTGGGGCTGCGCCGTCTCCGTCCTGAGGCGGAGGAGGAGGTGGTGGTGGTGGGACAGGCTGCTGAGCGGGTGTGGGTGTGGAAGTGGAAGCAGGCTGGGTGTGTGTAGGAGTGGGGGTGGGGACCTGCTGGGTGGGTACGGGTACGCGAGGGAGCCGCTCTAGAACCTGGGTAAGGCAGTAGTGAATGTGCGGGAGTAGGTCGAAGCGGCCAGCCATCGCAGTGACGGTGGCGGACAGGGTCCTAAGGTCGCCTCTGAGGCCACTCACCGCCCCCTCGAGAGCACGAATGCTCTGAAGTACAGTGTCGGGGGGGAGGTGGTGCAGAGGGACGCACCGGTCTGTGCTGTGCAGGTCGGGGCTGGCGTACTTTGGTGGCGTAGGTGATGGGCTCAGCTGGGAAGTGAACGAAAGGTGCTGCGCTCGCAAGTGTGGGCCTGGCCTCAGTGCGAGGCTGGGTAGGACGGTAAGAAGTGGAGGCAGCAGCAACGAAAGAGGAGTACAAAAGTGGCAACGAGGCGGCCAGAGAGGTCGGTGACACAGACGTGTGGACAGATGCCACGACACTCTCAGAGAATACAGCAGCGGTGGAGACAGAGGTGGAGACCACGGTCTCCACGGCGGCAGCAAAAGAGGGCTCTCCGCACTCAACTATAGTCGGCGGGCGCTCGGGTAGGGCAGAGGAAACAGGCTCGACAGACAGAGGGCCAGCAGTGGTGGTGGGCGTGGAGGTAGTGGAGGTGGGCGTAGAGGTAGTGGAGGTGGGCGTAGGCGTGGAAGCAGTGGAGGTGGGCTCAGCGAGGGTACTCCCGACACCGACAGAAGTCTGGACAGAGGTGTCGGGAGCAGCAGAAATATCAGGGATAGGCTGAGGGGCCACGGGGTCAACAGGTGCAGTGGGCTCAGCAGGCGCAGCAGGGTCTGCGGGTGCAGCATGGGCAGCGTGGGCCTGCTCGGCCTCCTCGGCCTCGAGCACGTATGCGGCAGGGATCAGAAGATCCATCGCCAGGAGCCAGTCCACCTGGGCCGGTGCAATCTGCGTCCGAGCTGGGCTCGGAAGAATCATGTAATCAGCACCGTAGGGGCCGTGCAGCCAGACCCAGTGTCGCTCACCGTGCGGACGAAGCATCTTCATCCGGGCCATGACATCTATGGACAGTGAAGTAGGGCCCGGTGCTCGTCGCAGGTCATCTAGAAAGTCCTCGCAGGTCATAAGGGCGAGCAGGGTGATCAGACCGCTGCAGCATATCGGTGAGCGAGCGCCCACCGATACGATGATGCGGTCCAAAAACCAGCTCGCGACATCAATCACGACGGTGGGGACCAACTCATCGCCCTCCCTAGATAGAGCTCTGGGGCGTGTCATCGCGTAGAGCATATAAAGCTCCGGCGTGGACATCGTACCCGGCTCATATCTCGCCAAAAAGGTAGTCGCCATAAGGCCCTGAGCTATACGGAGGCAAGGGTGGACGATGGCCGAGGCCTTGGCCCTACTAGGGTCAAAGGCAGCGTGAAGACCCGTAATCCGGGCCCAGAAAGCGCCGGCATCGAAGGAAGGTGGGGGGATGTGGGTGGGGGCATAACCACGGTCGGCCCCGGGGACATCGGGCCACGAGAAGAAAGCTCTCATCATACTGAGAGTGACCTGGCACTCTCGGTCCATGAACCGAAACGAGCATCCCTCGTCGGTCCGGGCGATCAAACTAAGCACCTCAAGTGTCGGACAGATAAACGTGTCCGCCGACACCTGGAAGAAATCTCGCCAGCCCACGTTGTCGTACAACGTGAGCATCCCCTCGAGTACCCCCAGGCGTCCTAGGTCTGCAAGGTGTGCGAACCTGGAGGGTACGATCGAGCACTGGGAAATGCGCTCGAAAGCGACGCGGTGTGCGTCGTTCCGGAACGTAATCCCCAGCGGCCCGATAAGTGGAGCCGGAGGTGGTGGCTGTGGAGCGGCAGGGAGTGGCTGTGCGGGGTGTATGGGCTGTGCGGGCTCTGCAGGCTGTGCGGGGTGTGCGGGGCCTGCAGGCCGTGCTGGGTGAACTGGGTGTGGTGGAGAAGGCGGAGGAGAGTCCTCCACCTCATGGGAGGGGCCGACATCATCCGACCGCTTCCGCTTGGCGGAAGCTCTCATCGACCGCGGCCGTGTCCGGGGCGGCATATGGGCCCCGAGTGCTCACCAAAAAACGTGAAAAGTGCGGCGTGCGTAAAATAAAGGAAAGAGTATACCGCGACACGCCGCGAGAGCGAAGTAATGGAAGCGTGTGAAGGCGACGCCTCCACGTAGCCCAAAACAGTCCTGGGAAGCTCCCTTGGGCTCCCCTAAGCTCCCCAAATTTATCGGAGCTCGACCGGAGTTATGGCCGCCGGCGGCGACTCGGGCGGAGGCGCGGCGGGCTCGGCCGGCGAAGGGTGGCCAGGCGGCGGCAGCGGACGAGGGATCGGGCGAGTGGGGGAGATTCGGGCGCTGGGGGAGTCGAAAAGTCGGGGCTGTGCAATTTAGTTCGTTTCGAAAAACGCGCGCCCCCGCGACCCCTTTTATAGCAAAAGTTACGACTCGGCCGAGTGACTAGGTCGCTTGGCCGAGTAACTCAACGGAAAAATTCCTCCCCTCTTACGCTTCGGCCGAGTGGCCTTGCCAACCTCGGCCGTGTGGAGTAAGTCTATTCGGCCGAGTGGCTCAAGCTACTCGGCAAGACTCGCCCTAGGAGTGTATCAGTTTTACTCGACCGAGTGAATATATATACTCGGCCGAGTAGCAGTTATACTGAAATCAAGAAAAGAAACAGAGAGTTGGGTACAACAGACTTCCCTCGTTCGTGAGCCGCTCGATCGGACGAACTTGTGTGATCGGCCGAGTGACTAGTATACTCGGCCGAGTGAACCTTGTTTTCTGCTGTTTGTCTTTGTTTGGGCTCTAAACTCTGTTTTTCTTCCTCTAGTCGATTTCATCTTTCTCCTAAGCATCGAGCGCCTTCCTGGGGCGCTCCTCATCGCCTTGTTCATCCTCCTAATGATGGGTACCTCGTTCTCCTCTCCTGTCAAGAAAAATAGGACCCGTTATCACAAAATTTTTGGGCGAACGACTCAAAACACTAATAATCTCTAAAACACAAATAAAAGAAAAGTAAAAATAAAGCTATAACCGTCGGGTTGCCTCCCGACAAGCGCTCGTTTAAGGTCGTGAGCTCGACCCCCTTTGATTTTCAATTAATGCGGGATGTTTGGTGCATATGAGATGCACCCGTCAAATTTTCCGGGGAGAACGCTTGGATTCAGAAGTTGCGGCGGCGTGTTCTCCCTCGGTGGTCTCTCGTCTCGAATAGTGTTGGGGGGAGGCTCCCCCAAGCTAGCGCTTGCTCCGGTCCTCGGCTTCACCGGTGACGCCGATTTCCGTATCGGCAGAGCTTTCTTCGGAGACCTTAATTTTGAGAGCTTGCAGAGCTCTCGAATCCTTGCGACATCAGCGTCGCCTTCATCAATTTCAGCAGAGAAGTCGGGGGAATGCTCCATCTTCTCATCTTGGCCTAAATCCGGCTCCTCCTCAAAATCCTCCTTGAATAGAGTGCCGATCGAATGGGGGATCGCCTCCTCAATAACCTCGTCAAGGAGGTCCATATAGTCCAGCTCCTCGTGGTAAGGCATGTGTTTCATTGCCTTAGGAATATGAAGCTCCACCTCGATGTTACCGACGTTCAATGTTAGGGTACCTTCTCGTACGTCGACAATGACACCGGCGGTGGCGAGGAACGGTCGTCCAAGTATTAACGACGTATCTCCCTCCTCGTTAACATCCATAATCACGAAGTCGCATGGCAAGCATATGCCCCCCGAGACTTGTAGCGGGATGTCCTCTGTGATCCCTACCGGCCTTGTGATCCGTCCATCGGCTAGTTGTATCCGCATGTCAGTAGGCTTCAATTTCGTGCCGGTATTTAGCCTTAGAAACATAGAGAGAGGCATGAGGCTAACACTAGCCCCTAAATCCACCAACGCCTTTTGCAGAGGGACGCCGCCCAAGGTGCAAGGGATTCGAAAACTCCCCGGGTCTTTGAATTTAGCCGGCTCCTTCTCTCTCTTGGTGAACCAAGAGCCCTCCTCGGCGAGCATAATTTTCTCCTTCCTCTTTCTTCCCGAAATCAAATCCTTTAAAAATTTAGCGTATGTCGGGATTTCCACGATAGCGTCGAGGAAGGGAATGTTGAGGCTAACCCCTCTCAGATACTCGAGAAACTTTGCTAGCCGTTTCTCCATTTTTGCTCTAGCAAGCCTATGGGGGAATGGGACCGGTGGCATAAAGCGCCTCTCTTCAATCAATTGCTCCGCTCTAGATTTCTCCTTTTCTTGCGGCTCTTTCTCCCTCTCAACTTCAACTACCGGCTCAATTGGCTCTACATTCTCCTCAACGGGCTCCTCGGTAGGAATCATGGCGGGGGTGGTATCCTTCCCGCCTCTAGTTGTAACGGCAACCACGGCATTGATGTGGCCGGTGTTGCCTCGTGGGTTTTGCTCGGGTTGAGCCGGCAATTGTTGAGTATTTCGATTGAGCAACGCCAATTGCTCCGAGATTTGAGCTACAACGGTTGTAAGGGAGTCTTGGCCCGCCTTCAAGGAAGCATTGACCTTCTTTTGCTCGACCATAAACTCCTCCACTCTAGCTTCGAAGTCGGATCGTTGTTGAGCTTGTGGAGGGTTTTGATTTCTCCACCCTTGATTGTATCCGGACGGCCTATAGGGTGGAACTTGTTGCTTCGGTGGGAAATTTTGTTGTGGAGGCCCCCTCGGTGGATAATGTTGTTGTTGCGGTGGTGGTGGTCGAGCTTGTTGAGGTGGTTGTTGCGGCAGGTTCAACGCTCCTTCATTGTTGGCATATGAGAAACCGGGATGGTTTCTAGTGGCCGGATTGGCCCAATATCCTTGGTTCCCTGCGACATATTGAACTTGCTCCAAGGACCCCTCTCCTTGCTCTCCTCCCAAATACATAGCTTGAGATTAGTCTTGCCAATCACACATTTGATTCGTCGGTGCGGATGTGGAAGGGGTTCCTTGGGGCTCCGTGATATACTTCTCCAGTCTCTCCACCACCTTGTGGAGAGAATCAAACTTGTTCGTCAGCTCTGCTACGGCCTTCGCCTCATAGATGCTAGATGGCTTCAAGGAGGACGAAGAGTGTCCTCGCTCGTCGCCCCATTGTTGATTGTTTGAGGCCATCTCCTCAATTAGGGCCGTAGCTTCGTCGGGAGTCTTCGATAGGATGGCACCATTTGCCGCGGCATCAATAATCTGCTTGGTCCCCGGTTGGAGACCATTGTAGAAGCTATGAACTAGCTCCCAATCTTCAATGCTATGGTGCGGGCACTGGTGCTGGAGGTCTTTGAAACGCTCCCAAGCCTCGTAGAGTGTCTCTTGGGGTCCTTGCTTGAAGGACATAAGAGCGCTCCGAATCTTTACCGTCTTGGAGGGTGGATAGAACTTGTCAATGAACGCACTCGCCAACTCGTCCCATGTGGTAAAGACTCCCTCAGCTTGCGTCCACAACCAATAAAGTGCTTTGTCCTTTAATGTGAAGGGGAAGAGGCGCAGTCGGATGGCATCGATGGAGACCCCCGTCATCTGAAATGTGGCGCACTTCGACAAAAATAACTGGATGTGGTAGTGGGGATTTTCGTGGGCATTCCCATGAAATGGATCCTGTTGCATAAGAACCACTAGTCCAGTCTTCAGCTCAAAATTCTTGTCAGCCGCCAACTCCGGCATGGCAATGGATGAGGTCGTAGAAGAGGTCTTGGGCCTAAGCCTATCTCGAATAGAAATAATCCTCGCCATTCTTGCCGCTAATTGTTTCGCAGTTTCCGGGTTGGTCATAAACCTCCATTCTGGATCTTGTCTTCTCTCCGCTCTGATTCTCCGCGCAGTACGCTCAATCTCGGGATCAAATAATATAGCTTCAGGGTCCTCCGTTGATCTCGTGTTCATACACGGGAAAACAAAGTTGCAAAGAAGTGATTAGCACAATGGAAGGGTTAGATAAAAAATAATGAAATAAAAACAAAAAGAAAGAAATAGCTAGGGTGGTAAGATCAAACGCAATCGCCTCCCCGGCAACGGCGCCAAAAACTTGATCGCTCCGGAATGTAACCCAAAAGTGCGACCGTGTAGTTTTACCGCAAGGGCACGGTGTAGCGGTGAGCGGGTTATCGAACACAGGGAGGACGAATGAAAGTGCTTGCTCCGAACAACCTGGCTATTAAGAACAGAAAAGAGAGAAATTTGCCTTTGGCGATCCTGTCACACTCGTCAGACAAAGTACGGAAATATCAAATCAAATAAAGGACGCCTAGGGAATGGGGAATCCCCGCTACTCACCATATCTCGTCGATGTGACTCGTTGGCATCAACATTGCTAGGGTAGAACTTCGGATGAACTAGTTGCAACTGAATGTAAAACCTAGCTCACGCTCTCGCGCTGTTGCCGGTCTATAGCTATCCTAGGTTTGGGTCCAATCTCTTGCAAACCCTAGCCTAGGCAAGCTAGCATTAGGATCAACATCATCATTCAATCGCGCCCCGAGCCCACTCTCGTGCAAACTCGGGCCACGACCTAGGTTGGGATAGTTCCTACCCGTCCAATCTCTTGCAAACGGGTATCGGCACGGAATTGCAACCGAGAACCCTAGTGTCGGTCCAATCTCTTGCAAACCGATACTACGGAAACTCGATTCCAACCCAATTCGGATTTCTAGGGTTTCCTATCGAATTGAGATCCAATCTCTTGCAAATCCCAATCGGTATGAACTCCTAGCCATCCGTAGTAAATCGATCCCAATCTAACCCTAATAGCAATTCTAGCAATATTTCTACCAATTCATCACAAATAAGAAATTGGGCTCGTAGGGTTCATCCCCACGCCCCAAGACATATAGACTACTCACAATTCATAGCACAAATACAAAAATAATCAATGGAATTAAAAAGAGAATTCATCACAATATTCAAATAAGCAATAAAAATAGTATTTTTAAAGGAGAGGGAGACAAACCAATAGAGTTCTTCCAAGAATCCAACAAAAACAAACTTTCCTCTCCTCTCCAATCACAAAATCTAAAGCTAAAAAGTTTAATCTAAAAAGCTGCAAAAAGTAAAGAGAAAAGCTCTCTAACCTAGGGTAAAAACAGGGGTTAAATACCCCCCAAAATCGTCCAAAAAACTGTGACCAAAATGCCCCTGCGCAGCCTGAAAATCGCAATTTTCGCTACAGGCAGCGCGTCGCACTCGGCCGAGTGACAAAAGTCGCTCGGCCGAGTGGCAAACCCTGAGAATTTCCAGTAAGTCTGGGTCTTCGGGGGTCTTCACTTCGGGGGTCGCTCGGCCGAGTGAGTTGTCGTCACTCGGCCGACGGCTTCTTGATACTCGGGCGGTCGGCATTTTCCACTCGGCCGAGTGGGTCTTCTGAAGCTCAGGCAGGCGAAAAACAGTAAGTTGGCACTTTTTGATGGGCGTCGTCTGAGTGCCACTCGGGCGGACGGGGTCTCGTCACTCGGCCGATGTGGCTTCCGACGCTCGGTCGAATGCACACATAAAACGTGTCCGATCTGGTCGGCCGAGCGGTGTCTCGCTAGTCGGCCGAGTGACTCCTTCACTCGGCCGAGTGAGACACCAAAAATGCCCAAACAGCTTGTTTTGGCCTCCTCGTCGCTCCTACGACGTTCTTTCTTCTTCTGCTCCTCTCCAACAGCAAAATACCCCTCGGGGAAGTCATCGGTGACGCTCTGGAGTAGGCATATCAGGGGATCACTCCAAATCGCTCCAAATCTCCTGAAATACGACAAAAACAACAAATCGTGAAAAGCATCGCAATTTTGTCGATATATCGTGAAAAACATGATTTGAGCGATCCAAATGGCATGCAATCATGCGGAAAAAAGGTGTAAAATAAGGAGTGATCAGCTAGCAATATAATATGATCATGGTAATGCAGAAGTATGCTAGGGGGAAGATCGAAAAAGAAGAAGAAAGAAGTCAAAATACAGGAGAGGAACTGTCCTCGTCCTCCTCGGTAGAGGATGGGGGTGTGTGTGCTGGAGAGGTGATGGGTGTGCGGAGAAGTGGCGAGAGGGGTGGAGGGGGTGAATGGATGGGTGCGGTGGTGGTGTGAACAATGGGTGGAGTGGTGGTTATGATGGAGAGTGGTAGGGATATGGCGACCAATGCGGTGGAGGATGGGTGAGATACATGGATAGAAGTGGATGGTATGGGAAGTGATCTCGAACGCACCGGCAATTTCTTACGGCGTGAGTATGCGGTGATGAAAGTGGAGGGTGGTGGATCTGTGGGGTCGACGGCAGTGGTCGGGAGTGGAGATGTAGTGGCGGGAATGGAAACAGTGGTGGCGGGAGGGGATGATCGCCTAGGGGATGATGGATCTGGTGATGAATGTGATGGGGGAGGTGAAGATCATCGAGGAGGTGAAGGGGGTGGCGAGGTGAGAGGAGTGGGTGGAGGAGGACCATAGATGTGAGTGAGGTGGCGGAGAATGGTGGCCACGTTTCGCTCGAGTGCGAGGAAACGTGGCTGCGAGAAGAAAGAAGAGGACAGGGCCGAGGAGGTAGAGGCAGATGTGCCAGGGCACAGAGAAGCTAACTCAGTCTCTAGAGCGAGACGAGCGGAGGTGGCTCGATGAACAGAAGAAGCAGTGGCCAGACGGACAGTGGAAGTGGTACCGGCAGAAGTGGTCATGCCGGGGTACCAGAGGCTAGGCCAAAGAGGGCCGAAGTCAGAGCCTCAGAAGAAATAGGAACAGAAGCCAGGGTGGCACCATTAGGTCCAGCTCCGGGGTCTCCTTTAGACGCAGGGATGTCCTGCACGCCTATGTGGGTGGCAGGGAGCGGTGGTCGTGGTGCGTCTGGGAAAGGGAACTGAAGATGTAATCCCGCTAGAAACTCTGGGTTAGGAGGGAACGTCCAATCTACCATAAAAACGATAGACATACGACCAGGGTTGGGCAGAATGGTGTTAGGAGCAGGGGGTGACCGAAGTAGAAGGTAAAACTACCGTCACCACGAGGCTTGATCATATGAGTGTACCGCAGGACATCAAGATCTAGACGTGTAGATCCTGCGGGACAAGGCAAATCTCGGGGGATAACGATATCGTACGGGGGATGTGAAGCAATGATGGTAATGAGGCCCCCGCAACAATACTTGTCCTTGCCGGCGTGGCTAATTTCAAGCAATTTGTGAATAAGCCAAGCGCCAGCATTAATAGGTATGAGAGGGGCCTCAAAAGCAATCCTGTCAGCACCACGAATAAAATCGAAAGTAATAGCCCACATGATAAAAAGGTCAGGGATAGTCACAGTATCTGACTCGTCCCTGGGAAAGAAAGTGCTAGATAAGATGCGATGGGCTAGACGAAATACTGGGTGGATGATCGAGGAGGCCTTGGCCTTGTCTCGAGGATATCGGTCGTGGAGGGTAAGGCGACCCCAAAAAGTATCGACATCGAAGTCGCGATGATATTCATAGGGACGGATGGCATCGCCGCCTAGAATGGGAACACTTGCCCGACCTGCCTCTTCCACTGGACCTCGTCTTTCAAAGAGCAGCAGCTATCCGAGCCCTGCAAGCCGAATATAACCTTGTTTCCTGGGCCTCCCATAAGTATTCGACAATTTGTTTGTTATGTAAGTTTGTTTTTCAATCTTCTTCCTTCTATGCTGAGAGTAAGTGGAAATGACCGGTTGTTTCCTTGATCAGCAAGTAAGCGAGCTAAGGTTAGGTAGTTCAGTGTCCGACAAGTGAGGCCGAAGAGCCCCTGGTGTCCTCTTCCTCCTAAACTAGCTGCTCTTGCTTTACTCTTCTAGTGAGCAAGCAAACTGGTCGGGGAACAAGAGAAGGTCCGGTCGGGTCGGACCAAAGTCAGGAATGGGAATAGCACTCACTCATTGAAGTCCAGCCAGAAACAGGGGTTGTCCTCTCCCTTACTTAAGTCGTAGTCATCTTTTCGTGCCCCAAAGGGGAAGTAAAGCAAGAATGAGGGTCCCTCGAGAGACTGACGAAAGAGTTTGGTAGCTCGAAGGAAGCAGAAGCAAAACCAGCTTTCTTTCTGTCCCAACCTCCATGGGTTGTTCCCTGTATGACATAGTCCATTGGATTGGGGCAATGGTACGCACCTATGTTTGGTGTCCCCTCTCTCACTTCCTCGTCAGATCCTGGTCCCAAAGGGCAATACATTGAGTCGGAAAGACAGGCTATCGTAAAAAAAGTAGCCGGACGGGACCCTGGATCAGCTCTCATAGTGGGGGAATCAGAGTCAAGTTAGGCGCAAAAGATGGGGTTGATCGTCGTGATTGGATCAATCAGACTTGCCCACTGGTGAGAAAGGCAGTCGTTTTTCCTTCAGAACCTTGTTGTCACTAACAAAGCTTGAGTAGAAGATGCAGGTGTAGAAAGAAAAAGCTATGGCACCCTTTTCGAGACTATTGACACTACTGGGCTGAATCTACCATGTTATCTCGCATCTCCCTTCGCATAAAATAATTAGAAAGGCTTATCTGCAAGAATGGAGTCAGGTCAGCGTTGATCTATGTCACTGAATCAGCAGATAAGGAAAGGCTTAGTAGGCTTCGAAGCCAAAGCATCACTATTAATATTAAGATAAGGAGGCCAAGAAACAAGTGAGACATGGCCCGACATTTGAGGTTGCCGTTAGCAGATATCCTGGCTGAAGCATCAATCTGCCAGATTGCGCGGCATTTTCGGTAATGAATGGACCTTTGACCAAAAGAAGCCATCATATCTGGGAAAGGTAGCAGACGAGAGAGACGGTCTACGTACTTTTATACAATATCATCAAAATAGGATAGGGCGTAGTAAAATGGTCTAAAAAAGATAATTTCTTACTCACATAGCGACATTTGAATACCAGGTAAGGCGCATAAGAAAAAAGAAAGCAAGCAATAGCCGAAGTCGGGGATAAATGAGATTGATTGTGTTCAGGTGTGTGCGGATGTTTCGGTTTCAGACGCGGAAATCGACAATGGACCCCGCCTCACATTTGAAGGAAGATAGGAATTCTAGTGTGAGGGCAGGATAAGATTGGGCGTGGGAGTTTAAGAAAGGTATCCATCATAGGTTAGCGAATAGAGTCTCGACCTCGGAGAAAACTCTGAGATCGATAAGAGTTTGGACATGTGCAAACTTAGTGGATAGGTGTGAACGTGCGTTAAGTCTATTATAAAAATCTTTATGGTCACGACTCAAGAAACGATAACCACGCGGTCCCATCATTGGGTCCACAGGAGGGATAATTGGTTGGGGTGGGGGTTGGGTAGAGGGGGTAGGAGGAGAACACGAACTAGGTGGACGTGTGGACTTTCGTCTCTTGCGAGACGGCTCCTCCTCATGCATGACAGCCTTACCATTATCCTTGTCCTTGGCCATGGGTGTGTGGGTGTGAGGAAAATGCAAGATGATATAGATGCACACAAGCAAGCGACAATAGAGCAAAAATCTATTACTAGGGCAATATTAAAATAGAGCTCAGGAACGAATTTACCCAGTAGCAAAGTGAATCCTTGCTCGCAAAACACCCTACGCAGCGCAATTGAGGGAAGTGTGAAGCCGCGGCACTCCTATCCAGTGAAAGTGGAGTTTTTTTCGAAATGGGGGAATAGGGCTAGGGTTAGGGCGAAGTTAGGTTTGAATGAGAGTGGATGAGAGTGGGATCTATGGAGAGAGAGAGATGGAGGAAGTGAGGAGATCGTTTGATAGGGAGTGGAGATCATGAGGGGGAGGAGGAAGGCCGTTTGGGAGAGAAGGAATGCGAAACAAGGGGAAGATCAGGGCGGTTCGGGTGAAGAAATGAAGTCGTTTGAGTCGGGGGTATTTATAAGCTTTAGGCAAACCGACCGGGTGAGATCTCACCCGATCGGTTGGGTTAGTTTTCAAAAAATTTCATTGGAAGGCAGCTACAGACGAACCGATCAGTTAGTTTTCAACCGATCGGTTGGCCGCTTCACAATTTTCCTGAGAGCACTGTCGACTTCACCCGGACGGCAACACGATCACAGCTTCAGCGAACCGATCGGTTGATTTAATCCCAAATTTTCCCGAGAGCTCTACTGTTCTCATACGATCTTCCACCCGGTCTCAGCTTTTTGCCACCTGATCGGTTGGATGACATTCAAATACGTGCCATCTTCAGACACAGCCCACCCGATCGGTTGATGCATGAACCGATCAGGTGGGGCTATTTCCTGCAAAAAAACACAGAATTCATCTAAGTTCTTCCGACGAAAACCCCCTTAGCTGAATTTATTCATCAAAAAAATAAGAAAAATTATTCTATGAATAACGACGAAGGTTTAGAACATGGGTTGCCTCTCATGAAGCGCTGTTGTTTAACGTCGTTTGCTCGACACCCGGCGCACGATTTTCAGGGGGGTTGACGCGGGTGATGCCCAATGTTTAGCATCCTTTCAGAAACTGGAGTGGTGGCACTAGGTGTTGACAGTGGTGATAAGTAGACGCCCTCGACGATCCTCCCGCTGGTGGTGTCCGGGGGTTTCTCCCTAACATTGGCGTCGACCGCCACATTTCGTATGATCCGGACTTCCTCAGCAGTGAGCCCCATGGGATCTTTTCCTTTTCTCCTCGTCGGAGTAGCCTTCTGGAATCCGGGAGGGGTCGTCACGGAGGAAAACACTTCTCCGGTAACTTCTTCATCTTCTAACCCAGCATGTTTCTCCAGGGTCCCCAAGCTATCAGGGGGGTTCCTTGAGAGGATGTCCCAAGCTCCAGCTTCTACTACTCTTTCCTCTTCAGCTTCCAGCATGTTGCAGCTTTTCTCCTCAGACGGATGCTTCATAGATAGTCCCAAATCAAATTCGACCTTCTGGTCGCCCACACTTAGGGACAGCTTTACTTTCTTGTCATCAATTAACACGCCAGCGGTCGCCATGAAAGGCCTCCCGAGGATGATCGGGGTATGATTGTATTCTGGCATGTCTATCACAACAAAATCTACAGGCACATGCACGCATCTGACATTTACTGGCAGGTCATCCACAATCCCCACCGGATGCTTGACTGATCTGTCTGCAAGTTGTAGCTTCATACCAGTGGGTTCAAGGTCCCCCATTCTGATCCTCTTGAATAAAGATAGAGGCATCAGACTGACGCTCTCTCCCAAATCGATGAGTGCCCGATTGATTTTTACTTCTCCTATCGAGCATGGGATGGAGAAGCTCCCTGGGTCCTTGAGTTTGGGCGGATTCGCTCGTTGAATCAGAGCACTGCACTCTGCAGTCAGGACGAATTTTTCTTTCCTTGACCCTCTCGTCACCAAGTCCTTCAAGAATTTCGCATAGGAGGGGATAGTCTCTATGGCCTCGAGGAAGGGGATCTTTAGGCTCAAGTCTTTAACCATATCAAAGAACTTGCCATATTTCTCATCAATCTTTGCCTTGGCAAGCCGTTGGGGAAAAGGCACAACGGGCTTAAAGACTCTCAAGTTCCCCTCTACGTTCTTCTTCTTTCCTTCCTCAGAGACTCCATTTGGAGTCATGGTCTTTGATGAAGAAGCTCCATCATCATTTGCTTTTGCTTTTGGTCGCCCATCGACCAATGGAGCTTCGGGTACCTTGGCGGGCTCCCTTGTTGGGATCTGAGTCCCGCTTCTCAATACTATAGCAGACACATTGGCATGATCATGTGTTAAGGCCAACGTTTGATTCGGCCCCCTAGGATTTTCTTCCAGCTGACCCGGTAATTGGCTCTGCGCCCTCTGAAGGTTCGCCACCTGCAACCCCAGATGGGTTACTTGGTCGGTAAGGGCAATCTGTCCCATCTCCAACCGCAAGTTAATCTTCTCCTGGTTCGTAATGTATTGGGTCAAGAGACTCTCGACCGGAGAGATTACCCGCTGTTGGCCATCTGGCTACTACTGTGGCAGGGGTTACTGATTCCTGGGGGGATACTGCTGGTACAGTTGTTGGGGCTGCTGTTATTACTGGTACTGCTGCTGCTGCTACTGAGGTGGCTAATATAGTTGTTGCTGCGGTTGCTGTGGCTGCTGATATGGTGCCCTATAGCTCAGGTTGGGGTGGTTCTGGTTATTGGGAGAATAAGCCGGATTCGAGCTAGTCCTTGGTAGATATGGCGCGTTACCCGTCGGGTTGTAGAAAAGTGCACTAGCTTGATCCACCGGTGGTGAGATATCACCACCATCAAAGTCTCCCGGGACTTTTGCTTCCACCACTGCTACTTGTTGGATGTTGGCACCACCAGCTCCTACCATAAGCGCCGAGATCTGAGTCGATAGAAAATCAAATTTGCTAGATAATTTGTCGACCTCTTCGACTCTGTGCATTCCACCAGATCTGGGCGTGGCACACTTATCACACCACCTCTCATTATTCGATGCCATGTTCTCCAAAATTTTACCAGCATCTTTCTCGCTTCTCGACATAAAGGACCCCCCCAGCCGCGACATCCATCGAAGATTTCAGGTCATCCCTCAACCCATTGTAGAACAGATTTATGATCTGCCATTTTGGGAGCTCGTGGTGAGGGCATCTCCGCTGCATCTCCTTGCATCTCATCCATGCCTCGTGCAGGGATTCGTGGCTGGCTTGGGAGAAGGTGGAGATCTCGCTCCTCAACTTCATCGTCTTCCCCGGGGGAAAGAACTTGCTCAAGAAAGTATTGGATAGCTTCTCCCAAGTCGTGAAGGTATTATGGTCCTTTCCCCTTAGCCACTGCTTGGCCTTATCCCACAGAGAGAAGGGAACAGTTTGAGCCGGATAGCTTCAGTGGTGACACCGTTGATTCTGAAGGTGTCACACTTCTCAAGAAAGGAGTCCAGATGCTCAATTGGGCTCTCCATGGGTTCCCCTGAAAACGATCCTGTTGGATCCACGTCACTAATGACGGCTTCAGCTCAAAACTTCCTGCCGTGATGGGCGGAGGTTGGATGCTAGACGTGGATCCGATGGATGGCATCGAGTATTCAAGCAGTGACTTTTGGGGAGGAGAATTTCCCCCCATGGTTTCAGCTTCTTCCCTTCTTCTCTTTTCTGCGTTTAGACGCCTCATGGTGGCGTTAATCTCTGGGTCAAGAGGAATCAAGTCGTCAAGACTCCTTGTATTCATGCGCATGAAAAAACAACAAACACCCGTGAAGCAAGTATGGTATAGAAACAGATAAAAACAGAAATTAAAAAATAGAAAATAAAAAATAAAAAAAAGAATGCGAAAATTATCGCGAGGTGAGGATGTGAACTAGACTCTAAGGTTCACAGGGTCCTAAAAGAAAACAATCACGTTGCCTCCCCGGCAACGGCGCCATAAAGCTTGACATCCCCTAGATTTCAGCAAACAAGTGAAATATGATTGGGGATACCAGATTTAAATATTTATACCGCAAGTGCACGGTGTTGTAGTGTACTTGGGGGTCGAACTCAGGGAGGCGTGAGTTGTGCTTGTCTCAAGGAGGAACCGGTTCACCCAATGGGTGAGCTAGCCCGAACGATCGATGGTTGTCATAGAATATAGATACGAAGGATAAACGATATAAAAGGAAACCTAGGACTTCGGTTTCCACCCTATCGTGCGTTCTCTCTATTACGAACGACCGATAGGAACACGATTGGATTTAGGGTTTTGTGGCGAGACATTGCCTCTAAGAGTGATACCTGCGTCCCATGGGCCCGAATTTCGGTCGATGCCCAGGATGATACGCAAGGACTTCTGGGGTTCAGTCGGTGGGCATTTCCATGTCCATAACACCGACCGACTTTGGAAGCACTAAGCTCGAAACGATTACTCTCAACATCTCATCCTGCCGTTCCCAAGCGCTAGGATTCAATGTCTGCGCTAAGGGCGTGAGCTGTGGCTAGGGAGTCAACCGCCAAGTTTATTCCCCCTTGGCCTGACGGTCAGAGGCGGTCTTTCTCCCGCCAATGACAATAAAACACCCTGCGTAACCATCTAAATTCCTAAACCCTATCGAAATCCTAATCCTAGAGTCGTTCTAGGGAGAACCCACGAAGGGGTTTTCACCAAAATCCCAGATTATGGAACTACTCACAATCCATAGCAAAAACACAATCTAAATGAAATTCAACGATAGAAATCATGATCATGCAATAGAAAACAGTTGCTAGCAATTGTATTAATACAATATCAAAGTTTCAAAGTAATCGGAACACTTACAAAACAGAAGAAAATTCCAGCCGTCACAAGTCCCAAAAAACAGAAAATATAAAGGGGATCCCGTTTCAGAAAACCTAGGTCAACTATATTTAGAAATCACGGCCACCCAATCGGTTGAAGCATCAACCGATCGGGTAAGCTGCTTGTCGTTCTCGCTATCGTCTTCAGAAGCTTCAACCGGGCGCTGAGGAGAGCGGGTGGCGTGAGCAGGTTGTCGCTTGGGAATTTTTAGCTTTAGATGAATAGATCGGTTGAGTTTTCAACCGATCGGTTGGAATTAAGCCCAAAAAGACAGAGAGCTATGTCAATCTCACCCGATCAGCGGATCGGTCGGGTGAGCTGCTCTTCTCTTCAGCTCCTGTCTGGGTCGGATACGCGTGCACCAACCGATCAGTTGGCTTTTTCCAACCGATCGGTTTGGGGCTGAAATATGGGTATCTTTGTCGTTTGGCCCTCTGGATCACGCGTGACTCCTCCCGTTGCTCCGGGGACTCCTGATATCTTCTTTGCATGTCCCTGACGCTGGAAATCCCCTGCATTTACACAAAAACATGGAGAAAGTGAAAAGATACAAAAAACATAAAAGAACGTGTATAAAATGACGGAAAATGTCGGAAAATCACGAAGAAGACGTGCGTGAATGTATAAAATATAATCGCACGTCAGATGCAAAGACAACCCTCAGTAGGAATCATTTCTTTGTCAAGTGATTCTCATGGTTGTACATTATTTATTATTCTTATTGTTTTCTTCAATAGAATAGACGTCAAGCAGTCTATTCAGGCATTTAAGGAAATGTGGAATTTATCATTACTAAGATATCCACAAAGGTATGACGTCATAACATCCAATAACAACATATCCAAAATTTCCTTTGCCAAATCGTAAGGTATTCGCATCTGATAACTTAGGGAATCTGATGCATCATTTATGAGTCATGCTCATTTTAATTTGTTCATTCCATATTTTCAGCGAAATTTTCCTTGGTCTATAGGTTGTACCTTATAGCATATGATCTTGTATTTATTTTTCTTATGTGTGCAATACTTATTTTACCCACATGTTTGACACCTTTCGGTGTTTGGACTTCAGGTCCGAACATTTCACGTTTCATAAGTGAGTCCAGCTCATCTTTTATTGCCGCGTTCTATATTTGGCCAATCTCTACGTTTGCATTTTAGCAAAGGAGTACAGAACGATATTATATAAATACCATTGCTTTTACGATGTATATGGCAATATGATACGTGAATACATTGTTGACAATTATGTTCTTTCTGTCCAACACCTCCCCAGTATGTACAACATTTACTTTCATTTCAGTTTATCCCAGCAGTTCCTCTGCAGTGGATTCCGAGAAGGGTGAGGTTGTGGACATGAGCTCATTGCCCTGTGGAAGTATTGTCTCAAGGTCTACAGGTATTATTCTTTTTCTTAGAATTCTGTCCTTGGAGCCTAGTGGTCTGCCTCTTTTCTGTTGAGGATCAGCCACTTCTGTTGCTGGTGGATTGCATCCATTCTTGGGGATGTCAATCATAGCTGAAGTATTTGCAGCAGGGATGTGTGATCTGACAATCTTCTGGTTGTCAATAAATGATTCCGGTAATTGGTGAACAATGTTCTGTATGTGGAGGATCTTCAAGATCTCATCTTCACATTGCATTGTTAACAGATCATAGTGGGTCAGACTTTTTGTATCTCACGTTCTAATTTGATTTACGCCAGATTTTTCAGTATCTGGGCCTATTTTGGGGAAACTCGTCTCATCACAGTCTTCAATATATGTCTTAAATACGTCCCCCGTCTGGGGTTCTAGGTATCTTATAATTGAGGGTGAGTCAAACCCAACATAGATATCTAAGCGATGTTGAGGACCCATTTTTGTCCTTTGTGGTAGTGCGATGGGGATGTAAACTGTGCGACCGAAGATTCTCAAGTGAGAAATGTTCGGTGGCATTCCATATGTAAGTTGCATTGGAGACTCTGACCTCCAGATGGTCTTATTTTCATTTACGATGCAGCATGCAGAATTTACATGTCCCTTTGTATCCACCGATAATCGAGATTTCATTAACAATGGACGTGCAATCAATTGGAGTCTATTTATCAGTGAATCTGTCGACCCATTTTAGGTATGAACATACGGCACTGTATGTTCATTTTCTATTCTTGTTGCATGGCAGTACTCTTGAAATGACCGGGAGGTAAATTTCCCAACATTAACCAGACTTATTTTCTTTATTTAATTGTCTGGAAAATGTGCCCGCAACATTATTATTTGTGCCAATAGCTTTGGAAAAGCTAGGTTGCGAGTCGATAGTAGACACACATACGAATATTTGGAGGATGCAATTATCAGTACAATAAAGTACAAAATATCCCACTAGGGGGTGGATTTGTCCACATCTATCCCATTATATTCTTTTTGAGGAAGCGTGGAGATTCTATGTCAACTTTTAGTAGAGATGGCCTTATAATTTGTTTTTCCTTATAGTAAGGGATGCGAGGAAATTCTCCCTTCTGAAGAACCTCCTGGTTCTTCAAATTATACCCATAGGATAAGGTGCGGTGCATCATCACTGATCCAGGATGGCCAATTCTATCATGCCAAAGTAAAAACTTGGCTGATGTCAGGCACTTCAGGTGCTCCGTTAAATTCGCTTCCTCTCTTCGAATCTTTGTATGGTAGATGCCAGAAAGGCTCTCAAAACGTTCAAGTATGGATTTTGCTCCTTTTTTTCTTGAGACGTTACATTTAGTAATTCCTTTTCATTTACATTTGTTGTTTCCAAATGTAATCCATTGAAATGGATGTTCTTAAAACTTAGTAAGTTTCGGTTGGAATTCGGAGAGATTAGTGCATCCTTTATTTTTGTGTCATTTGGGAGCAACAGTGTTGCGTTCCTAAAACCTTCAATATGGCCCTGGTATTGGGCTTTGATTTGAAGGGTCGCATGTGTTTATTTATTGTCTATTAATCAGTTATGAGAGCAGTTCATCTATTGAAAGATGAATCATATAAGCACATTTTCAGAGAAACATTTTCATTCAAAATCAAATTACATAATTCAAAAAGCTCTCATAACATGAAATGTTCTTAAAACAAGTAGCTAATATAAAAATAGAAGGCTAATCAAGCAGGTCTTCATTTTCGAAGTTGTTACGCCCCGCTTCCCTTTATACTTAGGAGCGAGGACGGAGCGGGTCCGCATGGGCCGAAGCGGTGAAGCTTACGCCCAATAAGCGTCTGTGAGTAACAACCAAACAACCATAAAGATAGCCATAAAGATAGCCATCGTCCAGAAAAGGAAAGTACACAAAAGTAAGGCCTAAACGTGGCCAACAAAAGCGTCTACAGAAGTGGGTACATGATTTGGAGTGAAAATTGTATATTTATACCCCCTAACTATCCCTATTTTGTGCTAAGAATTATACTTAATCTTGCTCTTTTTTGGTATATTTTCATTTCATATCATTTTAGGAGCTTATCCTCATTCTTTGCACAAAGTATGGATTTTATCGCCTTTATTGGCTTCCTTATATTTTTCATTCGCTCCTGGTATTATTGTGATAATAATGTCAATTTTTTGAGAATTATTTGAGCATTGGAATATTTTATAAGAATCAATGGAGGGCAATATTAATTTTTAATAGTCATTATATTAATTTTCTCATCATATGGACTAATTTCCCCTTCTCGTATTTTTCAGGTACTCCTAGGAGTTTTGGGGATTTTCCAGAATTTTCTAGGATTTTTCTGGGATTTCTAGGTATTTTTGGAGAATTATTGGAGCCAAGAAAACAATTCTGGAATTCTGGAAAAAAAGAAAATAAAAAAAATAAATAAAAACAAAACCCAGTATTGTGGGCCGTCCCGCTGGCCGCCCACTTCGCGGCCCGCTCTCCTGAGCGGGCCGCCGCAACATTTTATTTAAAAAAATTTAAAACGTGATTGTCGGCCGGCCCGCTGGGCGGCCCGCTTTGTTTTTGAACGTGCGCGCTGCTCAGATTCGAGCGGGTCGGGCGTCGAAAACCCGACACACTCCGCCTTTTATAGCCCCATGCGCGAGCAATTGAGGATTTCGTGCGGGTCGGGCGCGATTTCCCCGACCCGCAAGCCCATTTGTTAGGTTAACTTCGGCCTGAGGGGTTATCTTTCGCCCCAGTTCATTTTCCAGCAAGCAGTTCGGTTTCTTCTTGGTTTTTTGTGTTTTTAGGGCTTGGGAGTAGCTATGATGGGAAAGCTTGGAGGAGGAGCAAATGGGTGGAAGAAAGGGTTCATTTGGGAGAGTTCTTGGGTGAAATCCTTCCTCCCTCTTTTGTAATTTTGCATCTCTCTTTTGTATTAAATTTGGGGATAATTTTGTATAAAATTTCCATCTTTTTCATGATGATTGAGTAGTGTTGAATGGCTTGGGTTGTGATTCATTGATGTTGGGTGTTAATTTTAGTTCTAATTTCCTCTTGCCTATTATACTGTTAATCTTGGATGAATTGTTAGGGCACACTTTAATTGGTTAAGTCCCGAGAGGGCACAATTCGAGATGAATCCATGTTCCTAATTTGATTAGTTCTACGATGATGTATCCATGCTTATTGCTAATTATTGTGTTCTTGAATGCTAAATTTTCCAATTGAGTGTCCTTAGCCGGATAATCAATTGAGTTATATGCGGTAATTAGAACTTGATTAACACCAATCTTAGTGAACCCATAACCCATGCTCTCTCGCCTTGCTATCCTAAATCCTCATTTGGTTCTCTAACCCTAGCCACTTAGGATAGGATTTTAGTTTCACCACACGTTTTCCCAAACTTTTCCACCGTTAGCGAGGTGGTTGTAACACGCTTTATTTTTCTTCATCGTTCAATTTTGTGAATATTAAACGACTTGTTCCTGTGATCCGATCCGGTACTCACCGGTTATATTTTATTACATTGACACTCCTATGCTTGGGAGTGGAAGGCGTGCCCATTGCGCGTCCTCCCGTCACAACCAATTGGCACAGTTGCCGGGGACAATGGTTTCTATTATTAGCATTTTTTTGATTGATTTTGAAAGTTTTAGTGTGATACTACTATCTCTTAGTGTGAGTCTTTTCGATTCTTTATCTTTCACTTATTGTTCATCCTTATTTATTTTACGCTTTTGATTCTTTTTTATTGTTTGTTTTTGTTTTTTTTCAAACATGGAAAGTACATCAAACTCTCTTGGTTTGACATGCAGGTGACCAAATCCTTACCGAGATTCCTTGGTAAGGATGCAGAGAGCCCTTACCTACATATTAAGAAGTTTGAGAGTGCTTGTAAGTTTCATTTTGATGGGAACACGTGTGCAGAAAAGTTTTATCTTAAATTCTTTCCCTATTCTTTGGATGGTAGTGCATTAAAATGGTTTAAAGTTTATCTCCCACATCTTATTCCATCTTGGCATGTACTAAAGCAAAAAAATTTTATGAAGTTTTTTCCATCTTACAGGACCAAAACATGGCAAGGAAGAATGGTGAACTTTGCTCAGCGCATCGGTGAGACATTTTTTCAGGCTTGGACATGTTTTTCAGAGTTGGTATATAGTTGTCCACATCATGGATTTGACAGGGTGCGTCTTCTTGGATTCTTCTTGGAGGGTCTGCTTTCGGAGACGCATGGTTTTGTGGATATGCTGGACAACGCCCACTTTTTGGACATGGATGAGAATGCGGCTTGGCGTTATTTGGAGTCCTACAAGGAGGAAGGTCACACATTGGTTGTGACTCCAAATGAGCCAAGCCATGCAGTTTTGGTCCACCAAGCCCCGAATGAAGAAGCTCTTATGGATCTCACCCCACCGGTAGTTGAAGAATTGAGTGCCCCTTGCCAAGTAGTAGTTGAGGAACCAAGTGTTGGCATGGAGAAGTTGGTTGAGCCGGTGGAGGAAATTATCATGACGGCATCTCCTATTTCTGCTGGGCCGTGTCAATTAGTTGTTGAAGGATTGGTTGTTGACATGGTGGAGTAGAGGAGCCGATCACGCGCACACTTTGGGAGCGAAGTAGGCGAGGAGGATTGTTCTTGTATTGATGAGCCCGAAGAAGAGGCAAGCGAGGATGAGTTTATTTCACATGCTATCATGGATCCTGAGCTTCCCTCTACTTCGGTGGTTTCTATGGAGATAGCACTTCCTCCCCCGATTGATATTGAATGCCACGGTGATGAGCTTCAAACCACATCATATTCAACCATCCAGGGAGTTTTCTCACACATTCATCATACTTTTCATTCTGTCTTTATATTGATGATGATGTGTGGATGTCATTTTTTGGGAACGTGTCTCCTTCTCTCTCTTACACAACCCGTCTCCTTCCTTATATAGTTACACACTTTGAGGAGATGCTTGTGGTTGTGTACGTGGCCACCATTGTCACGTTTGGCAGAGGAGCATTGGCGGAAGAAACAAAAGGAGCGTTGGAACAATTGCCACCTCCGATGGAAATTTTGGATCTGCCATTTGCTAAGGTGTATTCTTGCCAATAGTGTAAAATAAATAAATGTTTTATTTTAGTGCTTTCGTGTGCTTTTCTTTTTTTTCTAGGATCTTTTGCCGAGATCTAATACTCTCCCAACATTGAGGGCAATGGTTATTTTAAGTTGGGGGGAGAGTGTTAGAATCTTTAGTATTGTTAAGATTTTGATGTTAGCTCAAATTTTGTGTGTGTGAGATACCTCCATTTTGCTCTCATCTAATGAACTTTATTGCATATCATATTTGTCCTCCTCGTTCCTACGCCGTTAGCTTTATGCGTAGTCCCTACATGCTTTAATGCCATGCAATTTTTCGGATTATTATTTTGGTATCAACTTCTTCGATGTTTGATTGGCACGTTTTCATTTCTTTTCCATTTTGGAGTCAAATGCTAATATGCCATGTATGAACTACATTATATGTCATGATACTCTCTTTGAGATAATTTGGAAAAAGTTTGGTGTAAGTAATTTCATGTTGGGATAAATGGCTTAGTTTTTAATTGGATTGGGTATGGCCATATGGTGCATGTTTTTTTCCTATTAAAGAGTGGGTGGATGAGTTGATAATTCATGTTGAGAATGAGACTGAGAGTTAATATAAAGTGAATGTTTCTTTCTTATCAAATTGAGTAGCCGGTGCCCCACGAAACACTGGGGAGGATACCAAAGATGAGATTTAGGGGATCATTCCATCCCTTGCCTATATAGCGTTATCACGTGTATGCAAAGGAGGCGCGTTTGCATTTCATAGCGTTATCGCGTGAATGCAAAACATAAACATAAACCAAAAAAAAGAATACAGAAAAAAAGAAAAGAAAAGAAAGCGAAAAAAATGAATGAATAAATGAGTGAATAAGCAATATGAATAATGTAATCTCATCTCTCACAACTTAGAGGAAATTTATTTTGTTTGGCCATTTCCTTGAAGATTGAAAACCATGACATTGTGATATTCCTAACCTATGTGATACAGGCTTATTACCTTACTTTTCTTTGAATTGGATTGAGGAGAGTGTCATTTGTTATTTACTTTCATACATTAGGTGTATTGGCTTTGAAATCATTTGGAAATATCATTTGGGGTATGCCATGAGGATATTGTGAGTTTGGTGCATGTTTTCACTTTAATCCAAATTTATCGCATATTTTGCTAGGGACTAGCAAAAAGCTAGTTGGGGGTGTGATTCGGAGTGAAAATTGTATATTTATACCGCCTAACTACCCCTATTTTGTGCTAAGAATTATACTTAATCTTGCTCTTTTTGGGTACATTTTTATTTCATATCATTTTAGGAGATTATCCTCATTCTTTGCACAAAGTATGGATTTTATTGTCTTTATTGGCTTCCTGATATTTTTCATTCAGTCCTGGTATTATTGTGATAATAATGTCAATTTTTGAGAATTATTTGAGCATTGGAATATTTTATAAGAATCATTGGGGGGTCAATATTAATTTTTAATAGTCATTATATTAATTTTCTCATCATATGAACTAATTTCACCTTCTCCTATTTTCAGGTACTCCTAGGAATTTTGGGGATTTTCCAGAATTTTCTGGGATTTTTCTGGGATTTCTAGGTATTTTTGGAGAATTATTGGAGCCAAGAAAACAATTCTGGAATTCTGGAAAAAAAGAAAAAAAAATCAAAAAAATAAATAAAAACAAACCCAGTATTGTGGGCCGGCCCACTGGCCGGCCCACTTCGTGGCCCGCTCTCCTGAGCGGGCCGCCGCTACATTTTATTAAAAAAAATAATTTAAACGTGATTGCGGGCCGGCCCGCTTTGGTTTTGAACACGCGCGTTGCTCAGATTCGAGCGGGTCGGGCGCCAAAAACCCGACCCGCTCCGCCTTTTATAGCCCCGCGTGCGCGCAATTGAGGATTTCGTGCGGGTCGGGCGTAATTTCCCCGACCTGCAAGCCCATTTGTTGGGTTAACTTCTGCCTGAGGGGTTATTTTTCCCCCCGGTTCATTTTCCAGCAAGCAGTTCGGTTTCTTCTTGGTTTTTTGTATTTTTTAGGGCTTGGGAGTAGCTTGGAGGCCATGAAGATGATGGGAAAGCTTGGAGGAGGAGCAAATGGGTGGAAGCAAGGGTTCATTTGGGAGAGTTCTTGGGTGAAATCCTTCCTCCCTCTTTTGTAATTTTGCATCTCTCTTTTGTATTGAATTTGGGGATAATTTTGTATAAAATTTCCATCTTTTTCATGATGATTGAGTAGTGTTGAATGGCTTGGGTTGTGATTCATTGATGTTGGGTGTTAATTTTAGTTCCAATTTCCTCTTGCCTATTATATTGTTAATCTTGGATGAATTGTTAGGGCACACTTTAATTGGTTAAGTCCCGAGAGGGCACAATTCGAGATGAATCCATGTTCTTAATTTGATTAGTGCTACGATGATGTATCCATGCTTATTGCTAATTATTGTGTTCTTGAATGCTAATTTTTCCGATTGAGTGTCCTTAGCCGGATAATCAATTGAGTTATATGCGGTAATTAGAACTTGATTAACACCAATCTTAGTGAACCCACAACCCATGCTCTCTCGCCTTGCTATCCTAAATCCTCATTTGGTTCTCTAACCCTACCCATTTAGGATAGGATTTTAGTTTCACCACACGTTTTTTTCACACTTTTCCACCGTTAGCGAGGTGGTTGTAACACGCTTTATTTTTCTTCATCGATCAATTTTGTGAATATAGAACGACTTGTCCCTGTGATCCGACCCGGTACTCACCGGTTATATTTTATTGCATTGACACTCCTACGCTTGGGAGTGGAAGGCGTGCTCCTTGCGCGTCCTCCCGTTCAATCAATACACACCCAACAAATAAGCAAAAAGTAAATCCTAAGCAGCAACAACGGAGAGGCTCTATGACTGGTCCTTTGTGGGGAGAACCTCGGGGCAACGTACTCCTGGTCCAATGGATCACTCTGATCCAGCAGCTCGTCCTCCTGATATCATATCTCGTAACCTGACATACATTCAAACAACATAGAATGTATGTCAGCAAGGGTCCTGCAAAACATGGTTAGAAGAGAACCCTTGGCAAGAATATAACAATTTATATATGGCAGTTTTAAAACAGTTATAAGAATTTGTACTAGCATGCAGTTCTATTATGAAAATGAAACGTAGCAGTTCAATAAGTTACAGCAGTTTGAAAGTTAAGATCTCTTTTCAAGTTATTTAACTGTGTGTGCAAGTCCGTGACTAAGGCCCACGTCGTTAGATGGCTAGTAAGTGAATCCACCTTCAAGTGCCCCCGAAGGCGACCCGTTTACTACTGGCTAGTGCTCGGGAACCCAACCCCACCCATGTGTACTTCATGGACCACGAGCCAGGATGCTAAATCGTCATATACTGGAACACGAGTCAGACTAGTCACATGTGACCCTACTGGAACACGAGCCAGACTAGTCACATGTGACCGTCGTGAATAGCCAACTATGAGCCAACGTCATGCATGTCCACGAGCCAACGACATTTATTTCTATGAGTTGCCAAACCGGCCATCATGTTTATTCAAGTTATCTGTTTCCTGTCGGTTTGGTTCATGTTGTAGCAATGATGTTCATTTTCCTAACGGTGTCCACACACACGCACATGAGTACGAGTTTAGCATTTCATTATGGGGTTTATTATCAGAGTGTCTCATGGAATCTTGTGTACTTTATAAAATAGTTTAAGTCTACAAGAGCAACATTTAAATGAATGTAATAAACTGCACGCTTGCCTGTTTCCGGTGTTTTTGGTGTCGACGGGTCCGTACGGAAGGCGCAGACGTTTTCTGCATTATTTGGTTCCAATATCATATTAACTAATTTATTATCCAATTAACATATTTATACCAGTAACTAAAAGATACTGTTTCTACTCTTATGAAAATGTCTACCTATATACACCAGTACACAAGCTAATCTAACAATAATTGAGTTTCTCAAGGCAACTGCAATTAGACTATCACAGAAGATTATAATAAAATGTATTCATTATCCTACTCTAACAATATAACATGAACTGAGCTTTAATGTATTAATACACTAACTGCCAGGGTAATAGCCGACTTATAAAATATTAAGCATAACAAAATAATTAACAGCTAACATATGTTATATAATTAACATGGTATTAAGGAAAAAAAACAGTTTTTATATCTGCTAATACTAAACTGTAGATTAATACTAACATCTAACATAAATAATGATCTTAACGTAACAATAAAAAACACTATTCTTTTCATTAAAACCAACATCTCTAAGCTAACTCTCAACCCTACATATTATAAACCCTAACAGGATAAAAAACAACTGCTAACCTCTAAGTTCTTCTTCCTCGGTGTTCGCTGCAGGGGAGGAGAGGGGAAAGCGTCGGCAGTGAGCTCGGAGGTGCAGCGCCAGAGATGGAGG
Source organism: Scilla litardierei (assembly GCA_030789695.1). Taxonomy (NCBI): domain Eukaryota; kingdom Viridiplantae; phylum Streptophyta; class Magnoliopsida; order Asparagales; family Asparagaceae; genus Scilla; species Scilla litardierei. Next base: position 33,452,068 of record CM061136.1, read on the forward strand.
CTGGGGGTCGCACGGCTCCGACTGACAGACTGGGCGCCAGAGGCTCTGTAGGCAGGGAACTCGAGGCGGAGGGGCTCTCAGGGCGTCGGAAGAAGGAGGTGAGTTGCATGCGGGGCTTGTGGAAGGCGGACGACGGAACATGGGCTCTAGGGTGTGGTCGACGGAAGGTGAAGGTGGCGACGGGTCGTTCTGCAGGCTGAGGCGGTGGTCGGGAGAGGTTGCAGGTGAAGGTCGAACGGGGGTGGAGGCGCATGAGATAGAGAGGACGCCGGCATGCTTTTAGGGCGAGGGGAGGCCGCGCGAGGTGAGGGGAGGAGCTGGATTCGTGCGTTGCCTGGGCGTGGGGTCGTTGTGTTGCCTGCGTGGGGAGGATGATGATAGGGGGCGGCTGTAGGGAAGCGGGTAGGGTTAAAGACCTAGGTTACTATAAAGAGAAGAGACGGACTACCTGCACCTCAAATTTGAGGTGCAGGATGTGACTAGGGCTTAAAATAGCAAAATATTAGGACAGAGAGAAATATAAAAGACTTATTAATTAAGTTATTTTCCTATTTATAGATAAATTTCACATCCCTGCACCTCAAAATGAGGTGCAGGTAGTCCGTCTCAAAGAGAAAAGTAGGGTTAGGGCAAGGACTAGCTGTTGGGTGTTGTTGGGAGGACAAAAATGAACATTGGGTTTGTTTGTATAAGGAATGCAGCAGGGTTTTATAGGCTCACGTGAATGGGTTTAGGTTTAAAGTTTTTTTTTTGTTTTGGCTGTGTGCGTGAAAAACTGGGTGCGGCCTAGGGGTTGGGTTTAAGCTATATTAGGAAGGTTAAATAAAAAAATTGATTGTGTTATAAAGGGTTATTAGGGCTAATCAAAACACATAATGATAGGTTTAAATAGGTCCTAACATGGAAAGTTTTTCAATCATTTAAAAAAGTTTAAATTTAGATTTTGAATTTTGAATTTGGAAATTTAAAACATAATTTTAAGAAGAGACATTTTAAAATAATTATTAGAAAGGATAATAATAATAATAAGTATGAAAAAAATAGAAGTAGATATGGGTACGGGGGACAGACGTCTAACAACGGATACGTGAAAAATATTACACGAGAGAAAACAGATATAACGTAACGATAAAAACTGGTCGTTACATCCTACCCACCTTAAAGACGATTCCGTCCTCGAAATCTTATCGGCTAAGGCACCGGGATTCATATGGGTAACGATCGAGTCTCCTCTTCTAACGTATACATACCATAAATAATCATCATACCATATCCAAATAGTATTTCTAATACTAATATAAATACCAATAGTATTACTGCTGATAATACTAATTAACGTCCATGCTAATAGTAGTAACAATGTACATACACACATTACTAGTTACATATTAACATTACACGTTTAATATAATACCATCCTACAAATACAATCCAAACCAATATTATACTTGGGCGAATAGTAACATTTTACTACACAACCACATCGATTTACTAGGTGTAAGTATGCCATCACCTTGCACACTCACATTATTACTAATATACAATGTATTACCATATATCTTACACACTCACAATCTATAATGATATAGTACCATACGTCACATAAACATACAACTAAAACATAAATACAATCATTCTTAGTCAATTAACACTTCAATCGTACAACCACTTTTACATACCACATAATACCATATACACATTATAATACATATCACTACACATATATACATGCACGTAATACCTTACACCATTCACAGATTTATATAAGCCTTACCCATAGCACTAGGGTCATCGTAATCTACCCACCTTAAGATCAAGTCCGTCATCAGACTTCCATAAATAGGCCGACATAGGGGTGAGCGGACTTAGATACTAAAGTCATTCTATCTCAGGCATACATACATTATAATGAAACAATATACATCCATATGCCTATACTTACTCATATATCACACACTTTCAAATACCTATGCATACGTTTATTTTACATACATATACATACTTACACTACTCACTCCCATTTCGTATCTATATAGGACACACACACACACACACACACACACACACACACACACACACACACATACACACACACACACACACACACCGGTATACACAACCATGGTAATCTACATATGGCTAGTATACTATTATATACATTCATATATACTTAGTCACTAACATACGACTATGCATACTTTCTGGTATACACATGCTCATACATCATCCCGTAGGGGTAATATTATAATCCTACTATACATAAAACACACTTATTTATACAATATACATTTATACATACCTATAACCAACCACATACATATATACACACGAGCACATGCCATACATACTAATATATAAATCACATAATAAATCTGCACATACAACTACACGTACACCTATTATCATTACACCTAACATGCACATCACTGTACTGGCATATAATTACAATACTTAACAAGGGCGACTAAGGTACATATACTCCTAGTAACTAGCCAATACTGAATCTAATACGCACAGATATTCCTACAGTGATATAGCTAATCACTCGTCTAAGTATAAACATAACACTTACTACTCTATACTCGACTATATACGTATATATCACATATTACCGTAAATGCACATACAACACAATAGACAATCATATTATACTAATATACTAAGGGTAAGTATACTCATACGTGAGTGGTATACAGAGATTTGCACACACGGGTCCACACCCACTATATATACACATGCACAACAACACCACCACAATCAATGCTAATGGTCCCACTATACTTATACTAATGCTGACACAAGTAATGATAAGCACTAATGTGATAACTAAGCAATAGTGTAGGATTCAGAGTTGAATGATGCAACGAATTAATGTTGTGATGGACGGTTCCGGAGGTGGCATGGATAAGAGGTTAGTTTGGTCGGGTGACATAAAATATTTATGAATAATTAAATAGTTAAGAAGATAATGATATGTGTAAAAATAATAACATCGTTATAACTTACGTAAAATAGCGAGCATACGGTAGAAGTTAAAACATAAAATATGATTAGTCAAATAATATGTGAAGAGTAATATGGGTATAGTGTCGTAGTGCTTGTTTTGTAAATGGAAATAGGTTTGTAGAAAATAATATGAAGACAATGATTATAAGACTGACACACAAGATTTTGAAGTTCTATTTAACTTAGGAAAGTATTTTAAAAGTATGTATGAATGACTGTTTTGAAATATGTTAGTAAGAAAAGGAGATGATATTTTGAACTAGCGAAATAGAAATAAAGTTTTAAAAAGAAGTTCATTACATGAGGAAAAATAGAGTAGCTATACGAGGTTTTGTGAAATAGAAGTGCGGAAGATGTATGTTAGAAAATCGCTATAAGATAATAACTAAAGATCGCGCCAGAAGAGTTTCATAATCAAGATTGGGTTTAAGTCGACTGAAGTGTAGAGAATCTAAGTAAAAAGTTTTCGAAAGGATTTTAAACTTAGCGAAGAACTCAATAAAAGAAGTATCGAAAATACTTTTTAAAAGACACTGGATCTGCAATGGGGAGGTTCAAGATTAAAGATGGCGGACTGAAGAGTTTATGTGAATCGAGGACAAGGAATATGTTCGACGATCGAAACGTAAGTACGACTAAGAAGTAACTCCGTGAATACGCTACGATGGCATCTCTACGATCATTAACATGGAAGTGTAATGATCATGAAATAATAAAATCAGGGGGAAATAATCATTGGGTTGACTAAATGTTTAGCACTACGGTTCTTCAATGAACTAGACTGCGATAGGGGAGCCGAGGTAAGGGTTCGTTGAGAATCGAGATCGAGATCTTATCTATAGATCTGGAATATCTTACGCTTCGAAGTCTACTCATTGCAGGCGTCTCAGGTTCGACTTGCACGGATGCGACGATCACCACGTTTGGTTGGGCCATAGATTCGATAAATTTAAGCGAACGACTGACGAAAGTTAAAAATCTAATATGGTCAGAGCTGGATGACCAATCGCTAGGATGACTCCCAAAATGATAATACTAAGTCGTGGCAAGGGTGTCTAACTAACGAGCATGAGCGTCTAACTAACCCTTCCTATTATCCTGGTATTGGGTTTCCTATCATGCTGAGACAAGCTATTCGAGTAATTTCGTGTACGAACTAATTCTGGATTTTTTGGCTAATGATAGTATTTCTACTGTTCTGAAGTTTGCAAATGCACGACCTGCATAGGCTACCACTAAAACCTCTAAGTTCTTCTTCCTCGGTGTTCACTGCAGGGGAGGAGAGGGGAAAGCGCCGACGGTGAGCTCGGAGGTACAGCGTCGGAGATGGAGGCTGGGGGTTGCGCGGCTCCGATTGACGGACTGGGCGCTGGAGGCTCTGCAGGTAGGGAACTCGAGGCGGAGGGGCTCTCAGGGTGTCAGAAGAAGGAGGTGAGTTGCAGGCGGGGCTAGTGGAATGTGGACGACGGAACATGGGCTCTAGGGTGTGGTCGATGGAAGGTGAAGGTGGCGATGGGTCGTTCTGCAGGCTGAGGCGTGTAATTCTAGTCTGTAAGGATCAAATACACTAGAGGAGGGGTGAATAGTGTATATTAAAAAATTAACTGTTGCAATTAAAGAGTTACTTCTAATTGCGTAAGATGTGCAGAAAGTAAAGTATGTAGAAAATGTAAATCAAACGCAAACACAGAGATTTATCCTGGTTCGGATCCTCTTGATCCTACTCCAGGCCTCTACCCCGTAGAGATTTTCAATCCACTATAATCACTTGCCCCGCAAGCACCAACTTACAAAAATGGCGACACTCCCCGTGTCCCAAACTTTGTACAATCTCAAAAGAGATTCAAAACCTGTTAAATAAGAAATAGAAAAACACCTATAGCATTGTTATGAATTTAGAATGAAATTCAAGGATGATGTTTTCAAAAGAGACTTCAAGATGTATAAAATATGAAATGAATAATAATACTTGAAGTTCTCTGGTTCATAAAAGAAGAGAGAGATCAATCGATTTCTTCTTACAATTATGAACACAAACAACTTTCCAAAATGATGTTGAAAAAGACAAAATTGCTTTAAAGAAGAAAACTTCAATTTCCAAAAGATCTATGATTAAGAATCTTGAAGTTCTTCCATTCTCATAAGAAGAGAGAAATCTATGGATTTCTTCTTGCAAATGAGAAAAGAGCAACTAAGGCAAGATTGCTTAGAATCAACAATTCTAGGAAGAAAGAGAGAAGAAAGTTGTGTGGAAAGAATAAGGGGTATGCCCACTTATTTATAGTATTTTTGGGCAGTTATTCTGAAGGAAAATGGGGGGAAAAGAAGTTTCCTACCGTTCAGAAACGGTCTGGAAAGGTTCAGGTAAAACGGTCATAAAAACTTCATTAGTCGACTAAAGGAGTGTTAGTCGACTAAAAGTCAAACTTTGGAATTTTTGACTGAAATTTTAACGGTAAGTTTCTGATGTTGACAGAAGACTACTCAGAAATTTTCAGGTCAAAATTCGAACAAAAAGTTTTTAGTCGACTAATGGTTGACGTCGACCAGGACAGAAAACCGTGAATTTTGACTTTTCTGAAAAGGATTGTTTAGGATATGTTATTAGGAACCTAGGACTTAGATGGATTTCATATTCAAGGCTCTGAAATCTATAAAGCATAAAAATACATCAGTCCGTAGATTTCCGTAGACATGTATGTTCAGCTTCATGTGAGTATTTGAGATGCCTTTGTGCAGGGATTCCTTATCAAGTGATTTTGTCCAAGCGTGGATATAGTAGGAAACTGTATATCTGCATAAATAGAGTGAGTAGCAATAATAATAGTTGTCACATCAAAATCATATGGAATAGAATAGGAAAGTGAACATGGGATTATGAAATCCCAACATTCTCCCCCTTTTTGATGATGACAAATATTTATAAAAAATGAAGTGTCATACTCAGTTATATGCAGATATCATATGCTATACTCAGTTATATGATGACAAAATATGTGCTCCCCCTTAGAATTTGCCAAATTATTCTCCCCCTTTGTCATTGACAAAAAGATGGGGTAAAATAATAAAGTTAGTCGATTAAGCAACTAGTTAGTCGATTAAGAGAGATAGCACAGAACTGAACATAGGTGTTCTAAACCAGATAATGTAACATAGCGTTTACGACACAGAACCAAACAGATCTTTACTAAACAAAACATATAGGAACCATACAAAGTTACTAGCAAATAACCAACCACAATCGTAAGCATACAGACATACATATCCAAAGATCCATCACTAAGGCCCTACGGCCTATAACAAAGACGACTTAGAACCATCAGACAAAACATATTGTTCCAAAGCCCAGCACTAAAGCCCGAAAGCCTATAACCCAAAAACAAAAAACCACACTATTCAGGAAAACAACAGACACCTGCGACAACAACTGTGACAACAACGACAACGGGCGGTCTAGGTCTAACGGCCAGAAGGAGAACCATATTCCTGAGAAGTGCGACGTGGCTTGCGACGGGGAGTTTCTTCGGGAGCAACTACATTCAGAGCCTCGAAAGAGGAAACAAGCTTGCTCTGATTTAGTTGAACCTGGTCGATCACGTGGGCCTGCTCAGTCAAGGCCGTATGAAAATCCCTAAACCCAGCAGTCATCGTCTCGCGAAGGGATTTAACATCCTCCTTAAGACCGTGAAGAACGGTCATGGTGGTTTGGCGAGGAGAGGAGGAAGTGCGAGGGGTCTTTAAGGGACACGACCTAGGATTAGTTCGACATTCTGGGAAACATTTGTGAACACACTGTTTTTAACAAAACGAGGAAAACCGCGGGATGAACCCGGAGTAGATGAACCGGAGTAGATGAACCCGGAGAGGCCGAAAGTTGGTTGACCAGGGGTATAGTCAGGATCGGCAGAATTTGGTTCTTCGACAGGGTCCTCTTCGGGGTCTTCTTCTTCGTCATCATCATCACTATTTACAGCATCGGATTCCTCAGGGTCCAGAATATCGAGATGCATATTATGTAGAGTGATGATGTTGAGATTGTAAGGGTTAGAGACGTCAATTTCTCCGTCAAGAGGAACACAAAATATCTTCAGAACCAAGGTGATGAAAGAGGGATGATAGATATGGGTCTGAATGGGTCGAAGAAGAGACTGTAAAATCACAAAACCCCAATTTATAGGCAACCCACCCATCACTGCATAAAGACAATGTTCTAATTCATTGGATAGATAGTTAAAAGAGCCACCTTTTGGCATGAGATTGGAAACAATGACCTTGAGGATGATGCGAGCAGACGGGTGGAAATTAACGGCGGAGAGTTTGTGAACCCAGGGAGTTGCGATTTTAGTAAGGATTCGAGGATCGGTCATGGTGAAGTTGATGGAACCCGAAAAATGAGAAGGAAGATCAAGGAGTTCACAAATCTTACGAAGGGTAAGACAAATCGGAAAACTATTGACGCGGGTGAGGATATGGGTATCACGGCTGACAACACAAGGCTCTAGGTTGGCGTAGAACTCTCGAACAAGGAGTGGGTAGTAGGGGTCCTTGTTCCCAAGAGCCCAAATTTTCTCGTGGCCGGCGGCTGAAAGGATGGAAAGGATGTTGAATGAAGCAAGAGCGGAGTAATGGATGAATCTCTCAGGATGAAACTTCGCACTCGCAGAAGCTTTGAAGCGATTCTCGGCCGCGACATCACGAAATTGAGGGAGAGCCATTGAAGAGGAAGAAGATGAAAGGATGGTTCGGTTGGGAAGAAAGGTTGAACAGGAGAAGATAAAAGAAATGAAAAGAAAAGGCCGAAAATAAATAGGCAGAATTTGAAGCAGTTATCCAAGCGAACGGGTGCCATGATCAGTTCTAAAGCAGTTTTAGAAACTGAATAGGTGAGAAAGAACTGAAAGGTGTTCAAAAAATATGTGAAGAGGCGGGAGGAAGAAGAAACGAAAACGCGAAAAGACGTAAGTTAGATCGGAAACGGTTTAAAAAACTGATTTAGTCGGCTAATAAATTGGTTAGTCGACTAAGGTAACAGAATAATAAAAATATCTAGATCGCACCGTTCAGATTTTAATAAAAAAATATTTAAAAAAAATTTGAAAAGATAAAAACTAGTTTGGAAAGTACGGTAGTGGGTGAATGAGATTTAAGGCTTTTAATAAAATTGGTCAATGCATTAAATATTGATGAGGTCAAGTCCTCATTCCAAGATGAGATAAAATTTCGGGTTTCTAGGCAAGGAAGTGGCTGAATGAAAAAGGGACATGTGGCCTGGAGTGCTTGGGAAAAGGGAAGTTTAAATGCCTTTTACCAAGGTGATATAATGAAGGCTAATTGTGGATTCCAAGGCAAGATATGCGGCCAACACAAGAAGCCAAAAAGCCCTTGTCAGGTAAGAATTTAACATATTTAAATAAAGTAGGTAAGATTTTAAGAAATTTTTTTAAAAAAATTAAACCAAGTAGGAAGAAATCTGGATATATTAGTCGATTAAACAAGACTTTAGTCGACTAATAAAAATAATTATCATAAAATTATAAGAAAATTCCAGAAATTCATAAAAATTGGAAAAAATTATATGAAAAATTCAGATTTACTGATAATGCCCAGATCTCTTCTAAGTTTGACAAAAGAGTCCTCTTTCAAAGGTTTAGTTAGGATATTGGCAATCTGATGTTCAGTGGAAATGAATTTCAAAACTATATCCCTTTTTTGAACATGATCATCTAAAAAATGATAACGGACATCTATATGCTTAGTGCGTGAATGATGAACTGGATTCTTAGACAAATTAATTGCACTAGTGTTATCACACATTATAGGACATGTGGAACATTCAATGCCATAATCTGAGATAGTTTGTTTCATCCATAAAATTTGTGCACATTCTAACCCAGCGGCAATATATTCTGTCTCTGTGGTAGATAATGAAACAGAATTTGTCTTTTTGCTAAACCATGAGACCAAAGCATGTCCAAGAAAATGACATGTACCACTGGTACTTTTTCGGTCTGATTTGCAACTAGCAAATTCTGCGTCACTATATGATAATAAATCATATGTGCTAGTTTTAGGATAAAATAATCCAAAATCAGAAGTATGTTTAACATATCTAATTATTCGTTTTACAGCAGTAAGATGTGACATCTTAGGATCTGCTTGAAAACGTGCGCATAAACAAACAGAAAACATAATATCTGGTCTACTAGCAGTTAAATAAAGTAGAGAGCCAATCATACCTCTGTAAAGAGGTTGATCAACACTCTTACCATTTAAATCTTTGTCTAGTGATGTAGATGTACTCATTGGAGTATGTTTATCAGCAGAAGTCTCTAAACCAAAACGCTTGATGAGTTCTTTGGAGTACTTTTATTGATGGATTAAGATACCTTCCTTCATTTGTTTGATTTGAAGTCCAAGGAAGTAGTTGAGTTTGCCCATATGACTCATTTCAAATTCCTTCTGCATAATCTTAGAAAAATCTAAACAAAGAGTTTCATTAGTAGAACCAAATATAATATCGTCAACATATATTTGAATAATAATGATGTCAGATTTTATATTTTTAATAAACAAAGTTGAATCAATTTTACCAATTTTATAACCAGAATTTAAAAGATAACTTTTCAATCTATCATACCAAGCACGAGTTGCTTGTTTAAGACCATATAAAGCTTTCTTTAGTTTAAAAACATGATTATTAAGAGATTCATGACAAAAACCTGGTGGTTGTTCAACATAAACCTCTTCTTTAAGAAAACCATTTAGAAAAGCACTTTTGACATCCATTTGAAATAATTTAAAATCTTTAAAACATGCAAATGATAAAAGAATTCTAATAGATTCAAGACGTGCAACTGGTGCATAGGTTTCTTCATAATCAATTTCTTCTTCTTGATTATAACATTGTGCAACCAATCGTGCCTTGTTTCTAATTACCTGACCAGATTCATCCAATTTATTTTTGAATATCCACTTGGTACCAATAATTGAATGATCTGTTGGTCTGGGAACTAATTCCCAAACATCATTTCTCTGAAATTGATTGAGTTCTTCCTGCATAGCAATGATCCAAGAACTGTCTTTGCATGCTTCATTGATGTTCTTTGGTTCAATGGTTGAGAGGAAAGCACAATGCGCCATTTGTTCTATTTGACGATGAGTTCTTACTCCATCTGTAATATCTCCAATGGTTAATTCTGATGGATGATTTGGAACTTGTGCAAATGCCTTAGGAAGATCTGCATTATCTGAAACAGACTCAACAGAAGGTTTAGTAGCATCAATTTCATCAAGATTAATATTATCTAAAGAATTAGATAAAGGTAATATATTCTCTTCATCATCAATGATGATGGGAGAATTAGATGAGGGGTCTTCATCAAATGTGACATGTAGTGATTCTTCAACTGTTGAAGTTCTTTTGTTATATACTCTGTAGGCTTTGCTACGTGTTGAGTATCCAACAAAAATACCTTCATCAGATTTAGAATCAAATTTATCTAGTGCATCTTTAGTATTAAGAATGAAACATTTACATCCAAACACTTTAAAATAAGATACACGGGGAATGCGATTAAAGAATAATTCAAAACAAGTTTTATTAAGTAATGGCCTTATAAGAACTTTATTCATAATGTAGTAAGCAGTTGCGACAGCTTCTGCCCAAAAATATTTTGGTAGATTACTTTCACAAAGCATTGTTCTAGCACATTCTTGTAAAGTTCTATTTTTCCTTTCTACTACTCCATTTTTGTGGAGGAGCACGAGGAAAAGAAAAATTGTGTGTAATGCCATTTTCATTACAAAACTTGGTAAAAGATTCATTTTCAAATTCTCCCCCATGATCACTACGAATAGTGACAATGTTAGAGGATTTGATCTTTTGTATCTTTTTACAAAATATTGAAAATTCTTCAAAAGCATCATTCTTACTTTGTAAGCATATAACCCAAGTATATCTAGAATAATCATCAACAATGACAAATGCATATCTACTTCTATTCAAAGAGGCTACTCTTAAAGGACCAAACCGATCTAAGTGTAGAAGTTTTAATGGTCTCTTTGTTGAGATAATGCCCTTTGACTTAAAGAAGATTTATGCATTTTTCCTTGCTGACAAGCATCACAAAAATATTTGTGTTTGAAAGAAATATTTGGCATTCCATTTACTAATTTGTGTTTTGAAATATGTGTAAGGTTTTTGAAATTAGTGTGTCCAAAACGTTTATGCCATAATAGTGTTTCATCTGATGTAATCATTAAACAATGATTATTAGTGGTAATAGACATGCATAAGAATAAATGTTATTCTTACGCTTACCACGAAATAGAATAGATGACATATCAGAATCATAAATGATGCAATCATTTTGTTCAAAAACTATTTTGTAATTTTTATCGCATAACTGACTAATGGAAAGTAAGTTGTGTTTCAAACCGTCAACCAGGTGAACATTCTCAATGATAGGCTGATTTGCATTACCAACTGTTCCAGTGCCTATGATTTTGCCCTTTTTGTTGTCACCAAATATAACTGTGCCTCCATCTTTATAAATAATGGTTGAAAGTAGTTTGACATTTCCTGTCATGTGTTTTGAACATCCACTATCCAAAATCCATCTTTCCTTTTTAGGTACCTGAAAGATAAAACATTAAGCATTGGTACCCCTTTTTGAGGGTCCTTGGGATTAGATTTTTGGAAGCCAAACCCAAGTGGAATTTGGCATTCTAAGATAATCACTAGAATAAACAATAGAATGTATATAATGAGAGATATAATCATTTTTATCTTTTAAACAAGAATCCTTATGAACCCATATACTATTTGTAGTAGGTTTCCTAGGAAATGTTTTTGAAATGTTAGTAACATTTCTTTGTGAAGAAGAAGTAGGAGTGTTTACTTTCTTCGTGTATATGAATGCGTGATTCTTCTTTTGTGGTTTAACAAAGATAGTTTTTCCATAAGAAGAAGAAGTGTTACAGGACTTGGGTGCATCCTTAAGAGAATATCCCAATCCTTGTCTATGATTTGCTGGATATTGAATTTTTAGCAAATCATTGAGATTTGTCTTTCCTTTGTTAAATTTATTAACATTGGATGACATCTCGTCGTATTTCATCTGTAGTGATGAAATACTTTTATCCATTTTGGATATTTGTGTATGTAGTTCTAGATTCTTAGTTTTGAGAATATCATTCTCTTTACTAATATCTAAATTTTGAGAAGATGTATTCTCAATATGTATGGAATTTGGTGTAGTGTTTTTAGAAGAAGATAATTCTTGATATTTAATAAGGAGATTATCATTATTCTGTTTCAAAGATTTATGTTGACCATTCAACTTTTTGAAACGAGAATAAAGATCTTTCAATGCTTCTAATAATTCTTCATTACTAAAGGAACTTACCTCTTCTTCATTATCTTGTGCCATAAAGCACATATTAGCACTTTCATCATGGTCATCTTCATCATCTGAAGATTCATCCCAGGTTGCTACAAATGCTTTCATCTTGTCAAACTTCATTTCTCTTCTGGATTGATCATTGTTGTTGGAAGTTTTGAACTTTGCTTTGAGAAGTGGACAATCTTTCTTCATATGTCCTGGCTTATTACAATTGAAGCAAAGAGAAGAATCAGTATTTTTAGACTTATTATTATCCTTTTCGAAAGAACTTTTTGAAGTTCTTGGCAAAGAATGCCATGTCATCATCTGAATCTTCATTATCTGATGTTGTGTTGAAGGCGAGTACTTTCTTCTTCTGATCTGATTCTTCTTTCGCATCTTGTAATGTAACTTCATGTGCCATTAGGTTACCAATTAGATCTTTCATTGATAAGGTGGAAAGATCATTGGCTTCCTCAATAGCAGTGATCTTTGGACGCCATTCTGGGGAGAGTACCTTAAGAATCTTGCGTACCTGATCAAGAGAAGAGTAAACTTTTCCAAGAGCATTAAGAGAATTAATACTGTTAGTGAACCTGGTGTTCATTTCTCCAATCGACTCTTTGTCTTGTATCTTGAACAACTCATATTTATGAACTAAGGAAGCAATCTTGGTTTCCTTTACTTTATTGGTTCCTTCATGAGTTACCTCGAGTATGTGCCAAATTTCCTTTGCACTTTTGGCCTGAGATACTCGATTAAACTCATGTTTATCCATGGCACAGAATAAAGCATTCATGGCCTTTGAGTTGTTGGTCTTTGCAGATTTGTCGTTGGCGGTCCAATCAGCAACATGTATTTCTGGCTTTGTGTATCCTGTCTCTGCGATGTCCCAAATCTCATAATGCATACTTTGGAGATGAATCTCCATTCGTATTTTCCAATATGAGTAGTTTGAACCATCAAATAGAGGAGGACGAACTTGAGAGTGCCCTTCAGGATGCTGATTGTAATTTTGTGGAACGACATTCATGTTTGATGTTAAGGAACTTGCTGCCATCTTAGCCTTGCTCTGATACCAAATGTAATTCTAGTCTGTAAGGATCAAATACACTAGAGGGGGGGTGAATAGTGTATATTAAAAAATTAACTGTTTCAATTAAAGAGTTACTTCTAATTGCGTAAGATGTGCAGAAAGTAAAGTATGTAGAAAATGTAAATCAAACGCAAACACAGAGATTTATCCTGGTTCGGATCCTCTTGATCCTACTCCAGTCCTCTACCCCGTAGAGATTTTCAATCCACTATTATCACTTGGCCCGCAAGCACCAACTTACAAAAATGGCGACACTCCCCGTGTCCCAAACTTTGTACAATCTCAAAAGAGATTCAAAACCTGTTAAATAAGAAATAGAAAAACACCTATAGCCTTGTTATGAATTTAGAATGAAATTCAAGGATGGTGTTTTCAAAAGAGACTTCAAGATGTATAAAATATGAAATGAATAATAATACTTGAAGTTCTCTGGTTCATAAAAGAAGAGAGAGATCAATCGATTTCTTCTTACAATTATGAACACAAACAACTTTCCAAAATGATGTTGAAAAAGACAAAATTGCTTTAAGGAAGAAAACTTCAATTTCCAAAAGATCTATGATTAAGAATCTTGAAGTTCTTTCGTTCTCATAAAAAGAGAGAAATTTATGGATTTCTTCTTGCAAATGAGAAAAGAGCAACTAAGGCAAGATTGCTTAGAATCAACAATTCTAGGAAGAAAGAGAGAAGAAAGTTGTGTGGAAAGAATGAGCGGTATGCCCACTTATTTATAGTATTTTGGGCAGTTATTCTGAAGGAAAATGGGGGGAAAAGAAGTTTCCTAACGTTCAGAAACAGTCTGGAAAGTTTCAGGTAAAACGGTCATAAACACTTCATTAGTCGACTAAAGGAGTGTTAGTCGACTAAAAGTCAAACTTTGGAATTTTTGACTGAAATTTTAACGGTAAGTTTCTGATGTTGACTGAAGACTACTCAGAAATTTTCAGGCCAAAATTCGAACAAAAAGTTTTTAGTCGACTAATGGTTGACTTAGTCGACCAGGACAGAAAAACGTGAATTTTGACTTTTCTGAAAAGGATTGTTTAGGATATGTTATTAGGAACCTAGGACTCAGATGGATTTCATATTCAAGGCTCTGAAATCTATAAAGCATAAAAATACATCAGTCTGTAGATTTCCGTAGATATGTATGTTCAGCTTCATGTGAGTATTTGAGATGCCTTTGTGCAGGGATTCCTTATCAAGTGATTATTGTCCAAGCGTGGATATAGTAGGAAACTACACATCTGCATAGATAGAGTGAGTAGCAATAATAATAGTTGTCACATCAAAATCATATGAAATAGAATAGGAAAGTGAACATGGGATTATAAAATCCCAACATTCTCCTCCTTTTTGATGATGACAAATATTTATAAAAAATGAAGTGTCATACTCAGTTATATACAGATATCATATGCTATACTCAGTTATATGATGACAAAATATATGCTCCCCCTTAGAATTTGCCGAAATATTCTCCCCCTTTGTCATTGACAAAAAGATGGGGTAAAATAATAAAGTTAGTCGATTAAGCAACTAGTTAGTCGATTAAGAGAGATAGCACAGAACTGAACATAGGTGTTCTAAACCAGATAATGTAACATAGCGTTTACGACACAGAACCAAACAGATCTTTACTAAACAAAACATATAGGAACCATACAAAGTTACTAGCAAATAACCAACCACCATCGTAAGCATACGGACAGACATATCCAAAGATCCATCACTAAGGCCCTACGGCCTATAACAAAGACGACTTAGAACCATCAGACAAAACATATTGTTCCAAAGCCCAGCACTAAAGCCCGAAAGCCTACAACCCAAAAATAAAAAAACCACACTATTCAGGAAAACAACAGACACCTGCGACAACAACTGTGACAACAACGACAACGGGCGGTCTAGGTCTAACGGCCAGAAGGAGAACCGTATTCCTGAGAAGTGCGACGTGGCTTGCGACGGGGAGTTTCTTCGGGAGCAACTACATTCAGAGCCTCGAGAGAGGAAATAAGCTTGCTCTGATTTAGTTGAACCTGGTCGATCACGTGGGCCTGCTCAGTCAAGGCCGTACGAAAATACCTAAACCCAGCAGTCATCGTCTCGCGAAGGGATTTAACATCCTCCCTAAGACCGTGAAGAACGGTCATGGTGGTTTGGCGAGGAGTGGAGGAAGTGCGAGGGGTCTTTAAGGGACACGACCTAGGATTAGTTCGACATTCTGGGAAACATTTGTGAACACACTGTTTCTTAACAAAACGAGGAAAACCGCGAGATGAACCCGGAGTAGATGAACCCGGAGTGTGAGAAGCAGAGGGGCCAAAAGTTGGTTGACCCGGGGTATAGTCAGGGTCGGCGGAATTTGGTTCTTCGATAGGGTCCTCTTCGGGGTCTTCTTCTTCGTCATCATCATCGCTATTTGCAGCATCGGATTCCTCAGGGTCCAGAATATCGAGATGCATATTATGTAGAGTGATGATGTTGAGATTGTAAGGGTTAGAGACGGCAAGTTCTCCGTCAAGAGGAAAACAAAACATCTTCAGAACCAAGGTGATGAAAGAGGGATGGTAGATATGGGTCTGAATGGGTCAAAGAAGAGACTGTAAAATCACAAAACCCCAATTTATAGGCAACCCACCCATCACTGCATAAAGACAATGTTCTAATTCATTGGATAGATAGTTAAAAGAGCCACCTTTCGGCATGAGATTGGAAACAATGACCTTGAGGATGATGCGAGCAGACGGGTGGAAATGAACGGCGGAGAGTTTGTGAACCCAGGGAGTTGCGATTTTAACAAGGATTCGAGGATTGGTCATGGTGAAGTTGAGGGAACCCGAAAAATGAGATGGAAGGTCAAGGAGTTCACATATCTTACGAAGGGTAAGACAAATCGGAAAACTATTGACGCGGGTGAGGATATGGGTATCACGGCTGACAACACAAGGCTCTAGGTTGGCGTAGAACTCTCGAACAAGGAGTGGGTAGTAGGGTTCCTTGTTACCAAGAGCCCAAATTTTCTCGAGGCCGGCGGCTGAAAGGATGGAGATGATGTTGAATGAAGCAAGAGCGGAGTAATCAATGAATCTCTCAGGATGAAACTTCGCACTCGCAGAAGCTTTGAGGCGATTCTCGGCCGCGACATCACGAAATTGAGGGAGAGCCATTGAAGAGGAAGAAGATGAAAGGTTGGTTCGGTTGGGAAGAAAGGTTGAACAGGAGAAGATAAAAGAAATGAAAAGAAAAGGCCGAAAATAAATAGGCATAATTTGAAGCAGTTATCCAAGCGAACAGGTGCCATGATCAGTTTTAGAGCAGTTTTAGAAACTGAATAGGTGAGAAAGAACTGAAAGGTGTTCAAAAAATATGTGAAGAGGCGGGAGGAAGAAGAAACAAAAACGCGAAAAGACATAAGTTAGATCGGAAACGGTTTAAAAAACTGATTTAGTCGGCTAATAGATTGGTTAGTCGACTAAGGTAACGGAATAATAAAAATATCTAGATCGCACCGTTCGGATTTTAATAAAAAAATATTAAAAAAAATTTGAAAAGATAAAAACTAGTTTGGAAAGTACGGTAGTGGGTGAATGAGATTTAAGGCTTTTAATAAAATTGGTCAATGCATTAAATATTGATGAGGTCAAGTCCTCATTCCAAGATGAGATAAAATTTCGGGTTTCTAGGCAAGGAAGTGGCCGAATGAAAAAGGGACATGTGGCCTGGAGTGCTTGGGAAAAGGGAAGTTTAAATGCCTTTTACCAAGGTGATATAATGAAGGCTAATTGTGGATTCCAAGGCAAGATATGCGGCCAACACAAGAAGCCAAAAAGCCCTTGTCAGGTAAGAATTTAAAATATTTAAATAAAGTAGGTAAGATTTTAAGAAATTTTTTTAAAAAAAATTAAACCGAGTAGAAAGAAATCTGGATATATTAGTCGATTAAACAAGACTTTAGTCGACTAATAAAAATAATTATCATAAAACTATAAGAAAATTCCAGAAATTCACAAAAATTGGAAAACATTATATGAAAAATTCAGATTCACTGATGATGCCCAGATCTCTTCTAAGTTTGACAAAAATAGTCCTCTTTCAAAGGTTTAGTTAGGATATCGGCAATCTGATGTTCATTGGAAATGAATTTCAAAACAATATCACCTTTTTGAACATGATCATCTAAAAATGATGGCGGACATCTATATGCTTAGTGTGTGAATGATGAACTGGATTCTTAGACAAATTAATTGCACTAGTGTTATCACACATTATAGGACATATGGAACATTCAATGTCATAATCTGAGATAGTTTGTTTCATCCATAAAATTTGTGCACATGCTAACCCAGCGGCAATATATTCTGCCTCTGTGGTAGATAATGAAACAGAATTTTGCTTTTTGCTAAACCATGAGACCAAAGCATGTCCAAGAAAATGACATGTACCACTGGTATTTTTTCGGTCTGATTTGCAACCAGCAAAGTCTGCGTCACTATATGATAATAAATCATACGGGCTAGTTTTAGGATAAAATAATCCAAAATCAGAAGTATGTTTAACATATCTAATTATTCGTTTTACAGCAGTAAGATGTGACATTACACAAATTCCTCACTACAATTTCTCTCAAAAGTAAAAGAAAAGTGCAGCAAATAAAATGTGGGACTTAAACAGCCGATCCAAAAACCACAATTAGCCATCCATGCAAAAATTTATGCTCATCAAACATTTTCAGCAGACATTTTCATCACAGGCATCACATGCATTTATATTCACAGAAGGATAAACAATTTAATTACTTAATAATGATTGGACCACTGGGCAACGTCATATACTGTTAGGTTAGGTGACTAACAGCAGAGCGGTTGCAGGATCTTCCTAATTATTAAGTTTAATATTGCACAAAAAAATATCCGTTTATCCATAGAATAAGCCAAAAAAGTGATGCATCCTAAAAAGGCATCACATAATGCAAAAAGTTGTGCTAGTTGGGATTATTCAAAAAGAGTTTGCAAAGAGCCCAACAATGACATGTTCTTCGTGAAAGGAAGAAATTTTCCTTTTAAATTAATCCCCATATGATCCCCAAAAGTCCCCAAGAGTCCCCAATTTTATCATTATTTTTCATGAATTTTTAGGTCCCCTGAACCCTTTTTAAACTTATTGTTAGCCCCCAAAAGCCTTTTAAAGCTTATTTTTAGCCTCTCCCCTTTTAAATTTTAGTTTTTTTCCAGAAAAATTGGCATGCGGGCCTGAAGCCCACAGTGTGGCTGCGGACTTCAGGCCCGCGCCTAATATGTTTTACGTTTTTTCCTTTCTGTGCGGGCTGAAGCCCGTAGATATGATGTGGGCTTCAGGCCCACATCATATTTTTTGTTTGTTTTACGGGCCGCATGCCCGTTTGTCCAGTGGGAGAGAGAGAGAGAGAGAGAGAGAGAGAGAGAGAGAGAGAGAGAGAGGAGGGGGAGAGGCGGCGGTTAGGGCTTGCCGCCGCCGCCCCCTCCAGAGTCTGTTCGGTGAAGCAGGGGGCCTTTACGGTAGTCCCCCTTCGTCGCAAGGTGGGAGGGGAGGGGGAGGGGGGTTCGACAGGCGGCGCTCCCCCCGTTGCGAGGCAAGGGGGGAGGTCGACAGGAGGCGCCCCCCTGCGCTGCGAGGTGCGTGGGGGGTGAGGAGCGATGTCTCCCTTCAGGCGGGGGCGCAGGGGACTGCGACGCCCCCGCTTCAGGCGGGGGGCGCGGGGAGCGGCCCTCCACTTCAGGCAGGGGGTGCAGGGGACGGCGGCACCCCCACTTCAGGCGGGGGGCACGGTGAGCGGCGACCCCCTCTTCGGGGGATTCAGCGACGGCCACCACTTCAGGCGGGGGGCGGCGACGGCCCCCCCGCTTCAGGCGGGGGCTGCGGGCATCGGTGGCCCCCCTCGCTTCGAGCATGAGAGGGGATTCGGCGCCTACGGGGCGGCAAAAAATAGCGGCGACAGGCGATGCCGAGAAAGGGATACACCAAACTTTATTATAAATTTCAGATTGAAATCATGTTAAAAACATGATTTTTAGGCGATAAAAATCATCGATTTAGGCGATTAGCCCTATTTCCATTCCGATCTTGCGAGATCTATGGATAAAGTTATCATACGTAGGAAAAAATGATACTTTTAGCGAGATTTACCTCTATATCCATCCTCCGGATATAGCGACGGTTGAACGAAGCCTACGCGGATGACGACGCTCGTTTGATGTGGATAATACCGCGCGCGTGGATCTCCCGCCTACCTTTGCTTTCGTAATGATCGATTTTGTGTGGAAATTTTAATTAGAATCTCGTGCTGATAACGTGTTATAAATCATTATCTGGGAGAGGAACCCACAGCTCATTATTTATACCATATAGAGGAGCGTACATAGATAAGATACATAAGATATGGGCCTATCTATAAGATAGCCGTGATCCTAACCAACTCTGGTATTATCCATTCACAACATATCCATAATTTTAAAAATTCGTGGAAATTCTTCTGACCTTGGGTAATTTTATTAACACATATTTTTTACTGTACCCACACATCATTTATTCAAAAGTTTGCCATTATTCTATCTTAAACCAAAATTCGGATTTTATTTTTTCTATATACATTTAGCATCTTTCTCACACCACCTCCTCCCCTTATTCCCTCTACCGCCGCAGCATCTAGCCCCTCTCCTCCACCCTTCCTCGTCTCCTCTCTTCTACTCTTCCTCGTCATCTGTCTTTCAGGGCTCTATCTACATCTTCTTCATATTCTTCAACAACATAAAAGTACCATGTACAAGCACAGCCAAAAAAGGAGAGGAGGAGAAGCAAGGGAGGTGGCATGTCAGTGGTGGGAGGAGTAGGCGTAGGCGTTGATAGAGTGGTGGATTTTTAGGGACAGAGAAACAGTGGGGTAGTTTAGAAATATGGCGTGTATTAAATAAATGAATGAATTTTAAAAGATTTGTCTGTGTGTGTGTGTAAAGCAGGTGAGGAAAGAAATTATAGGTGTGCATATTGCTCCACCCCACTAAACTTTGTTTTTTAACCAAAACTAACCTTTACAAATTTGTATGAAAACTAAATAAACTTTGTCCGTATTGATCGACGTTACGTCAAACTTTATAGTCTATAGAAACTACTTGAAAGTTCGAGTTGGATTTATAAAAACTACAATATACTTTCCAATAGTTTAATATATTTTTGTTAAAAAATAAATTTTACGGGGGCTATGCTGAATTTCTAAAGTTAATGGTAATATTTTTAAAACGGTGCAATACATTTTTGAAGTGTTTTTGTAAGTTAGCCACTAATGAACTCATCGTTGCTTCAAAACATGGTGGGAAATGGGAATGGGATCTGTGCATGCCTGCTAGCAGTGTTCCGATCTTGGGGCTTGTAATTGTGGTCGATAGTGTAACGTAGAAGAGACCATAGTAAAATTGTGGTTAAATTTAAGTCGTATTTTCTTCTTAAACATTCTAAACTATAGAAATTAAAGCTAACTCCATACAACTTAATAACGCTGTTAAAGGAAAATATAAAATGCCTTAGTTACCAATTTATCACTATAAAATTTATAGTTTCAAAAAACTACATCAATGTTTCATTTTGTTTCATTTTTGATTTGTTTCTCATAATTTCTTTGGTTTCTCTCCAATTTTTTTAACTTTTAGTTTGTTATTTCTTTAAAGATGTTATATTTAAATCTTCTCAATTTTAGTTGTTGTGATATTGTTTTTGTACTTTTAGTTTTATTTAGATAATTTCTCTTTAATTTTTTAATTATAAATTGATCTTTATATTAAAAAATTTTATTTGTTATAAAGAGATAAGGAGCTTGTATCTTGTAAAGATAAGAAGTTTGTAACTGATTCAAAGATTGTATCCTATCCACGTATGAACTCTCCCCATCCCATATAAATAAAGGTATGAAGTCTCCCCATGGAGATACATTCACAATACGTTAACAGCACGCTCTTCTTGAGATTGGAAGTTCGTTCGTTGCGAAGGCTAGGACGGAGACGGTTGATCCATCGTGCACGGTCGTCGACCACCTCTACGCGCTCGTCTTCTTCATCGATCTTGAGGTATATCTAAAACATTGCAATTTTTTTTCATGATCAAGATGCCTATAGTAGAAAATACATATAGATTGAACGATTTGAGAAGGATGGCTTTTCACCGCTGACCGTTTGGGGGGTGGCCATTGGCCGTTATCCCATCCCAAGGGGAGAGGGTGGCGGCATGTGGCCGCCAACCCCAACGACCGAAACTCCACTAACAAAAAATGGAGATAATGGCTGTGGACCGAAGCCTGCAGTCACAGGTTGCGAGCTTCGGCCCCACATGCCTGAAAAAGAGAGGAGTTGGCAATAATGGGCTGAAGCCCGTAGCTTTGCTATGGGCATCAGCTCTAAAGAAAAAGTGAAATAGAAGAAATAAGAGGAGGGGTTATTGATTGGGTAAAAAAACAAATGGAAATGGGGGGGACAATGTGAAAAATGGAGAAAATTGGTGAATAAATGGGGGGCAACATAGAAAATTTATTTTTCGTTATAAATAAATTACATGATGTTAATAATTCAGTTTTGTTGTGAATGTGCTTCCTGGCAGAGACCCCATGCCTGTATTTATAAATGTAATGGCATGTTTTTATTGTGCACGCTGTATTTAAATGATTGCAAACAAGTTTGAAATTGAGTAAATGATTTTTCTCTATTTTTGTCGCTCAAATCTGAAAATGGACTTCGTTTTCAAGATCCTCGCGATGATACGAACCTGTGGCATTTTTTCGTAATTTTTCGGAGTCATACGTGAAACTTGGTAATTTAATATTAAAATAATAATATTTTATTACTTATACCAATTACTTTTGTTCCTAATTACCAGATGTAATTAACTTTACCCTAATTATCTCTTGTGTCGACAGCCAACCCCCATAAGGCAATGCACGTTTAAATTTGTCTAATCCTAATTCATTCCCACATTTTCTCCATTAATTGCTTACATTAATCACTAATTTGACTAACTAATAAACAATTTTATTTCAAATCCTTATATAGACCCCCCCATTACTCACTCCTCTACCTCGCCCCTCACTCATGCACACAACCCATGCAACCCAAATGGCGGCCCCTCCTCCCTCACTCTTCTTCTTCTTCTTCTTCTTCTACTGCCCATAGCCCAAGGACAAGCCGTTGGTCTCCCCACTTCCCTTCGATGTGACCCCCTCCTCACACTTCTCCATTTGTCATGAACCCACGTCGAGCCCCCTCTCATTTATATACACATAGACCTCTCCCTGCCTTTGGGCACCCTCCCGGGAAACCATCATCGTCGGCGACGTTGTGCCTCTGCTTAAAGCCCGGCGACCCCCCAGACGCCTCCACCGTCGCTCCTCTCCTTCGTCGAGCGTCGAAGCCCCATGTCGCTACCTCCCCGAGTTCCACAGCGACCCACTGCAATCATCACCCACTATGCTGCTGCCGTCGCCACCATCAACAGCATTCTCCATCGTCGTCGATGCCTTCTTCGTCGCCCTAGCACCACCACCAAGCCCTCATTGGCGTCCCCACATCTCCG
Organism: Scilla litardierei; assembly: GCA_030789695.1. NCBI lineage: Eukaryota > Viridiplantae > Streptophyta > Magnoliopsida > Asparagales > Asparagaceae > Scilla > Scilla litardierei. Next base: position 33,475,144 of record CM061136.1, read on the forward strand.
TCGGAGCCAGCGGTAGCCCCCCTCGAGAACCCCCGCTCGAGCTCCTTGTCGACGCTGTCTCCCCCACTCATGCTGCTGCCACCTGGACCCTCGCCCCACCTCGTCGACCTCCGCTTTAGCCATCCGCCACAACCCGCTAGGGCCTCACCGCTCGTCGACATCGCCAACTGCCTCCTCGACTGCTGCAATCCGCGGGAGCCCCCTCTAGCTCGAGAAGCAGCCCCACACCTCCGCGGGCAATGCTGCCTCTGTCGCCTGCTCTTTTCCACCACCGCGCTGCCGTCGCCCTGACCAAGCGCTGCTCCGCCGCGGCCACTCCGATGACGCCCCGCTGCCCGCTGCATCAGGCATCATAATTACAAAGAGATGGAGGGTATAATATTAATGGAATATTAGTATATTCGAATAAAATATAGTATATAATACTAGTATATAGTATAATATTATAACAGAAAAATTAGTTTAATTGATAATAAATAATATGAGAGTCAGAAAAACACCCAGTGACCACCAGAAAATCCAGCGCGTTATATAGTATGCATAGACGCTAAAATCATCCAAATCCGAGACTTATATTTTTAAAGAAAATTTTTGAAAGTTATACGTAATTATTTCTATTTGCTTTTAAAATTCGTATCTTCTAATATTACACGTATTTTTCAAATACAAAAACATCTTCTTATTCTACTAGTCAAGATGAACATTTTGACATATCACATGAAGTATTTTGACGTGTGTATTTCTCTAAATAAATCTTCGAACATTTACGACAACTATTAGAAAATTAGTTTTTAATTGATTTTAAATTCTAAAAATTGGTTTTAAGCTTTTAAAAATACCTATGATCTTTAGAAAATTATTTTCTTCATATTCAAAATTAATTGCCTCGTATCCAGCCCATCTAAAAATTTTTAGTGCACGTTTTGACCTGTGTTAAGCTATAATAAAAATACGAACACGTTAAGATAAATAGATAGAAATTAGCATAACTTTTAACCAATGGTTTTTTTATGTTTGTAGATATCGTTTCTCGTACACGAGCACCTCTGGTAGCACTAGCTCCAGCTTCATCTTACTACGATGATCTCGAAATCCGTAAGTCACTCTAATTTCAACGTTAGAAATTTAGATAGTGTATTCGTATGAACTTATGATAGCACATATAGCCTCAGAATGGCTATTGACTTTAACAAACGACTAGAGACCTAATTAAATAGGAAACTAATCAATTACAGAATGACTGTTCAATTAAACCTACAATTTTGTATTCCATGTTTGTTGGACTTGTCTTTATCCTCAAATGTTTTAGCATCCGCTTTTCTTTGGCCCAGTCGATCTGAAATGGGTTCCTAACTTTATGGTTTTCAATAAGAAAGTCAATTAGTGGTCGTGGTTTAACTATCATAGTGGTAGAAATCTAAATTGGGAACTACTCTACTACTTGTTAATATAATCGATGGAGCAGATGTGATAATTGGCAATCTTAACATTGGTACCACCTGGTGTCTAGGCTCGTTTGCGTCCAAGTTTGGATCACCTTGCTTGCGAGGATAGTGACATGCTTGGCCAAACCTGATTGGTCGTGTATGTATAGATCAATGTTAGAATTCCAATTACCATCAGTTTGCAAACATTGATTATAAATACCTTTAAATGAGTTACTTCAACCTTTTATCGCACGTAAACTCATGTTCACCATCTTAAACTCCATTGTTGCATTCCTTGCCTACTATGTCATGATGCTTGCCAATTGAAAACTATGCATGAACTTTGTATACACTTATTGCACGATTGCTCACGTTTAAATGATCACATCATCTACTGCATTCCATCTATGACTCAGTAAATGCTAATGAATTATCATATGGAATATCTTGTTAATTATATTGTGGAATAGTTTGTGGAATATCTTGTGGAATATCTTATAGAACATCCCATAATAAACATATATATGATACTATTGACACATCACTGGGGTATGAGGTAACTCATTGTAGAGAGAATGTGGGAGCTATGACCAAAGTCACCTCACATGTCCCTTCCCGTCCCGTTTCAAAAGTGTGTAGCGACGCTCGGGATTAGCTCACCGTGGCAAACGAGGTGACCCATGGTTGCATATCATACTCTCATACGTGAGTCACATAGTGTAATTCTGCTAGCACCACAATAAAAAATTGATTATATGTACGTCTTGTTCTGTACCTGCATGTTTACTATTGTTACAGCTTATGCCTGCTAGTCTTACTATTGCTGCCACCATGGTTATTCTTGTACGTTACTGGTTTTACTTGCACAATCACTTTTTCTTGTCACCATTCCACGACCACCTTTAGTCACCTTTTATAACGTGTTCCATGCTTTTGTACTACTTTCTTTCTATTGCTAGAATTGTTGTGACTTACCAACGGTTCCATACTTCGTGGCATCACAGACGCCGACCAGGTTGACGTAGAGGATCCTGAGTTTGCAGAGCCAGAGTCTGATTCAGTGACTGCAGTTTTTTAAGGTTCGAGTCGTGATGTATTTCCATATATACTTCTTTTCTTTTATGTATCTACGTTGGAGTATGTTGTGCTATATGGATTGTAATAATTGAGATGCATGTTTGAGTATTTTTGTACATATCTGCATCGTGGCTATGTTGTTTTCACTAGTTAACTACAGACCTATGAGTGTATCAAATAAGTAATGGCCCGCTGAAAACAGGTCGCTACAATAAAAGATGGGGAGATTTTATACATGGATAGGATACAACCTTTGAATCAGTTACAGAGTCCTTATTTCTATGAGATACTGTATTCATAACACTCCCCTGTATCCTGTCATAAGTGTGAACTGTGCTCGTGAATACTTTAGGATTCTGAGCATCATATGCGTATCACAAGGTTTAAACTTTAACTGAACTGTCATTAATAACTCTATAGTGATGATAGGCAAGTTGATCCTTAAGACATGAAGTCATTTGTACGAACCAATGTGTAAATAATGTCACTTAGATCTATGATCTAGCTTCAAGGCTAGGCCTGCTGAAAGGTCTTAGGTTGGGTGACACCTGAAGCATATGAGGTAATTATATAACTTAGATGGGATTCGTCTCTTCCGTTCAAGGGAAGTTAGTATCACGGGTTCAGTACGGTTCTTTGTGCTAAACCTCGGCCGGGGTACGTTGTAGGATGTATAACGTGTATATAACAAATACTGCTGTATACTGACCAATGCTGGCTAGTAGGATTGACGGTTTATTATACCCTAGGTCATGTAGGGATATAGTTGTGACGAAGGGACTAAAACTGCGGTATTCATCACTGACACAGTCAGAGTGATCCCGGCGACACGTTTGTCGATGGGTCAATCATGTAAGTATGATTCTAAAACAGGAACGACACCTGCTACTCGTGCTTACTGTAGTAGGGTCAGGCTGCAGAGTCTCACATCGAGTTTGGTTCACGTCTTAGTAATAGGAAGAATTTAGGAGGTGTGCACTCGGGTGCACGAGAATAATTAAAGTCTCTAAAAGGTTAAGTCGACATATATTAAATAAGATTTAATAAAGGTCGCATAATTTTTCAGCAATTAAATGAGATGTAATAATGTCGCAAAATGTTTGCAACTTCAGCATTAGTAGATTGCTGAACAGGTTTAAAATTATTTATAAATAGTTTATAATGATATTTTGATACATATAAATGCATAGAAATGGATAGATGGATCTTTGGGATGGTCCAATTCGAACCAAGCTTTTCAATGAATCTGGAATCGACCCAATCGGAGTTATAGAAATCAAGTTTTGGCTCAAAAGGCCAAAACTGGGCTTTTGCCCAGTTCTGGTCTGACCTGACCCAGTTGGACTGGGCTAGCCCACCCAACTAGGCAGGGGCAAGCCCAGCCCACCAAACAGGCGGGCTCAGGCCAGAGCCTGCTTGGCGGGCGCTGGCTTGAGCCAGCCCAACGGGCGGGCGAGCCAGCCCGCAAATGCGGGCGAGCCAGCCTGCATTGTGTACGGGTGAGCCAGCCTGCCTCGCGGGCGGACAGGCTGAGCCAGCCTGCTCTGCGGGCGGGTCAAACCTGCCTGCACTGTAGCGGGTGGGTCAGCCCACGCGCCTAGGCGCAGGTTGGCGCCCAGAATGGACTCGGCACGCCCAATGGGGTGCCCAGTTGGCCGTGGGCCCCACATGAGGGGCCCAAACTTCCGGAAACCTTATGAGGGTTGTGACGGCTACTAATTAGCCGAATTTTGACTTTTTTGCTCAACTTTGATCAATTGTTTGAGGGGTCAAACGAAGTCGAAATTCGTCGTCGTTTGTTCCTATGTGTTCACCGTTCATAGCTCTTCGAATTGGTAGGTTGTATCATTTCTAAAGCTCAACGGTGAGGAAGAATTAATTCATTAAAGTTTATCCTTTATGAAAGGCAAACTGTAAGGACCCTGGCTATTGAGAAAACACTAGAAGGGGGGTTGAATAGTGTTTAAGCAATTTAAAAAGATAGTTACACCAATTTAAATGCTAACCAACAATATAGTGCGGAATTAAAATTAAACCCAAATAGAAACAAATACAAACACAAGGATGTTTCAAGGGTTCGGATTACCCAAGTCACTTCCCGACTTGTTCCCGATAATCCTACGTCCCTTCCACCCGGATACCTCCGGATACTCAAGTTAGAACCCTAACTTGAGGTTTTCCTTAAAACCCACTTGTAGCAACCCTAGAAATGAAATCGAACTACAATCGATTGTCCTTGACTCCCACAACTTGGGAGCTAGCAAACCACACTCACAACCCGAGAGCAAATTCAAATAACGAAAGTTATGAAATAAGAAAGCAACACTTACAATCACCTATGCCTTGAAGTAGAACTTGAAGGAGAAGTGTGCTGTGTGTTGAAGACTCTCTTCGAAGAGAGGAGAAAGCCATTTCTCTTGACTGCACCAAATGCCTAGAAGATAACTCTTTGGTTCTAGGTTGGAGAGCAAGAGATCAAAGATTGGAATTCTTAGGGCTTTTGGATTTGAGAGCTTTTGATCTTGAGAATGAAAGCTTGAGAGATTTTGCAATAACTTAGGTAACATCTCAATGGAACAGTAGATGCTCCTTATGTAGGTTTCTCAAATCCACAAAACAGAATTAGCAAAAACCCTTTGGAATCCGTGAGAAAAATCTCAACGGATAGAATCTGCGCTCGCGATAGTCGACTCTTGAGGAAACTACAGTCGACTGTTGCACAGTCATCGAGGGTATGTGAGAATTCATAACGGTAACTTACCACGTGGACAGCCGACTGATGAAGCATAAACAGTCGACTGTTGAACCAACATGCGACTGTAAATCTTTCTACAGGTGACTGGCCGTAAAGTGGGTAAGTTGAAGAATTCTGGAAATCTTCTGAGATAACAGGATAGACGACTGATGTGGATAAAACAGTCGACTGTTAATCAGAACAGCCGACTGTAAATCCTTATACAGACGACTGTCAAAACCCGGAGAATATCCAAAGAGCCGAGTCAACAAATTGGCTCATAGACAGACGATTGTTGTAGCATAGACAGTCGACTGATCCAATGGACAGTCGACTGTAAATCCAACATAAGTCGACTGGCCGTAAAAGACAGATGAAAAAAGTTTGGGCAAAAGATAGACAGGTGACTGATAAACAAAACACAGTCGACTGTCACTTGGGCAGGCGCATGTGAATCGTTCATGAGTCGCCTGTGGGAATAAAAATAGAGAAGCCCAAAACTAGTTTGTAAAATATTGTGTATAACAGGCGACTGTAGAACATAATACAATCGACTGTTTTTGAGACAGACGACTGTAAAACGTTCAGCAGTCGACTGTTATAAACAATACAATCACAATCAAACAAGAAATAAATTGGAGTCTAAGGGCGAATGATCTAATGATGTCCTAAGACTGAATTGAAGATGTGTGTGAGTGCTCCATCAAAGTTCTACTTCTAAGCTACATACTAGAAGAGATAAAAGAAAAATTACATTGACGACTAATCTCTTCTTTCCATCGTATGAGCTTGAAGTCTTTACTGAGCTTCAATCATCAATCTACGATCATCCAATACATATCATTTGCCTTCAATCACGTTTATGAGTCATCCATTGCTAGTTGATCTTCATAGTAAGCTTAGGCAATGGATTAACTGCAAAATAGGGGATTAGTCACAAGTATTTATGTTTGCTCATCATTAACACCAAGTAGGGAGAAGTCCAATACTCAACATTCTCCCCCTTTCTGATGATGACAAACAAACATAAACAAAAAGATTAATAATTGTGCGTAATCAAAACTTACTCACCCTACTTAGATGCCAATCAAGTTAGTCAACAAATATTTGGGCATCTATATATCAATTGAAGCAAATGAGTAAGATATGAGTGAATTCAATTCATGAAATCTAGAAAATAAAAATCCTTATTCATTGTAATCTTACTCCCCCTGAATCTAAGGCAACTTCAATCTTAGATTCAAAGTGTTAGCACATACTTAGCACATTCATTATGAATCTGTATGTATGTTTATTTCTCTCCCCCTATGGCATTATCCAAAAAGGTGGGAGTAAATAACAACAACAATAATCGTGCTAAATAAGAACTAACAACAATCAATGAGTATAAAGATATATAGAATCAAAACTCTTAAAACCATATCATATACTTATGTGAATAGAGGAATGAAAGTCCAATATCAACATTTTTGAAATACGAAAAACAATATATAGTCTCAAAAATGCATCACATCACAGATAACATGAATAATCCAATATCAAGTCCAAATTGTCTCAAAATCACATCAGGAGAGAATATTTCATTCATGGAGACAATATCAAAATCAGCATACAGATATGATTAGCAATTATTCACGGTGTGACACAAAAGAAGAAACTGCAATATCATATATATATATATATATATATATATATATATATATATATATAAAACTGTTTTTCATGCTTGGATTAGGGAGCTAGGATTTGATAGTGGGGAGTGACGGCGCTTGTGCCATATCCTTCCTTTATTAAGAACTAATTCCAAATCCATAGCATATTGTAATTTTTTGTACAGTTTATAATAAAGACTAACGCTTTATCTTTCATATATATATATATATATATTTTTAACGTTTTTTTTTCATATATATATATATGAAGGAGGAATTATTTTTTTTTTTTTTCCTTCAAAAAATAATTCCTCCTTCATATATATATATATATATATATATATATATATATATATATATATAGATGACATGAGTACACAGACATATGGACATCATCATGTCCGTCAAAATACATCATGATCGCAAAAAAAATACATCATGATCAGCAGCGTACATCATCATACATAAAATCTAAACATCATACACTTAAACTCCATCAAACACACTGAAGAACTACTCAACCAAACCAAAAACAGACAAAAAAATCTAGGTCTCTGGGTGAGTGAACAAAAGGCAACAGCTGCAACGTCAGTCAATGTGAATGACAGAGGGGTCCGAAGGGCGACCAGATGAGCAGAACATCAGCCTAGCAGAGCGACGAGTAGGAAAAGCTGGAGTCTTCCTCTTGGAAGACGAAGCACGAGCAGCAGAGGATTCCGCATAACCATGAACAGGAGTCTGGACAACAGGGGTCTGGACCACTGAAGATACAGGCACAAAGCCTGGAGGAGGAGGAACACCAACAGGGGCAGTATCCTCAGATTTGGAGAACAGAGCCTGAAGCTCGGTGGGAATGGGAAATCCATGAAGCATGAGGGATTTGTACTGAAGCTCGAGAAGAAGATTGAGCTTCTCATCCATAGAAGTAGAAAGCTTCTCGAGAGCGGTGACACGATCACACAACCTACCGAGAAGAAAATCCTCAAGGGGTACTGATGGAGGAGTATGAGGAGGATGATCAGCCGGCAGAGAAGTGTGTTCAGCAACATTCTCTGAATGAATGGGGTCACCGACCATGATATTCAGGAATTCCCCAGAAGATGGAGGCGAGGAGGGAACCGGATCAGTGGGTTGAGGAGAAGGAACCGGATCATCGAGGAAATCGAAAGATCCTTTAGGAAACAGATGACCAAAAGGATCCATGAGCTCACTCGACTGAAAGTTAGGTCAAGCAAGCTACGAGCAACGAACGGACACGATTCCCGCGAGAAGTCGATCTTCAGGCGAGCAACACACGATCAACCAAACGAAGGAGGAAGATCGTGTTGCCATGAAGAAATCGAAGGAGAGATCGACAGAGAATTTCGAGCGGGAAAAAGAACAGTTTTCAGTTGGAGGAGAGAGAAAGACGTGTCAAAAAAATACGTCTTGACGTATATAAGGAAGAGGGAAATAATCTGGGCCGTTGGATCAAAGAATCGACTGCTCAGATCGAAGCAGTGAACCGTCACAATAGTAGACAGTCGACTGATGAACAAAAGTCAGTCAACTGGATGAAGTGATAAAAAATAAGCTCAGGATGACAGACAGTCGACTGTTGAGTAAACCACAGTCGCCTGTCCGAGGGACAGTCGACTGTATGCTACACATCAATCGACTGACTGAGAATCAATAAACTTCATCAAATAGACAGAGCACTGGAAAAATTTGACAGAGAAGACAGACGCCTGATGACTAAAATGCAGTCGCCTGTTGAAATAACAATCGACTGTAAAATTGTCATCAGTTGGCTGTGCGAAAGATACAAGTTTCTGACTGAGAAGATAGAGTAGGGCAGTCGACTGTCGAAGGAAAGACAGTCGTCTGTCCTGGTCCAAAAATGCACAGTGAGATAAAAATCCAGAGGATATGAACACTCACCCTAGGACCTATACTCTAATCACAAACTCATTATAAAAACAATGTAAAACAATAAATCAATTATAACATAAATCTCTAAAACCAATCTCAAAGAACTCATGAAATCACATAAATCTCAATTGCCTTTCTTAAAACAAAATATATGAATTAACAAATGAAGAGAGGCAACATGGTGATATGAGCTCAAAAAGTGTTATAACATATATGTTGAGCTCCTAAATTTCAGATTTACCCATAATTCCTAATTCTCAATGCAACCTCCAAATGAATCTTCTTTAAGAGGTTTTGTGAAGATGTCAGAAATTTGTTTTTGGGTTTTAATGTACTCTAAGATGATGTCTTTCTTAGCTACATGATCATTAACAAAATGGTGTCTCATATCTATGTGTTTGGTACGGGAGTGATGTACCGGGTTCTTGGAAAGACATATAGCACGTTGGTTATCAACCATGATAGGACAAGTATCACAATTGACACCATAGTCACTAAGAGTGTGTCTCATCCAACGAACTTGTGCACATGCAAGACCCGTGGCAATATATTCCGCTTCTGTCGTGGACAATGACACCGAGTTCTGTTTCTTGGAAAAACAAGAAACTAAGGAATTTCCTAGAAAATGGCACGTGCCACTAGTACTTTTTCTATCGGATTTGCATCCGGCAAAGTCAGCATTACTATATGAGATTAACTCATATGTGCTAGATTTAGGGTAAAGTAACCTGTAATCTAGTGACTGATTGAGATAACGAAATATTCATTTAACCGCAATCAAGTGTGACTCCTTAGGTCTAGCTTGATATCAAGCACACAAGCATACAGAAAACATATCGGGCCTACTAGCGGTAAAATAAAGTAAGCTACCGATCATACCTCAATATAGACGAACATCTACATCTTTTCCGTTCTCATCCTTGTGTAGATGGATAGTCGTACTCATGGGAGTCCTTTTGCTTGAAGACGATTCCACCTCGAATCGCTTAATAAGATCCCCTGTGTATTTTGTCTGATGTATGAAAGTCCCATCCTTCATTTGTCGAATTTGACATCCAAGGAAGTAAATGAGCTCTCCCATGTGGCTCATCTCGAATTCATCCTTCATAGACTTAGAAAATTCTTGACAAAGATTAAAGTTAGTAGAACCGAATATAATATCGTCTACGTAAACTTGAATCAAAAGGATGTCATTTTCATAATCTTTAATGAAGAGTGTAGAATCAACTTCTCCCATTTTAAAACCTAAATCCAAAAGAAAGGTCTTGAGTCGATCATACCAAGCTCTAGGAGCTTGTCTCAACCCATACAACGCTTTCTTAAGTTTGAAAACATGGTTTGGAAATTTTTCATGAATGAAACCGGGAGGTTGAGAAACATATACTTCTTCATTGACAATCCCATTTAAAAATGCACTTTTGACATCCATTTGAAATAGTTTGAAATTCTTATGGGATGCAAAAGATAAAAGCAATCTAATAGCTTCTAATCTAGCTACTGGGGCAAAAGATTCTTCGAAATCAATACCTTCCTCTTGCCGGTAGCCTTGAGCTACTAACCTTGCTTTGTTCCTTGTGATTACCTCGTTCTCATCGGTCTTGTTCTTGAAGATCCATTTGGTCCCAATGACTTGGTGACCACTTGGAAGAGGAACGAGCTCCCAAACTTCATTTCTCTCGAATTGCATTAGTTCTTCTTTCATTGCCACTATCCAAGAGCTATCCTCACAAGCTTCTTGGACGTTCTTTGGCTCAATGGTAGAGACAAATGCGCAATAAGAGAATTCTTCAATTCTTGAGCTCGTTCGAACACCCACACCAATATATCCAATTATCTGGTTATGTGGATGGTTCTGAACGGTCGGGTAAGCTTTGGGTATTCCTGCATCACTTGGAATATCTTCAACAATCTCATTAGTAGTGTTAGTCTCAATAATGGATTCATTAATCTTAACAATACTAAGAGAATCACAAATAGCATCTACACTATCATCATCAACATGAGGAAAATCAAAATCTTCATAAAATGATACGTGTAGTGATTCCTCGATCGTTGAAGAAGTTTTGTTGTATATCCGGTAGGCTTTGCTACGTGTGGAATATCCAACAAAAATTCCTTCATCGGATCTTGGCTCAAATTTATCTAGATTACCAAAAGTGTTCTTGATAAAACATTTTGAACCAAAAACTCGAAAATACTTAACTTGAGGCTTTTTGTCATAAAACAACTCAAAACAAGTTTTGTTCATTCGGGGTCTCACTTGGATCCTATTGAGCACATAACATGCCGTGTGCACCGCTTCTGCCCAAAATTGTAGTCCAAGATGACTATCATGGAGCATAGTACGAGCACACTCAATAAGAGTCCTATTCTTTCTCTCTACAACACCATTTTGTGGTGGTGCCCGAGGGAAGGAAAAGTTATGAGTTATCCCGGTGTCATCACAAAACTTTGTAAAAGATTCATTATCGAATTCTCCTCTATGATCACTATAGATAGTGATAATGGTGGATCCTAAGAGATTCTGAATCTTCTTTGCAAATATGTTAAACTCTTCAAAAGTTTCATTCTTATTAGTTAAGAATGAAACCCAAGTAAATCTAGAGAAGTCGTCAACGACAACTAATCTATAATGAGCATTGCCTAAAGAAGCGGTTCTAGTTGGCCCAAATAAATCTAGATGAAGAAGTTCTAGGGGCCTCTTAGAAGTAATGCCTTCTTTAAGCTTAAAGGATGATTCACTAAGTTTACCTCTTTGACACGAATCACAAAAGTTTTTCTTACTAAAAGTAATTTTAGTAAAACCTTTGACTAGATCATGCTTAGCTAACTTATATAAGTGCTTGAAATGAACATGACCAAAACGGCGATGCCATAGTAGTTGTTCACTTGTATTAGCAACTAAGCAATGTTCTACGGTTTTAGGCAAGCTCAAATAATAAATATTTTTACGCCTAATATCGGAAAATAAAACATTCGAATTAGAATCAGCAATTGTACACAATCCTTCTCCAAAGTTAACCTTGTAACCTTTGTCACAAAGTTGACTAATGGAAATGAGATTGTGATATAAGCCACTAACAAGAAATACATTAGTAATTAAAGGTTTTGGAGGGTTACCGACAATACCTACTCCAATGATGATTCCCTTTTGATTACCTCCAAAAGTGACCGTTGCACCATCCTTGATGCTAATCACTTCGGAGAGCAATGAGGGATCTCACGTCATATGTTTGGAGCAACCACTATCGAGAATCCTTCCTTTCCCTTTAGAGCTAGTTTGACTTTTATTGCTCTTCTTCTTTCTCTTGGGTACCTACATAATATACCATAAGCTCATGGTACCCAATGTTTGTTGGGTCCAAGGGGATTAGCCCTTTGGAAGCCAAGTCCAAGTGGACTTCCGCTTCCCAACATAATTACTATTCTTAATAACATCATGAAAATTGGAATCAACATAAGTACTCCTATCATTTAGGCTAGTGTTCTTAGGACCCCGAATGGTGTAAATTTTGGGAGTCCTTTTCCTAGTTTCATGCATACTTGTTAGATTTCTATGTGGTGCATGCTTCTTAGGAACATGGTTTCTAGCATAGAAATGAGGTGGTGGATATGCATTGAACATACAAGGATGATATGTATGCTTCGAAACATGTATGTTGTATGAAGCATATGGGTCATGCATGACATGAGGATGTTGTGCATACACGTAAGAATGATGCGTATGTGCATATGGGTGTATAAGAGCACGTACATGAGTATTTCTCATGTGTGGATTTGTACGTGTCCGTGGGTGTGGAGCATAAAAAGTTTCATGATTATCCACTTGTGAAGTAGGAGGTTTCCTACGTGGATGAGTGTTGGTGTACATGTAAGCATGGCTTCTCTTTTGGTTTCCACTCTTAGTGGGTTTCTTGCCAAAAGGAAGAGATGGTGAAGTGGTGACTTTCTTGGTAGGTTTGATACCTATAGTGTCTTTGACACCACTTGTGGATGCACAGGAGGAAAGCCTCACAAAGTCTATAGTGACACCACTATAGGAAGTGCGAGCATTGGATGCATTTGCATTCACAAAACCAAGACCAACACGATGTGTGGCCGAAAATTGGTTTGCAAGCAAATCATCCAATTGTCCTTTTCCCGTATTGAATCTCACAATACGGGAGGACATGAGCTCATATTTCTCCTTAAGAGAAGACATATTGGTATCCAAGGTGGACACCCGTGCTTTGAGCTCGTGCACTTGAGTTTTAAGAGAATTATTCTCTAAACCCAATTGTGTGTGTCGTGTAACTAGATCACTATTATCCTTAGGATGTGTTTGATCTAGTTGAGATTTGAGGAAATTCACCTCATCTCTCAAAGTGACATTTTGAGAAGCTAAATTTGCTTTCTCAAGAGTTAAAGTATCAACAATGGTGTCATTGTTGATAATGCATAGAATGGATGAATTGCTAACATTCAATTTCTTTAAGCTAGTATATCTAAGCACTAAAGATTGATATTTAGCAAATAATTCTTCATTAGCAATACGAAGTTCATCCATTGTTACCTCGGTATCATCCGTGTCAGAATCACTCTCATCGGAGAGTGGATCTTCTCGTGCCATGAAACACATGTGGGGACTCTCACCCTTCTCATCATCAGAATCACTTGATGAATCTCCACTAGAGTCATCGAATGTACCTACGAGTCCTTTCTTCTTATCTTTCTTGTTCTTGTCGGACTTGTGGTACTTCAGAGCCTTCCACTTCTTTTTGTTTCTGAGCATTGGTCAATCCTTTTTGATGTGCCCTGACTTATTACACTTAAAGCAAAGAGAGGAAGTATTATTAGTAGACTCAAATCTTTTGTTAGAGGGAAATTTACCTTTGCAAAAGAAGCGTTAAAACTTCTTCGCTATTTGGGCCATTTCACCCAAATCCATTTCATCTTCTGAATCTTCACTATCAGAGGATGATGAATTTGCGTTGAATGCCAAAGCTTTCTTCTTGGCCTCCGAAGGATTCATCATAGCTCGAATCTTTAATCTGTTCTCTCGTCTTACTTCATAATACATGAGAGTCCCGATAAGATTCACAACTGTGTAGTTCTTCAAATCATTGACCTCCTCGATGGCGATAACTCTTCTTTCCCATTTGGAGTTCATTCCCATTATGATCTTCCTTACCTTTTTAGGTTCGGTGTATGTTTGGCCAAGGGCTTTCAATTCATTGGTGATGTCGGTAAAACGTCCGTACATCGATGCAATACTCTCATTTTACTGCATATGAAACAAATCGAAGTTTTGCACGGCAACATATAACTTTGAAAGTTTTACCTTGTTCGTTCCCTCATGGGTAACGATGAGATGGTTCCAAATTTGATATGCACTCTTACATGTGCATATCTTATTGAACTCATTCGGATCCAACGCACAATGAAGAGCGTTCATTGCTTTTGCGTTGTTGACTTCGGCTGATTTCTCGGAAGTCGTCCATTTTTCGAAATTCACTTCGGTGGGCTCAACGTATTCCTTGTGGAGGGTTCTCCAAAGAGAAGCACTCCTTAGGAACGTCTCCATCCTACATTTCCAGTAGCCAAAGTTCATGCCAATGAAACGTGGAGGACGCACCGTTGATTGACCTTCGAAAAGTGTGGACGCTCCATCACGGTCGTGATTGTTGTACGAAGTCGACGGAGGAACATTGTTGTTATTGGATGCCATAGCTATAACCTTGTGCTTTGATACCAATTGTAAGGACCCTGGCTATGGAGAAAACACTAGAAGGGGGTTGAATAGTGTTTAAGCAATTTAAAAAGATAGTTACACCAATTTAAATGCTAACCAACAATATAGTGCGGAATTTAAATTAAACCCAAATAGAAACAAATGTAAACGCAAGGATGTTTCAAGGGTTCAGATTACCCAAGTCACTTCTCGACTTGTTCCCAGTAATCCTACGTCCCTTCCACCCGGATACCTTCGGATACTCAAGTTAGAACCCTAACTTGAGGTTTTCCTTAAAACCCACTTGTAGCAACCCTACAAGTGAAATCGAAATACAATCGATTGTCCTTGACTCCCACAACTTGGGAGCGAGCAAACCACTCTCACAACCCGAGAGCAAATTCAAATAACAAAAGTTATGAAATAAGAAAGCAACACTTACAATCACCTATGCCTTGAAGTAGAACTTGAAGGAGAAGTGTGCTGTGTGTTGAAGACTCCCTTCGAAGAGGGGAGAAAGCCCTTTCTCTTGACTGCACCAAATGCCTAGAAGATAACTCTTTGGTTCTAGGTTGGAGAGCAAGAGATTAAAGATTGGAATTCTTAGGGCTTTTGGATTTGAGAGCTTTTGATCTTGAGAATGAAAGCTTGAGAATTTTGCAATAGCATAGGTAACATCTCAATGGAACATTAGATGCTCCTTATATAGGTTTCTCAAATCCACAAAACAGAATTAGCAAAAAACCTTTTGGAATCTGTGAGAAAAATCTCAACGGATAGAATCTGCGCTCGTGACAGTCGACTGTTGAGAAAACTACAGTCGACTGTTGCACAGTCCGCAAGGATAGGTGAGAATTTATAACTGTAACTTACTACGTGGATAGTCGACTGATGAAGCATAGACAGTCGACTGTTGAACCAACATGCAACTGTAAATCCTTCTACAGGCGACTGGCCGTAAAATGGATAAGTTGAAGAATTCTGGAAATCTTCTGAGATAACAGGACATACGACTGATGAGGATAAATTAGTCGACTGTTAATCAGAACAGGAGACTGTAAATCCTTATATAGACGACTGTCAAAACCCTGAGAATTTCCAGAGAGCCGAGTCAACAAATTGTCTCACAGACAGACGACTGTTGCAGCATAGACAGTCGACTGATCCAATTGACAGTCTACTGTAAATCCAACAGAAGTCGACTGGCCGTAAAAGACAGATCAACAGAGTTTGGGCAAAAGATAGATAGGCGACTGATAAACAAAACACAGTCGACTGTCACTTGGACAGGCGCATGTGAATAGTTCATGAGTCGCCTGTGGGAATAAATGCAGAGAAGCCCAAAACTAGTTTGTAAAAGATTGTGTATAACAAGCGACTGTAGACCATAATACAGTCGACTGTTTTTGAGACAGACGACTGTAAAACGTTCAGCAGTCGACTGTTATTAACAATACAAGCACAATCAAACAAGAAATGAATTGGAGTCTAAGGACGAATGATCTAATGATGTCCTAAGACTGAATTGAAGATATGTGTGAGTGCTCCAACAAAGTTCTACTTCTAAGCTACATACTAGAAGAAATAAAAGAAATTTACTTTGACGAACTCTCTCTTCTATCCAACGTATGAGCTTGAAGTCTTCATGGAGCTTCAATCATCATCAACGATCATCCAATCAATTTCATTTGCCTTCAATAATCTTTGAGAGTCATCCATTGCTAGTAGATCTTCATAATTAGCTTAGGTAATGGATTAACTGTAAAATAGGAGATTAGTCACAAGTATTTATGTTTGCTCATCATTAACACCAAGTAGGGAGAAGTCCAATACTCAACACAAACTAACTTAATTAATTCTCTAATTTTAATTTAGTCTCACATCGGATATGATGAGAAGGGGAGAGCCTACAACCTATATAAATATGGGCCAACACTCTCTTTGAAAACTTGCACCAAGTCTCTGAAAATTGAGAAGCTCACAAAAGTTTTGGGCACGCTCAAAATTCGAGACAGAAATTATTCTCTCCTATTTTCTTCCGTATCCTTCACGTTCGTTCTAGCAAAATGATGTGGAGGATTTGTATTTTGATCTGAAGTCCAAGACATCAGATCGAGCTCAAGTGAAATTTTTTTCGGCAAGTTATTGGCCCAGAAGTGCAGTGTCAGCTCGCTACGGGTGGATCGGTTCGTGGGCGCAGAAGCGGCAAGCTAGGGGAGCGGAAGGCGATTCGGTACACCTTGTCGATGCAAGCAAGGTTCCGGGTATGTTGTTAATTAAGCTTTCTTTAATTATTATGTCGCAGTAGCTTTAGATCTTTCTTGGGGTGGTCAGATCCACCCCAAGTTAGCAGAGATCCTGGCTTAGTGTCTTGAAGCCTTAGGGCGTTCGTTAAATAGTTTATCGATTTAATTTTTTTCTGCTACTATTTTTCTGCTTCTATAGTCCGTCCAACGTAGGACGGATATAGGACTGTGCCCTAAGGGTCCACAAAACCTTCAGTTTTGGAATTTCATAATTCCATATTTCTACTCCATCTGATTTTGATGTGACAAACTTATTATTATTATTACTAACTCTTTCTGTGCAGACAACTGGACTACTCAGCATATACATCTTGACATAAGACTTCTCAACAAGTACATCTTGGTTATAATCGCCAATTACAGCTATCTGCGCAAAGTCTTCTCAAAATTCAGTTGTATTCAGATCTACGGACTTTATGTAATCGATGTAATTTTGTTTTATAGGTTTTAAGCCTGATGTTGACTTATCTTAGATGCCTAGGGTCTCTCCTATCTTTTATCTATAAACTAGGCTTTTCCATTTCTCAAAACACCTCTTTAAAAAATTAGCCGACCAGGTATATTTTGCTGGCAGGCTAATTTTTCCTTTTCGATTTTGACCATGAAATTTTGTGTGTATCTTCCTTTCCATATCAGATTCACGTCTGTAAATTTTAACGGTCAAATTCTGTCATTTGAAAATTAGCCGACCAACACATTTTCCTGGCAGGCTAATGCCGTTTATGACAGTTTTCAGAACTGATTTTTTTCTATTCGTTTGGGGCAGTTTATAGTAGTCGGGATTCAGTTTTTATAACTTTCCTTCAATCCTATAAATAGATGAGTACACCCCCTTACTTTCATTCATCTCTTTTACAACTTCTCTCCCTAGAAATTAATTTCTATCATCTTCAAGAGAGAAATTCTGCCATTGTTTTCATTTGAAGAAATAAATTCTGATATTTTTTCTTCATTTGAAAACAGAAACTTTCAAAAGTGTTTCTTCCTTTCTAAATCTAGAAACCTTGAATTTTTCATTTACACCTTTTCCTTGAATTCCATTCGAAATCTTCATCAAGGCTTTAGGTGTTATTTTCGTTCTCCATTTTTGTAAGTTGAATCTCTTGGTGTAGAGATTGTATAAAGTTTGGGACACTGAGAGTATCGCCATTTTTGTATGTTTTTGCTTGCGGGGAAAGTGTTATAGTTGATTTAAAATCTCTACGGGGTAGAGGATTGGACGTATGGTCACAAGGATCCGAACCAGGATAAATTCTTGGTGTTTGCGTTTGCTTGGCTGGTTTGCTAATTAGTTTTGTTTCTTTAATAGTGTTGATTCTTTCACTGCAAGTTATTTATATTTAAAGGAAAATACAAGTTACTTTGCATATCTCCTAATTGTTGATAATACTAATCATTTCCACTGTTTAGTATTGAAATAGGCATATCGACGATCCTTACATTCAGTTCGTAACCGCAACAAATAACTCATTTTCGGCGGTTTTCAAAACCGCTACTACTGTAACCGCTACAATTCACCCTGTCTTTTGTAGTGCTGCTAGAACCAACCATAGGATGGTGTCGCATTCCGTAGAGCAAGCGATGTTTACGGATTGCGAGGCGGAACCAAGTGTCAAGCATAATGCACGCATTCCTGTGCAAAGCTAGTCGCGAAAGCATGGCACCATATATAGATGCGTTAGACGAGCGTGACAACGGAAGTCTAACACTCGTTTCCATCTCTGGATGTGACACTCCTACCCTAATCCATCGTTCGACGATGGACCATTTGACCTGAAATCCATTACCGATGGGCCTAGTGGGGAATCTCGAAGGCATTAGACGTTTAATATTTATTTAATTCCACTTCCCACAATCAGCCAACCAATTCCAATGTGACAACCCCGACCACACATTCTCCTCCTTCCATAAAAAGCTAAGTGTTAGACGATCGTCTCCACAGAGTTTGACATTCTATAAATACTATAACGCACCGTGCACTTGCGGTGACTCATCCGTCTCGGGCGTGAGCACGGGGCGAGACTGAGAACACCCAGCAATGTGATTGAAGACTAGTGACGAGGATGCTACATCAAATGCGACATGACAAAGAACATCTCTCCAAAATTCTATTGGACACATGACTTACAAAAAATGTCGAGATCGACGTCAAACAGGTGCAATCTAGTGAAAACCCAATGGACATGTTCACTAAGTCACTACCTATATACACTTTAAGGAAGTTTGTACAGAATATTGGAATGAAGTGCTTAAGAGATCTGAAAGCCTTAGAAAAGCACCTAAGAAATCTAAAAGCCTAAGGCCTTGAACAGATCAGGAGGAGTTAAAGGGGAATTGTACTATTTTTCCTTAGCTATGGTTCTTTCACATATGTGTTTCCATAGCCAAAGGTTTTAAGGAGGCAAATCACATTAACTCAGGATCCTAAAGCACTGACCCCTTGTGATACTGAGATAATGCTCAGAATCCCGAACTATTCATGAGCAGATTTCACACTTATGGCATGATAATGAGGAGTGTTATGAGGAGATAAGGAGTTTATATCTTGAATAGATAAGGAGTTTGTAACTGATTCAAAGATTATATCCTATCCATGTATGAACTCTTACTATCCCTTATAAATAAAGGCCTCGGGTCTCCCCACAGATATACATTCACAACATTATTTGATATCAAAATTTGTTTGTGTTACATTATTTCACTATTTTTTCTCACATATCTTTGAAAGAGTTCCACAATTTTACTTTATTTTTTAAATAAACTTAAAGTATCTCTTCAAATAATCATAAATTTTTATGCAATGATTTTTTGAAGTATTAATAATTATAATTTCTTATTATTCTAAAAATAAAATAAATCATGACATGTGGACCCATGAAAGAATAAAAAAAGACTACACAAAAAATTACAATATCAAACTTACAGAAAAGAATCAAATTTACACAAACATTACACATAATTACATAAAACACCCCTAAATTGATCTCATCAACATCCTCCTCTTCCCTTCCTTTATCCATCGCCAAGAGACCATCGTTGCATGGTCCTAATTTTTTTCCCTTTATCGGCATCACTATCTTCTTAATAACAACAACATCGGTTTTTTAGAGTCCAAAACAAGGTTTTATAGAAGTCCAGCCTAACAAGATTTTTCGAAAATATCATTGAACATTATAATAACTATGCAGCCTAGGCCAGCACTTCAACCTGCAAGCACACTCGCAGCCTATAAGCGAGCAAGCGCACTCCACTCGAGGCCTAGCACGAATGCAGGTGCAGCCCACAGGGATGCGTGCAACACTTACACCGTCGTCACACATGTTGCATGCACACATGACAGTGCAAAAAGCGGTACACCGCTCGGACACATGGTTGAATCTCATCAACTCACAGCTGAGACTCTCTTTTTCATTCAAAGGGAATTGATTTGCATATCCACCGTTTTACTCTACACATCTACCACTTAAATTTTTTACTCCGAGTACTTGATACCAATTAAATATTATTAATTTACTTTTTGATCTGTGCACAACCAGTAATACCGAAAATACACATAAGCCAAAAAACCTAAATACGCTCCTTACATTCTTATGCGTTAACAAAGCATGCTTTCTTCTGAAGAAACAAAGCTGATTCATAACTGTTGGTGCACGGGTACGGATCCTACTGGAGTGTCCGCATACCCGACCCATTTGGTGCCCACAACCTGATACCCATCGCTCATAGCGGTGTATTACCGAGTCAGAAGAACGGATCGTTCGACCGTTAGGCTGGCGCTAATATTCAGGGGGAGGTTAATGGGGCCGAGTAAATAGGCAACCGTTATCTCGAACCCGGAGGAGATCGTGTCCGAATCATTGAGCGATGGTTACACACAATCAAAGAGGAACAAACTATGAATGGACAAAAGGACAAGGTAAAGGGGTTCCAATTCCAAGGTATGAGGTCTAAGACATAGAACTCTACTTTCTTAGCTAATATTTCTTACACTATAGAGCTTACGCCGACTGGTCTGAGACGAACCTCAGTGGGTCGATCTCAGCTGCACCAAGCTCACTCTCTTTCTTAAGTTCCTATACTAACTTAAGCATCGGAGAGGATTTGGGTCAGAACCCAGATTTGACCCCCTAACGTGTCTCTGTGGTGTAGATCAACGAGTCTCCATCTCCTGCTAGGGTCATTGTCGAGCTTTCCAGCCTCGAATGATCGACGTACAAGCTGATCGATGTTTAATCGAGCATCAAATCTTCATTTACTTCCATCACTCGACTCAGGTTCTTCGAACCTATGGTCCCACCTCACCCGCTGACAAGGCTCCAACTCTGCGTATAGGGCCTACGTCAGCTTGACAACTCTCTTGGTCATTTTTGGACTTAACAATATCATTAAATAAGTTCAATTTAATTCATTAAATTTTTTTTACATATACGTGATGATCCAAAATCATGATAAATTTATTTCGAACAATTTTAGGGCACTAAAAACCTTAAATCGGTTGATCTCACATAACAATTCTAGGACACGAACGATTTTATTGAAAGAACAATTTTTGGTCACGAAATTCCCTCAAGAAATATTCGGAGCTCAGTTGGATGGAAAGAAATATTTGAAATTCTATGGCTTCCCGTTATGCGCTGTGCACAAACCCAAATTACGCATCACATTTTTGCTTGTTGTGCATAGTGAGTAAACAGAGATGAACTTACCAAAATTTCTCATCATGCACAACTAGGGATGAGAATGAGTAGGACCGGGCCAAATAGATGCCCAATTCAAATGGTCCGGCTTTCGGGCCGAACCAAAACCCATTTCGGCTCTTTTAAGGATGTCCAAATGGGCATAAAGCGGTCTTTGGGCATGCCCATTGAGCTTTGGGCGAACCCATTGGGCCTATCTTAATTAGAAATTTATAGAAATTAATAGGAAAATAATGTGCCATGCTGGAAGGGCTTGACATAAATCCCAACCTCTCGTTTCTTGGGAAAGCAGATCCTCTCGTTAAAATTAGGGTTCCGATATCTGTAGAGGGAGTAAATAAAATCGGTCTGTATCTTATCAGTCAACAAGAAAAAAGTTTGGGGGACCAGATTTGGGATTTCTAGGGGCACCTTGGATGTATCATCAGCCCACTTAATGGGAGGCTCTGGCTTCATAAGTAAGCATTTACCTTTGGTAGGAGAAAAACAATACTTTGGAGACCAGGAAACTCTTGGTGCTGCTTCAAGTTGGGGACACGCTTTGGGCTGTGATACTTCTCTAATCCTCAACATCCAGGGCTTAAAATCTATAGAAAGAAGAAATCAAGAAAGTCACGAGAAAGAGAGAAAGCTACCTTGCTTAACACTAAGATCGAACAAGGAAGGTGAGAACAGAAGCCAAAAATGAGGCGAGTTTTCAGAAACGAAAGCTGAAACACTCGCTTTTCCCCATATTTCTCTACTATATACCAAAAGCCATCTTCTTTGATTAAAGCTTAGCTGTTCAAGTGGGGGCACGTGTCGACATCCAAGAGAACCGATACCCCGGACCTCATACCATTACAACAACGAATTCAAAGGGTCGGGAATTCTGGCTGATAAAACCCAATCTCATGCATCGACTACTACGCCCAATTAATAAGATGCCACATCACCCGACCTCAACCGTCTCCTCATTCGAGCTTGGGAGATAAGGGCAACTGTTACTACATTGGGCCGACTCATGTGGCGGAGAAAATATTTCACTCAAATAAAAAAAGCCCAAGATTAATACATCGCCTTAGCTCAAAAGCCCAAAAGCCCACATATGGGCCTATCCGCTTGCCCAGTCAAAGTGACTACTTATCCCACCGTTGAGCTGCCGAATACTAAGGAGTCGGTTAGTAAAGGTGGGAGTAAATGGCCGACCGTTATGTTCCTTTTCATGGGGATTGCGCAAACGAAGGACAAAGATGTCGTCATAAAGGCAATGTCGTTATCTGCTAACGACGCTCAGAGGAACCATCACATATAAGAAGTCTCAACAGCAATAAGACACTGACCTATATCAAGACATACTAAAAACTCAGGTACTCAGACACTCAGTTATCTGATTCACTTTATATTTTCTCCATAGCTCGGCGAGGCAGTGATCGGATGATCTCACCAGAGGTCGGACATAGCTGCCCTGAGCCTTTTCTAATCATCCACTCACTTAAGCATCGGATGAGGTTTGGGTCGGAACCCAGATTCGACCCCTCCTGACGATCTTTCATATGTTGCAAACCTACCAAGATAGCTCGGAGTTAGGTCGGGCTTCGATCCAACAGCTCGGGCCTAGCTCTCACTGAAACGGGATCGTCCTTTCTCGGGCCTCGCTCATCAACTGGCGGAGCTTCACGTCAACAGAGGCGTCCTTGTCAGCATCATACTCAATATTGGCGGATTTACCCATCAACAATAGCCATTCCAATTTAGGGAAGGTGAGCTCATTCTCATTTTCAAATCGCTCTCACATTATATATAGTTTATTCCATCTTTCAGGTTCTCATCTAAGTGTAGGAGGAGGAGTCGAAGCCGATGTCCATGTCCGGGTTCTAACTCGCAAACACTATTAGTTATTGTTGTATCGGGTTTGACTTGCAAACACTATTAGCTATTGTTGTATATCTAGGGGTGGCAAAATGGACCCGACCCGACCCTACCCGAACCGACCCGACCCGAACCGACCCGACCCGAACCGAACCCGGCCTCTTGGGCCGGGTATGGGTAGGGGCCAAACCGGGTCGGGTCGGATTCGGGTCAACCCGACTGACTCGGATAAAATCCGGGTCAGGTACGGGTTTGACACATCAATCCGGTTGACCCGAATCCTACCCGTTTAACATAATATTTCTATATATATTAATATAATAAGGACATAACAGATCAGTACCTTGGCACTTTGGTTAGTGGGATTGAGCTGTTGAGTCCCTTTAGAAGGGGGTCGCGGTTTCGATTCCAGTCTCCCGCATTAAGTGTTTTTGATTTAAAATTTGTAATAGCAAGTAGAAATGCTATTTAATAATTAAAATCATTAAAGAAGCACATGAAACCCATAGCCCAGTTGATTAGTGTGCTTGTTTGAGCGGATATTGGTTAGGGTTTCAACCCTCGACATAGGCGTTTTTCATTTAAAAATAAATTTTAGTTGAAAAATTTAAAAAAATCGGGTCGGGTCAGGTACGGGTTTGACAACCCCGATCCGGATTCAATCCGGGTCGGGTACGGGTTTACATCTATCCGGGTCGGGTCAAACCCGACCGGACCCAACCCGCATGTTTGCCACCCCAATGTAAATCCACTCACTGGTCGAGTGACTATCCACTCACTGCTCGAGGGAAGATCTTTCCGATACAAAACGATCTAAATTATTGTTTCAAATTGCTCTTTGTCGGCTTGCATCAGGTATTTCGGGCCTTCAGCCCAAAGCAAAGCTTGTAAAACTGTCTGTATGATTTAAAATTATGTACAAACAGAGTTTGCGATCTTACAATAACAATATTCGATTTATACTACTACTCTGAGTCAGCCCACTTGCATCGCATTAAACTCCACCGGCCACTGATCTCAAACACGTTGAACGAACAGTCCTCCAAAATATCTACGACTTAAATGATTTGAGGATTGACAATTGACCAAGAACCAAGATCGATGCATCTAAAAAAATAGGATCCATTTTGTGAGTTGGAGCAGCTGCAGAAAATCAGCAAGCATGGCCCCTGTTTACGGGTGTTTTTTCCATCCGTAAATCAATAGTATGGAGGGTGCGGAGTCAACGCGGTCAAAGGGGACACGCGGGACCCCCGTGCTGTCGTGGTTGCCACGTGAGACTGAGATGACCCGGGAGGTCGGTCGATGGCGCGTTCGCTTGAGCTGGAAGGCACCGTTCCGATCTCCGACGGGCCGAGGGGTAGCCTCGACAGGACGACAACTTCCGTGATCGGCAGAAGGCGGGGTCGCTCGGTGAGGGGATGCGCGGATCTTCGCGTCGGCTAGCCAAGGGGTGGCCTCGGCAGAGCGACTATCTTCTGGTGGTGGAAACGAACGGGCTCGGGGACGAGGGCGCTCGGCTCCGGCTGTGATGACGCTGAGGGGTAGCCTCGGCGCCATAGTATCTCCTGGACCTGAATGGACGAAGGAGCTCGTCAGGGGGGTCGGACCTTGGTTCCGACCGAATCCCCTCCGATGCCAAAGTCAGGTCTAGTCTGAGGGATGCTCGGTGGGATCGGGCTCGGTTCACGGAGAGACCAAGCCCCGATCCTCGAGCCGAGCTATGGAGGAGAAATAAGTAAAGGCGGAAGAAGGTGTAAGATGGAGTTTGTGATACCTCCGTTGTAGATCGTGAAGATCCGGCCCCTGGTGACGATGCCTCGCCCCTCTTCATATAGGCGAGTCCCATAGTAATGGGCCATGATGAGACATCATGGTCGCTATTGATGAGGTCGTGTTAATGGGCCCTGTTGACCCCCCTAATTGCCATGCTTTATGGAGGGATAAATGCCATGAAGGTGGAGTGATGGCATTGAAAGTGGCCGCCATTATTGGGGAGTGATGGCCATGAAGTCGGTTGTCATATTTGGCGAGCCATGAAGGTGGCTGCCATAATTGGCGGATCATGATGACACTGGGCGGTTGCCATACTTGGCGAAGGCTTCCTCGATTTGGGCCCCGACTTCCTCCACTACGGAAGTGGGCAGTCTTTTGGGCCTTTGTCTTGGGCGGATAAGCGCGGCCCGCCCGTGAGATCTCTGGGGCCGGGGCCCCAAGGCCGTAGCAGGCCGGCTGACTGGTCGTTGTTGACTTGGCTCTTCCGGGCCCGGTCAAAATAGTCGTAACAATTGCCCCCATCTTTCGAGCTCAACCATTGTTAAGGTTGAGGTCGGGAGATGTAGTATAAGGGGGGAGAAGTTGCTTTCTCCGTAAAGTTTTTGGTCCGTCTTGCGGAGTTGGCTAGATCGTCGGTCCGAGAGTCGTTCGGTTGCAAGAGGAGTCTCCCCTCGACTTACGGCCGACAAAGGAGTGGGTCGACCAGCTGGGGGAGTTGTCCCCAGCACTGAGATTGAGCTCGTCTGTTTGGTGGCGAGGAGAGTTGCTTCTCGACTCACGGTTGACGAAAGAGATTCATTCAGTGGCGAGGGGAGTTGCCCCTAGACTTACGGCTGACGAAGGAGATTCGTTCAGTGGCGAGGGTAGTTGCCCCTCGACTTACGGCTGACGAAGGAGATCCGTTCGGTGGCGAGGGGAGTTGCCCCTCGATTTACAGCCAACGAAGGAGATTCGTTCGGTGAGCTCGTCTGTTTGGTGGCGAGGGGAGTTGCCCCTCGACTCACGGCTGATGAAAGAGATTCGTTCAGTGGCGAGGGGAGTTGCCCCTCGACTTACGGCTGACGAAGGAGATTCTTTCAGTGGCGAGGAAAGTTGCCCCTCGACTTACGGCTGACGAAGGAGATCCGTTCGGTGGCGAGGGGAGTTGCCCCTCGATTTACGGCCGACGAAGGAGATTCGTTCGGTGAGCTCGTCTGTTTGGTGGCGAGGGGAGTTGCCCCTCGACTCACGGCTGACGAAAGAGATTCGTTCAGTAGCGAGGGGAGTTTCCCCTCGACTCACGGCTGACGAAGGAGATTCGTTCAGTGGCGAGGGGAGTTTCCCCTCGACTTACGGCTGACGAAGGAGATCCGTTCGGTGGCGAGGGGAGTTGCCCCTCGATTTACGGCTGACGAAGGAGATCCGTTTGGTGGTGGGGGGAGTTGCCCCTCGATTTACGGCTGACGAAGGAGTGAGTCAGCTATCCGGGGGAGTTGCCTCGACCCTTCGACTGATCCGTTCATTCGGTGGCGAGGGGAGTTGCCCCTCGACTTACGGCCGAAGAAGTGCGGGCCTTGTGAAGACTTTCGAAGATTCCCTGGCGGTGCTCTGCCACTACTTCGTCCCACTCGGGGTGATGCAGGAGCTGTTCGGTAAGCGGGAACCCAGTAGCACAGTCGGTGGTGCTTCGGCCAGATCGGCTCGGCCACGAACGGGGGAGCGGTCTGGATGCTCAAACTCGGACGGTGGTGCTCCGACCAAATCGGCTCGGCCACGGTCAGAGGAGCGGTCTGAATGCTCGAACTCGGACGGTGATGCTTCGATCAGATGGGCTCGGCCACGGTCGGAGGAGCTGCTTGGTTGCTCAGACTCGGAAATTTTCCTCGCATCATGAGGGGATGAGTACCTCTCAGGTTTGATCTTGGAGATGAGCGGCTGCAAGCATCTTCCTGGTCAGGCGACTCCTGAAGCTGAGATGCTCAAGAACCTTGAGATGCCTCTTGAAGTGTTGATGACGGAGCCTGTACTGTCCGCTTGGAAGGTAGTACTGGTTCGCTTGGAAGGCCGAGGTTTTACGTCATCGCCTCGGTTTCTGCTCCGTTGCCGTTGAGTGATCTTGGAAGGCGGAGGTAGTCAGTGTCCCCCCGCGCACATTATCCATGCCCCCTCCACGGCTCGGCCCAGAAAGGTGGCAAAATCGATCCATTGAAAATTTCATCAAGTTGGCGCAATTCGGTCGGGCTCGGACAGAGGTAGGTCTGCTAGCTCGGTTGGTTCAACAGCTCCGTCGTAGTGGGGATAACTTTGTAAGCTCGTCAAGGTGGCTTGGCGTTGAGACTCAGATATTTGGCAAGGCGGTCGGACTCGTTTGGTCAATCTCCTCCTGGGTCGGTTGAACTGGTGTGGTCGGTCTCCTCTTGGATGGGGCGGCCTCGTCTAGACACAGCTCCAGTTCCATTTCCAGCTTTAGCTCCAGCCCCAGCTCTAGCTTTTGTCTGGATCGTATCTCCAGCTCCCGCTCCAGTTCCAGCTCCGGCTCCAGCTTTTGTCTGGATCCTGGCTTTGGCTCCAGCTCCGGCTTTTGTCTGGATCCTCGCTCTGGCTCCAGCTCCAGCTCCAGCTTTTGCCTGGATCCTCGCTCCGGCTCCAGCTCCAGCTCCAGCTTTTGTCTGGATCGTACCTCCAGCTCCAGCTCCAGCTCCAGCTTTCGTATGGATCCTAGCTCTGGCTCCAGCTCCAGCTCGTCCGTTTGGCGGCATGACCAAGGTAGTTCGGCAGAGGCAGCACAGTGATGGGAGCTCAGCCCATATGTTTGGCGATGGCAGTACGGTGTTGGCATGACAGCCGTCGAGACAATGGCCAGAGTTGGTGGTAGGGCCATCGATGAAGGCCGAGTCGGGGCCAAGCTCGACGCTTGCGAGGGTCGTTGGTGTTGTCTCTTGTCTTTTTTTTTGCTGGGTCGGCTGCGAGCTCGGCTCGCTCGGTATAACCACTCGGATGCTCGGGTCTTGATCTCGGCTGGCTGATTGGAAGGTCGGATCAACTGACGACAATAGTCACCGAGTTGGGATCGATCAAATTGATCAGGCCAACGACTCGGCAGGTGTCTCCAGTTCAGTTGTCCTCTTATGTGTAATTGCACTTCCATCTGGGTGGCATCGCTTGAGGGGATGCAGTGCGCCCTCCCAAAATTGGCGCTTTCTTCTATGCTGACTTGCTCGAAGGAGCAAGAGCTCGAAGGACTTATGGAAAATTAGATCGAACATTAATGAGACAGGGCGAGGTCGGCCGACTGACGTCGGCTCTGATCTGCCTCCTACGAGGCTTCGGCGAGCTCGGTACGCTTGGGTGGAGCGTTGTCGAAACTCAAAAGCTCGCCGTTTGGGGTCGAAGCTTGAAACCCTGGAGCATGGATCATGCGATAGTAACTCGGATCGATTCCTCCCAGCACGTAGAATGATCCGCACCGCTCGATTATCTGCATGTAATTTGAGCTTGGAAAATGAAGATCAATAGTTAAGGTTCAAGTGTTACCCCACATCTTCACGAAAAGCTCGGTCGAAGCTTGGGCCGAGCTTCGACTGGGCTCTGAAGCTCGAGCGAGGAGTGGTAGCTTCGGTCAAGGCTTGGAGGATAAATTCAGCTTTTTTGGACCGGACGCAGATGAAGATCAGTTGACATCCGAAAGCTTGAACCGAGGCTTTGTTGGTTGAGCTCTGACCGATCACCACGAGCGTTGGCCGTCACGAGCTTTGATCCTTGACGAGACCTGATCGACTGAAGTACCTGGGATGACCGTAGCTGGGTCAGAAGTTCGATCTAGTTCCAGAGGGTCATTATGAGGGAAGTTCTGCTCGATCCTTGGGCCTTTTCAACATATACCATTGGCGATGGGTGACGAGCTTCCACGAGGTCCCGAGAACGAGGGTTGAGTTTCCACTACGCTCTGGCAGCAAGAATCGTCCTCTCGAACCTTCGTCCAGTTTCTCGGTTTGGGCCAGGGCTCGGGCTTTGATGGCAGTAAGATTTGGACCAATCCCACCACTCAGAATGAGTCATCGCATTGAGTACTTTGAGTGCAGACAAGTTGAAGGCAAAGGGCAGATTAGTGAATATATTGGGAAAAACTATCCACTTGAGATGATCAATGGAACATATATGCTCTTTTTGAGCAAAAAATACCCCATCGAGCCTGAACACCAAAAATACCCCATCTTTGGCCTTGCGCCACCATCAGGCTCGGTGAGATTTCCAATGAGACTTTGCACATGAGCCTCGACGCCCCGGAAGCAAGATCAGACCTTTGCCATGGGGGCAATTGAGAGCTTGTAAAGTCTCTTCTGACAGAACCATTGGTTGTACAAACTCTGACGCTGGGAGAACGAGGGGGCCCGTGGTGGAGATGTTGGTCTTCAGCACGTCTCCGGTGATGGCCATCAGGTCCTTGAACAGGGAGGTGCCGATGAACCCGTGGAGTCATCTTCCTATTGGACACCTTGATAGGCCTTGTCGCTGGCACCCTAATGGGTGCGGACGACGAGGAGGAGCATGTACTTTGCGCGGCGGTGCTCCCGTCGGTGGTTGGAGAGGGAAATTGCGGCGGCCCCCATGCAGATGAGGCAGTTTGGGAGGAGCAATTTTGAGAGTGCCTCGCGATTTGAGCATCCCCTCTCCTGGCGTGTTCGGCGCGACCTCCGTCCCTTCCGAACCTCGCTCTCCCCCTCATAGCAGTACATCGCCGGAGATCGCCTGCTACTGGAGCGGATCTGGAATCTGTCCCATCCTCTTGTCGGATCAAGAGGTAGAGATCTTGATCTCGGTCGTCGTCGTCCGCGATCAGCCAACGAAGAGGGATCAGGGCTTAGATGAGAGGTGCGTAGCTACCATCCACCTCCTTGGTCGGTCGATCGCCAGCCCCGTCGAGGTTTGCCTCGTCTGATCGCCGTCCGCTCCTCCACGTCCCGCCTTTTTCCTTGCCAGGTGTGATATTGACGACGGCACTCTTGAAGAGCTGGAGGCGATGGATCTCCGGCCAGCCTGGTCACCCCTGGGGACATTTATGGGCAGGGCCGGCCATCTACAGCTTTCAACAAATGGCGGATCTGGATCGGGGGCCATGGGACCAGGGTGGCGGCGATCGGACGGTGATGCTGATGCTGCACTGCTGTGGCAGGAGTAGAGGACGATGACACACGCTCGTAGGAGGGGCACACGGTGAGGGTCGGCGGCGGCATCACGTGCATGTAGAACTGCGGCGAGTGCTTCAGGATCCGGAGCTCCTAAACCTCATTCCGCAAGCGGCGGTTCTCCTCTGTCAAGTTCTCGCAGTACCTTTTCATGAGCTCGCAGTCCACCTCCATTTTCTTCAGCTTGGTTCTCGCTTGACCGTTCTGGAACCAGACCTCCACTTGCCTCGGCCGCCGGTTCAACCGCTTCGTCAATGCCTTTGTCTGGGATGGGAGGATCTTCGGTCTGGAGGAGTTCGGCAAGGAGCGACGCGGATCGTTCCTTGACTCAGCGGCCTTCGATCGATTGACTTATCGAGCCCGGATCTGGGCGGATCAATCGAACTTGGATCGAGTTTGTGAAGAATCATTGGAAGAAGATCAGGAGCCCGAGGGGCTCGGTCTGTCAAGGAGGTGATCTAGGTTCATCGAGGAAGCCTCAGCATCTGGTCTTTCGGACCTTTGATTAAATGAAACGAGTTGTTGTTGATGTGGATACTAACATGGGTGTTCGACTCGTTCCCACAGATGGCGCCAGATGTTTACGGATGTTTTTTCCACCCGCAAATCGATAGTATGGAGGGTGCGGAGTCAACGCAGTCAAGGGGACACGCGGGACCCCCATGCTGTCGTGGTTGCCACGTGAGACTGAGATGACCTGGGAGGTCGGTCGATGGCACGTTCGCTTGAGCGGGAAGGCACCGTTCCGATCTTCAGCGGGCCGAGGGGTAGCCTCGGCGGGACGACAACTTCCGTGATCGGTAGAAGGCGGGGTCGCTCGGTGAGGGGATGCGCGGATCTTCGCGTCGACTAGCCAAGGGGTGGCCTCGGCAGAGCGACTATCTTCTGGTGGTGGAGACGAACGGGCTCGGGGACGAGGGCGCTTGGCTCCAGCTGTGATGACGCTGAGGGGTAGCCTCGGCGCCATAGTATCTCCTGGACCTGAATGGACGAAGGAACTCGTCAGGGGGGTCGGACCTTGGTTCCAACCGAATCCCCTCCGATGCCAAAGTCAGGTCTAGTCTGAGGGATGCTCGGTGGGATCGGGCTCGGTTCACGGAGAGACCAAGCCCCGATCCTTGAGCCGAGCTATGGAGGAGAAATAAGTAAAGGCGGAAGAAGGTGTAAGATGGAGTTTGTGATACCTCCGTTGTAGATCGTGAAGATCCGGCCCCTGGTGACGATGCCTCGCCCCTCTTCATATAGGCGAGTCCCATTGTAATGGGCCATGATGAGACATCATGGTCGCTATTGATGAGGTCGTGTTAATGGGCCCTGTTGACCCCCCTAATTGCCATGCTTTATGGAGGGATAAATGCCATGAAGGTGGAGTGATGGCATTGAAAGTGGCCGCCATTATTGGGGAGTGATGGCCATGAAGTCGGTTGTCATATTTGGCGAGCCAGGAAGGTAGCTGCCATAATTGGCGGATCATGATGACACTGGGCGGTTGCCATACGTGGCGAAGGCTTTCTCGATTTGGGCCCCGACTTCCTCCACTACGGAAGTGGGCAGTCTTTTGGGCCTTTGTCTTGGGCGGATAAGCGCGGCCCGCCCGTGAGATCTCTGGGGCCGGGGCCCCAAGGCCGTAGCAGGCCGGCTGACCGGTCGTTGTTGACTTGGCTCTTCCGGGCCCGGTCAAAATAGTCACCAGGGGCGGGATCCCGTCGTTCCTCTGCAATTTGCCCAACTTGTACTCTCTCGATCTCACCTCCAACTGTCTCACGGGATCAATTCCTGGCTGCTTCGGTGCCAAATTTGCTATGATCAGCTTGGGCCAGAATCAGATCTCTGGTTCCATCCCGGCCTCCCTCTTCCTTGGCAAGATGATATTTACTGGCTTGATACTACTCGATGTCCATGACAACCATCTAACCGGCCTGCTCCCAAAATCCCTCAAACACGTAACATTCGACACGATCGACCTGTCGGGGAACCGGCTCATTGGGGATGCATCGTTCCTGTTCGGGACGTCGAGGACTACTAAATACATGGACTTGTCGAGGAACAAGCTCGTCTTCGATCTCTCGTCCGTCAAGTTCCCGTGCAACCTCAGATACGTCAACATAAGCCACAACGTGATAACAGGGAGAATCCCCAAGCAGATCACAAGGTTGTTTGCGTTGGTGGACTTGGATGTGAGCTACAATGAATTGTGTGGGCCCATACCGAGCGGGGGAAGCATGAGCAGGCTCTTTCAGTCGGCGTTCGACCATAACAAATGCCTCTGTGGAGCATCGCTGCCCCCTTGCAATGTAACCACCGGCAACTGAGGGCCGAGAGTCTTGTGCATGTCTAATAATAAAGCCTGCACCGAACTAATTGGCTTAGTGGTATTCATCCTTCCTCTCTTGTAAGAGGTCAAGGTTCGATTCTTGTGTTCCGATGTATATAAAAAAAGAATAAAGCATCCATGTCATGTATAATGAAATACTGAAATTTTTCCTCCCAGTGGCTCCAACGTTTGATGAATAATGCAGTTCCCTTTAATTATTTTTTTGAAAGGTATGTGTATATAAATGAACGAAAGAGACAGCTGTACAAAAACCACTACGGGACAGACCACATGCACCGATTCGGCTTGGGAGAGGCTGGGAAGCAGTCACCAAACACAAGAATCACCATGTGGAGAGCCCTGATGCCAAAGCAGAGGCCAAAAGAGACCTCAAAAAACTAAGCACTATTACAACCAGATAATACAGATGGGTCAACGAACCCAGGGCAATAAGAGGGAAAACATGGTTCCCAACCCCAAGGCAGACAACGATTTTGGGTGTGACGAGGTCGCCTTGCTCCTCGTCACTCGAGTAGTAGACATATCAGTATGCCCAGGAATACTAACTTTGGAAGGTCACAGCAGGCCGGAGAGGAGGGCAAGCCATTCAGGGTTAGGGATAGTGTTGATTTTGGGGCAAGAAATGCTAGCCGAGGTTGATGGCTAGGGAACACGGCTAGTGGAGGGAGGGGGCTTGGTGATTGTTTTGTTTTTGGGACAAGGGGCTCCGACCGAGGGTGTTGGGGGCAAGAGGGGCATGGCTAGTTTTAGCAGTTAAAATAGGCGTAGAAGGGACGAGGCAGATAGGGGGAAACAAGGCCGACGCCAAGGCAGATGTGGGGAAGCAAGGCTGGGGCCGATGGCGATGGTCTAAGGGGAAGGGGAGGCAGCAAGGGAGGAGGGCGAGGGTATAGTGGCAAGTGTCTAGGGGATGGGGACCTCGGGCATAGCGGCACGATGAGCCACAGGACTGTGGGGGACATAAGTAAAATCATCAGGGGGAGGAGGGCAGCTTACAATGGAGGGCAGCTTATGGTGGATGACATACTAACAGGGGATCAGGGGGTAGAGTGAAGGGATGGCGCCACGATGCCACTTACAATGATGGCCGGAGACCCATCGGGGACGTCATTGGCTCCCGCAACACCAGGACTAGATCCACCAGGATGAATAGGCTGCTTGCCTTGGACAGTGCCAGAAGAGGTAGAGATCTGTGGACATCCTAAGTAGAGACACAAGGATCACCAGAAAAGTCAAGCAGAATTCCAGACAGAGGGGTCGCGGCAGCCCCATCACTAGAGATATAATGAACAATGGAGGACAAGACATGAGATGATGCTACCAGTGGGGGCTCAGAGGGGGGGAGGGAGCAGTGAAGCCACTGAGGACAAGCTATAGAAGGCTCTGAGCATCTAAAGAAAACTGCAAGGATAGAGGGACCAACAGACTGCAACGGGGCCAGACTGACAGACGCATGATGATCCCGAAGCAAGGGTGACGAGAACCATCAGACTGCAACGGAGAAGAATCGCCAGCCATAGGACCCCAGAGGGTGAATCGTCTCGAAATATGCGAGGCGCTACTCCCAAGTGTAGGAGATCGAACAAGTAATAATCCTGGTGAGTCTAGGTATCGTATCCACATGATAAATGACTTGCAAAACCAAGAATTTCAGTTTATAAAAATTACTAAAACGATAAAAACGACCACCTTTCGAAAGTGAACTAATGGTGTCGAGAGTTCAAAAATACTAAAACAAAATCCTAAGATAAATTACGGTGAATTCGATACTAGGGTATCGATATTGAGATATGTGTCAGTTGTGGTTTCGTTAGGGTGTTTGCAATCAATGATTATTAATATCTTTTCTATAACTCAACGTTTCATCCAGCTAGAGGATGAGAACGTCGGAAAGTATAGCGATAAAGCACATAAAATAGTGCCAAAGAGTAATCACGTATATTATTGATTTCATGAAAAAAATACACATAAGTGTGCCCTCCCGGGTCACGATATGTCCACTAGCATCGCATCATGAATAAGTCTTACTCTGATCATATTCGATTCGGACATGCCTACGTCTCCGAAGAACATACCCAAATGAAGTATACGTAGAAATCAAGAAAATAGGCGACTTTGACGTGAATATAGGGCAAAAAGATATTAAAATCAAGGATTACAAAGCTCTAATTACATCACAACCAACACATATGTAGATTAGCCACGCATGGAGAGAAAAGATTCAATATTCATAGACAAATACATCATCAAATGCTCAAAATACGTGTCAAATAGGCTAAATACAAGAGAAAATATGGATAAATATCACTAAATTCCTCCAATTGTACCCTAGATCTCCGTCAAAAATAGCCATCTGCCTCTATCTCTTGGGCCTCCAAAAGTTACGGCCAAATACGTGAAGAAATCGTGAAAATACGACAGAATACCCCAAAGCCCCAGCAGATTACAAATATATATAGGGCCTGCAGGTTTTCAAGTCGTTAACGGGTCCAAACCCCTTTAGAAATCGCTCAAACCCCAACAACTACGACCTGCTCAAATAATAGCCATTCATCTCACTCGGGATCGCCTACAGTGCCGCCACGTGATAAGCGGAGCCCCATCTTCGTCCGCTGATAGGCTCATATTTTACACTTTATTTCTGCATATTCGCATGCCATTTCGATTACTCATATCATGATTTTCATGATTATTTGACGATGTTTCGATACTTTTCACCATTTCATGTTTTCGTCTGATTTCAGGAGATATGGGGCAATCGAAAGCAATTTGGAGCCTAGAGGACTTGCATGCATGCCGAAGCATCGGTCATGATCATATCAGAGAGCTAACAGCTCTGGAGGATGAGTGGAAGAATAAGGACGTCGAAAGAATCGACGAGCAAGCGAGGAGGAGAAGAAGGAGTTCTGAAACTGGCCACTCAGCCTAGTGACGCAGCTCACTTGCCCGAGTTAAGCAGCTTACTCGACCGAGTAAAGCTGATACGACGACATCTGCCAGCCTGAGTGCCATAATGTACTCGACCGAGTGGTTACTTCCACTCGGCCGAGTAAGAACTCCACTCGCCCAAGTGGAGACAAAGATTTGGAAGAAATCCAAGGAGGCTTCTCTGTTTTTGGAGCGATCTGCAAACTGTCTTACTCGACCGAGTAGATTTATCACTCGACCAAGTGAGATTCTCCCTCGGCCGAGTAGCGCAAACAGCCAGTCGGGAAAACTAGGCTTTCTAGCGGCGCATCGGCAGTTTGGTCTGTATTTTTTTGGTTCTTTTGGGGATGTATTTAAGCCCAGTTTTGTCTCCAGCCCCAGGGGAGACAAGATAGACTTCTTGGAATAATTTTTCTTGAGTTTTTAAGCTCTAGTTAAGCGTTTGTATTGGCGAGAGATTGAAGATTTGATCTTAATTTTCTATTTCAAGCTTCGTGGCGACATTGGTTTGTCTTGATCTCTTGCAAGTTTTAATTTTTATGCTATATCTTTTATTGAATCTTAATTGCATGATGAATTCTATTGTTGATCTTGCTCTTCTATCGATTTCTAATATGAATTGCGAGTAGTTCCTTTGCTCTATGGCAAGGGGATGAACCCTATGGATCTAATGTTTGATTTGTGAGATCTCTTGAATTGCTATGATATTGTGCTTGTTAGAAAGGTTAGATCTTGATTGATTTACTACGGATAGATATGGATTTCTCTTGGATCAAGTGAGGCCGACAGCGGATCTTGATCCAATGAAAGCCCTAGATATTCGATATAGGATTACAATCGAAATTTCTTAGATTTGGTGCGCGACAGCGACCAAAGCTAGCATTTTTATTGTTCTCATATACTCATATTCATTGCACGACGGTGAACGAATACTAATTATCATGATCTAGATCCCAACTCAAGTTGCATGACAGCGAGCTTGAGTAGGGATTGGACATTATTGCTGATCTTAATGCTAGTGCTCTGGGCTAGGCTTGCGCGACAGCGAGGCTCGAGTTTAGATTGCTATAGACTTGCGTAGCGCGACAGTGTGCGCCGGTTCTCTAATTAGTTGCAACAGGTTCACCTTAAATTAAGCTTGATTGGATGGTGTTACGACCTAAAGATCGTAGGAGCCCGACTCCCGCCCGGGTCCGTTAACATACCCCATTAACTCACCTTTACGCAAAAGGGCCGCCGCCCCGAAAATCCGGGGCATCATGGAGACAGGCGCGCCTTGCAGTGCTCCCCGAACCGGCCGGGGCGGACCACCGCAGCCGGCCGACTCTTAGTCCGACGCTAACGACAAACAACCTAAGGATAAGGACACCTGACACACATGTCACCCGACTATCCGACAAAGCACCCCCTGACGGAAAAGCCACCTGACAGATAACGCTTTCACTTTCGGCTCTGACATCCCGACAAAAGCACCCCTGGGCCGTTGCGCCGCCTGACAAAGGCAGGTCAGAGACTCCTGTTCCCGGCGTCCTTGTCCGAAGCATCCGCCGACACCCGAGCCAGCTCAGCACGCCTAGTCATCACCCGTCAGGTATAAATACCCCTTCTCCTCTTACGGAGAAGAGGTTGCTGCAGAATTCCCTCTCATTCAGCTATTCACACACGAGTGCAAAGGTCTTCCATATCTTTGTGCTCCCACCTATAGCTCGCCACGCGCGGTCGACACACCGTTAGTCCGACCGGCGTGACCAGCCCCCCATTTTAAGCCCTATAACTGACTTTGGCATCGGAGGGGC
Organism: Scilla litardierei; assembly: GCA_030789695.1. NCBI lineage: Eukaryota > Viridiplantae > Streptophyta > Magnoliopsida > Asparagales > Asparagaceae > Scilla > Scilla litardierei. Next base: position 33,512,509 of record CM061136.1, read on the forward strand.
TAAGGGTTGAACCCCCAACCCAGCCCTTCTAACGAGTTGTTCGTGTTGCAGGAGAGCTCGCCTATCAACACCAGCCGGCGTCACCCCCCTGCCGTTCAACCTTGTCCAGCCGCATCCGGCGAGATTCAGCCCCGCGACCGTCACTGGCGTCCTGATCGACTTCTTCACCCCACTAATCGCTTGTTAAATAGCCTACCTAAACCCCCTTCTCCACATAACCACTGTGCCCTTGGTTCCCATTAATACAAATTCATTGTACGCGAGTTCCACCTCGTAACAATTGGCGCCGTCTGTGGGAACGAAGGGTCACACCCATGTTAGATTCCATACCGATCTCACGGAACCCGGACCACGGCAAAGATCCCGTGGGACAGGAACCGCTCTCCCTACAAATCACCCCGGCGTCCAACCCCCTTCTGGGGATGGGCTCCGAGATCGAACACACTTCAGTCCCCGCCGTCCTGAAGAGCTTCGAGGCCGTTGCTCAGGCCAGGGGAGGCTGTCAGACGGCTGGAACGGAACCTCCGCCCGGCCCCTCGGAGCCCCTGAACGTGAGGCGAAACCTCCACCCTCAGTTTGAGGAGGAGGGGGAGCGTAGGGGGCTCGCTGAGGAGATCGCGGCCCAGCAAAGGCTCCTGGAAGAGGAGGTAGAAGTCGCGCAGCGGTGGAGGCGCCTGGGGGAGGCGGCCGTCGCGCAGAGGCGTCTGGACGAGGCGGCCGAGACCACCCGGAAGGCTTACCTGGAAGAGGAGGCCGCCCGCCGCCAGCTTCGCTTCATCATCGCGGAGCGCGAGAGGCTGGGGCTGGAGAACAGGAGCAACCGAGAACACCTGGACGAGGCGACGACGGCCCGGCGGCCTGGGAACGGGCGGGACCCGTTGCTGAACAGGTCCCCGCCTGGAGGGGGCGGCCCCCCTCACCAACACCACCCCTCCGATACCCTGCGCGAGGAAGCCGTTTGTCGGCAACTACGCTTCCTCACCACCGAGCGTGAAAGACTCCTTCGGGAGAATCAAGAACGGATGGAGGCCCGAGGAGAGCTGGCCAGGAGGCGTGGGCCCTGGGAGGACCGTAGCCCGCAACCCGTCCAATCCTCGGCCCAAGGAAGGAGCCCCGCCTGGAGACCGTCGGGCTACTCCCCGGGGACGGAGGACCGTCGGCGGCCGAGGCGCGACCGAAGCCCGACCCCCGAGTGGCGGAGGGGGGATGCGCCGGATCGCCCGACCTACCCGGAGGAGGCCACGCCACTCGCCCGGTGGATCACTTCCGCCCCCAGGCCCGTAAGGTTCAAACCCCCTCACTTGGCCACATACAATGGGAGGGGCGACCCCCTCACGCACGTGCAACAATACCGGGGGGCAATGGAAGCCCAGGACGTGGATGAGGCGTTCCTTTGCCGACATTTCTCCCAAAGCCTGAGGGACACCGCGCTGGACTGGTACTTTGCCTTGCCTGCGAGGTCCGTAGGGAGCTTTGGCGAACTATCCCATAAGTTCTGCCAAGAGTTCCGGGCCGGGCGAACAAAAAAGAAGCCCTTAGACTATCTCAGCACGATAGTCCAACGGGAGGGGGAGGGAACGGGAAGATACCTCCGCCGCTTTCAGGAGGAGAGACGGGCGGTGGTGACATGCGGCGACGAGGTGCTTATGCTGGCCTTCAAGACGGGGCTGCGGACTCGGAGCCTCCACAAATCCCTGCTCCGGGATCCACCGACCGACTATGAAGCGTTGGTAGCAATGGCGGAGAGGCACGCGTTGGCGGAGGAGACTTTGGGTGCGAAGGTTGTATTCCCCCAGGCGAAACCACCCGCAGATGGGCCCCGGCCGCACCCTCGGCCGAGGCAGGAGGAAAGGGGGCGAGGCCGCGATCAGATGGCCCTACCGCGGCGGGAGCCACCCGAGCCCCACCCGCTAGATCGCCTTGGCCCGGCTCGCGAGTTCGCTCCGGCACGGAGGCCCCCCGGAGTCATCCCAAGACCAGAAGACCCCCCGCCGGTGCATTACACGCGACTCAATGCCCCCATGATGGAGGTGCTGGCCGCGGCGACGAGGGCCGGGTTACTGCCGGAGCCTCCCCGGGAGATGAGGACGGACCCGGCGAGGCGGGACCCCCGGAGATACTGCCGATATCACCGGGACCACGGTCACGACACCGACCGTTGTTACTCCCTCAAGAGAGAAATCGAGCGGCTGATCTAAGCGGGTCACCTGGGGAACTTTGTCGCGGGAAGGCGGGCGGCGGCAGAAGAGAGAGCCCCCCGGAGGAAGGGGGACGGGAACCCCCGGCGAACCGCGATAAGGAGGAGCCACGCCCCCCAAGGGTGGTCATGCGTATTGAGGTGATAACTGGAGGCCCTTCCTCGGCGGGGCGGGCGCCCGCCATCCTGGAGGCCGGGGCCCGACAGGTGATGACGGCAGCCGCCGGCCACCGACCGAAGCGAAGAAGGACACACCGACCCCCCATCACCTTTACCGAGGAAGATTGGCAGGAGACGTGGATCCAGAACAACGACGCTCTCGTCATCGAGGCTCGGGTCGGGGCGGTTGACGTCGGCCGGCTCCTGATTGACACCGGAAGCTCCTGCGACATCCTGTTCCTGTCAACGGTCGAAAGGATGGGGTGGGGGCGCGTAGACCTAGAGCCCTGCGTGGGCCCTGTGGCCAGCTTCACCGGCCATGAGATCCCTACCGAAGGAACGATCACCTTGCCCATGACACTGGGGGAGGAGCCGAGGATCGTCACCAAGGAAACGCTTTTCGTCATCGTCGACATCGCGTCGGTGTATAACGGAATCATTGGACGCCCATATATGACGGCCATCGAGGCGCTCCCCAGCCTGCAACATTAGACGATGAAGTTCCGGACCCCGCGGGGGGTGGGACAGGTGCGGGGGGGTCGAGGGATGCCCCAAGACCACAACCGTGGGCCGTCCCCGCCTGGGGGCCCCAGGCGGACACTGACGCCACTCGTCCCCGACGAAAGGGAGGACTTCTGCGACCAGCGGCCGACCCTGGCTGAGGAAGTAGAGGAGGTCCCAATAACCTCGGACGAGGGGAGAGCCGTCTCCATCGGGACGAAACTCCCCTCCGCCTTGAGGGCGGCCCTCGTCACCCTGCTCCGGGAGAACGCGGACATATTCGCATGGTCACCAGCCGACATGCCCGGGGTGGACCCGGCGGTAATCTCCCACAGGTTGAATGCGGACCCAGAGGCCCGGCCTGTTCGACAGAAGAAGAGGAGTGCGGGGGGCGAAAAGAAGAGGGCAGCCGAGGAAGAAGTAGAGCGACTCCTCGAAGCCAAGTTTGTTCGGCCGGTGGACTACCCCGAATGGCTCGCCAACGTCGTTCTAGTGAAGAAGCCCAGCGGGAAGTGGCGCATGTGCGTTGACTTCACTGACCTCAACAAGGCTTGCCCGAAGGACAGCTTCCCTCTGCCCAGGATCGACCACTTGGTGGACCGGGCGTCCGGTTATGAGTTGTTGAGTTTTATGGACGCCTTCTCGGGGTACAACCAAATACCGATGGCGGAGGAGGATGAGGAGAAGACGTCCTTCGTCACCGATAAAGGCACCTTCTGTTACACCAAGATGCCCTTTGGGCTGAAGAACGCCGGGGCGACTTATCAACGGATGGTTGACCGGATTTTCGGCCCTCAGGTAGGGCGAAATTTGGAGGTCTACATCGACGACATGCTGGTGAAGAGTGGAAGGGCCCTCGAACACCTCAACGACTTGCAGGAGACCTTCCAGAGGGTCCGCCGATACAACCTGAGTCTAAACCCGGCGAAATGCATCTTTGGCGTGCAATCGGGAAAATTCCTGGGCTTCATGATAATGAAGCGGGGGATCGAGGCGAACCCCGACAAGGTGACGGCCCTCACCGGTATGACGGAGCCCCGGACGATCCGGGACTTGCAGCGACTGAACGGCCGGATTGCTGCTCTGGGACGATTCCTGTCGAAATCGGCGGAGAAGTCGCTCCCCTTCTTCAGGGTCTTGCGCACGGCCTTTGGCGAAGCTAAAGACAAGAGGAAGGTGATCCCGTGGGACGACGACTGCACGCGGGCGTTCGCGGAGCTGAAAGCATACCTACAAGGCCCACCTCTCCTCGCACGACCGGAGGAAGGTGAACCCCTGGGGTTGTACCTGGCGACCACCGAGGAGGCTGTTAGTTCCGTCCTAATCAAGGAGGAAGGAGGGGTGCAGCGCCCTGTTTACTATGCCAGTCGGATCCTCCGGGATGCGGAGACTCGTTACAGCCCCATCGAAAAAGCCGCCTACTGCCTAATCACCACCGCTCGAAAGCTCCGACCCTATTTCCAGGCCCACCCCATAACCGTCCACACCAGCATGCCCCTCGAAAAGAACCTGAAAAGACTGGAACGGTCAGGGAGGATGCTCAACTGGAGCGTCGAGCTCAGCGAGTTCGACATAACGTACAAAGCCCGGACGGCGATCAAGGGTCAGGCGCTGGCCGACTTCGTGGTGGAATGCACCACGGAAATCCCGCCGGGAGACCAGATAGAGCAACCGTCGGCGCCCACGTCCCCCAGAGGATCGAGGCGGGCGAACCCTCAGCACCCTCCCCGACGACGGCAGGCGAATTATGGACCATCCACGTCGACGGCTCCGCGACGGGCTCCGGAACGGGAGCGGGAATCGTCATTCAGACTCCAGACGGATGTTCGTTGGAATACGCCCTACGCTTCGACTTCCCGGCCACCAACAATGTCGCGGAGTATGAAGCCGCGGTTAACGGGTTAAAGCTCGCCAGGGCGGTCGGGGCGACGAACGTGTTGCTCCTGAGTGACTCCCGTCTCGTCATCCAACAGATCCTGGGGGGCTTCGAGGCCCGAGAGGAAACCATGAAGCGGTACCTGAATCGCATCCAGATCGAACTCCGCAAGTTCAAGAAAGCGGACGTGCAACACCTGCCTCGCTCCAACAACCTCCGGGCAGATGCCCTGTCTAAGCTGGCTTCCTCCTCAGCGGCCAAGATCGGGAAGGCAATCTACGTCGAAAGCCTGTCGACACCCTCCATCAATGAAGGGGAACTGATGTGCACGGGCACGATGACGTCCTGGATGACCCCCATTGTGAAGTATTTGGAGACAGGTGAACTACCCGAGGAGCGGTTGCTGGCTAAGCAGGTGGAGAGACGGGCTCTGACGTTCGTGCTCCTCGACGGAGTGCTGTACCGCCGCCGCCGCGCCAATTTCGACGTCCTGCCCTACCTGAAATGCTTGGGACCGGAACAGGCCGAGCAGGTCATCCGCGAGGTGCACGAAGGCTTCTGCGGAAACCACCACGGCGGGCGCACCATCGCCCACAAGATAATGCGCCAAGGGTACTACTGGCCGACGATGATCCGGGATGCGGTACTATACGTCAAAAGGTGCGAGGCGTGCCAGAAATTCTGCCGACGGACGACTGCACCTCCAGCCAACCTGATGCCCATCTTGAGCCCGGTCCCCTTCGCCAAGTGGGGACTCGACATCCTGGGGCCCTTCCCAAAGGCCTCCGGGGGAAGGAAGTATCTAGTCATCGCCGTGGACTATTTCACAAAATGGGTCAAAGCAGAACCGCTGGCGCGGATCACGTGGATGGACATGAAGGGCTTCATCTGGCAATCCGTCATATGCCGCTTCGGGATTCCCCGTTCCATACTCACGGATAACGGAAAGCAGTTCGACTGCGAGGGCTTCCGCGACTTCTGCTCGGGCTGGGGGATTAAACTCCAATTCGCATCAGTCGCCCACCCACAGTGTAACGGAATGGCGGAGGCCGCGAATAAATGTATCTTGAACCCGATGAAGAAGAAGGTGGACGCCGCCCTGGGAGCATGGGTCGATGAGCTACCAGGGATCCTATGGTCCTATCGCACCACCCACAAGGCCTCGACCGGAGAAAGTCCCTTCATGCTAGCGTACGGATCGGAGGCGGTTGTACCTGTGGAAATCGGCGAAGAGACGCTCCGGCTAAAACTCTTCGACGAAGAAATCAACGGAGAAGGGCTCGGCCTCAGCCTTGAGCTGATAGACGAGGTCCGGGACAAGGCCCTAACCAGCCTCGTCAAACACAGCCAGAGGATGGCCCGATACTACGACTCCCGGGTGAAACCGCGGACTTTCAGGATCGGCGATTTGGTCCTCCGCAACGCCACCTTCCGCCCCGAGACTGCGCAGCGGGGAAAGCTGGCCGCCAAATGGGAGGGGCCCTACACGGTCATTGACATTGTCGGATCGGCCACCTACATCCTTGCCACCCCCGAAGGGAGCGAGCTGGCCCACCCTTGGAACGCGAAACATCTGCTGAAATTCTACCAATAGTTGTGAGTTTCTCTTTTTTCGCGCTATATACACATCTACACGTTTTTCCCAACCTGGTTGTTCCTACACAAATTTAGCAGTTCGCTAAAACTCCGAACCTCTGGGGCAGGGCCAACCCTAGCCATCCAAACCAGAGAAGGGCACGGGCCGGGCTACGCGCCCGCTCCCCCCCTCCAGACCTCTGGGGTAGGGCCAACCCTAGCCACCCAAACCAGAGCCGGGCACGGGCCGGGCTACGCGCCCGCTCCCCCCCTCAAGACCTCTGGGGCAGGGCCAACCCTAGCCACCCAAACCAGAGGTGGGCACGGGCCGGGCTACGCGCCCGCTCCCCCCTCCAGACCTCTGGGGCAGGGCCAACCCTAGCCATCCAAACCAGAGAAGGGCACGGGCCGGGCTACACGCCCGCTCCCCCCCTCCAGACCTCTGGGGCAGGGCCAATCCTAGCCACCCAAACCAGAGCAGGGCACGGGCCGGGCGCGACCTCTGGGGCAGGGCCAACCCTAGCCACCCAAACCAGAGGTGGGCACGGGCCGGGCTACGCGCCCGCTCCCCCCCTCCAGACCTCTGGGGCAGGGCCAACCCTAGCCACCCAAACCAGAGAAGGGCACGGGCCGGGCTACGCGCCCGCTCCCCCCCTCCAGACCTCTGGGGCAGGGCCAACCCTAGCCACCCAAACCAGAGCCGGGCACGGGCCGGGCTACGCGCCCGCTCCCCCCCTCAAGACCTCTGGGGCAGGGCCAACCCTAGCCACCCAAACCAGACGTGGGCACGGGCCGGGCTACGTGCCCGCTCCCCCCCTCCAGACCTCTGGGGCAGGGCCAACCCTAGCCACCCAAACCAGAGAAGGGCACGGGCCGGGCTACGCGCCCGCTCCCCCCTCCAGACCTCTGGGGCAGGGCCAACCCTAGCCACCCAAACCAGAGTAGGGCACGGGCCGGGCTACGCGCCCGCTTCCCCCCCAGACCTCTGGGCCAGGGCCAACCCGAGGGGGGCCACGTACCCCTGACTCGGAAAAGCAAAAGAAAACGGGGGCACGTGAACCGGGACAAAATGACATCAGTTCCCGAGTCGACGGCCCCGATGGGACTCGGCGAAACGAAAGGACGCTCGCGAAACACGCCACCATTAATGATGCGCTCCAAAAGAGGACACGTAAGAGCCACCTGGCCAAGGCGGTTTCCCACAGGCGCGAATACAAGGAGCCCATTAATAATGCCAGCTCAGCGCAATAAATAAGGGAGAAACCGTCTACAAAATCTACCTATAAAGAGGCCATCCCCCCCCGAAGAGAAAAAATCAACAGACATGAAAAACCGCCACTTGATCCCCCCACCCTCCGGGAAAAGGGCTGAGATACACCGCCCTAACAAAAGAGAGGTCACCGGCCATCAATGGTTCCCGCCGCCCAGAACGGCGGTGCCTAGATCCCCAGCACCACTAACTGGATATTCCGCTTACAAACGGATCGCTATCCGGATATTCCGCTTACACACGAGAAATCCACCTTTCACGCCTCCGTCCCATAAACGGGGACGAGGCGGAGAAAGAATGGCATCCGTTCAAAGTAATCTGGGCAGGCGAGAGCCCCCAGCGCAGGCCGGCCAGTACCTCCTCGCCCTCGACCTCCATCCGAGGACCTCGGCAAGGCTGCATCACCGACAAGCCCAAACGGCGAATCCTGGCATGTCAGCTCGCCGAGGCGCCGTCGGGCTCGGGACCCCACCCTCAAACCGAAACAGCGAGGCGTGGGGCAGCGGGGAACGGCCCGATGCTCAAGAGACTCCCCAGGGGGCAGGGCGGGGCAAGCCGGCTTCCCTTCTCAGCGCCTATACCGGACCGAGGAAACCCCTGTCCGCGAAAAAAGACAAGGCAGCGGAGGGAAGGCGGCCCGGCCGGCAAGGTACCCCCCACCTATCCCGAGCCAAAGTGACCTCGCGACACTTCAGCCCAGATGGCGGCCCCTCGCCTCTGCGCCAAGATCAGCTCAAGACAACTTGCCCACACGGCCCGCGGAAGCCCCAGGACCCGGCGGTCATTAGGCCCGTGCGACCGGGCAAGGACAGCTCTAAAGCCCCTCCCCGACTCGGTTCTGACCCTACAACGGGCGACGAACTAAAAACTAATGTACAAGCTGTGGCCCAGCACTCATAAATTTAAACGAAAACATTGTTCTTTAAATATCATAGCATGTGTCTATCCCCCCACGCCAAGCACCGGGCGAGCAACGCGCCGCCCCTCCTAACTGTCCTAGGACACCTACGAGATCTGGGACGCACAGTCCCGCTCCCCCTGCTCCCGGAAACCCACCAACAACTTTCCCCATGGCGAAAGGGGTGCACTGGGGCTCGCCTCGCGTAACCGATTCGGCCACACACCAAATCAGGATAGACCAGTGCGTCCCATCCCGAACCCGTTCGAGACCGCCCCAAATGCACCACGGGAAGACAACATCCCCCTCCCCCAGACAGGACACGGGGATGTTGGGGGCATAATGGGATAATGGGCAAATTGCGTAGCTCCTGCAAGAAGCCAAGACACGTGACCCGGATCGGACCGGTCGCAAGACAGAAACCCCGAAATATACGCCCTGTCCTGAAATGACAGCGGCCTTGTCCCGTCACAACAGCGCCCCGATGCGACTCAACATAACGAAAGGACGCTGGTTCAACACGCCATCAACAGCAACACGCCCCCCAAGGGGCCAGAGTGTCGGATACCGCCAGGAAAAAGTGATTCCCGAAGCGCGTGATTCCGCAGAGCCCATGAGCGACGCTAATCCACGGCGTTACCTAAGAGAAACCCGTCCGCAACGCCTCGCTATAAATACCCCCCCTCCAGAGGTCAGGGTAAAGGAGGAAGAAAGACGGGATTCCTCTCCCCTCACTCCAGGCATAAAGCGGCCCTAAACGCCCCACCGAGCTACGAAAAAAGCCGATAGCCACCGACGAACTTCACTTCCCCCGACGATGGGCGCCACGGCCCCGCCACCTCCGTCCGGATATTCCCCTTACACGCGGAAGGCCCCGCCCGCCAGCTTGCCTCCTGCTTGTTACTGTATCAAAAGGCAGGTTCAGACGGCCGCCCGCGTGCCGCAACACCCCAATTAACGCCGTCCCCCTAGGCGCCGCCACCGCCACCTCATCCTCAACCTCCCTGGGGTTCCCCCTCGGTGCGCAGGATTCCTAGCGAGGAACTCTCCAGCGCGGCGGTGGCAAGGCAGATCGCGAGGAAGCGAGGAAAGGAAAAGGAAGAAGCTCCACCCGACAAACGAGGGTCAGCCCCCCGAAGGGGGAACCACCACGGGACTTCATCCCTGATTAAACCAAATGGTGGTTCACGGCGCGTCGGCCCCTCCCCGGACAACGAAGCAGAAGGAACTAGGCGGTCAGTAAAAGGGAAGACCGCCCGGTAACAGGGATCTACCCACCCCGATATAGCGGGCGACGAGTATAAACCACCACCCATCCCGACCATAGGCTGGGTCACACCTGCGCTATCACTGTAAATATCATCTAAATCTCCGGTAAAGGTTGATGAATAATATTCCTCCTTATGGACGCCTTCCCTGAGCCCAAGAGCACAACAGCTGGGAGGTCCACCGGGCACAGTGCGGTGGAAGTCCCGCGAAAATCACAAACAGGTCCGATAAACACATCTCAGCAAAAACCACAACCTTCTCAAAAAGTCGGGCTCCCCCAAAATCTGACCCAGCCGCCACATAAAGCGGCGCGCCGTTATGGGAAACGCCCCACTTGGTTACCACGCGGAATGAGACCTCGCGATCCCGTAACAGCGGGCAGTACCCCGCGGAAACAGCATATCCAACCCTGAGCTTGGACCCAAGCCCGAGTCCGGTTAAAGGATAATGTTACGCCATCCGAGACGAACCGGGCTTCCGCCTCGCACTCGAATGCCGGGGGCAATTGTTACGACATAAAGATAGTAGGAGCCCGACTCCCGCCCGGGTCCGTTAACATACCCCATTAACTCACCTTTACGTAAAAGGGCCGCCGCCCCGAAAATCCGGGGCATCATGGAGACAGGCGCGCCTTGCAGTGCTCCCCGAACCTGCCGGGGCGGACCACCGCAGCCGGCCGACTCTTAGTCCGACGCTAACGACAAACAACCTAAGGATAAGGACACCTGACACACATGTCACCCGACTATCCGACAAAGCACCCCCTGACGGAAAAGCCACCTGACAGATAACGCTTTCACTTTCGGCTCTGACATCCCGACAAAAGCACCCCTGGGCCGTTGCGCCGCCTGACAAAGGCAGGACAGAGACTCCTGTTCCCGGCGTCCTTGTCCGAAGCATCCGCCGACACCCGAGCCAGCTCAGCACGCCTAGTCATCACCTGTCAGGTATAAATACCCCTTCTCCTCTTACGGAGAAGAGGTTGCTGCAGAATTCCCTCTCATTCAGCTATTCACACACGAGTGCAAAGGTCTTCCATATCTTTGTGCTCCCACCTATAGCTCGCCACGCGTGGTCGACACACCGTTAGTCCGACCGGCGTGACCAGCCCCCCATTTTAAGCCCTATCACTGACTTTGGCATCGGAGGGGCTAAGGGTTGAACCCCCAACCCAGCCCTTCTGACGAGTTGTTCGTGTTGCAGGAGAGCTCGCCTATCAACACCAGCCGGCGTCACCCCCCTGCCGTTCAACCTTGTCCAGCCGCATCCGGCGAGATTCAGCCCCGCGACCGTCACTGGCGTCCTGATCGACTTCTTCACCCCACTAATCGCTTGTCAAATAGCCTACCTAAACCCCCTTCTCCACATAACCACCGTGCCCTTGGTTCCCATTAATACAAATTCATTGTACGCGAGTTCCACCTCGTAACAGATGGTAATTCATAACTCAAGTTGATGACTCGAAAATCCATAGTGGGGATTCCATACCCCTAGACGTCTTTATTATATTGAACTTGCGTTGATACTCGAACGATTGTGACACCATCCATTCTCAAACAATTTTTCACCCAGTAGCTTAGTAATTGTTCATTCGTCCACCCTGTGATTCGATACCCGCTTGCCACTTAACCGTGCACTTGCGGTAAAGATACATCACACCCCCGGGGCGTGTATCTGGGGGTCGAACACCCGCTTACCCGCCCAGATCCACTTCTGCTTTGTCACATCCGCCTCGGATTTTACTCGATCTGTACCTTTGATTCAAAGGCGGGATTGAATTATCTGCTGTCACGTGTCCTTCTTAGCATGAATCTGCTTCGCATTCGAGGTTAATTCTACTTCATTGGATCACCGATCAGCAGCCATGATCAGGCCGCGTCGCCTTTGCGCGATCGTCGTCGGATTGAGGCAGGAATTGTCAGGATGCAGCCACGTGTCCCGCCTGGAACGGGGCATGTATTTACAGTGTATTTTCATTGTATTTCGGCCGTATTTCTCTGGGTTTCATTAATTTAAATGATATGCTGCATTCAAAAATTCATAGAAATTAGCACAGATCTCAGGAAAATATAAATAAATAGTCATTGAAATTGTAAGATTGAGATCTACACATGAAAAATATGAAAGGACTAAAATACTCAATAAAATAGAATTTTGTGCATTTAATAAGTGATTCCTCTAATAATTATGAATAGTCTCAATACGCTTGAATTAGAGGCCTAAATACACTTCAATTATATACAAAATAACACTAAATGAGGGTTAAATATGTAATATTTACCCTGAATCACATCCCCTAGTGTTTTGCTAGTTCCTAGGAAAAGAAGTGATTAAGTCAGATGTTTTACAAAAATATTAAATTCTATCGATCGTTGATGTTGCCCCTGGTTTGCTGGCTGCAAATGGCCGGGGGACCCGCGTGAGGGTTTAGATATTTGTAACCGCAAGCGCACGGTGTTGTAGTGTGGCTTGGGGGTCGAACACAGGGAGGCTAGGATGTGCTTGTGTCAAGGAGGACCGAAATCACCCCGTGGGCGAGCTAGCCCGGATCGGTTGATGGGTTGTCACGGGAAAGGAATGCAAGGTATGAACAATAAGAAAATAAACCCGGGACTTTGGTTTCCACTCCAACGAGCGACTCTCGCCGATACGGCCTACGGGTAGGATGGAGATCGGAATTAGGGTCTAATGGTGAGACGTTGCCTCTAAAAGTGGTACCGACATCCCATGGGCCCGATATTCCGGTCGGTGCCCAGGATGATACACCGGACTTCCCGGGTTCGATCAGTGGGCACTCCCGTGTCCATTAACACTGATCGATTTCGGGAGCACTAAGCTCGCAACGATAACTCCCAACGTCTCATCCTGCCCCTCCCGCGCGCTAGGATTCGGCGTCTACGCTAAGGGCGTGAGCTATGGCTAGGGAGTCAACCGCCAAGTTTATTCCCCCTTGTCCCAACGGTCAAAGGCGGTCTTTTTCCCGCCGATGACAATAAAACACCCCGCGTAACCGTTAGATTCCTAATCCCTATCGATTTCCTAACCCTATGGATGCATCGGGAAGAGCCCCCGAATGGGTTTTCGCCAAAATCCCAGATTTGGGAACTACTCACAAATATTCATTAAAAAGCGATCTAAACGAAAATGAACTGTTAAAATCATAATCAGACGATTGGAATGCGAAGGTAGTAGAGCAATTAAGATAATACTAAAGTTTAAGAAAGATCCGAAAACTTACAATAGAAAAGTAATTACAGCCGTCACAAATAGGAGAAAACAGTAAAAACTAGCAGCTCCCCCGTTTCTGGAACCCTAGGGGTCCTATTTATAGGATCTCGTATCACCCGATCGGTTGACAAGTCAACCGATCGGGTGATCCGTTACAAATAATAAACAGAAAACGGCGGAGTTTCACCCGGTCATATGAACCGATCGGTTGAGTTCTTGGAGTGACCGGTTGGATCTTGGTGCCATCGGGTGAAGGGATCGGTTGGGTGCCCGTGTCTCGGCTCCTCAGCATCATCTACAGATGAACAGATCGGGTGAGAGTCACCCGATCGGTTGGAATTTGGCTTGAAAAAGACAGAGAATCAGCCCCGTTGAACCGGCCTGTGAACCGGTCGGGTGACATCCACTTGAGCTTCGGCTGAGACCGGGTGGTGTACGCGTGCATCACCCGATCGGTTGGAGATGACCAACCGACCGGGTGAGGGGCTGAAAGATGTAATCTTCGTCGTTTGACCCCCTGGATCATGCGTGACTCCTTCCGTTGCTCCGGGGACACATGATATCATCGTTAAACGTCCCCTACGCGGGCAATCTCCTGCAAACATGGAGAAACAAAGAAAAGTGAAAGAAAACGAGAAAACACGAGAAAACGAATAAAAGACGGCGGAAAATACGGAGAAACACGAAAGAAAACGTGCGTGAATATATGAAATATAAACGCACGTCAAAATCCCCCAAGCTGAACTCTTCCTCGTCCTCGAGGAAGACGAGTGAGAGTAGGAGCTCGGAGGGGAAAAATAGAGAGAAAGAGAGAAAAAGAAAACTCTATATCCTAGATCGTCCGTCAGAGCCAGCAAAATCAAACACGACACACTAAGCAAGCAAACGTCAAATCACATCACTAAACCTAGGAATACGAGTCCAAATAAGTGTCGTGGGCCCACGCGGTGAAGCGCGTGTGAGTGCGGTCGTGCGCTAGCAAATGGTGTCGCTTTCTACGAAGTGTAATAAAGCTCGATATACACAGACCCAGGAAATGACCCAAATACCGATTCGAATTTGAAATTGCGGTGAATATTAGTTCAAGCATGCATGAGAAGAGTATAAGAATAGAAGCGTATCATGCATCGGGGATTCCACAACTAGGGTTAAGGAAATCACACCACTATAGCCTAGATACTAGCTAAAAACTTCCTAAGCCAAGTGTTTTCGAAAACGATGGGGGTTGAGATGATGTGGAGTAGAACACTCGGTGCAAATTCTCGCCTTCCCTTTATTCTCGGTAGATAGGAAAAATATTCACACTTGAAATTTTTTTGGGTTTTGGGTATTTGTATTTTTTTTTGAATTTTGGGCTATACAAAATTTTTCTTTTCTTTTCTTTTTGGGTTTTTCTTTTCTTTTCTCTTTTTTTGGATTTTTGGGTTTTTGGCTATACACATGTGTACTCTCCCAAGTGGGAGAACGGTACACGACGAGGGGATTTGCACCAAGTAAAACAAAAAAGAAGTCGGAATCTAAACACTTGGGCAAAGGAAACTATTCTCGCTAAATAGAGCATAGGCTAAATGGGTTGTCCTAGTCCTTAATTGTAGAATCCCCACACATGCGAAATGAAGTACACGATATATATAAATAGCATGCAGAAGCAGACAGGGAAAATGAATACCGCATATTCAAATCGAAGCATGATAATCTAGGGGTCATTCCTGGACAGGTATATAAAGTAAAATCACAAAGTAGAAGCACACCAAACAGATAGGCACGAAACACGACTCACAAAAACTAAGAGGACACGCGATGCGTGAAATGCAAGAGAACTCGAAATCCTAGGGTTAGTGAATGTGATTATCGATGCCATGCTAGGTGTGTGTGATTTTGTGGTGATTCATCATAGGGTTCATCTCTAGGAGAAAGAGATAAAAAGAAGAGAAGAGAAAAAAGAAAAAAAAAAGAAAAAACCCAATGAAAACGACACAACAACGAAAAAGAAGGACTCAAATGGCGCACACAGTGCGACTCCCCCAAGCTGAAGCTTGCATTGCCCTCAATGCAATATGAGTGAGTACGGGAGGGCAATGAAGATGGGGGGAAATACGCACCGACACAAAAAGAAATGAAAACGAGAAAAACACAGAGATGAAACTGAAAATAAAGAAAAATCAAAATCAAACCACACGACACGAAAATAGAAATAAAACCACACGACACGACACTCAAAACGGGAAAAACAAGCACACACACAAAAATGAGAAAAAACGAGACACGACAACACACCAAAATAGACGTCCCCCAAGCTAGACATGACAGTGCTAGCGAATAAAATGTGATCGTGAAATGCAGAAATATGCAAGGGGAAGTCAAAAAAAAACAAACAAAGTGCAATCAAATAAAAAAATAAAAAGGAAGTGATGCGACACGTGAATGGGTCCCCCCTAGACAGAGACAAAGCAGGGCCCCGAAAAGACAGATGGGCACAAATACGGGGGGTGGGCAAAAGCGGGAAAGAAAAAATCTGTAACGACCGCTTTTCGATCGTATCTTCTTCGTGCACGTGCACGTATTTATTTTAGACTTTGTTTGAGTTGAACACTATGGAGTGATATGTCGTTGTGACTCTCTCGGAGAGTATTAAATTGTGGCCCTAATTTGGAACGTCAATTCACGGGTCGTTCTCCCACGATTTGATCTTATTTGATGAGGCGTTACGATTTTCACTTTTGTCGCGAGGCCTTTTTATTTTTACTTTCGTTTCTCGTCGTCGAAATTGTGATCCGTCTTCTCTGTCTTCTTTCTCTCGTCTTCCCGGTCACCTTAGTATTTATTTCAAAAATTTTGGGCTTTGTTTGACCCATTTTCACTTTTTCCCCAGTTTAATAATTGGTATAACCCTAAGTTGTCATTGGCATATATTCCCTATTATTATTATATTATTATACATCCTTAATCAAATTCATGTTGACCCAGCCTACTTGTTGCCTTGGTCACATCCATGTGAGGAGAGAGAGAGAGAGAGAGGGTGGAACAGAATTGATTCTTGATGATTGTTTATATCAATTTCTAATAATAAACACAACCCTAACTAACATAGCCCAGCTCTAGACCTATAGGCTCCCCACGTTCAGCCTTGTCACTTTTAATGGGCCCTAGGTAAATTTTTACCCTGAGAACCCTCACAAGAGCCTGCCCATACCTATATTTAAATAGCCCTAGGTTGCCTTTCTATATTTCTCCCAGGCAAAGAAACAACCCGCAGCCCTATGCTTTCATTACTTTTAAAACCCTATGCCTAAACCCGCAGCCCCTAGACCCTGAAGCATTTCGCACCGCCGCCCTCTGTGCTTTTCACCACGCGAGGGAGAGCAACCCAGCACCGATATTTTCCCTCCGATCTCTGACGATTCTCCGCCCTAACCCTGCCGTGATCCACGGCCTGCGGCACCTCCGAGCGCTGCACTCGTCGACGGTTCACACAGCGCAGCTGCCGTTTCCGCCACGCACGCCGACCCCCTCCAGCGTTGCCACGGCCCCCGATCGCCCTCCGCGACATCCTCCGTCCCACGGCGCATCACCGTCGTCGAAGCTGCCAGAAACCGCCGCCTGGCCGCCATCTGCTCCGCCAGCTAAGCACCGCATCCCCGTTTCTGATGCTGCAAGCCGCAGCAGCAGCCGTTGGAACCCTTGCTGTCGCCGCCGTCGCAGGTCAGTTCGCTGCCAGCCCCCATCGCAACAGGCCCTCCCATGGCCCTTCAATGCAGCGCGCCTCCTTGCGCTGTGAGCTTGAGGACGAGGAGGTGCCCGTGTTTTGCGTATGGATCGATGGGCATGTCGAGCACGAGGCATGCGGTTCTTGCTTTGGATGCGAAGGAGGAGGTCAAGGATTTGAGGCCTTCTCTCAGAGCGTGGGACGAACAAGAGTTACTTTCTTTTGTTAGACAGGAAGGCTTTCCACAAATGTTGCTGATGGGTTGGAGGAACTCTTTCACAATTATCGGAATGCAGTTTTGCAAGGTGGGGTTCCCGGTGCAAATGAGATCATATTATCAAATATGGCTGTGGTATTTGATCGCTTTTGTTGGATGTTGAGGACCCTTGTAAGTTTTCACCTCATCATATGGCAATACGAGAGCCTTTGGACTACTACACGTTTGCTCAGAATTATATTCGGCCGTTGATAGATTACAGGAACTCATATGTCGGTAACATCTCTATTCTCAACGAAATAGGAACAAAATCTCCAGCAGAGCACATGACGTTCCGTACCGTTCGCGAAACAGGAATCCAACCCCTGGCGTCGCTACCCGACGCCAGTGTAGCTTCGCGTCGTGTTGAGGTAACGCTTTGCACTCTTAGGACCCCCAACCCAAACCCTGTTAAACAAGATAAAAATCAGTATTTTGGTTGTCTGATAATTCACTAATGAAGATAATGAATACGGGACTGTAGGCTGGTGGACTTGTGCATAGGTTGTTGTGACTTGTGGACTCTTGGGCGGTGTTTTTCTGACAGCAGACTTGCAGGCAAGTGAAACTTGCCAACTCTTGTGTAGGGCCATGTTTTTAGGCCACTTCCTTGCTTTTAGCATAAAAGAGACTAGTCAGTGAAATGATAGCTGGCTAGACGCCTACTTGATCTAGTTTGACAACGAAACTAGAGCCGTCACCTAAATAATCTAGCTTGACAACGAAGCTAGATCCAACTCTTTAAACTTGTTAATCATGCATACTAAACTGTCACGTTTACTTTCCTTATCTGTACGCACTTTTAACTGCCATGCATTGCATTCTACATGTCATCCAAATTGATTGTTGCATCGTAGCACACGCTACAAAATACTTGTACAATCCGTGTTTCCGTGTTTCCGGCTAGGTGCACCCCTATGCCATACCTGTTAAAGACACTTCCTGGCTCGTGATCCAGAAGCAAGCATTCCCGTTCGGGGGTAAGGCCCTGGCTCGATACACGTGGAGGGGTAGGGTTGAGCGACCAATCAGCTTAGGAGTTGGCCCGATCAGCCACTCTAGCTGTAAGGCGTGAACTCTGTGCATGAGGTGCTTACTTTCCTTGTCTTGTACTTGTCTTGTGAATGATTCATGTAATACTTGTCATCCATGCCATGTTTAAATGCCATGCTCGTACTTTACTTTACTTTACTTTACCTGTTGCACTCATTACTTTAACTGCCATGTCATTGCATCATGCTAGAACTGCTAGGTTGCTTTACTTTTACCTACTTTCAGTTTCCTTGCACAAGTCTCTTGTAGACTTGTTGACATGTGCCCCTTGCTCTTTTGGGTGTCACATGTTAGACCCTGAGCCTGCGACTGTTGCTGAGTACGTGGTATTTTGCTGACGCTGAGCCTGAGTCCATGTCTTCCCAGGAGGAGTTTTGTGGACACCGGAGACCTTTCTTGGTGACTTTGCTGAGCTTCCTTTGTTTTAGGTTTTGTTGTTAGTTGTCGGTGTGTGGCACCTTTGTTTTGTACGCTGTACTTTTGTTGGCCATGTTTGGGCCTTTAGACTATCTTTTATTTCAGCCTGGTGGCTTTTCTGTGATGTTGAAACTTATTTTATGGATATTTTGAGATATCTCTTTTGTCTCATTTCATTATTATTATCTTTGTTTCGTTCGCGTTGCAAGGACCTGCAGTTTCAAATTTGATTGACGCTTATCAGACTTGCAGCTTTGTAGATTCGAGTCTGAGTGGACTTTCTCACGGTTCGCCTCCATATTTTTGGGAAGCGGGGCGTGACAGGTTTTGTTGGTGGCCCATGCAGGTCAGCTTGCAATTACAAATTAGCAGAACAACGATAATAACTATGGAATGTCCATTAAATAAATTGCAACATCCGAGTCATAAGCCTTGAGCCTAGTCGTTTTCCTATGTCATTAGGTGGTAAGAAGACTTAGTTAGACATCTGAGCTTGCTAGTTAGAGGTCCCTGATTGTTAGTTAGACTCCCTGCTAGGAATTGATTTAATCGTCGTAGGAGCCTCTTAGTGGTTCCTGTCTAGCTCTGACCATGTTAGACTTCTAGAATTTCCCTCGGTCGTTCACTTGGGTTCATCGATTTCGGACCAAGCTGAACGCATTTCATTACCGTCTAGTTCCTTGGGAAGTCTTAGCGCTAAGTTTCCTAAACTTCAGTTAGTCGACCGTAGGAGTTTTTCCGTAGATTTTCCTGAGTCATATCCTAGGCGTATTTTGTATAAGACCACGCGATCTTGTTCTTGCCCTCGTTTCACCTGATCGCTTCATGGCGATTATCGTTAATCCTTTGAATTTTCTCCGTTGCAATCTTGAATCCTTCGAAGTCAATTTCGATTCTTCCTTATTTAAAATTTTCACTCAGTTTAATTGTTGTTTTAAAACCCTCTTCTTATGTATATATACTTCCTCCTTATTTGATTGAGTTAAAATCCTTTCTTGGATTTTGGAGTCTATTGGTTGTAAATTTTTAGTTACCATCTCGTAGCTACTTGCTAATCAATGTTTCTCGCATTTTGGTTTTAAACTTCTAAGTACTATTTTGATAGTTCGATATACCCTCTTTTCCTAACTACGAAATTCATTTTAGCCATTTACCATATATACTTTAGTATATCTTCCAAGATAAATAGAATTTCAATTATTTTTATATATATCAGTTCTAGGTTCGTTGAACTCGTACTTTGAGTTCTTTGTATAAATCAGTTTCTTTTGGCAAATCCGGGTCTCTCTAAAAAGTACTTTCAATATTATATATTTGAAATTTCTCTACAGTTTTAAGACTTTGAAAACATTTAGCTTGAGCTTAAATTCTTCAGCTAATTTAATTTCATTCTTTGAATTTCAAAATTTTTGCCAACACTATATTAAATTACTGCCGTATAATATTTTCCTAACTACGTCCTTAAGGTTCGTGTGAATGATTTACTTCCCTCCTGAATTTTTTTATATAAGCCAATAAACCATTTTCTCTTATTATGTCTATTCGACTCAACTCATTTCAAACAACTTGTTCTATCGATCTCCAAAATATTTTATACAGACGAGGACTCCAACTTTTGAAGAACAACAGTTTTCAAATCTCACGTATTTTAGCTTATGTTATTTACACTACTTTTCGGTATCCTATAAGAGTATCACTACACCTCCCTTCCTCTACCTAAACATCAAGTGAGTCGCTATTTCACCTAACCAAGCTGTCTCCTTGTAATCGCCCTATCTGAACTCGTGCTTATTGATCCTTCCCTCGTTACGCTATCGACCTCGATCTCCCTCTATTGCTTAGGCTTTAGTGCTCGTCGATGACTGTGTCAACCTTAATTTGTTAGTAGGCCCTGGACCCTTGTGATGTTGTCGTGGTGCATGTATCTAAGTTGAGTATGTAGGCTTGAATGAGTGTACTCCCCTGTAGTATATTGATGTTGCCTATTATGTGATATACGCGTACTCAGTGTTATTCGAGATATAAGTGTGAAGTCGTGTATATGGTGACGTTATTATATATGTGCGAATAGCTATATCACTTAGGAATTTGTGTTGGAATATCTGTTAGTTGAGTATGTGGCTCGAAGATACTTGTGAATGCTTGATATGTATATATATATTAGCAAGTCAAATGAATGTTAGGTGTAATGTTAATAGGTGTACTTATAGTTAAGTGAGTAGGCCTATTACATGACCTATATGTTAGTACGTGTGAGTGTGTACTCGTACGTAGATATGTATTGTGCTTAGACGTAAGTAGTTATGTATTTGTTGCATGAGTATATAGGTGAAATACATATGGTAGTAAGATTATAATTTTGATTGGTATTGCTTGCTTGCACGGGATGTTGTATGCGTGTATACCATGAGGTATACGCCACTATTGCATATCTTAACTATGTATGAAGTAGATGTGTTGGTATACTAAATATAGGTAGTATGATGTGGTGTGAATATATGTTGTACATGTGTGTGACTATACGGTGAATGCTTGTACTAGGGAGGGTATTATAAGTATATGTGTGCTGATGTCTGTATTACTATTATTATGGCATATAAATTGATTTAACTATGTGGGTGCTACCTGACTAAATATTAAGTGTGATTGACCTATGGTATGTATATAGACCTATATATATTGGAAGTGGTATTGGTATAGGTATGAATGTCGTGTTACGTATATAGAATATTCTGATATGTGTACTGAGTCTCACTCAAGCTTGAGTGGGTATACTCTAAGTATATTGAATGTATGTTTGTAGTTGAATATAGCGTTGTTTGATGTATGTATAGTGATAGGAGTGTTGTGCCTGGTCGTGTTACACACATGATTGTGGGTTGCTACGCCAGTATATAGTTATAGGTATTGGTCTTGTGGTATAGTTAATTACTAAGGACTTGCCCGTGTGAACATATGTGTACTAGCTAGACTAGATGAGTAGTTGTGCTAAGTATATAGTGGTGTGATTGGTATGAATGAAAAGTAGCGTGTATGGGTGTGCACCATGCACGGGTAAGTATGTGCTTAGTTACAGGTATTCATGACTATGGTATGTGTGGCGTGTCGTGAATATAATTATAGGACCGTATGTAATGTGAATGTATGACGAAATAAGTGCATGCATTTGAATGACTATATATTGTGAAATAATAGTAGTGGTGAATGTATATTAGATATAGTAAGACTTGATTTGAATAATGGTATGGTGTGACTACATGTGTTGATGTGTTTGGTATTGGATGTATACTAGGAAATATTAGGGAGTAGTATACCCATAGTTGCTTGTGTGACTAGGTAGCTATCTATACGTAGAGCAATGATTGTAATTGCTAGTGTGAGACTAATCTTATGTGAGTATCTGAACTATTGTTTGTACTAGGTTAGTAGTAGTTATATAAGGGATGTATGCATATATGTATTGTTGGAATATGTGCATGAATGAATATGTATACATGTTAGCAAAATTATTATTTGACTACCTAGTGTTTGTGTAAGCAATTGTAATGACTATACTTGGTTGAATTATAATGTGATGTGATCAGGATAGCTACTAGTCTAGCTAGAGTTACATTTATAGTTAAAAAGTCCGAGGACGGACTTTATTTTAAGGTGGGGAGGATGTAACTGAAGGATCCTGCCAAAACAGAGTTAGGATCGATAAATGAAGTTGAGACTTACGCTTGCGTATGCAGCACGGTAGTCTACGAACTTCGCCTTCGGATTCGCCACAACGGATCGAGTCTTCTCACGAACGGAGTAAGGCTACTAAATCCACAATCTAAATCTCTACTTTTAGATTAAGAACTTGGATAAAGGGAGAGGAAGTATTTCGGCAGAGCTTCGCTAGAATGAAGATGCATGCAAGAATGCCATGCAAAGTGTAAGGAAAATGGCTAACCCTTGGGTCTTATTTATAGCCCCCAAGGTAGTTATTTTAGGGTAAATTGTTCCTTTGGAACAATTTAACTAAGGTGTACCATCGTACATGGCATATTATAAGCTTAAGTTGTACCACATGCATGGTACAATATAATCTTAAGATATTACCCCTTTATTAGCCATATGTCGCATGCACTTATGCACATATAATGCGACTTTCCCATCAATCTAGAGATCCTCTCCGAAAGGGAACATATTCCCTTTGCGCACGACTTCGTGTACGCGACGTTCGAGGTCCGTATTCCCTCGTACATCCCCCACAAGGGTGTACTAACGTCTTCCATATCCAACATCTCCCACTCACACTTGAGGGGATTGTAAGAGAACGTCTTTCTCTTAGTTCTTTCATCTATCATACCGAGAAATAGACCGTGCGACCGTCATGCGCGTAGAGTCTGTTGTTGTGCCCTTGTTAGAGATACACAATGACCTCGAAGGTGCAAAGTTGAGTAGTTCAACGCATGCTTTACCCTAGATTATTTCTTCACATTTCTTATACTTTATATTCAACAATTGAATCCCATCTGGATTACAATTGGCTGGCCAGCTTTGAATCATTAAAGTCCAAATGCGAATATGAAATCAATCTTCCTCTTCTTGCGAACCTTCTGATCTTGACTAGACTCGCTTTTCTAACGTGCCCCGCCGAGCCGAATTATCATAGCCCATAAGTAACACGCTAAGATAGCGATCATCTCGTCAAATCTAAAGGAACCAATTGGAGTCCTTGAGGGTAAGAGTTAAGACCCGTATGGCCTTTGAGTCTCACATAATAGCAAACACTATTGCTACTAACTCAGTGGTCGAAATGCATACGTGGTATGAACACGTATTACAACATCACTCCTTTCCCAGGGAGAGTATGTCTTAATGATGTTGTACGGATGAAAGATCAGACACCACAGTGCCTATCTTTTGAGTCCCCTTACTACCCATGAAATATTCCCGGACTCTCATCCTGCATAAGACAGATAGGATTTAAAAAATCATATGATATCCTTTTTAAATATCCTTGTGATACAGATCTCAGATCTTTTGTAAGCATCCATATGATGCAGATCTTTCATTCGACTATCTTGTTTAAGTCATGACTCTAAATCATTCGTCTAATGATTTTGACTTTAAACTAGTCTCATCTCTATCTTATCCATCTGATAAGATAAGGCGGTTGCTCATATGAGAGAGCCAACCTCAATCTGTCCGACATACACACAATTCAGCTGAGATTTCAAAAAATGTACACAAACATTTCTTAAGAAATTCATATGCAATGTTGGAAAAAGAACTTATTCTTTTATTAATTTTGATCATTTACAGACATGGGAATTTACATTGGTACAACTCAGCTCTTACGCAATCCTTGAGATGATAAGTGTTTGTAAAACACATTTCTGGGGATCGCCTTCGTAAGCGGATCCGCTATCATCTCATGCGTAGATATGTACCTTATGTCTACCTTCTTGGTCTTATCATAGTCTTTTGCAAATTTGTAGCGGATATCTATGTGTTTATTCTTACAATGGAATTTCGGATCTTTGACAAAGGCTATAGATGCTTGACTGTCGCTGTGTATAGGTACAACACCTGAGTCACTTGCATTAATTAGCATGTCTAAGAACTTCCTAAGCCAAACAGCCTCTTGGACTGCCATGCTAAATGCTACAAACTCGGCTTCCATGGTTGAAAGTGTGATGCAGGATTGTTTCTTGCTACTCCAGGATATTGCACCAGATCCGAGTAGAAAAACATATCCTGAGGTCGATCGTCGCTCATCGAGATCACCCGCCCAATCAGCATCAGTGTAGCCTTCGAGCCTCAAGGCATCTCCTTGATAGCATAAAGCAAAGTCTGCAGTTACTTTGAGATACCGCATTATCCTCTTAACCGCTTTCCAGTGTACTTGCCCTGGGTTGGATTGGTAACGACTTACCATTCCAACGGCAAAACAGATGTCCGGTCTTGTACACATCATAGCGTACATTAGACTACCAACTGCACTGGAATATGGAACTTTTTCCATAATCTCCTTCTCTTTTTGGTTCTTCGGACATGATTTCAGACATAAATTGTCGCACTTGCTTATTGGAGTATCAATGGACTTGCAGTCCTGCATATTAAAACGTTCTAGAACCTTCTTTATATAAGTCTCCTGTGAAAGAGAAAGAAGTTTCTTCGAACGATTCCTTGAAATCTTAACTCCAAGGATATATGCGGCTTCTCCCATGTCTTTCATCTCAAAAACTGATGAAAGCCAAGCCTTGATATCCATCACAAAGCCCTTGTCATTTCCGGCTATTAAAATGTCATCTACATATAGAGACATAATAACATACTTGTTCTTATTCCTCTTGATATATACACAGTTATCTTCATCAAGCATGGAAAATCCATTTGATAAGACAACCTCTTGAAATCGTATATACCATTGCCTCGAGGATTGTTTAAGACCATATATGGATTTAAGAAGTTTACAAACCTTATGTTCGTTTCCTTCTTTTACAAACCCTGTTGGTTGTTCCATATAGATCTCCTCGTCCAATTCTCCATTGAGAAAGGCAGTCTTTACATCCATTTGATGTAATTCGAGGTCTAAGCAAGCTACCATTGCCAGAATCAGGCGAATTGAGGTAAAACGAACAACAGGTGAGAAGGTCTCTTCGTAGTCTATCCCTTCCTGTCGCGTAAAACCTTTCGCGACAAGGCGAGCTTTATATCTGTCAATAGAGCCATCAGCCTTATGCTTGATCTTGAGAACCCATTTGTTCCCAATAGCTCTACGTCCTCTGGGTAAGTCAACCAAGTCCCAGACTTGGTTAACTTTCATGGATTCTAACTCCTGTTGCATCGCTTCCATCCATTTGTCTTTAGCAGGGCAAGATACGGCCTGTTTGTAAGTAGCAGGCTCGTCATCTTCTTGCAGTAAAGTCATAAAGGTTTGCGGAAATTCATCCTCAAATCTTAGAGGAGCCAACCTTGTACGACTACTACGTCGTATTTGAGATTCTTCAAGTCCTTGTTGACTTGAATTTAGATCAATTCTAATATCACTCCCACTTGGAATGTCTGTAGAATTGCTCCCACTTGGATCATTATTCCCGTATGGAATAGAATAATCGTCATTCGTATAATCCATTGGTGAAGGTTGAAACGTATTTTCATTTTCACCAAGAATTCTCCCACTCGAATGAGGTAATCCTTCTTGATCATAAATCTCAAATAGAGATAAGTCCTGACTTATCTCGCCCTGTCTTGGAAACTCGTTTTCCAAGAAAGTGACATCCCTCGACTCAAACTCAATTAGCCCACCATTGTCTTCCTGACTAACAAAAACATAACCTTTGGAGTTTTCTGCGTATCGTATAAAGATACATTTCCTTCCCCTTGGCCCAAGTTTGCCATACTTATGGGAGGAAATATGTGCGTAGGATGCACAACCCCAAGGTTTCAAAATGTTTAAGTCAGGAGACCTTTGGTTCCACAACTCATAAGGAGTGGAGCTAACTGATTTCGAGGGTACGCGGTTTAAAATGAAAGTGGCCGTCAATAATGCATCACCCCAAAAGGTGATTGGCAAGTTAGCTTGCACCATCATTGAACGGACCATTTCCATTAAAGTCCTATTTCTCCTTTCTGCAACACCGTTTTGTTGAGGAGTATAAGGCATAGTTACCTGATGTACTATGCCTTTTTCATCACAAAGTTCCTTAAAACTTATTGATTGATATTCACCGCCCCTATCGGTTCGCAAGACCTTAATCTTGCGATCTAATTAATTCTCCACTAAACTCATATAGTTTTTAAAGCAAGCCAAAGCTTCACTTTTGTATGATATCAAATAGATATGTCCGAATCGGGTGAAATCATCAATAAAAGTGATGAAATAGGACTTTCCGCGTCTTGTCTTGACATTCATCGGACCACATATGTCCGAATGGATAAGCTGTAATGGAACCTCGGCCCTTGTGCCGGTTCCAAACGGCTTGCGACAAGATTTCCCCACAAGGCAATGTTCGCAGGTCGACATTTCAACCTTTGAAACATTAGATAGAAGGCCACGTTTGGCAAGTCTATCCATACGCGTTGGTCCAATATGACCAAGCCTTGCGTGCCAAAAATTCACATCAGACTCATAAGTCTTAGAATTTGCAATAAGGAAATTTTCATTACATGAGGAATCATACATTGTACTCATTACAATAAATCCTTTAAATACAAACCCAATACCAATAAGAGTATTATTACAACTTAAGTCCACATTACAATCATGAAAAAACCAGTTATAGCCAAGACCCATTAATACAACCACAGAAATTATATTCCTTCGAATATCTGGAGCGAAGAGGACATCATGAAGTAGGAGAGTGCGGCCGTTGTCCAAGACTAGCTTGCAAGTCCCAACGCCTTTCACTTCAACACGTGTGTTGTTTCCTACATAGATCCACTTCGTTCCTTGGGGTATCCGGTGATACTCCACGAAGGACCGTCTGTCCCTTGCTATGTGGTCGATGGCACCTGAATCAATTATCCAAAACGGATTAGATTCCACAAGAAATATCGAACTAGAAACACATATGTAACTAGTATATTTACAAGTTACCTCGTCCCCTCCACTCGTACACGAACGAGCATAGTGACCGAGCTTGTTGCACTTGAAGCACTTGATCCTCTTCAAGTCTTTCTTCTTGTGCCATTTCTTGTGCCCACCCATATGTTTGGGTTTCTTGGTAGACTCAGGTTGCTTATTACGTTCAATAGTGAACTTCGAACGATTTTTCCGTTTCTTTCCCCCGTGTGAGGAACTAGCAACCATGTGCACTTCTGCACTTGGTTTGGCAGCCGCAAGCCGCTCTTCCTCTAATTCGAGGTGCTTGGAAACATCACTGAAGGTCTTGATGCTCTCATTGTGAGTGAGATGCATCTTCATTTGATCCCACCCATTTGGTAGGGAACGTATGACTGCTTGGATTTGTTGCTCATCAGTGAGCACATGACCTGCGTCCTTTAACTCCGAGATAAGGTTCGCCATATGTCGCAGATGTTTCCCCATGGAATGATCTGGACGTTTCTTATATGTATCGAACCTTATAGTTAAGGCGCGAAGTTTGGACACCGATGTGCCACCGAACTTCTTCTCTAGCTTGGACCATATGTCCATGGCTAGGTCATGTTCTCGGAAGATGCGCATTACGTCATCAGCCATACTGCTTAATAACGTAATGCGCGCTATCTTGTTCTTCCGAGACCAAGCATCAAAAGCTTCCTTGTCTCGTCGGTGTTGGGCCGTAGTGCCCAACTCGGGTTCAATCATAACGTTCTTTAGAGTTTCGAGCACTTTTTGCTCCTCTAGAACGTATTGTATCTTGATGGACCAAAGGTTGTAATTATCGCCGTTGAGTTTTTCACCTTTGTTTAACTCAGCGACGATATTCTTTGAAGCGGAAGACATTTTACTTTTAAAATGCTGCAAAAGACATAAAACCAAAGGTTTGATCAAAAAATTGCATTGAAAAATTCTTGGAATACAATTCCCATTTGAAGTGAAAGTAGAATATCCCTTATGGATGGTTCTAACTTCAACTCCCACTTGGAATGATATTAATAATTTGATAAGTTACTTTCGAAAAATATTGAAGATATTACTCTAGAATCGGAAAGGTCACTATGTTTCCAATCACCATCTAGATTAACTTTCAATATTTCTCCCTCACTTTATCAAAAGTTAGTACTCTTATAGTACTTTGCAGCGGAAAAGCGTTTTTGAAAACGTATTTTTCAAAACGTATGAAAACGTATTTTTCAAAACGTATGAAAACGTATTTTTCAAAAAATTATATTTCAACTTAGTACCCTTATGATACTAGTGAAATATTCGACACTTCCTGACCATTTGTCGGGAATGAGCCGTAGCCGTGCCTAAGTCGGATCCCCCTTTTGGGGATTCTTCTGCAAATTATCGTCGCTGGCTCCCGTATGGATCCAGGCGTTTCCCCCCGTATGAGAGAATTTTGATGCAGACGACTGTTGTTTGGCCCCGTATGGGCTAGTTGGCATGTTCACGTTCAACCAAGGCCTTTTGCCGAATTGGTCGACCAAAACACCAAAATTGGTCGACCAAAATCTGGTTTTCTTCACTCCCGGCCAGGGCCCCTGCCCTGGCCGGCCAGGGACGGCCTGCGGCAGCCCTGGTCACTGCCAGGGCCGGCCTGGCCTCGGCCAGAGGCCGGCCAGGCCTCTGCCTGGCCTGGCCAAGGCCAGAGGCCCCTGGCCGGGGCCAGGGCCCCTGCCCTGGCCTCTGCCAGGGCGGCCAGGCCCTGGCCTGAGGCCAGGGCGCTGCCCTGGCCTCTGCCAGGGCGGCCGGGCCCTGGCCGGGGCCAGGGCCTCTGCCCTGGCCTCGGCCAGGGCGGCCGGGCCCTGGCCTGAGGCCAGGGCGCTGCCCTGGCCTCGGCCAGGGTGGCCGGGCCCTGGCCGGGGCCAGGGCCTCTGCCCTGGCCCAGGCCAGGGCGGCCGGGCCCTGGCCTGAGGCCAGGGCACTGCCCTGGCCTCTACCAGGGCCTCTGCCCTGGCCTAGGCCAGGGCGGCCGGGCCCTGGCCTGAGGCCAGGGCACTGCCCTGGCCTCTGCCAGGGCGGCCAGGCCCTGGCCGGGGCCAGGGCCCCTGCCCTGGCCTCGGCCAGGGAGGCCAGGCCCTGGCCTGGCCGCGGCCAGGGCCTTCTGGCCCAGGCCGTGGCCGGCCATGGCATTTTTGCCTTGACCGGCCATGGCCCTTTGGCCATGGCCGGTTTCCCCTTTCATGGGTGGCCGCACACCCCCGCCGGAGGGGGTTGCCGCGGTGGTTATTGGCCGTAACCAACCCCCTCCGCATGGGGAGGGGGGTGCATGGCCTTCATAACCCATTTGGCCATGGTGCACATGCACAAAAAATTCATCTTCCCCGATGGGAATAACCACCACCTTCTTCTCCGGTGAAGCAACCGTTCGTCGAGGAAGTAGTCGTCCTCCAATGGCCGTGTGCCAAAAAAAATGAACCCACTTCAAAAATTCGTAAACTACACGCTCCACATGAAGAGAGCGCCCATTCCCTATGAATGGAGACTCAGCATCCATGAAGAGAGCGAGTTTGACGATATGAACGGTCGGTTCTTCCTGTCACGGAGAGTTCCTACCATATCCGTAATGACAGAAGACCCTAACGTGAAAAGAACAACCGCTGCGTTCTCTCCGTCACGAAGCGTTCCTACCATATCCGTAATGGTAGGATACCCATCCGTGAAAAAGACAACGACTCGTTCATAGTTTCTCCGGGGCGAACCCGTATGGCTCTGATACCAATGAAGGATCCTGCCAAAACAGAGTTAGGATCGATAAATGAAGTTGAGACTTACGCTTACGTATGCAGCACGGTAGTCTACGAACTTCGCCTTCGGATTCGCCACAACGGATCGAGTCTTCTCACGAACGGAGTAAGGCTACTAAATCCACAATCTAAATCTCTACTTTTAGATTAAGAACTTGGATAAAGGGAGAGGAAGTATTTCGGCAGAGCTTCGCTAGAATGAAGATGCATTCAAGAATGCCATGCAAAGTGTAAGGAAAATGGCTAACCCTTGGGTCTTATTTATAGCCCCCAAGGTAGTTATTTTAGGGTAAATTGTTCCTTTGGAACAATTTAACTAAGGTGTACCATCGTACATGGCATATTATAAGCTTAAGTTGTACCACATGCATGGTACAATATAAGCTTAAGATATTACCCCTTTATTAGCCATATGTCGCATGCACTTATGCACATATAATGCGACTTTCCCATCAATCTAGAGATCCTCTCCGAAAGGGAACATATTCCCTTTGCGCATGACTTCGTGTACGCGACGTTCGATGTCCGTATTCCCTCGTACATCCCCCACAAGGGTGTACTAACGTCTTCCATATCCAACAGTAACGACCGCTTTTCGATCGTATCTTCTTCGTGCACGTGCACGTATTTATTTTAGACTTTGTTTGAGTTGAACACCATGGAGTGATATGTCGTTGTGACTCTCTCGGAGAGTATTAAATTGTGGCCCTAATTTGGAACGTCAATTCACGGGTCGTTCTCCCACGATTTGATCTTATTTGATGAGGCGTTACGATTTTCACTTTTGTCGCGAGGCCTTTTTATTTTTACTTTCGTTTCTCGTCGTCGAAATTGTGATCCGTCTTCTCTGTCTTCTTTCTCTCGTCGTCCCGGTCACCTCAGTATTTATTTCAAAAATTTTGGGCTTCGTTTGACCCATTTTCACTTTTTCCCCAGTTTAATAATTGGTATAACCCTAAGTTGTCATTGGAATATATTCCCTATTATTATTATATTATTATACATCCTTAATCAAATTCATGTTGACCCAGCCTACTTGTTGCCTTGGTCACATCCATGTGAGGAGAGAGAGAGAGGGTGGAACAGAATTGATTCTTGATGATTGTTTATATCAATTTCTAATAATAAACACAACCCTAACTAACATAGCCCAGCTCTAGACCTATAGGCTCCCCACGTTCAGCCTTGTCACTTTTAATGGGCCCTAGGTAAATTTTTACCCTGAGAACCCTCACAAGAGCCTGCCCATACCTATATTTAAATAGCCCTAGGTTGCCTTTCTATTTTTCTCCCAGCCAAAGAAACAACCCGCAGCCCTATGCTTTCATTACTTTTAAAACCCTATGCCTAAACCCGCAGCCCCTAGACCCTGAAGCATTTCGCACCACCGCCCTCTGTGCTTTTCACCACGCGAGGGAGAGCAACCCAGCACCGATATTTTCCCTCCGATCTCCGACGATTCTCCGCCCTAACCCCGCCGTGATCCACGGCCTGCGGCACCTCCGAGCGCTGCAGTCGTCGACGGTTCACACAGCGCAGCTGCCGTTTCCGCCACGCACGCCGACCCCCTCCAACGTTGCCACGGCCCCCGGTCGCCCTCCGTGACATCCTCCGCCCCACGGTGCATCACCGTCGTCGAAGCTGCCAGAAACCGCCGCCTGGCCGCCATCTGCTCCGCCAGCTAAGCCCCGCATCCCCGTTTCTGATACTGCAAGCCGCAGCAGCAGCCGCTGGAACCCTTGCTGTCGCCGCTGTCGCAGGTCAGTTCGCTGCCGGCCCCCATCGCAACAGGCCCTCCCATGGCCCTTCAACGCAGCGTGCCTCCTTGCGCTGTGAGCTTGAGGACGAGGAGGTGCCCGTGTTTTGCGTATGGATCGATGGGCATGTCGAGCACGAGGCATGCGGTTCTTGCTTTGGATGCGAAGGAGGAGGTCAAGGATTTGAGGCCTTCTCTCAGAGCGTGGGACGAACAAGAGTTACTTTCTTTTGTTAGACATGAAGGCTTTCCACAAATGTTGCTGATGGGTTGGAGGAACTCTTTCACAATTATCAGAATGCAGTTTTGCAAGGTGGGGTTCCCGGTGCAAATGAGATCATATTATCAAATATGGCTGTGGTATTTGATCGCTTTTGTTGGATGTTGAGGACCCTTATAAGTTTTCACCTCATCATATGGCAATACGAGAGCCTTTGGACTACTACACGTTTGCTCAGAGTTATATTCGACCGTTGATAGATTACAGGAACTCATATGTCGGTAACATCTCTATTTTCAACGAAATAGGAACAAAATCTCCAGCAGAGCACAGGACGTTCCGTACCGTTCGTGAAACAGGAATCCAACCCCTGGCGTCGCTACCCGACGCCAGTGTAGCTTCGCGTCGTGTTGAGGTAACGCTTTGCACTCTTAGGACCCCTAACCCAAACCCTGTTAAACAAGATAAAAATCAGTATTTTGGTTGTCTGATAATTCACTAATGAAGATAATGAATACGGGACTGTAGGCTGGTGGACTTGTGCATAGGTTGTTGTGACTTGTGGACTCTTGGGCGGTGTTTTTCTGACAGCAGACTTGCAGGCAAGTGAAACTTGCCAACTCTTGTGTAGGGCCATGTTTTTAGGCCACTTCCTTGCTTTTAGCGTAAACGAGACTAGTCAGTGAAATGATAGCTGGCTAGACGCCTACTTGATCTAGTTTGACAACGAAACTAGATCCGTCACCTAAATGATCTAGCTTGACAACGAAGCTAGATCCAACTCTTTAAACTTGTTAATCATGCATACTAAACTGTCACGTTTACTTTCTTTATCTGTATGCACTTTTAACTGCCATGCATTGCATTCTACATGTCATCCAAATTGATTGTTGCATCGTAGCACACGCTACAAAATACTTGTACAATCCGTGTTTCCGTGTTTCCGGCTAGGTGCACCCCTATGCCATACCTGTTAAAGACACTTCCTGGCTCGTGATCCAGAAGCGAGCATTCCCGTTCGGGGGTAAGGCCCTGGCTCGATACACGTGGAGGGGTAGGGTTGAGCGACCAATCAGCTTAGGAGTTGGCCCGATCAGCCACTCTAGCTGTAAGGCGTGAACTCTGTGCACGAGGTGCTTACTTTCCTTGTCTTGTACTTGTCTTGTGAATGATTCATGTAATACTTGTCATTCATGCCATGTTTAAATGCCATGCTCGTACTTTACTTTACTTTACTTTACCTGTTGCACTCATTACTTTAACTGCCATGTCATTGCATTATGCTAGAACTGCTAGGTTGCTTTACTTTTACCTACTTTCAGTTTCCTTGCACAAGTCTCTTGTAGACTTGCTGACATGTGCCCCTTGCTCTTTTGGGTGTCACATGTTAGACCCTGAGCCCGAGACCGTTGCTGAGTACGTGGTATTTTGCTAACGCTGAGCCTGAGTCCATGTCTTCCCAGGAGGAGTTTTGTGGACACCTGAGACCTTTCTTGGTGACTTTGCTGAGCTTCCTTTGTTTTAGGTTTTGTTGTTAGTTGTCGGTGCGTGGCACCTTTGTTTTGTACGCTGTACTTTTGTTGGCCATGTTTGGGCCTTTAGACTCTCTTTTATTTCAGCCTGGTGGCTTTTCTGTGATGTTGAAACTTATTTTATGGATATTCTGAGATATCTCTTTTGTCTCATTTCATTATTATTATCTTTGTTTCGTTCGCGTTGCAAGGACCTGCAGTTTCAAATTTGATTGACGCTTATCGGACTTGCAGCTTTGTAGCTTCGAGTCTGAGTGGACCTTCTCACGCTTCGCCTCCATATTTTTGGGAAGCGGGGTGTGACAAAATCAAGTAGGGGCACCACCCTCTGGGGGTGGTGAATGGGGCCTGCGCTGGGGACCAGGAGTCGTGGGGGGTGGAATGTGGAGCTCGGAGACATTGGGTGGGTCTTCACGGATGTGGCGAATGAAGCGTTGAAGAAAGGGGAGGTCTCGGTCGACGGACTCCTCGGTTATCTGACCACCCTGTCTAGCTAGGAGGATCATGGCCGTGAATCGGTCGGCTTGGTCGTCAGCTTGGAATTGCATCCAATATTCGGGATCGTCAACGTGAGGTGGGGAAGTGGTGCGTGGTGTGGTAGATGGGTTGGAGGTGGTGGGTTGAGCGGGGGGTTGTGTGAGACGAGTACGACGGGTGGGCCTAGGGTTCGAAGAGCTGGTGTCGGTGGGCTTAACACGGCGGGGAGGCATTGTGCGGGTGTCGTGTGTGTGCGTGAGTATGCAAAATACAATGAATCAACACAAACACGAAACACGACCAACGAGCAAATGGAATATTTGGGGCAAAATTAAAATTGAGCTAAGGAGCGAGTTTACCCAAATGAGATGAAGATCGTTGCTCGTAGACGCCCCGATGCTACTCGATAGGAGCACGTTGTGAAGCCGCGGCGATTTCTTCAGTAAGTTTCGAAATTTAGGAGAATGTGTGAAAGTTAAGGTTTTGGGTGCGGGTGAAATCGAGGAGAATGGAGAGAAATCGATGGTGGGATGGATAGCGAAATGGGGGGAGGTCGATTGTGGTTGATTTTGGGGAAGATCGCGGTCCGGCGCAAGAGGAGGAGGCGAAACGTCGGAGGAATGGGCGATCGGGCGAGGGTGAATGCGAACTGGCGGTCGGGGGTATTTATAGTGTTTTAAGTCGAACCGATCGGGTGACTTGTCACCCGATCGGTTGACTGTTAGGTCAAAACTTTTTGCTGAAGAATTGCTACAGGCGAACCGGTCGGTTGACTTGTCAACCGATCGGTTGGCCGCTCCACTCATTTTCCCGAGAATTGAGGGTTGCTCACCCGGTCGCCTCAACCGATCGCGCTCTAACTCAACCGATCGGTTGATATTTCCCAAAACTTTCCCGAGAATTCTCCCCAGATCACCCGGTCTGTCACCCGGTCTCTCCATTCTTCACCCGATCGGTTCATTTGGGGACAGATGTGACTTGTATCTGATACATCCCAACCTATCGGTTGAGTTATCAACCGATCGGTTGGGGCCTTGTTTCCTGGAAAAACCAACAGATTGTCTAAGTCCTTGAACGGATGTTCTTGCGGCTGATTTTATTTATAAAAATAGATAAAATAGATAAAATAAAGTCAAAAATAACACTAAAAAGTGGGGCAAAAGTTTAGAGCATGGGTTGCCTCCCATGAAGCGCACTTGTTTAACGTCGTTGGCTCGACGCCCGCAAGTGATGTTCACGGTGGTTGATACGGGTGATGCCCGAAGTTCGGCATCTCTTCTTCATCGGAGCTCACGGCCTTTGGAGTAGTCAACGGCTGGAGAAAGATTTGCTCGACTACCCTCTCCTTGTTTTTGGGATCTGGGGGCTTCTCTTTCGTATTGGCGTTCACCGCCATCTTCTTAAGGATCCGGACCTCGTCTTTGGTGAGGTCCATGGGTTCTTTCCCCGTTTTCCTCGCAGGAGGAGCCTTGGGGAACCCGGGAGGGGTCGTACGTGCTGCATTCGCTTTCCCAGCAGCATCATTGTTCTTGGGGCCGTCTTGGTCTTTCGAATCCCCCAAGTTATCGGGGGGATTTCTTAAGAGAATCTCCCAGGAGCTCTCTTCAGCAGCTTTATCTTCTTCCACCTCCAGCAAATTACACCGAGGGTCATCTGGGGGATCGGGGTACTTCATGGACAACCCCAGATCAAATTCAACCTTTTCTCCGCTGACGTTTAGCGAAAGTTTTCCATTCTTCACATCAATCAAAATGCCAGCAGTGGCCATGAAAGGCCGTCCCAGGATGATGGGGGTGTGTGCGTCTTCAGGCATGTCCATGACAACGAAGTCCACTGGCACATGCACCCCTTTTACATTGACAGGGAGGTCATCCACAATCCCCACCGGATATTTGACCGACCGGTCAGCAAGTTGTAGGGTCATACCGGTGGGCTCCAAATCACCCATTCCTATCCTCTTATACATCGATAAGGGTATCAAACTGACACTCGCTCCGAGATCGACGAGTGCACGATGAATATTTACTGCCCCGATTGTGCAAGGGATTGAGAAGCTCCCCGGGTCTTTAAGTTTCGGCGGATTTG
Organism: Scilla litardierei; assembly: GCA_030789695.1. Classification (NCBI taxonomy): domain Eukaryota; kingdom Viridiplantae; phylum Streptophyta; class Magnoliopsida; order Asparagales; family Asparagaceae; genus Scilla; species Scilla litardierei. The sequence goes on from CM061136.1 coordinate 33,548,318, forward strand.
CCCTCTGGATGAGAGCGCTACACTCCACCGTCAACACTACTTTCTCCTTTCTAGACCCTCTCGTCACCAAATCCTTCAGGAATTTCACATAGGAGGGGATTGTTTCGATTGCTTCCAGGAAGGGGATTTGCAAGCTCAGATCCTTGACCATGGCGAAGAACTTGCCATATTTCTCATCGATTTTGGCCTGAGCTAACCGTTGTGGAAAAGGCACAACGGGTTTGAACACTTTCGGGCTCCCTTCCTCGTTCTTCTTCTTCTCTTCTTCAGAGACTCCCTCCAGAGTCGTAGGATTTGATGACGAAGCACCGGCGTAGTTTGATTTTTCGATCGGTCGCTCGACGACCAACGGTGCTTCCGGTCTGTTAGGGGGCACTCTAGTAGGGATTTGTGTCCCGCTTCTCAGAACGATAGCGGACACATTTGCGTGCTTGTGCACGAGTGCCGACGTTTGGGTTGCTCCCCTCGGGTTCACCTCAGGTTGTGGCGGCAATTGGTTTTGTGACCTTGAAAGGTTTGCCACTTGTAACCCCAGCTGGGTTACTTGGTCCGTGAGGGCCCGCTGACACATTTCCAGCTTTTGATTGATCTTCTCCTGGTTGGTTATATATCGAGTCAAGAGAGACTCAACCGGAGAGACGGCCCTCTGTTGGCCATACTGCTGCTGCTGCTGGATTGGCTGCAGATTCCTGGGGGCGTAAAATTGTTGCTGAGGCTGCTGCTGATATTGTTGCTGCTGAATCTGACTCTGCTGTGGCCTAGTCGGTTGATATGTTTGTTGCTGCGGCTACTGAGGCGGTGAGGGCTGGAATGGTGCCCGGTAACCAAAGTTAGGGTGGTTCCGGTTGTTTGGAGAGTAGGCCGGGTTGGAATTGGTTCTTGGTGGATACGGCGCATTTCCCGTGGGGTTGTAAAATAGTGCGCTCACCTGATCCAATGGTGGTGAGACGTCACCACCGTCGAATTCCCCAAAAACTTCGGATTCTACCGCAGCAATCTGTTGTGTACCGGCCCCACCGGCTCCTACCATTAGTGCGGAGATCTGGGTCGAAAGCAAGTCGAACTTGCTTGAAAGTTTGTCGACGTCCTCGACTCTGTGTATCCAGACCTGGGTGTGGCTCTCTCGTCACACCACCGCTCATTGTTGGATGCCATATTTTCCAGAATATGTCCGGCATCTTCCTCGCTCCTTGACATGAAGGAACCCCCAGCCGCGGCGTCCATAGAAGATTTTAGGTCATCCCTCAGCCCATTGTAGAACAGATTAATAATCTGCCACTTCGGAAGCTCATGGTGAGGGCATCTTCTCTGCATCTCCTTGTATCTCGTCCAAGCTTCATGCAAGGACTCGTGGCTGGCCTGGGAGAAGGAGGAGATCTCACTCCTCAACTTCATGGTCTTCCCCGGAGGAAAGAACTTCGTCAGAAAAGCATTGGAGAGCTTCTCCCAGGTATTGAAAGTGTTGGGGTCCTTCCCCCTAAGCCATTGCTTGGCTTTGTCTCGCAACGAGAAGGGGAACAGCTTCAGACGGATCGCCTCAGTCGTGACACCATTAATCCGAAAGGTGTCACATTTCTCCAAGAAGGAGTCTAGATGCTCGATCGGGCTCTCCATGGGTGCACCCGAAAACTGATCCTGCTGGATCCATGTCACCAAAGACGGCTTTAGCTCAAAGCTTTGGGCCGTAATAGCTGGAGGACGGATGGCGGAAGTGGACTCGATAGATGGCATCGAGTACTCCAACAGGGACTTGCAAGGCGGGGTGTTCTCCTCCATGGCTTCAGGATCCTCTCTTCTTCGCTTCTCGACGGCCAAACGCCTAAGGGTGGCGTTAATCTCTGGATCAACAGGGATCAAGTCGTCGAGACTTCTTGAACTCCTGCGCATGAAAAACAACAAACACCCGTGAAGCGACAAGTGGGAGAGAGACAGATAAGATAAGAAATAAAAAGAAGAAAATAAAAAGGAAAAAGAAGAATGCGAAAATTATCGCGAGGTAGGGATAAGAGCTAGACACTAGGGTTCAAGAGATCCTAAAATAACAAGCACGTTGCTTCCCCGGCAACGGCGCCATAAACTTGACGTTGCCCCCGGTTTGCTGGCCGCAAATGGCCGGGGGACCCGCGTGAGGGTTTAGATATTTGTAACCGCAAGCGCACGGTGTTGTAGTTTGGCTTGGGGGTCGAACACAGGGAGGCTAGGATGTGCTTGTGTCAAGGAGGACCGAAATCACCCCGTGGGCGAGCTAGCCCGGATCGGTTGATGGGTTGTCACGGGAAAGGAATGCAAGGTATGAACAATAAGAAAATAAACCCGGGACTTTGGTTTCCACTCCAACGAGCGACTCTCGCCGATACGGCCTACGGGTAGGATGGCGATCGAAATTAGGGTCTAATGGTGAGACGTTGCCTCTGAAAGTGGTACCGGCATCCCATGGGCCCGATATTCCGGTCGGTGCCCAGGATGATACACCGGACTTCCCGGGTTCGATCAGTGGGCACTCCCGTGTCCATTAACACTGATCGATTCCGGGAGCACTAAGCTCGCAACGATAACTCCCAACGTCTCATCCTGCCGCTCCCGCGTGCTAGGATTCGGCGTCTACGCTAAGGACGTGAGCTATGGCTAGGGAGTCAACCGCCAAGTTTATTCCCCATTGGCCCAACGGTCAAAGGCGGTCTTTTTCCTGCCGATGACAATAAAACACCCCGCGTAACCGTTAGATTCCTAATCCCTATCGATTTTCTAACCCTATGGATGCATCGGGAAGAGCCCCCGAAGGGGTTTCCGCCAAAATCCCAGATTTGGGAACTACTCATAAATATTCATTAAAAAGCGATCTAAACGAAAATGAACCGTTAAAATCATAACCAGACGATTGGAATGCGAAGGTAGTAGAGCAATTAAGATAATACTAAAGTTTAAGAAAGATCCGAAAACTTACAATAGAAAAGTAACTACAGCCGTCACAAATAGGAGAAAACAGTAAAAACTAGCAGCTCCCCCGTTTCTGGAACCCTAGGGGTCCTATTTATAGGATCTCGTATCACCCGATCGGTTGACAAGTCAACCGATCGGGTGATCCGTTACAAATAATAAACAGAAAACTGCGGAGTTTCACCCGGTCATATGAACCGGTCGGTTGAGTTCTTGGAGTGACCGGTTGGATCTTGGCGCCATCGGGTGAAGGAATCGGTTGGGTGCCCGTGTCTCGGCTCCTCAGCATCAGCTACAGATGAACCGATCGGGTGAGAGTCACCCGATCGATTGGAATTTGGCTTGAAAAAGACAGAGAATCAGCCCCGTTGAACCGGCCTGTGAACCGGTCGGGTGACATCCACTTAAGCTCCGGCTGAGACCGGGTGGTGCACGCGTGCATCACCCGATCGGTTGGAGATGACCAACCGACCAGGTGAGGGGCTGAAAGATGTAATCTTCGTCGTTTGACCCCCTGGATCACGCGTGACACCTCCCGTTGCTTCGGGGACACATGATATCATCGTTAAACGTCACCTACGCAGGCATTCTCCTGCAAACATGGAGAAACAAAGAAAAGTGAAAGAAAACGAGAAAACACGAGAAAACGAATAAAAGACGGCAGAAAATACGGAGAAACACGAAAGAAAACGTGCGTGAATATATGAAATATAAACGCACGTCAATTGTCTGTGGCGTGGCTTAATAATATGCTTTCCATCATGATTTTGACCATCATTATACACAGTTATGAAGAAAATCAAGCCCATGATATTTTCTCTAATTTAATTTGAATAACTAACATACAAGCATTGATTTGCATGAGTCAAAATATAACTCAATATCAAGTCATAATTTTTGAACATCCAAGGAATTGGCATCATATAAATATTGTCCGATTCATGGGTGTTGAAGTTGCTTTATTTATTCATCAAGTTTTTTTCTTTCTTCTTTTTTTGATAGATATTTTTCTAAACTTTTAGAATGATCCTTGTAACGAGTTTTCAGTTAATGACTCCCAGGCCAGACGACCTACGTGCATTAGGCTTAGAAGAGCCCATCGAACCTAATAACTCGAATCATCTGAGTTTTATTATCATTATTATTTCTAATGCACTCTATATCGTCTATCTTTCGACACGAATATCTAATGCTTCCTGAGGCACGAAGCCCCAGCTACTAAATAAAAATGAAGGGAAATTCTTTTATTCTTTTTCTCTTTTTTTGAAGCAATTCAATACACATTCATCGGGCATAAACATTATCATGAATAATGTCCAAATTCCTCTTCAATTCAAAAAGTAATCCAATCAATCATGTCCAGTTTAAACTTATGCATCACAATAACTTACATGAAATAAATTCAAACTATTTCGAGATATTAATCATGACACTTAAACTTTTTTTTTCATAAAAGACATATTAATGATTAATTCCATGAATGAAAAATAATTAATTCAAGCCATAAACAATTTTTAGAATTCGACCAATGCATATTCATCCGATAATATGATGCTTGAAGGAGTATTAAATGATGAGAAGTGGTGATTGATTCTTTTCTCTCTCTTTTATTAAAAAACAAAAATCCTAAGATCTCATACTCCTTCCAACTAAAGATGGACATTATCCTCAAAGTCGAAAAGGATACGAGTTTATTCAAAATCAAATTTTCTTGAGAGCATATAAAAAATCTACGCTACTGGAAAGAACATACCATGGTCAAATGGCGGATCACAGATCTTTAATGGTGGAGGAAGATGTTCTATTTTCTCTGTGCCATCTTCAGTGAGTTTTCTTCCCCCACTCGTATCCTTATGGCCAAGCATTTACACAACCTAGCATATCTCCTTCATGTTTATACATTTGTCCTGCATGAGATACGTTGTGTCAAAAATAGACGGACAAATTTGATTATCCATAAAACCTTGCCATAATGGGTCGTCATAAACGATAATGGAATTTAAAGCTAGTTGATGTATGTGTTAATGAGAACTTCCCTTAAAAGTATCGCAATACTTGATTTGATACACTACCTCACGAGGAGGGGGAAGTGGCTACAGAAATGGATCTGGAGGGCAAGACAACTCAGGCTCAATGTTAGTCATCTTGTTGTCACCTTCGTCTGCTTCACCCTCTCCATCAAAAATCATAGGTTCTGCAGGCCTCTCGAAACTCTGTGGTTCTTCCTGACAGTCTTCATGGATGATGGTTTGGTGCACATCCTGAGGTGGAGGAAATAGTGGCTGCTGAAACGACTATGTGGGGATGTATGGCTTGAACTCCATCGTTGTCAATAAGATCTCTTCATCGCACATATCTTCATCATCATAGCAGTGATAACATGTAGCATTCCATCTAATGTACTCGTACTCCTCACGTGGGGGAGATGAATATGTAGGAATACATGATTCAGGCTCCTCAATTGCATCAATTTTACTCTCGCCATCACTTGTCTCCATCACATCATCATCATCAAAATGGAAATGCATTGTGTCACCCTCATAGGCCACACGTACCCCATCACCCATCTCCTCATGCTTATCCAATTGTCCTTGCTCAAACTCCTTTACTTGGTTCTGATGCTCCCTCTCGCATGAATCCTTTGGGTTCCCCATAGGGTCGCATTGGTAATAACTACAAGGTAACTCCTCAGACTGTCCCTGGAACTGCTGAAACGTGTCATTGAAAGGAGTGCTCTGGCCATCATCTTCATATCCAAGTGATTGATTTCCAGATAGCGTAGTCTTCTCATGCATTGCAAGGTTTTGCAAGTATGCATCCTCAGTCGTATATGCAAAGAATTCTCCATTGCAGCTCATCTGCACGAAATCCTGCGTTGGAGGCAGTAATCTTGTGTAAAAGATCTGAATGAGATTATCATTGGGGAAGCTATGAGGTTGGAACACAAGCATTAAATTGTTGAACCTCTTCAAATCCGGATGGTAGGCCTCCATATCGACTTGGATAAAGTTTACAATCTGTTATTTCATATCTTGTTACCTCTGTGCCTGCCTCAAGAAAGAAGGCATGAATCTCTTAAAGAAGTCAACCTGAAATGATAACCAATTAGAAAATGAATCATGTCGCAAAACGTTAAATCAAGATATAGCCTTATCTCTTAAAGAATACGTGAAATATTTATGACATAGTCTTTCAATGCGCTTGTTCCCAGGAAACAAATGGTAACAAATCTTTTCAAACTTTTGCACGTGTAAATATGGATTCTCCTCATTCGTACCATGGAACACTGGTAGAATTTGGATCAAATCAGTGATAGAGTCTAAAGAGTATGCTTCACCATCCATATATATTTATATTTATTTTGTTTTTTTATAAAGAAAGCAAAAATAAGAAAATGAAAAGTCCTAAAGTATAAGGTGGAAGGGTCTTACCGGATATTCCTCTATACAAATTGAAATTGTAGATCACCAATATCGTTTTCCCAACAACGATGCCAAAAACTTGAATAGTCTCGAAATATGCGAGCACAACTTCCAAGTGTACGAGATCGAACAAGTAATAATCCTGGTGAGTCTAGATATCGTATCCACGACACAACTGACCAGAAAACCACAAATTTCAGTTTATAAATAGTACTAAAACAATAAAAAATGACGACCTTTCGAAGGTGACCTAATGGTATCGAGAGTTTAAAAATACTAAAACAAAATCCTAAGATAATTACGGTGAATTCGATACTACGATACCAATATGGAGATATGTGTCGGTTGTAAAATAAATACCACTGATTTAATACAGAGATTAAAATCAGAAAAATATCATCATGTTGTATAGCACTGAGTTGTGATCGTCTTGGCGTAAACAGTTCGTCGATCCGAGCTCTGTGGAGAAAGTTAAGCCTTTTAGCGTTGTCCCTCGATCTCCTTGCAAAGTTGCGGCCATGAAGCTTTTCTCTAGGGTTGTGGCCGAATTTCTTTGGTTGCCTGATGTGTCCATAATTTCTATCTTTTCATAGCATCATTCCATTGCATTTCATGTCATATCTGCATCCAAATCCCGTACTTTCTTACGATATTGTACTTCTAACGCCATATTCGAGTTTCGTAGAGTTTTGTGGATTTTCAGGGATTTTGGAGCAATTCGGAACCATTTTTGGATATGGACACATCCAGCATGCCCGTGAGTCCATTGGTGAGGCTCTACAGGAGTTCACCGAGGTTCGAAAGCTTATGGGAGGAGAGGAGGAGACGCTAGCTAGAGAAAGGAGTCATTAGGGATGTTACCAGGTGACTCGATCGAGTAGCACAAGTTGCTCGGTCGAGCTGATACACAAGCCCAGTAGAATGCGCATCCTGCTCGACCGAGCAAAGTGGTGACTCGGCCCGAGTCGACCTATTTTCGAGCTCCATCCCACCAATATCCTGCTCGACCGAGCAGGATCTACTCGACCGAGCCAGCAGACGACTCGACTGAGCAAGGCCTACACGGGCCAAATAGGCAGAGTGATATTTTGGAAGGAGAGCTCCAATCTACTGACATCTCGGTCGAGTAGGCGGGCTGCTCGACTAAGTAACCCGGACCCCTTCGCCCAAGCCAAGAGCAGTTAATGCGCCTGCTCGATCGAGCAGGCGTCTACTCGACCGAGTCGCCGATGCGGTCGACGACATGTGGGGCCCCCAAACTTCAAAATTTCAGATTTTTCGTGGGGGCCCCAAACTGATGTATTAGAGCTAATTTAGACTGATGTTTTAGAGAGATTTTTGTTATGTTTTGAATTTAGCTTAAGGAGAGGAGATAAAAAAAACTATTGTAGATCTAGATCTAGGTTTTAGAATTGAGTTGTTTTTGGAAAATAATTATATTTTTATTATCTCTTTTGTCTTGGAATCTGTGGGAATTCTTTGGATCTCTATTGGCTATTGCTCTTTCTCATTTTCGGTACGTAAGATATTAATCACTCGTTCGATTTAATTGCTATGATGTTTTCTATGGTAAAGACTATGTTTTTATTTGTCATAATCGCTATGCGTGAGTAGTTTTCCCTAGGGCTGATGGGTTAGCCTTAAGAATCTAGGAAAGAGATGTAGATCTGGATTTCTAGGTTGTATTGGGAATAAGTGTGATTATTTTAGTCGATCCATCCAAATCCCTAGGAGAACTCGTACTGAGATCATACCCACGGTCGGTGGAATTGATGAGCTTAAGGAGTATCTTTGGGATATAAATAGGGAGTTAGTGGATCCAACCAAGGCTCCTGACCATGCCCGGCTCGTGCCCTGAGGGGATCCACCGACAAACTACATCACTATATTAACGGCTACCACCATTGTGTCAATGAGAGCCACTGAAGTACCTCGAAGTTCTAACCCACGAGAGTGGTATAAGCAGAGAGATCAACCCCTAAATCCAATGCATGTAAGAATTCCATTCTTACATCAACCTCCGACGGTCTTAGTGGTGATCCCCAAGGCCCTAGCTTCTCTTATTATCAAACCAACAACATCATCACAACCAATCTTCCTAAACCGAATGATATCTCATTCTGAGATCTAAAAATAATCTGAGACTCCAATACACTGTCACTATCCCTGTGGGATTCGACAATCTTATATACTATAATTTGACATTGTCCGCTTGCAGATAGAGCCCAGAGTCAACACCTAGGAACTATATTGCGCCTGGCGATTGTGACACTGCCAGGTGGATTTTAGGTGTGAGTTCAGGGTGCGTCATTGCCTCTCCCTCAAAATCCCTCTCTTTGACTATGGATTTATATAGGAGAGGATGGGATATGGTAGAATCAATCAAAATCCCAAATTTGATGGAGATTCGATGGAATCCTAATTTGATTAGGATTTGAATGAATCTTTTTGGATATGGAGTTTGAACATGAATGGCTATAGAATTCAATTTGTGTAGCTATAGGATTTGAATTAGATCTCATTTAATCACCTTTGATTTACATGAAATTCTCCATATCTCTCCATCTTTGACCAAGTCTCCAATTTGAATTGCATTAGGATTTGGATTCTAATAGGATAGGAGATTTGATAGGATCTTTAATTGATTTGAATCAATCAAGAGGAGATTTGAAAGAGATACTCCATATCTCTCCATATTGGAATAGGATTAGAATGGCAATGGGGATTTGAATCAATCTTAAATTAATTCGAATAAGATCCTCTCCAATTTGACTTGGTCCAATATTTGTAGCTATAGTCACCATCTCTTTGACCAAGTCCAAGTTGCTATATGAATAGCCATTTTCTCATCTTCCAATTTGCTATATGAATAGCAATTCCTCCATCAATTGACTTAGTCATCACTTTGAAGATTTACAAGCATGCCACTCTTGAAAACACTTAGCACACACATTAAAACGTTCACATACATTTGTTATCAAATACGAAGTCATCGATCGTTGAAATCAACATACGTTGTATCCAATAGTTAAGCTTTTGTATTGGCAAGAGATCGAAGATTTGATCTTAATTTCCTATTTGAAGCTTTGTGGCGACATTGGTTTGTCTTGATCTCTTGCAAGTTTTGATTTTTATGCTATATCTCTTATTAAATCTTGATTGCATGAAGAATTCTATTGTTGACCTTGTTTCTCTATCGATTTCTAATATGATTTGTGAGTAGTTCCTTTGCTCTAGGGCAAGGGGATGATCCCTATGGATCTAATGTTTGATTTGTGAGAACAATTGAATAGCCACGATATTAGGCTTCCTAGAAAGGCTAGATATCTTGATTGATTTACTATGGATAGATATGGATTTCTGTTGGATTTTGTGAGGTCGACAGAGTATCTTGATCCAAGGAAATCTCTAGATATTCGATTTAGGATTACAATCGAAATTTCTTAGATTTGGTGTGCGACAGCGACCAAAGCTAGCATTTTTATTGTTCTCCTATACTTATATTCGGTGCACGATGGTGAACGAATACGAATTATCACAATCTAGATCCGAACTCAAGTTGCGCGAAAGCGATCTTGAGTTGAGATTGGACATTATTGCCGATCTTAATGCTAGTGGTCTGTGCTGGGCTTGCATGACAGCGAGGCTCTAGTTTAGATTGCTATAGACTTGCGTAGCACGACAGTGTGTGCCGGTTCTTCAATTAGTTGCGGGAAGTTCACCTTAAATCATGTTTGATTGCATGGTAATTCATAACTCATGTTGATGACATGAAAATCCATAGTGGGGATTCCCTAGCCATAGACATATGTATTATATTGAATTTGAATTGATACTCGAACGATTGTGACACTATCCATTCTCAAACGATTTTCCACACAATAGCTTAGTAATTGAAGTAGAGTACCGTCATTCGTCCTCCATGTGATGTGATACCCGCTTGCCACTTAACCGTGCACTTACGTTAAAGCTACATCGCACCCTCAGGGCATGTATCCGGGGGCGGTCATTCAACTCTCTCAATTGCGCAAGTGCTACAAAGGTGGTCCTCCTTCTCCATTACCACAAGTTTCCCAAGAGCTCAGCCTCCTAGCCATAACTTGAAGATCTCATCTTATTCTCATTGCCGCAAGCATCTCAAAGGGGTTCTCCATTGCCAAGGCCACAACTTCAAGTGCTCAATCCTCTTCATTGCGCAAGCATACAAAGACATCAACATCCTCCATTGCACAAGGCCAAGGGACTCCATCCTCTTCATTGCCGCAAGCCTCCAAGGGTGCTCAACTCAAGGCCGCAACATCCAAAGAGAAACCCATCCGTAGGCTGCAAGTTTCAAGGGTGTCATCCCCCATTGTGCAAGTATTCAAGAGATACACTTCTACAAGACCGCAAGTTGAAACCTCCTTCAAGCATATAAGGCCGCAAGTCATCAAATAGGGCTCATCAACATAGCCGCAACTTCATAGCATCATCCAGAGGCGGCCGTGACGATTACATCTTGTCAGACAAGATTTGACCAGCGCTGATCGACAGAGACGATGACACAGACGAATTGAGCTTTTCTAAACTCTTTGTTATTTTATATTCGTGTATTGGTGTGTTGTTCTTTGTAGTTACTAATTCATTCTTTTAGGGTCGTGTCTAGTCAGTGCTAGACAAGAGAGTCTTGACTAGTCGGGGCTAGTCAAGAGAGAGCGTTTACTTGATTAATAGTATTTGGCACTTTGGTAAGTGCGGTACGAACTTGGTGAGCATAGAGTCGGGGCTCGGAGTGCTTTAGTTGTACAATTGATATATTAATGCTAGTATCTGCTTTGGGGCTAGAGTAGGTCATTGGGACGACCAAACCAGGGTACATCTATTGTGCACTCTGTGATTGCTTTTTATTTACTCTGTGTCTGTGCTGAATAACTGCATGTGTTCTTGAAGATTTTTTATTAGCCTATTCACCCCTTAGGCTTAGCTTCAGATCCAACAAGTGGTATCGGAGCAGGTTAGAGGATCTAGGCTAGATAACCATGACTATCTCTGATTCAGCTTTTGCTGAAGGCCAGTCTATAGTTAAACCTTCTAAATTAATGGTGACACTGATTTTGCTTACTGGAAAACTAGGATGAGAATATATTTAGCGTCTATTGATTATGATGTCTGGAACAGTGTTGAAAAAGGATATAAACCCCCCACCATTAAAATTGAAGACACTGAAATTCTAAAACTAGAAGATAAATGGGATGATGCTGATAAAATTTTTTTTCTCTAAATAATAGAGCTATGAATGCACTTATTTGCTCTTTGGATAAAGATGAGTTTAATCGTATCTCTCAATGTCAAACTGCACATGAAATTTGGCACATGCTTGAGGTGGCACATGAGGGAACATGCAAGTGAAAGAGTCCAGACTTGCTTTGCTCAGCACATAATATGAAAGCTTCCACATGCTTTCATCAAAGTCCATTAAGGAGATGTTTGCGAGGTTCACAGACATCGTCTATAAATCTAGCTCTCTTGGAAATCCATACTCAAGTCCGGAGCAAATAAGGAAGATCTTGATGGCGTTGCCGAGCCCCTTCTGTCCAAAAGTCACAGCCATTCAATAAGCCAAGGATCTATCAAAGCTGAGAGTTGAGGATCTGATAGGAAACTTAATGTCCCATCAACTTGAACCGCAGAGCATTGAAGCTAGAGAGAAACCAGAAGCCTAGGCTCCCAAACCACTAGCTCTTCAAGCTAAGGAAGATAAAGATGACGATCTTGATGATGATCAAGCACTGATGGTCAGAGGTTTCAGAAGATACATCAAGATTCCTCAAGGAAGAGATGAAATGGTACAAAGGTTTAATCGCTCTAATAAATTTAATCATGTTAGAAAATCCTCTGAGCAGAATACTATTGATAAATCCCATTGTTTTAAATGCAGGAAGCAGGGACACTATATGAAGAATTTCCCACAAGCAAAGAACAACACTGCGGAGAAGAAAGAAAAATCTCTAGCAGTAACGTGGGATGAGGATAGCGAGGATGAGATTCAGGGGGAAACTGCCCACTCCTTGTTGGAAACATAAAGTTTTCTTCCCATAAAGTTTTTGACGATACAATCATTTTGTATATATATGTGTGTATACTAATTCTTTGGATGCAGATTATCTAGCTCAACTTCTTCACATATGACAATCGTTAAAGTTACTTTGCAAGATAAAGCAACAAAATGCAAGATGAAGCAACAAAATGCAAGATGAAGCTCAAGTAATGAACTCGTATATCTTGAGAAAGATGATGTAATTGTATTTTTTCTTGCATAACTGTAGATTGTTAAAGCCTTGATAATACTTTATCTTAGTTCTTTAGGACTCAGCCTCAAAATCCAAACTTTAGAAAATTAGCAAACCAACACTTTCCCTAGTCGACTAATACAATTTTTCTTATTTTATTATAAATGATTTCTATTAAATAATTTTCTAATTATTTAATGGCAGTTATAAACTACCTTCCAACGTTCATATTGTCAGTTTCTAGCCGTTTTTGGCAGTTTATGGAAGTTTATAGCCGTTCTTCTTAAAAGGACACTTCAACAGCCATTTTTAGTCTGGCAGCCCAGTTAGTCGACTAACAAAACTACCTAGTCGACTAATTTTTGGAAAAAAGGCTCAGAATTTTTTGAAAATTTAGGCAGTTGTCCAACGTTCGAAAACTAACTTTTTGACTATAAATAGACCCCCAGACCTCTGTCTAAAACACACGAAAATTCTCTCACTTTCTCTTTTCTTAAGATTTCTTCTCTATCTAGAAAGTGTGTGATTTTCAGATCTCTAAAAGAGAACCTCTACAGAAATTCTACCCCTTTAGGAAGACCAATTTCCCAGAGTGTTCTACCACAATTCACATCTTGAACCTTGGAGATTCCATCACCAACCTTGCACTATAATTCCGATATTATCAAGGTTATATGTGATATTGTTTCATACTCTTTCTTTATTTTATTTGGTGAATCTCTTGTTGAAGAGATTGTACAAGTTTTCAACACGGGGAGTGTTGGCATCTTTGCATGTTGATTACTTACGGGGAGCAAGTGTTTTTAGTGGATTGAAATCTCTACGGGGTAGAGGTCTGGACGTAGGATCACAAGGATCCGAACCAGGATAAATCTATGTCTTTGCGTTTGTAATTCTTTGGATTGTGTTCATGTATTTCCGCATTCTTATTGCAATTTTTTATTAACTTTTAATTTTGAAATATCGTCGTAATTTACACTATTCACCCCCTAGTGTATTTGGTGTGCCAGGAGATCCAACATTTGGTATTAGAGCTTCATGGTTAAGATGGCCTACACCTATCCGATGAACACTTCAACATCTTCATCACAATTTCCAGAATGTCACTCTACTACAAGGCCTCCACTATTCAATAGTTCCAACTACTCCTATTGGAAGACAAGGATGGCAATCTATCTTCAAAGCATCGACTATTAACTTTGGAACAGATTGTAAACTCAATACGAGAAGACTACAGCTCCATATGCCCAATGGACCACTAATGACAAATCTGCTGCAACCGCAATTCTAACGCAATGAATACACTATTCTGCGCTATTGACAAGAATGAGTTCAATCGTGTCTCCCATGCCAAAACAACATATGACATATGGAATACACTCCAGGTAACACATGATGGAACTAATAAAGTTAATGAAACTAAAATCTCTATTCTTGTTCACAGGTTTGAGTTATTTAGAATGAAAGAGAATTAACCAATTGGAGAAATGAACACTCGTTTCACCGACATTGTCAACTCCTTAATAGCCCTTGGCAAGACCTATACTCAAACAACACAAGTAAGGAAGATTCTTCGTGCCTTAACGTCAGAATGGGAGAAGAAGACTACAGCCATAGAAGAAGCCAATGACTTGTCAACTCTCACTGTTGAAAGCTTGGTTGGTAACCTGATGGCCTATGAAGTACAACTCTAAGATCACAAAGAACAAGCAGACACAAAGAAGAAAACTCTTGCCTTCGTCGCTTCATCAGACACCAATAATTCAAACATGGACAATGAAGACATGGCACTAATAACTAGAAATTTTAAGAAGTTTCTAAGAATAGGTAAGTTTAAAAGTTTTAAGCCAGAACTATTGATGCTTCTTTATGTTTTCAATGTAACAGACCAGGACATATGAAAAAGGATTGTCCACTTATTAAGCCTAAACAAAGGACATTCAACAACTTCAGAAAGGATAAGAAGTTCGAAAAGAGAAAGAAGGCACTAGCAGCAACATGGGACTCTTCATCTTTAAATGAAGAAGAAGAAGTCAACAATCAATCTAATGAAGAGAATGCTCATATGTGCTTTATGTCACAAAGTGATAATGAGGTAAGTTGTTTAGATAATGAAGAACTACTTGATGCTTTTAATGAATTATATACGAGATTCAAGAAATTGAATTCTCAACATAAGGCATTAGTTCTTTCTCATCAAGAACTAACCTCTTCTTCTTCTTTATTAGATAGTCTAAAAATTGAGAAGGAAACATTATCCGCTCAAAATGATAAACTACTTCATGAAAATGAGATTCTCAGATCTGAGAATCATAACATGATTTCACGCATTTCCATTTTAGATAAAGATATCTCTTCTCTAGAGTTGAAATATGATGATATGTCTTCTAACATTAGTAAGTTTAATAAAGGAAAGAATAATCTTGATGATTTATTTAGAATACAACATCCTGCTAATTACAGACAAGGTTTGGGGTATAAGAATACTCACAAATTCAATATTCTTGGTAATGTTATGTTAGAAAAGAAAAAAGATGTATTTATTAATGCCAAGAAAATTGATTCTTCTAATAGTATGAAAAAGGAACTATTCATATTCCAAAGAAGATCATTTTCTTACATCTTCTAAAAAACAATTATGCATAATATTTGGGTTCCCAAAGATATTTGTTTATATGATAAAGATGTATATATTTCTAATGTTATGCAAAATGTTATTCTTTCTTCTAATTATTTGAAGAAACCAAATTCCACTTGGGTTTGATTTCCTAAGGACTAATACTAAGGACCCATATAAAAAGGGTACCAATATTTATTGTTTAACTTTCATGTACCCATAAAAGAAAAATAGATACTAGATAGTGGATGTTCTAAATACATGACCGGGAACATCAAACTTCTATCAACCGTTTAATTCAAAGATGGTGGCACTTTACTTTTGGTGATAACAACAAAGGCAAAGTGATTGGCATCAGAACAGTTGGTGATCCAACTAAGCCCATCATCAAAAATATGCCCCTCGTTGACGGTTTGAAACATAATCTCTTATCCATTTTCAATTATGCGATAAAGACTTTAAAATAGTTTTTGAAAAGAATGCATGCATTATATATGACTTTAATATGTCTAATATTTTATTTCGAGGTAATCGTAAGAATATGTCTTATGCATGAAAAAATCTTCAAATGATCATTGTTTACTAGCATCCACAGATAACACATTATTATGGCATAAACGATTTGGACATACTAACTTTAAACATTTGGCACGTATTTCAAAACAAAAGTTAGTTTCTGGAATGCCTAATATATCTTTCACTCATACACAATATTGTAATGCATGTCAACAAGGAAAAATGCATAAATCATCTTTTAAATTGAAAGATGCTAGCTCTACAAACAAGACCACTTGAACTTTTGCATTTAGATTTATTTGGTCCTTCTAGAATAGCTTCTTTAAATGGTAATAAATATGCATTTGTGATTGTTGATGATTTTTCAAGATATACTTGGGTATTATTTTTAAAACATAAAAATGATGCATTTGAAAATTTTACAATATTTTGTAAAAGATTTCAAAATTTAAAATCTTCATCCATTATGACTATACGTAGTGATTATGGAGGAGAGTTTGAAAATGAATTATTTACGAAATTTTGTAATAAACATGATATAACACATAACTTCTCTTTTCCTCGAGCCACACCACAAAATAGTGTAGTTGAAAGGAAAAATAGAACTGTACAAGAATGTGCTAGAACCATGTTATGTGATAGCTCTTTACCAAAATACTTTTGGGCAGAAGTCGTTGCTACTGCATGTTATGTTTTGAGTAGAACTTTGGTAAGACCACAAATGAATAAAATTTGTTTTGAATTATTTTAAGATCGTATACCTCGTGTGTTCTATTTTAAAGTATTTGGTTGTAAATGTTTTATTCTTAGTACTAAGGATTCACTAGATAAGTTTGATTCTAAATCGGACGAAGGTATTTTTGTAGGATATTCTACACGTAGTAAAGCTTATAGGATTTATAATAAAAGAACCTTATGTATTGAGGAATATCTTCATGTAAATTTCGAAGAAAACCTATCACACATATAGATAAAGAAGATTCAATACCTATCACTGGTTCTTTAGAAAACACTAAGTTAGATGACGATGATTCTACTAATTCCATTCCTGATATTATCCCTGAAAATACAAGTCTTCCTAAAGCATTTATTGAAGTTCCTAATCATCCACATGATTTAGTTATGTGATATATTTCTGATAGAATAAGAACTAGATCTCACATAGAAGAAATGACTAATTGTGCATTTATAGCATCCATTGAACCAAAGAATATTATTGAAGCATGTAAAGATAATTCATGGATTATAGTAATACAGGAAGAACTTAATTAGTTCGAAAGGAATGATGTATGTGAATTAGTACCTAGACCTTCAGATCATCCTATTATTGGAACAAAGTGGGTATTTAAGAATAAATTGGATGAATCTGGTCAAGTAGTTAGAAATAAGGCTAGATTATTTGCACAAGGTTATAATCAGGAAGAAGGCATAGATTATGATGAAACCTATGCTCATGTAGCAAGATGAGAATCTATTAGAATTCTTTTAGCATATGCATGGTACAAGGGTTTTAAGTTATATCAAATGGATGTTAAAAGCATATTTCTTAATGGTATTATAAAGGAAGAAGTCTATGTAGAATAACCACCATGATTTCAACATGAAAGTTTTGAAAATCATGTTTTCAAGTTAAAGAAAGCATTATATGGATTAAAATAAGCACATCGTGCTTGGTATGTAAGATTGAAGAAATTTCTGTTAAAATCTAGTTATTCTATTGGAAAAATAAATTCTACTTTATTTACCAAACATATAGATTCTGATGTTATCATTATACAAATACATGTTGATGACATAATTTTTGGTGCTACTAATGATTCTCTTTGTCAAGAATTTTATAAGGAAATGTAAAATGAATTTGAGATGAGTCACATGTGTGAATTAACCTACTTCCTTGGACTTCAAATCAATCAAATGAAGGAAGGTATATTTATAACCAAAGTAAATATACAAAGGAACTCATCAAAAGGTTTGAATTAGAGAATTCTACAGAAAAGCATACTCCCATGGGTACATCATCAAATCGTGATAAAGATCCAAATGGTAAGAGTGTTGATCAAACACTATATCGAGGTATGATTGGATCATTACGTTATCTTACCGCAAGTAGACCCGATATTATGTTTTCTGTTTGCATATGTGCTAGGTATCAGTCTGATCCTAAGTTATCACATTTGACTGTTGTCAAAAGGATAATTAGGTATATCAAACAGGCATCTGATTTTGATTTATATTAACCAAAATCAAATTCATTTGATTTAGTTTCATATAGTGAAGCAGATTTTGCTGGTTGCAAAACTGATAGTAAAAGTACAAGTGGAACTTGTCACTTTTAGGATAAGCATTAATATCATGGTTTAGTAAGAAACAAAACTCTGTTTCTTTATCTACTACCGAAGTGGAATACATTGCCGCTGGTTTAGCATGTGCACAGATTTTATAGATGAAACAAACGATACTAGATTATGGCATTAAATGTAACACATATCCAATCATGTGTGACAACACTAGTGCTATAAATTTATCCAAAAATCTGGTACATCATGCACTTACTAAGCACATAGATATACGTCACCATTTCTTGGATGATCATGTCCAAAAAGGTGATATTATTCTTAAGTATATAGATACTAAGAATCAAATTGTCGATATACCGACTAAGCCTCTTAAAGAAGAGACTTTTCTAAAACTTAGAAGAGAACTTGGTATAATTAGTGAATCGAAATTTTAACTATTGATTATAGTTATAGATTATGTTAATATCAATATAGAATTTTTCTGGAATTTTTAGAATTATTTTATATTTTTATTAGTCGACTAGCAGATAGTTCTGGTCGACTAGCCCGCTGGATATTCCTATATCTCAGTTATATATATATATATATATATATATATATATATATATATATATATATATATATTCCTATAACCGAAAAAAGAATGAGCGATTCTCAGAGCGAGGGGATTGGCGACGGCGGCCCTCCTAGGGTTCCGATCTCAGGCGACGGCGGCCCTCTCAGGGTTCCGATCTCAGGCGACGACGGCCCTCCTAGGGTTCCGATCTCAGGCGACGGCGGCCCGCCTAGGGTTCCGATCTCAGGCGACGGCGTGGATGTCAATTCTAAGGTGGCTGAGGGCTCTCAGGGCGGGGCTTGGACTACAGTGAATAGGAGGCGGCCTAAGCCTCCAGTTCGTGTAGGACAGCATCATCCTCGTTTGGGTCAATTTCATTCTCGTGGAGGGGCTCATCATCGACGACAGCAAGGAGCGGGGCCTATGGGTGCCTACAGCAATGAGCGGGGCCGTGTGATTCATCCGCCCCCTTAGGTAAGGTGGTTTCGGCGGTCAGATCACAATTCCAACCTGCAGATAAGGTGTTTGATGTTTTGCCTGTGAGGGGGCCATCACATTCTTCACTTCCTACGGGTCCCAAGCGTAGCTGGTCTGAGATCTGTTCTTCTAAGAGATCCTACGGAGATTCAATTGGCATGACTTTTGTTCCCCCTAAGATTAGGGATGATGGCTCTTGTGTTGCTCGCGTTTCGGATTCTCTCCTTGTAAAGGGCTCTGAATTTTGGAAAACTACTTTAGTTGGGTATGTTCTTGGCGTTACCCCTTTGTTTGGCCAGATGCAGGCTTGGTTGGAGAGGTTATGGAAACCCAATAAGAAGGTGCAGCTGTACAGTAAGGACAATGGCTTCTTCTACTTTAGATTTGAGTCTGGGGAGGATTGTCATCGGATTCTACAAGGGGGCCCTTGGCTGTTTAACGGCAGATTGGTGGTGCTTAAATTATGGACCCCATCACTGCGTCACGATCGTGACATCCTCTCATCTGTACCTATGTGGATTCAATTGCATGGACTCCCTGTTAACATGTGGAACAGGGACATCCTCAATATTCTAGCCTCAGTCGTTGGGAATCCAATGTGCCTGGACCGCGCCACTTCCAGACTGGAGAGAATTACCTATGCTCGTTGCTTGGTTGAAGTGGATGCAAAGAAGGCCTTACCAAATCAAGTAGAAGCTGAACTTGATGACGGGTCCATCTTGATCATAGAGACCAAGTATGAGGTGGAACCCCCCCGCTGCAGTAATTGCATTTGTTTTGGCCACTCAACTGCGCAATGTCCATTTACGTCAACTGTCGCTTACCAGGACAAGGGGAAGGGTAAACTGTTGACTGCTGATCCTATGGTGCCTGGTCAGTCTTCCAATGTCCAACCTGACAATACGGCACAGCTGTCTTCTCGGGCACTAGATGGGGAGGTGACGGGATATGCTGTTGATGGAAGTGAATTAAACATTGCAAGTCAGGCCAATGTCGATCCACATGAGTTACCTGGGGCATCCTCTAAGGTTATATGTCCCTTGCGGCAGCTGCTTTCAGCTTTCAGGTGCCTTCGATTAATGATGCATAGGCGGCGTCCTGTGCACGATCCGGTCCCTTCTGTTCAACTTCCAGTTCCCCCAGTGCAAGTTCAGGTCCCTCCGTTTATTGCTGCTACAAATAATCCCCCTTCAGTGCGGGTTCACGTTCCCCCTGTGCAAGCGCCAGCGCCTGCGTTTAATACTGCTTCATGTTCAAGTTCAATTGCCTGTGACTCAAGCCCTATCTCCCCGACTCCTATTCCTGACTCAGCTCATTCAGCAGATGAATTACCACATGAACCTGTGTATGACAATCCAGAATGGGCTGAGGAGCACAGGATTCTGTTAAATTCTGCGGATTCTAGTAGGCTGAGGAAGCAGGTAAATTCTGCTGCTAGTATTGCTACTCGTAGGAGTAGTAGATTAAAATAGTGTTTAGTCACTTCATTCTACACCATTCTCTTATTATGTCTGTGCTGATTTGGAATACCCGGGGGTTGAACAATGCTGTGAGGCGGAGAGATCTCCGTGACAGGATTAAGAATATCGGTCCTTCTATTTTAGCTCTCTTGGAGACTAAGCTAAATGCAGATAGTGCCAGAATAAAGTCTTGCATCCCACAAAGTTGGACCTCTATGAATAATTTCCACTTGCATGGCGGGGGGCGCATTCTAATTGGATATGATCCACTAGTGTGGACTTTGAGTGTCATCTCTATGTCTTTTCAACATATCACCGCTCTTTGTGTAAATGCGGGAGGATTCACATGTGCATTTTCTGCAATATATGGTAGCAATGTTGCAGCTGAGAGGAGATTCTTATGGGAACATCTGAAAGGTGATGCAGGTGATTTGAGAAATGTGGCTTGGATTGTTGGTGGGGATTTTAACTGTGTTCTATATGCAAAAGATAAGCTGGGTGGTCGCAGGGTGGAGACTAGTAAATTGGCAGAGTTCAATAACTGTTTAGCAGATTGTGGGCTCCAGAATCTCAAAAGCTCAGGTCAAAGACTAAGTTGGGGCAACAAGCGTCTGGGTCTGGGACGTATTGCTGCCTAATTGGACAGGGTCCTTTGTAATGATGTGTGGCTTAACAATCTCCCTAACTCCTGCTATGTCTATTTGGATCCGCATACCAGTGATCACTCTCCTATGAGTATCAATCTCCATACTAAGGTACATTCGGACCCTAAGCCGTTCAAATTTTACAACCACTGGATTAATCTCCCAGGCTTCTATGATTTGTTGGATTCCTGCTGGAAGCTGAACACCAGGGGAACTCGTATGTTCTGTCTGATTAGCAAATTGCGGTATGTTAAATATGGTTTGAAAATATGGTCTAAAGACAATCAGGATGCTAATGCTATTCTTCAATGCCGCAACCAGCTTGAGGCTGTCAGAAATCTTAATGCCATACACTCTACTGTTGAGCTTCAGGTCAAAGAACGTAAATTATCAAGTGAGCTGGCCCATCTTTTGGGGTTAGAGGAAGAGATGTACCGTCAAAGAAGTAGGCAGGATTGGCTTGACCTGGGTGACCGCAATACAAGATTCTTCTACAATGCAATGAAATCAAGACAGTGCCATAATAACCTATGCCACCTGGTGGACAGTCAAGGGGTCCAGAGCAAAACTTATGAGGCCATTAAAGCTGAGGTTGTTATGTACTATGAATCCTTATATAATCAAAATCACTATTGGAATGTATTTCCTAAACTTGTGCCTAAGAAGAAAATTAAGCATGAGACGGCTATTTGGCTTGAAAGAGATGTCACACCTGATGAGATTAAGAAGGCGGTCTTTCAGATTGGGGCTTCGAAGGCTCCTGGGCCTGATGGGTATAATGGCTTCTTCTTCCAGCATAATTGGAATCTAATTGGTACTGAGGTTGTGGGTGCAGTACAGTCTTTCTTCCGCTCTAGCTCCCTTCTGCGGCAGGTAAATCATACATTCCTTACCCTGGCTCCTAAAGGTTCTAATGCTTCGTCTTTGGGAGACTACAGGCATATTGCTTGCTGCAATGTCTTATATAAGATTATCAGTAAGGTCCTTTGCAACAGGCTTTACAGTTTCATCCAGGATCTTTTCTCCCCGAATCAAGCAGCTTTTCTTCAGGGGAGATTAATTTCTGATTGTGCCCTCCTTGCTCATGAGCAAATTAGGGATTTTAGCAACCCTATGGGATCCAGATCTTGTCTGAAACTTGATCTCAGAAAGGCCTTTGATAGTGTTAACAGGGAGTTCGTTTTATTCATCTTGCATCAGATGGGGTTTGGACACAAGTTCATCGGCTGGATTCAGGAATGTATATCAACAGTTTCCTACTCTGTCATGGTCAACGGATCTCCTGTGGGATTCTTTAAAGGAAACATGGGCCTTAGACAAGGTGATCCTCTCTCCCCATTCCTTTTTGTCATCATTATGGAATGTTTCACTCTATTGCTGGACAAGGCGATTATTAAAGGAGACATTCAGCCAATGAGAAGAGCTGGAGCTATATCACACCTGCTTTTTGCAGATGATTTACTTGTTTTCTGCAGGGCCACTCAGAAATCATTTAAGGGTCTAAAAAATTTACTTGAGGAGTTCTGTAATTTCACAGGCTTGGACATCAACTGGGACAAGAGTACTTCTATGTTCAGTAAAGGTGTCAGGAATCCGGGAGATCTGGCTGCATTGTTGGGAGCTAAACTTTCACATACTATTACTACTTATTTGGGTCTCCCTTTGTCTTCCAAGTACCCCAAGGCTCAGATGTACAATCGTCTTATTGACAAATGTAGAAAGCGTTTTAGTGGATGGACTTCCTCGTCCTTATCTCTTGCGGGTCGGATTGAACTGGTGAGAACTGTTATCTACGACATGATAAACTTTTGGATCCAGGTTTACAGATTCCCCACTACTGTGCTCCGTACTTTAACTTCTATGTGCAGAAAATTTATCTGGGGCACATCTAAAGCTTGGTCCTGGAGAGACTCTTGCAAACCTAAGGAGGAAGGAGGTGTTGGTTTGAGATTACTCACTGATTTGAACATCGCTGCGGGAATCAAGCTTACTTGGAGATTGCTTAATTCTAGAGGGCTATGGGCGGAATACATGCGGGACAAATACAAAGACTCTTCTAGATTCTATGGTGCTTTGGGAGCGGTAACCCATTCTGGCACGTGGAAGTTCCTGCTCCATTGCAGAGGTGTCTCACAGAGTATTATTAAGAGGAAGGTTGGGAATGGTAGGAATACTTTATTTTGGCAGGATAATTGGCTCCCGTGTGGCCCCCTAAAATGCTTACACAATATTCCGGATGGGGCAAGTAATAAGTGTGTAGCTGACTATTGGAATGGGGTTTCTTGGATTGATGATCCTGATATCTCCAATCTCAGACCAATACTACAAAAACAGATTTTAACTGCGGGCATTGACTCATGGGAGTGGAAGCTGGGCTCGGCCTTCTCGTTCAAGGATGCTTGGGAATATGTGCGTCAGAAATCTTCTCCATTCCCATATTATAAACTCATATGGTACAGTAAGTCTATCCCTAAATACTCTATTACACTGCTTCGAGCCTATAGTAACAAACTCCCCACTAAATCCCGCCTGGCAACCTGGATTGATCTCCCTTCTACTAATTGCTCTTTGTGCAATGATTCTATCACCGAAACTATTGAGCATCTATACTTTGATTGCACTTTCTCCAATTACATAATGAGAAGATCCCTACTCAAGCTAAACTCCATTGGGCCGGCTGTATTATCTCTCAGCAATGTGGGCCGGGAATTTCTATCTGGTTACGGCAACAGAGGCTCTTTTGGGTTGCTTTGTAAAACTGTTCTTGCGTCAGTGGTTTGGCATCTTTGGCGTGAACGCAATAGACGTGTGTTTGAAAATGTCACTAAAACCAAGATTGCGCTTTTTGAGGACATAGCTTGTGATGTCCGTACAATTTTAAGGAACTTGGAAGACATTGATGATGAAGCTGCAACTGCTTATGCCAATTGGGATATTCAAGACAAAGGATGACTTGTTTTGTAGCACTAATTGTTGTGTATGTATTATGTTCCTTGTAATCTGGTGTGTGGTTCGAGACTTGTATGCGGGTCTATTTGTTTTAGGGTGACGACGCTTGTGTCCTATCCCCTAACCATTTAGACCGCATCCAAGTTTAGTCCACGTTGTACATTCTTTTTAGTTCTTAATATATTACTTACTCTGCAATATATATATATATATATATATATATATATATATATATATATATATATCTATATATATATAATCTGTTATCTTATTAATATATTTTTTGATCTGATCGGTCAAAACATTTTTTAAAGCCCACTAGAAACAAAAAGAACAACTTTTTGTTTTCCCTCCAATTTTCAAAGCTCCTTGGAAAGACAACTTGTCAAGTACACATCACCTTGGAAAGGGGTGTTGCTAAGTCAAATTTCAAGTTCAACCTACTCCTAGGCTTAGGACAGCAATCAGGTCCTTTTGTCCTCTCTTGTTGACCGACTATTTTATTAAACCTATTTTTTTCGCATCTTCCTCCTCTCAAAATATTCTGCGCATCGATTAGCCGACTAGGCGTTTCGACTAGTCGAGTAGAAAATTATAGTTTTTTGAAAAACTGTGATTTCGACCATTTTCTTCCACCTTTTCCTGTACCAATCGATTCTTCAATGTCTAGAGAAGTTAAGGTGTCACGCCCCGCTTCCCAAAATGGACGGAGGCGAAGCGTGACAAGGCCCGCTTAGGCCAGAGCTGAGAAGCTCGGACCCAATAAGCGTCTGTAGAGGTACCATTTAAAAAGATTTTCAGGTTCTTGCATTTATAAAGTTTAGGAACAACAAAAGTACAGAAAGGAAATGGCATTCATTAAATTAGACACATGATATCCAACAGTACAAGGTCTAAAAAGAAGCCTAAGCGTGGCAACAAACTATCTAAAAGAAAACTGAAAGTAGTAACCTCTGAAAGTGGCGACTAAAAGACCTCAAGATCTGGTCCTTGTCAGGTACGTACTCTGATGACGACGTCCTCGGCTCCACATACTCCAGCGAGTCTGCCTCGTCCACGATCTCTGGCTGAACACCTGACGTACAGCACCCAAGAAAAAGGAACTGTACGTCAGGTAAAGTCTACAAGAAGGGTTAGACTTTACTACAAGTGCACCGAACTTTAAACAACGGTTTACTGGTTGATTAGCAGGCTGAGGTTCTTTTAAACAACAGATTACTAGTTGATTAGCATGCTGTGGTTATAACAGAGTAACACGACAGGAAGTAACGCAACAGGAAAGTAAAACGGGACAAGTAGTAGTCGTAGCGTGTGCTACCAACTACGGGACTAACCTACAGGTGTCAAGACAAGACGAGACGTGACGGAAACAAGGCAGGACAAGACAAGTGAGACACGAAAGGGTTCACGCCTTACGGTTCGAGGGGGATCAGACACTCTTGCCGTGCGCACGCTCAACCCAACCCCAAACCCCAAGACAAGACAAGACATGACACCAGTACAAGGGATCACTCGCTCTAGCTTGGCGAGTGCCCTATTGCCCGCAGGCTGAGAATCCGTACAAGGGATCACTCTCTCTAGCTTGGAGAGTGCCCTATTGCCCTCGGGCTGTGTATCCGTACAAGGGATCACTCTCTCAACTTGGAGAGTGCCCTATTGCCCGCAGGCTATGAATCTGTACAAGGGATCACCCGAAGGGTGCCTTATTGCCCAGCGGGCTGTGCAAGACGGGACGGGACGTGACAAGACAGGAAGGGTTATTCTAGGGTGTCCACACACACGCACACACATGATAGCCCTACAGCATTAAAAAGTTGTTGTTGTCAGGCTCAGACTTCGTCGTCAAGTCTGAGCCGTCAGGAGTCGTCCCGGACGCTATCATTTCACGTCCGGTTCTATACATTCACAGTCTAACAGTTCTAGCAACCTAAGTCCAAAACACGGTCAAAAACGCAAGTGGGTACACTTGCCTGTGGTGGCGAGGGGGGTCGTCCGTCCGGGGCGTCTCGTCCAGTCGTCGCGTTCGCGGTAGTCCGTCTGAAACAGTCACGGCGTCGGTGTCAGGTCGCGATTTTCATCAAGTCCTATTAGGGTTTGTTTCTAGTTTATCGGGGCTATCCTATTTGTCAAACATCACATTTTGGTGTTTTGTTCCGCCTAAATCGACCACTACCCTATATGCACAGAAAATTTGTCCGATGATCGATTTCTACAGTGAGCAGCGTTTTACTGGTGCGGAAAAGTAAATTTAATTATTGTTGTTCAGTTTTAGTTAAGGTCTAGTTTGCTACAGTGTGGGTTTCGCTACGAGTTAGGGGGGACTAACCTGGTGTGAGGAACGCGCACTAATCTGACGTCGGGTCTGGAACATTAGCGGATCACGTCGCGGCTCCAGTTACTCGACTGCGGTAGCGCGTATTCCTCGCTTCAACTTGACGTTGCCTCGTTGTTTACAGGAAAGTGATCGGACGGCGGCCTAGGGACGGGGACGGTCGATGCGCGACGACTGCGGTAGCGAATGGATGGCGAAGCAGTCGGGGAGCAGCGAGTGCGTGGCCGATAACGGCGAGTGCGGGAGGCATGGACATATCTGCGAAAGATTTATAAAACATAAGCTAAGAAATTAACTAATTATAGTACCATCAAAATTTATCCCACATTAATATAGTTATAAACAACTATACTAACATTATTCCAACACACATTCTTTTTACATTTCTAACTTTTTCTAACTCTCCTTTACATCAACAGAATCATTATTCTTATAATTAATAATGTAACTCATTGCTAACATGCATTACTAACATTATGACATCATGTAACAACTGTTATTAACATATGAATATTAACTTCTATATACAATAACTGGGCTAACCTCTCCACAGAACTAATATCATAACCCTAATATCATTAACCTAATATTATACTAGTCATCATTTTCATTGATCGCTATGCTACAACCTTTACGTACTGAGCCAAAACTATTGTACTATATATTTTTACCTTCACGCTCGCGTGTGCTTGCAGGGGGACGGGGCCGTCAGCTTCGAGAATCGCCGGAGGCACTGGTGGCACGTGGTCATCAGAGGGCAACGCCTCCGAGTGTGGCAGAGGAGTTCGCCGGTCGGGGCTTGGCTGCCACGGGCTCGTCGGGGAATGGAGGAAGCGACGCGCAGTGGCGAGGGTGACCGTCAGCGAGAGAGTTAAAGCAGGGAGTTATCAAGCGGGTGGATAATGGGGGTCGGGTTGTCGAGGCGCGCGGCGGCGATGAGGGGAAAGGGTTTCCTTGCGGTTCTGAAGGGAAGAAAAGTGACAGGCGTCCGCTGCATTTGTAAGGGAAAAATAAGGGAAATGACGTGTGAGGGTGGGGAGAGAGGTTGGGCCTATGCATGACGTGGGGAGGGAGATAAGGGTGTTGGGTAGTTAGGATCTTAAGATATCAAATAGGCTAGAATTTATAAACAGGTTAGATTTTGTTTTTTTAAAGGATTTAATAAGTTTTGGTATTATAAGATTTTAAATAATTTAGTTAAGATTTCAATCTGATTTGGATTTTTAAAAAAAAACGTACAGAGCTTACTAATTTAAAACTTTTTTTAAAAAAAGGTTTAATAGTTAACAATGGAAATATGCAGATTAGTCCAAAGACATCCTAAAATTAAAAAGAAAATGTCAGGGTGATCGCGCCTCCGAGAGGGTTGTGAAAACGGGGTTCGGTCACGTGTCTGAACTACGGAGAACGATATTAAAAATTAAATACGGAAACACGCACACAAAACAACAAAGATACGCGCTAAAATGCGTACGGTCGGAAAGTGACCGTTATATTCTACCCACCTTAGAAATGATTCCACCCTCGGAATTACTTATACTAATATTAATAATAAATCTGTAAACACTTAAGACTATAACTTCCATCTTTCACACAAAGATCTCTAATCCTATAACTTCAACATCGTTCCTCAAATATTCCATCATAATGCGTCTCTCCACTTGATAATGCTACGACTAGAATCACACCCTAGCACCTGATTATAGATCCACGCCATCGCCTACCAGTCTTCAATCATCTCGCCCCCAATACATTCTCCATCATATCGACTCACAAGTTTATCCTCCGAATTCAATGAACCATCAAACTACATCTATCCTTACCCCTATCATCTAATCTCTTAATCATATAAAATCCATCTTCATAACATCCCATTCATCTCGACGTGTCCTGTTATCTCCAATGCCTTCTCGTCTCAACTTAACAATCAAATCCTGACGCTTTAAATGTTCTACTCATTCTCATGATCACTCTAACTCACACCATACTCTATAGCCATCCCTATCTACCATTCGTCTAAGCCTCAAATCTGACAGTTCTCATCTTCACGCATACAATCTCATTCAACCAGAATTTTCCATTGAGTCCGCCACACTTCGGTTTTATAAATAAGTCTTGGACAGCCCATTCTTTTCATCCGAAAGAAATCTATCCCAATATCCTATTGTTTCAAAATCGGTTAATGATTGCTATAACAAATCTCATCTCTCCCTGAGCCTACCCGCAACAAAATCCTACAACAATAATAGCTAGTCTCAAAACTATAACAACCATAACATAACATTTCTAAATGTAGAGAGAGAAGAGAAAGGGAAACTTAAAACCAGTGACACATTTTTAAAACATTTGGAAAAAAAAACGTGTGGAGTCGTGGTAATGGATGAGGAAGGATAATTGATTTCTGATCTTGTGAGCAAATTTCAAAAAATTTAAAGATTTGGTTTAAAAGGAAACAAAATTTTGATACAATCACATGCAGTCAAGAATAAGCTATTCTATAATTGCGAAAAACTACGTCTAAGGAAATTGCCTGCTATGACCCTACTCATATATGTATGAATACCGTCATTCAGACAACTTCAATCATATCATGGTTAACATTGAGTACACATTCAAGACACAAAAGGCAATTATCAGGATCTTAAAGATGACACACTCATACAGGTCTACACACTCTACTTATACTCATGCATCACGACAACATCACAAACCAATGGGCCCACTACCAAACTAGAGTTGACACGGCAACTACAAGCACTAATGTCTAAACAATAGAGGAAAGAAAACTAAACCAAAAGAGAAACGAAATGAGATCGGAAAGAACGAGTTCAAATAAGGCGGGGTAAGGATGGCAGTTGGTTGGGTGGAGCAAGAACATTCCTCAAAATAATTAGATAGATAAAAGGCGAATTACGTGTAAAATAGGATATCATATACTTTTATACTTATAAAAATAAGTAGTAAAGAGTGAGCAGATGGTAAAAAAAATTATTACAACTCGGAATAAGAGTTAGACGAAGGAAACAAAAACAGGGTGAGGTAGCGGTTGTTTTGCAAATGAAAATAGGTTTATACCAAGATTTTCGAAATATGAGCACGATGGACATAGAGAGAAAGAAAAAAATAATTTAGAATTCTATTTAGCTTAGAAAAATATACTCTAAAAGTGTGTGCGTTTAAGTGGTTAAAATAAATTTCGTAGTTTAGAAAAAGTGATACATTGAATTTTCAAAATGGTAACAAGTTTTAAAACTGAAATATGAGAGATAACGATTCGAAAACGAGTACGAGGTATTGACTTAAAAAGTTACGACCGATAAGGTTTCAAAGTCAATGAAAGAATTTTAACTCAACCAAAAACAAGAAATTTTTAAATATATAATATAGGGGGTTTCGAAGAAATTTAGCTGCGCGATAAACTTATTAATAAATTTCGAAAATACTTTTAGAGGAAGCAGAATTGGTCAAGGAAGGGATTTGAAGGATCGACGATAATCGTCAGGAAACGATCACGTGAATCGGGAGACAGGAAAATGATCGCTTGAAGGATATGTGTAGGATACGAACCGTGAAGAGCTACGATGGAACATTACGGTCGATAACACGAAAATGGTAATGATCAGGAAGACGCTAGAAGTCATGGATTCTATTTATCGGGTCGCCTAAAGATCAGGAGAGCTCGACACTAAGATTTTCTAATGAGCTAGACTGTAACCAGGATCTAATGGGAAGGTTCCTAAGAGATTCAAGGTTAGTTCTGCTGGGCTCGAAGTCGGTGGATCTGGGTGGGCGACTAAACTAAAAGAAGGACTCTAGAAATCTAATTTGGTCAGAACTAGAGAGGGAGAGGCTACTAAGGTATCCTAAGACGGGTGCGGCTAAATCTTAACCAAGGTGTCGGACTATCCAACTGGGACGTCTACCTAAGTCTTCCTACCATCTAAGACTGGGAACCCAATTCAGACTTGTACGTGAACATTAAATGAATGCGGTACTCTTATTGTTCCGAACTTTTGCAAGACCTGCATGGGCCACCACTAAAACCTGTCACGCCCCGCTTCCCAAAATGGACGGAGGCGAAGCGTGACAAGGCCCGCTTAGGCCAGAGCTGAGAAGCTCGGACCCAATAAGCGTCTGTAGAGGTACCATTTAAAAAGATTTTCAGGTTCTTGCATTTATAAAGTTTAGGAACAACAAAAGTACAGAAAGGAAATGGCATTCATTAAATTAGAGACATGATATCCAACAGTACAAGGTCTAAAAAGAAGCCTAAGCATGGCAACAAACTATCTAAAAGAAAACTGAAAGTAGTAACCTCTGAAAGTGGCGACTAAAAGACCTCAAGATCTGGTCCTTGTCAGGTACGTACTCTGATGACGACGTCCTCGGCTCCACGTACTCCAGCGAGTCTGCCTCGTCCACGATCTCTGGCTGAACACCTGACGTACAGCACCCAAGAAAAAGGAACTGTACGTCAGGTAAAGTCTACAAGAAGGGTTAGACTTTACTGCAAGTGCACCGAACTTTAAACAACGATTTACTGGTTGATTAGCAGGCTGAGGTTCTTTTACACAACAGATTACTGGTTGATTAGCATGCTGTGGTTATAACAGAGTAACACGACAGGAAGTAACGCAACAGGAAAGTAAAACGGGACAAGTAGTAGTCGTAGCGTGTGCTACCAACTACGGGACTAACCTACAGGTGTCAAGACAAGACGGGACGTGACGGAAACAAGGCAGGACAAGACAAGTGAGACACGAAAGGGTTCACGCCTTACGGTTCGAGGGGGATCAGACCCTCTTGCCGTGCGCACGCTCAACCCAACCCCAAACCCCAAGACAAGACAAGACATGACACCAGTATAAGGGATCACTCGCTCTAGCTTGGCGAGTGCCCTATTGCCTGCAGGCTGAGAATCCGTACAAGGGATCACTCTCTCTAGCTTGGAGAGTGCCCTATTGCCCTCGGGCTGTGTATCCGTACAAGGGATCACTCTCTCAACTTGGAGAGTGCCCTATTGCCAGCAGGCTGTGAATCTGTACAAGGGATCACCCGAAGGGTGCCCTATTGCCCAGCGGGCTGTGCAAGACGGGACGGGACGTGACAAGACAGGAAGGGTTATTCTAGGGTGTCCACATACACGCACACACATGATAGCCCTACAACATTAAAAAGTTGTTGTTGTCAGGCTCAGACTTCGTCGTCAAGTCTGAGCTGTCAGGAGTCGTCCCGGACGCTATCATTTCACGTCCGGTTCTATACATTCACAGTCTAACAGTTCTAGCAACCTAAGTCCAAAACACGGTCAAAAACGCAAGTGGGTACACTTGCCTGTGGTGGCGAGGGGGGTCGTCCGTCCGGGGCGTCTCGTCCAGTCGTCGCGTCCGCGGTAGTCCGTCTGAAACAGTCACGTCGTCGGTGTCAGGTCGCGATTTTCATCAAGTCCTATTAGGGTTTGTTTCTAGTTTATCGGGGCTATCCTATTTGTCAAACATCACATTTTGGTGTTTTGTTCCGCCTAAATCGACCACTACCCTATATGCACAGAAAATTTGTCCGATGATCGATTTCTACAGTGAGCAGCGTTTTACTGGTGCAGAAAAGTAAATTTAATTATTGTTGTTCAGTTTTAGTTAAGGTCTAGTTTGCTACAGTGTGGGTTTCGCTACGAGTTAGGGGGGACTAACCTGGTGTGAGGAACGCGCACTAATCTGACGTCGGGTCTGGAACAGTAGCGGATCACGTCGCGGCTCCAGTTACTCGACTGCGGTAGCGCGTATTCCTCGCTTCAACTTGACGTTGCCTCGTTGTTTGCAGGAAAGTGATCGGACGGCGGCCTAGGGACGGGGACGGTCGATGCGCGACGACTGCGGTAGCGAATGGATGGCGAAGCAGTCGGGGAGCAGCGAGTGCGTGGCCGATAACGGCGAGTGCGGGAGGCATGGACATATCTGCGAAAGATTTATAAAACATAAGCTAAGAAATTAACTAATTATAGTACCATCAAAATTTATCACACATTAATATAGTTATAAACAACTTTACTAACATTATTCCAACACACATTCTGTTTACATTTCTAACTTTTTCTAACTCTCCTTTACATCAACAGAATCATTATTCTTATAATTAATAATGTAACTCATTGC
Source organism: Scilla litardierei (assembly GCA_030789695.1). Lineage (NCBI taxonomy): Eukaryota > Viridiplantae > Streptophyta > Magnoliopsida > Asparagales > Asparagaceae > Scilla > Scilla litardierei. Next base: position 33,580,946 of record CM061136.1, read on the forward strand.
TAACGTGCATTACTAACATTATGACATCATGTAACAACTGTTATTAACATTTGAATATTAACTTCTATATACAATAACTGGGCTAACCTCTCCACAGAACTAATATCATAACCCTAATATCATTAACCTAATATTATACTAGTCATCATTTTCATTGATCGCTATGCTACAACCTTTACGTACTGAGCCAAAACTATTGTACTTCATATTTTTACCTTCACGCTCGCGTGTGCTTGCAGGGGGACGGGGCCGTCAGCTTCGAGAATCGCCGGAGGCACTGGTGGCACGTGGTCATCAGAGGGCAACGCCTCCGAGTGTGGCAGAGGAGTTCGCCGGTCGGGGCTTGGCTGCCACGGGCTCGTCGGGGAATGGAGGAAGCGACGCGCAGTGGCGTGGGTGACCGTCAGCGAGAGAGTTAAAGCAGGGAGTTATCAAGCGGGTGGATAATGGGGGTCGGGTTGTCGAGGCGCGCAGCGGCGATGAGGGGAAAGGGTTTCCTTGCGGTTCCGAAGGGAAGAAAAGTGACAGGCGTCCGCTGCATTTGTATGGGAAAAATAAGGGAAATGACGTGTGAGGGTGGGGAGAGAGGCTGGGCCCATGCATGACGTGGGGAGGGAGAAAAGGGTGTTGGGTAGTTAGGATCTTAATATATCAAATAGGCTAGAATTTATAAACAGGTTAAATTTTGTTTTTTTAAAGGATTTAATAAGTTTTGGTATTATAAGATTTTAAATAATTTAGTTAAGATTTCAATCTGATTTGGATTTTAAAAAAAAACGTACAGAGCTTACTAATTTAAAACTTTTTTTTAAAAAAAGGTTTAATAGTTAACAATGGAAATATGCAGATTAGTCCAAAGACATCCTAAAATTAAAAAGAAAATGTCAGGGTGATCGCGCCTCCGAGAGGGTTGTGAAAACGGGGTTCGGTCACGCGTCTGAACTACGGAGAACGATATTAAAAATTAAATACGGAAACACGCACACAAAACAACAAAGATACGCGCTAAAATGCGTACGGTCGGAAAGTGACCGTTACATAAGGGAAGTTATCAATTTGTTCCAAATCAGTTTTACTTTCGAATTTCGATATTCCCTCTACTTTTTCTCTATTTAATCCATGGGTTCCTCTTCTCTTCCATCATGCAAAAGCCACTCTCCACTTGGTCCAAATGATCCTTCATCTTTCTACACCGTTCTCTGATGACCTCCTCTTCTTCTCGTCGCCTAAATCCCTTCGATCGCCAGCCCTTGATCTTCAACTCCGTCGAAGCCCGTGCCAAATTTGATGCCATGGCTAATACCCCATTTTATCTAGAGAGATTCATTGATTTCAATGATACCAAAATCCTCAACTATGATGTTTTCAATCTTCTTCATGATGCATCCCTCCTCAATCTTTAGAGTTATGTTGAGGTTTTCCCATACTATCTGAGTCTTGTTAAGGAATTCTACGCAAATATGGAAGTAACCCAAGATGATGGCGATGTTTACTTCGATTCCATTGTCAAAGGCTGCGAACTTCATCTCACCTGCACCTCTCTTGCCAAATGTTTAGGTATCCATCGCTCTCATGTCTCCGACCTTGGTTTTCCTTCAGATAACACCAATGTTCTTGCCCGCTTAAGCCTAACTTTCCATGTGGGGATGAGTGCAATTGACTTGCTTCATACTCCACGTCTCTTCTTCAAGGTCCTCATCTACAACCTCCTTCCCAAATCTGGTTCCCTAAACTATGTTAGCAACCATCTTGCTCTTTGTATCTACGCTATTGTTGGTAGGTTGAAGGTGAATTGGGCTTACGCTATCACGAGTGTACTCGTCAAGCCCGTTACAACACATATCTACCTCCCATGCATCGTCACCCAGATTTTCAAATATTTCGAAATTCCTCTTGTTAGTGAAGTCTCCGTGTTTCCTACCATCAATTTCGATCGTTCGGTCCTTTAACCACATGACCTTATCTCCTCCTCCTTCGAGAAATGAAGAAGAAGATCACCCCGTTGAACCTCCTCTCCGTCGTCGTAGTTTTGGTGTTAATCATAATAATCCTCCTCCTCAACACGCCACTCTCCAAATACAGAGTGACAATCTGCGCGAGGATGTTAACAAAGGATTTGCGGGGTGTCCAGGAACACTTTAGTGGGTTTTGAAAAGCGTCTAGAGAACGTCACCACCGCGATGAACAATGGCTTCGAGACTACCTACAACAGTCATGCCCAGATCCTCAGTCTCCTCGAACACTGGTCCCTATATTCCCCATCCATGTCGCAGCAGCCTCCTCCACTGTTTTAAGCAATTTCAGGAACATTTCGCTTATTAGTCGATTAGGACTATCAGTTAGTCGACTAATCATAGTTATCAGTGGTTGTTGTTTTCAGTTGTCTGGTTTGATGTTTAGTTGCATTAAGTTGTTGTGTGGTTTGGTTGTTCTATCGTCACGTCAGTATGTACGATGTTAGTTTGACTTAGGTTGCTTTTGGTTGTTGTATGCTGTCTTATCCGTACTCAATATCTTCTATACGAATTTATCCATGTACTACTTCTGTTATATTAATGAAGTTCAATTTGTTTGGTTTATATTCTTCACTGTTTTCAGAATTCTGCACTGATTAGTCGACCAGACCATTTCATTAGTCGACTAATTCACTAATTTGCTGAAATTCATCCCATTTTTTATAATTTCAAAGGGTAGAAAAAAATATGAAATGACAGGTATAAACATTATTAAATATGCACACATATACATGTTTAATATACAATTTTTCACTACAAGACAATTTTATTATGATATATGCATTTGCTAATTGATATTACATTGTTACACAATCATTCACATTGGCAAATAGATTGTTCATTCTATCAAGCATATATTTAGGGGGAGCTTTATAATTAAATTTTTTTTCATATACCACATACATTTCATAATATCTTAAGATATATTGTAATCATCAAAAAAGGGGGAGAATGTTGAAAACATAAAGTTTTCTTCCCATAAAGTTTTTGATGATACAATCATTTTGTATATATATGTGTGTATACTAACTCTTTGGATGCAGATTATCAAGCTTAGCTTCTTCACATAAGACAATCGTCAAAGTTACTTTGCAAGATAAAGCATCAAAATGCAAGATGAAGCTCAAGTAATGAACTCTTATATCTTGAGAAAGATGATGTAATTGTACTTTTTATTCTTGCATAAATTTAGATTGTTAAAGCCCTCATAATACTCTATCTTATTTCTTTTGGACTAAGCCTCAAAATCCAAACTTCAGAAAATTAGCAGACCATCACTTTTCCCTAGTCGACTAATACAATTTTTCTTATTTTATTATAACTGATTTCTATTAAATAATTTTCTAATTATTTAATGATAGTTATAAACTACCTTCCAACGTTCATATTGTTAGTTTCTAGCCGTTTTTGGCAGTTTATGGAAGTTTATAATCGTTCTCCTTCAAAGGACACTTCAACAGACATTTTTAGTCTAGCAGCCCAGTTAGTTGACTAACAAAACTACATAGTCGACTAATTTTTGGAAAAATGGCTCAGATTTTTTTGAAAATTTAGGCAGTTGTCCACGGTTCGAAAACTAACTTTTTTGACTATAAATAGACCCCCAGACCTCTGTCTAAAACATACGAAAATTAGCTCACTGTCTCTTTTCTTAAGATTTCTCTCTCTCTAAAAAGAGTGTGATTTTCAGATTTCCATAGGGGAACCTCGGCAGAAATTCTGACCCTTTAGTAAGTCCAATTTCCAAGAGTGTTCTACCACAATTCACATCTTGAACCTTGGAGATTCCATCACCAACCTTGTGCTATAATTCCAATATTATCAAGGCTATAAGTGATATTCCAATTTCATACTCTTTCTTTATTTTATTTGGTGAATCTCTTGTTGAAAAGATTGTACAAGTTTGCAACACGGGGAGTGTTGGCATCTTTGTATATTGATTACTTACGGAGAGCATGTGTTTTTATTGGATTGAAATCTCTACGTGGTAGAGGACTGGAAGTAGGATCACAAGGATCCGAACCATGATAAATCTCTGTGTTTGCGTTTGGAATTCTCTGGATTGTGTTCATTTATTTCCGAATTCTTACTGAAATTTTTTATTAATTTTAAATTTTGTAATTGTCACGCCCCGCTTCCCTAAAATGGAGGCGAGACGTGAAAAGGTCCGCACGAGAGTGGAGCTGTGAAGCCCCAAACCCGATAAGCGTCAATAAAACATAAGCAGGTCCCTGTAACCACAAACGGAACAACAATAATAACACGAGGAGAGACAGAAATAAAATTCTCATATCTCATAATTTGTCCAACATGAAAATTAAGTTCAACATCCAGAAAAGCCACCAGGCTAAAAGAAAGAGTCTAAAGGCCCAGAACAAGGCCAACAAAAGCAACAACGAAACAAAGTATAGGTGCTACGCACCGACAACAAAATAGCAGTCTAAACAAAAGGGAAAACACAACGAAGACACTAGGACTGGTCCCCAGTGTCCACGTACTCCCCGTCAAACACAAGCTCGGGCTCGGCGTCAGCAAACACCTCGTCTTCAACAAGGTACTCAGGCTCAGGATCTAACATGTGTCACCCAAAAGAGTAAAGGGGCACATGTCAGCAAGTCTAAAAGACTTGGGCAAGGAAAATGAAAGCAAGGCAACTAGCAACATAGCAGTTATAGTATGCATGACATGGCAGTTATAGCATGAGTGCACAAGCAAGACATGGCGAGACAATAAGTACAAGAGAACAATTATCGGGACAAGACAATAGTAGCCAAGCTACTAACAATCTCAATCATTTCACTAGTCACGTTTCAAGTTGTTTGTAGATGTTTACGCCTTACAGCTGAATGGTTTGACATCCACGCTGATTGGCCGCTTAACACTACCCCAAAACCCAGAGTTTACGCCTTACCACTACAGTTGCTGATCGGGCAGACTCCTAGTTGATTGGCCGCTTAACTCTTACCCCCAATACCCACATGTAGACGAGCCAGGGTCCCCGCACACGGGCTCAGTAAATGAGCCAGGGTTGCCCCGCACAGGAGCTCGCATTCTAGTTCACGATTCATAAGCATTTGGCATAGGGGTGCACCTAGCCGGAAACAAGTAGTTCGGGCATTGGCTATCAACCAACACATGGCCTGCTTCTGGAACACGAGCCAGGAACACAAGCATTGTAGCGAAGCTACGCAATCACGGAAACACTTAAAGAATGCAATGACATGACAATTAATTTGCGTACCGTTAATGGAAATTAAACTTGACATGGTAATTGTGCAACATGATAAATGTCGGATCTAGCTTCGTTGTCAAGCTAGTTCCTAAATTTGCGCCTAGGCGAGTATCATTTCATCACCTAGTCTCTTTTACGCCTATAACAAGCAAATGGCCTAAAACGTGGCCTAAACCCTAAGTGGCAAGTTTCACTTGCCTAGCACCGAGGATGACGATCACGAGGGTTCGTCTCACGGACGCTAATCTATGGGGAAGTCGCTGTTATGGAGAAACAATCATCAAAACAACATTCATTTCATTAGGGGTTCACAAAAACACAACAGGTTATGCTAAAACTAAAGAATCGAGTATTACCGTATAGGGAACGGAAGAATAACGCCGAGCAACCACGGCGACAGAAGAAACGCTCCGGGGAACCTAGGGTTCAGATCTGGAAATGATTGGAGAAGTTTGGAGAAATAGGGTTTAGGGGGATTTTGGGGGTTTGATGAGATTTTGAGGAAGATGAGAGGTAGAAAGTGTTAAGGGAGAGTTTGGATGATGGATTTTGGGCTTGGGATGAAGGAATAATGGTTTGAGGTAGTAGGGGGCTCAATGGGGGAGAAACTAGGGTTTTAGGTCGTGAGGAAGGAGAAGAAAACGTTTGGGAGGGGTTTAAATAGGAAGGGCTGGCGGCTGCCCAGAAATTAGGGTTTTGGCACTAATTAGTCGGTCAGAGAACAGCCACTGACTGACTAGTTTGGGAACTAGTCGGTCGGTTGACCAACGCTGACCGACTAAGCCCAAACAGTAACTCCTGTACAGAAATAGGATTTAGATTTAGTCGGTCAAAGAACAACTACTGACCGACTAGTTTAGCATCTAGTCGGTCGATGAACGTTCTTAGACCGACTAAGAGTAAACAGTACTCGACTGTTCAGAAGAACTAAGAATCAGTCGGTCTGAGTACATAACTTAACCGACTAGTTTAAAAACTAGTCGGTCGAAAGATGAACTTAGACCGACTAAGAAGGAACAGTAACTAGTACCAAAAATAGTTGATGAGTTAGTCGGTTGAAGAAGCATTGCCGACCGACTAGTTTGCAACCTAGTCGGTCAACCAACGTTCTTAAACCGACTAACGACAAACAGTAACTCCTGAGAAATTTACAAAGCCAACTAGTCGGTTCAAGAAGGTTTGCCGACCGACGGGATCGTCATCTAGTCGGTCGGTGCCCCTTCTTATACCGGTTAATGAGCACCAAAAGTTCCGATATGGAGCGCGGAGCTCCGGGATTGATTCCTAAGACTCCTAGGCTTGATCTAACAATAAGATATGACCGATACGAAGCCCGTCACGAATGACTTACTCCAAAATCGACGATTCTAAGAAAGAAGCTAGAAAACACGACGATACGATCGAAAATGAAAGTTACGGAGACGAAAACCACATATAAGGAGAAAATCCACCAAAACATATAATATAATATAATAAATCCAGATACAAGAAAACCAGTCGTTACATCCTACCCAACTTAAGAAAAATTCCGTCCTCGGAATTTCCCAACACTCACATGTCCGGAAACAAAAGTGGGAAACGCTCTCGCATCTCATCCTCATTCTCCCAAGTAGACTCTCCAGGCGAGCCGTGTCGCCACATCACCCTCACAAGATTGACAATCTTGTTCCGAAGTGACTTCTGACGCCTGTCCAGAATCTGCACTGGCTGCTGGTCATACGTCATATCGGGGCGAACGGTAATCTCCGAGAAATCCACAGCATGAGATGGATCGCTAATGTATCGACGAAGCTGCGACACATGGAAAACATTGTGAACTCCCTCCAAAGATGGCGGCAAGGCTAAGCGATAAGCTACCTCGCCAACTTTCTCCAGAATGTCAAACGGTCCAATGTATCGCGGGCTCAACATCCCTCGCTTGCCAAAACGAATCACTCCACGATTCGGGGAAATCCTTAGAAACACATGGTCGCCCGGCTGAAACTCCAAAGGACAATGTTTAGCATCCGCCCAATGCTTAAAACGGTCCTGAGCAATCCTCAACCTCTCCCGAATATTCCTGACGATATCCACGGCCTCCATGATCATCTCAGGTCCCAACAACTCCCGATCACCAACGTCATACCAACTCAATGGCGATCGACATTTCCTCCCATAAAGAGCGGCGAAAGGCGCCATGCCAATACTCGCCTGGAAGCTGTTGTTGTAAGAAAACTCTACCAGATGTAGATGGTCCTCCCACGAACCCTTGAAATCCAACATGCACGCCCTCAGCATGTCTTCCAAGATCTGAATCGTCCTCTCGGACTGGCCATCCGTCTGCGGATGGTACGCCGTGCTGAAACTCAGACGCGTACCCAAAATCTTCTACAAACGCTGCCAGAACTGAGATGTGAACCTCGTGTCTCTGTCTGACACGATACTCACGGGGACTCCGTGAAGTCGCACGACCTCCTGCACGATTCACGTTACATCACCATCCAAACTAGGAAAAAGGAAATGAAAACGGAGAGTAAAAGAATTTACCTCCATATATCTCCTCGCTAGCGCCTCAGTGGACTGTCCCACTCGGAACGGAATAAAGTGCGCGGATTTGGTCAATCGGTCTACGATCACCCAAATCGCGTCATTCTTCTTTGGACTCCGAGGTAGTCCAGTCACGAAATCCATAGTGATGTGTTGCCATTTCCACTCCGGAATCGGAAGCGGTTGTAGCAACCCGGCCGTACGCTGATGCTCCGCCTTCACTTGCTGACAAACCAAGCACTTGGCTACACTCCGATCCACACTCCTCTTCATGTCATGCCACCAATAGTTCAGACGAAGATCCTGGTACATCTTGGTGCCACCAGGATGCACAGAATACGGCGAACTGTGTGCCTCCACCATTAACTCCTCTCTAATATCTCCAGATGGCACACACAACCTGGCTCCAAACCTCAGCGAGCCATCCTCATGAATCAAAAAGTCAGTCCACAGACCGGCTTCCACCTGCTCCCGAATCTCCACAAGCTTCGGATCCTCAGCCTGGCCAGCCTTGATCCGATCCACAATCGTCGACTGTATCTGCATACACATCAACGAAGAAGCCTCCCAAGGAAGAACAATCTCAACACCAGACTCGCAAAAATCCTGCTGCAATCTCCACTGCGAGGTCAAAATCATCACCGCTGGAAGCCTACTCAGCGCATCAGGGACCACATTCACCTTGCCAGGGTGCTACTGTAAATCAATCTCATAATCCGCCATGAGCTCCAAACATCGACGCTGCCGCATGTTGAGCTCCTTCTGAGTAAAAATATACTTCAAGCTTTTGTGATCGGTGAAAATTTTCACTTTCTCACTCAGCAAGAAGTGCCTCCAAATCTTAAGAGCAAACACAACGGTAGCCAACTCCAAATCATGCGTCGGGTAATTCTTCTCATGAACCTTAAGCTGACGAGACGCATACGCCACAACATGCCCGTGCTGATGCAACACACAACCTAGACCCTTGCCAGAAGCATCGCAAAAGATCTCAAATCCACCGCTGCGATCAGGCACAACAAGAATAGGGGCAGTCGTCAACCTCTCCCTCAGAACACCAAAAGCATTCTAGCAATCACCCGACCAAACAAAAGGTATATCCTTCCGCGTCAACCTGGTCATCGGCTCAGCAATACGGGAAAAGTCCTTAATGAAACGCCGATAGTAACCAGCAAGTCCAAGGAAACTCCGAATCTCAGACGCAGACGATGGAACAGGCCACTCTCTGATGGCCCTAATCTTCTTAGGATCCACTGAAATACTCTCTCTAGTCACCATATGCCCGAGAAAAGCAACTCTATCCAGCCAAAACTCACACTTCTAAAATTTAGCATACAACCGATGCTTCCTCAAAATCTCCAATACCGTCCTCAAGTGCGAGGCATGCTCCTCCTCCGACTTTGAATAGATCAGAATGTCGTCAATAAAGATAACGACAAACTTATCCAAAAAGTCGTAGAAAATCAGGTTCATCAGATTCATGAAAACTGCGGGTGCATTGGTTACACCGAAAGGCATAACCACAAACTCGTAGTGTCCATACTTCGTCCTGAACGCTGTCTTCGGAACATCTCCCTTCTTCACCTTCAACTGATGGTAACCACTCCCGAAATCCAATTTAGAAAACACCCTGGAACGTCCAAGCTGATCAAAAATATCATCGATGCGAGGCAACGGGTATTTATTCTTGATGGTCACCGCATTCAACTCTCGATAGTCCACGCACATGCGACGCGAACCATCCTTCTTCTTCACCGGCAGCACCGGTGCTCCCCACGGAGACACACTAGGGTTGATATAACCCTTCTGTAAAAGCTCATCCAGCTGCTTCCGCAATTCCTCCAACTCAGCGGGTGCCATACGATACGGCGCCTTCGAAATCGGCTGCGCTCCCGGAACAAGATCAATAGAAAATTCTAGAGCTCGATCAGGTGGCAAACCAGACATCTCCTCGAGGAAGACGTCATCAAAATCCCGCACCACAGCTGGCCACTCCAACTCCATCTGCATAGCCACAACCTCCACCGGTCTGGCCCGAAATCTGACAAGACCAAGCAAACTGCTACCACGACTGAACTCAAATACTGGATGTCCGGGAATCTCGAACACCACCTTCTTCCTCCGACAGTCGAACGTAGCATAGAAGCTCGCAAGCCAATCCATCCCAAGAACTGCATCATAGTTGATGATGTCATGGACAATGAAATCAGCGTAAAGGTCATGTCCACAGACCACCAACGAGCAAGAATTGCAACCATAATGCACCGAGACCACGCCATTCCCTGTATTCCAACTCTTGGGAAGAGGGGACGTCGATAAGGAATGCTTCTCCATGAAGCTCCGAGAAATAATGCACATCGATGCACCAGAGTCAAAGAGGACTCGTGCAGGAAAGGTGCACACCAAAACCACACCTAACAAGCAATTAACAATCAAACCCTAGTCTAGCAAACAATCATGTTCAAGCAAACAACACAATCTAGCAACCAAAACCAGCTAGAAAAGTAACATCTAGATTGAGGATTACCTGCGATAACCTCATCCACAGCCTCGCTCTCCACAGCGGTCATCAGAAAAGCCTGCCTCCTCGGCGGAATAGCCTGCTGAAAATCCTGCCTCTGTGGAACAAGAGCTGCTCCACGTCTAGCAGGAACAGACGCTCGCTGCTGCAACGGCTGTGCTGCAACAGGTGCCCTCCGCAGCTGATTCGCATGCCGACAATCCTTCGTGACATGGCAAGCATCACCACAAACCAAACACTGGCCCAGAAACTTCCTACACTGATCCTTGATGTGGCCAGGCTTGCCGCAGAAATGGCAAGTCTTCTGAACAGGCCCTCCTGGCCTCTTGAACTGAGCTGGCTGATTAGGCTTGAAACCAGGCCTAACCACCGCCCTGGCCTACTCCATAGGCCTCTTCCCAGTACCAGAAACATGTCCTCTCCTCTGACTCAGGTTCAGCTCCTGTCTCCTCGCAGCGACTAGAACCTTCTGATAAGAGTCCAGATCAGAGGAAGACACAAAACTCTGGAGCTCCAAAGCAAGTCCCTGCAGGAACCTCTGAGCCCTCTCATCAGCATCCTGTACCATCTTCGATGCGAACTGACTCAGCCTAGTGAACTCTTGGTGGTACAGGTCCACCGTCAAGCTCCCTTGCTTCAGATCAATGAAGCGCTGCAGCATCTCCTTCCTAGCAGCCTTCGGAAAGAACTCCTCATCAAACCTGGACTTAAAGGTAGTCCAAGCTATCGGCCCCACCAACATCTTCTCTTCCGCATCCCACCAGCTCCGAGCATTATCCTTAAGTTGCCTCTTCGCCAAATCAACCCATCCAGCCGGGGTGACCTTGGCCATCTTCAAGTTATCCTTAATGTTCCGAATCCACTCATCGGCAGCCAGAGGACCCTCAGACCCATCAAAATATGCGGGACCCATCTCCCGAAATTGCTTCGCTCCCGGCTCAGAGCGAGGGACATCCGGAAGTGCCCGGGCAGCTCGAGCAAGTGGGGCATTCTGGACTTGCAGGAGCACGCCCTGCTGCACTTGCATCATCTGAAGCATCATCCGCATCATCTCTCCGTTAGTGGGTTCCTGCTCAGGCTCCTCATCATGAGGGGGCGCACCACTACCTCCACCACGGGTGAATCGCCTTCCTGCCATCTAATGACACAGAAAACGAAGCAGATTAGACTCATAGCTTATGACTCGGACGTCGAACTTAGTTTATTGGACGTTCAAATATTATTATCGTTATTCCGATAATCGCAGTTACAGAAGAGGACCTGCATGGGTCACCAACAAAACCTGTCACGCCCCGCTTCCCTAAAATGGAGGCGAGACGTGAAAAGATCCGCACAAGAGTGGAGATGTGAAGCCCCAAACCCGATAAGCGTCAATAAAACATAAGCAGGTCCCTGTAACTACAAACGGAACAACAATAATAACACGAGGAGAGACAGAAATAAAATTCTCATATCTCATAATTTGTCCAACATGAAAATTAAGTTCAACATCCAGAAAAGCCACCAGGCTAAAAGAAAGAGTCTAAGGCCCAGAACAAGGCCAACAAAAGCAACAACGAAACAAAGTATAGGTGTTACGCACCGACAACAAAATAGCAGTCTAAACAAAAGGGAAAACATAACGAAGACACTAGGACTGGTCCCCAGTGTCCACGTACTCCCCGTCAAACACAAGCTCGGGCTCGGCGTCAGCAAACACCTCGTCTTCAACAAGGTACTCAGTCTCAGGATCTAACATGTGTCACCCAAAAGAGTAAAGGGGCACATGTCAGCAAGTCTAAAAGACTTGGGCAAGGAAAATGAAAGCAAGGCAACTAGCAACATAGCAGTTATAGTATGCATGACATGGCAGTTATAGCATGAGTGCACAAGCAAGACATGACGAGACAATAAGTACAAGAGAACAATTATCGGGACAAGACAAGAGTTGCCAAGCTACTAACAATCTCAATCATTTTACTAGTCACGTTTCAAGTTGTTTGTAGATGTTTACGCCTTACAGCTGAATGGTTTGGCATCCACGCTGATTGGCCGCTTAACACTACCCCAAAACCCAGAGTTTACGCCTTACCACTGCATTTGCTGATCGGGCAGACTCCCAGTTGATTGACCGCTTAACTCTTACCCCCAATACCCACATGTAGACGAGCCAGGGTCCCCGCACACGGGCTCAGTAAATGAGCCAGGGTTGCCCCGCACAGGAGCTCGTATTCTAGTTCACGATTCATAAGCATTTGGCATAGGGGTGCACCTAGCCGGAAACAAGTAGTTCGGGCATTGGCTATCAACCAACACATGGCCCGCTTCTGGAACACGAGCCAGTAACACAAGCATTGTAGCGAAGCTACGCAATAACGGAAACACTTAAAGAATGCAATGACATGACAATTAATTTGCGTACCGTTAATGGAAATTAAACATGACATGGTAATTGTGCAACATGATAAATGTCGGATCTAGCTTCGTTGTCAAGCTAGTTCCTAAATTTGCGCCTAGGCGAGTATCATTTCGTCGCCTAGTCTCTTTTACGCCTACAACAAGCAAATGGCCTAAAACGTGGCCTAAACCCTAAGTGGCAAGTTTCACTTGCCTAGCACCGAGGATGACGATCACGAGGGTTCGTCTCACGGACGCTAATCTACAGAGAAGTCGCTGTTATGGAGAAACAATCATCAAAACAACATTCATTTCATTAGGGTTTCACAAAAACACAACGGGTTATGCTAAAACTAAAGAATCGAGTATTACCGTATAGGGAACGGAAGAATAACACCGAGCAACCACGGCGACGGAAGAAACGCTCCGGGGAACCTAGGGTTCAGATCTGGAAATGATTGGAGAAGTTTGGAGAAATAGGGTTTTAGGGGATTTTGGGGGTTTGATGAGATTTTGAGGAAGATGAGAGGTAGAAAGTGTTAAGGGAGAGTTTGGATGATGGATTTTGGGCTTGGGATGAATGAATAATGGTTTGAGGTAGTAGGGGGATCAATGGGGGAGAAACTAGGGTTTTAGGTCGTGAGGAAGGAGAAGAAAACGTTTGGGAGGGGTTTAAATAGGAAGGGCTGGCGGCTGCCCAAAAATTAGGGTTTTGGCACTGATTAGTCGGTCAGAGAACAACCACTGACCGACTAGTTTGGGAACTAGTCGGTCGGTTGACCAACGCAGACCGACTAAGCCCAAACAGTAACTCTTATACAGAAATAGGATTTAGATTTAGTCGGTCAAAGAACAACTACTGACCGACTAGTTTAGCATCTAGTCGGTCGATGAACGTTCTTAGACCGACTAAGAGTAAACAGTACTCGACTGTTCAGAAGAACTAAGAATTAGTCGGTCTGAGTACATAACTTAACCGACTAGTTTAAAAACTAGTCGGTCGAAAGATAAATTTAGACAGACTAAGAAGGAACAATAACTAGTACCAAAAATAGTTGATGAGTTAGTCGGTTGAAGAAGAATTGCCGACCGACTAGTTTGCAACCTAGTCGGTCAACCAACGTTCTTAGACCGACTAACGACAAACAGTAACTCCTGAGAAATTTACAAAGCCAACTAGTCGGTTCAAGAACGTTTGCCGACCGACTGGATCGTCATCTAGTCGGTCGGTGCCCCTTCTTATACCGGCTAATGAGCACCAAAAGTTCCGATATGGAGCGCGGAGCTCCGGGATCGATTCCTAAGACTCCTAGGCTTGATCTAACAATAAGATATGACCGATACGAAGCCCGTCATGAATGACTTACTCCAAAATCGACGATTCTAAGAAAGAAGCTAGAAAACACGACGATACGATCGAAAATGAAAGTTACGGAGACGAAAACCACATATAAGGAGAAAATCCACCAAAACATATAATATAATATAATAAATCCAGATACAAGAAAACCAGTCGTTACAGTAATATCGTCGTAATTTACTCTTTCCCCCCTATAGTGTATTTGGTGTGCCAGGAGATGCAACACCCCTCCCTATACTTAATGGGAAAGCATGCTGAGGTAAAATCAGGTACTAAAGCCGAACTTATAAATATTTGTGGATAAATGAAAGATAGAATTGAAGATTTCGAATCCACAGTAGATAACTGGAGAAATTCTAACTATGAATTGCAACAAGAAAATTATGATATGTCTGAAGAAATAGATAAACTGAAAGCTAAAATTGTTGCATGTAATACTACCATTGATGTGCTGAAAATAGAAAAATCTAGCTTACATGAAAAGGTTGAATGTCTTATTTGTCCCACTTTATTAAAAGAAAATAGCATGCATAAAGATAGAGTTACTAATTTAGAAACTGAAAATAGAGAGCTTAACAAAGAGATGTGCATGTTAAAAGATGAAAACAATGAACTCAAAGCTAAAATGATCAAGTCTAAAAAGAAAGCTGAAAACATGAAAAAGAATGAAGAGGACAATAAGAAAGCTTTCATTAGTAAATGCACTTTGCTTGTGAACGAAAATACTCATTTGAAATCTAAAGTCACGAACCTAGAATTGACCATTAAGAAATTTGGTGTGGGAAAACAATCTTTGGATATAATTCTTGGAAACCAAATATATGGAAATAATAGGCGTGGACTTGGATATGATTTGAAACATGTTGAAAAGTCAATATGTAGGAAAGTTCACATTGAGACAACAAAAGCTAGAAATATTCATGCAAAGTGCTTTACATGTGGTTGTGCTGGTCATACTTCTCATTATTACAAATATAGGAACAAAAACATGAAGTTTAAACAAATTTGGGTTCTTAAGAGTTTGATGACTAACGTGAGTGGACCTTGTTGGATTCCAAGGTCACATATAACATCTTCCGTGTAGGTAAGATGGAGTGGCTAGGAACTATGGATTGGACGTCGCATTTCATTATTGTTCCTTAGCCAAACGACAACACGAAGGTATGGTTTCTTCTTTGAGCTTAATGATTACCTTCATAGATTTTTGTGTGCTTGATTTGTTTTTTGTTTGTGTCCTAGTTCATTTGTTTGTGTACTAGTTCATTTGCTAGGATGCTTTAGGTCTTGATAAACACAAAACAAAAAAATGAAAAAAAAATACAAAAAGTATAATAATGGTGCATAACGTGTATCTCTCTTTTGAATCGTTAAATTGATATAATGAATGAGATTCATATCCATGTAGAAATTGATGTATTATTGTTATAGTTACATGTGCATGTTTGATTTTCTAAATTACCATGACATGTTCAATGATTAGAATAATTCGATTTCTACACCTACACTTTCGCTTTCACAAGTATTAAATGTTGTTGTACATTTGGAGATATCTATTATGAAATATTGAAAAGTGAATATTGGATAAAAATAACTGAAGATCTAAGGGATATGATGTGTCTTGTCTTGGATAAAAAATAGAGCTTAAAATAATTGAATTCCTTCATATATATATATATATATATATATATATATATATATATATATATATATATAGGTAATGGCTTCCGAATCTAGTGGACTGGCGATCAAGAGCGGCGATTCTAGGGTTGCAGATGATCTAAGCAAGGAAGCTTCAGGGGATCTCAATGGTAGGGATGCCGGTCCGAGGTCTGTGGCGACTGGGCCAAGGGCGGAGACGGGCTCTTTTGTTCGGCCTCAGACGCGATCTGTGGAGAGTGGTCGCGGAGATTGGGTGGTGGTCAATCGAAGAGGGAAGCGGGGTGAAGATGAGGCAAGGTTGGGAGGCGTCGGGAATTATATTAGGAGTGGTGTAGGGAGGTATCCTAAGAGAGCTGGAACTGAGGGTCAACTAGATGGTCGGGCATCTTCCTATGCCCGCAAGGTGTTCGTCAATAAGCCTAACAGACTGCAGCCCAATTTGAAGAGTTCGACCTCTGGTGCGATGCAGTCTTGGGCGGAGGTATGCTCTAATATCAGAAAATATGACCTTGATGTTGGCATGAGTTTTGTGCCTCCTATTGCTCATGAGGATGGAAGCGTAAGGGCCTTTGTGCCGAAATCCGCATTGGCGAGGGGAGATGAGCAATGGAAGTCTACTCTGGTGGGTTATGTTTTGGGGGATGTTCCATTTTACGGTCAGATCTGTGCGTGGGTCGAGAGACTTTGGAATCTCAGGAAGGGTATAAAAATTTATAGCCGAGACAATGGGTTTTTCTGTTTCAAATTTGAAGATGAGGGGGAGTGTGAGAGAATCTTGCACGGAGGGCCTTGGATGTTCGATGGAAGACTGGTAATGCTGCAACGATGGATTCCTGGGCTCAAACTGGAGCGGGATATCCTTTCTTCGTTTCCCATTTGGATCCAACTTCACGGTGTGCCCTTGGAGATGTGGACTTTGGAAATCCTAAATTGCATTGCCTCGCTAGTCGGGAAACCTATTTGTTTGGATAAGCTTACGGCAAAGAAGGAGCGGCTATCCAACGCGAGATGTTTGGTAGAGATTCATGCTAGACAGGCAATCCCTAAATCTGTTTTGGTTGGAACGGAGGATGGACCTACGCTATCTATCAATGTGAAAACTGAAGGTGAGCCTCCTAGGTGTTCAAAGTGTATTAGTTTTGGGCATCCGGATATACAATGTCCTGGAGTGGGAGAGCTCTCTTCAATCCAAGTAGAAGAATCGGAGGCTAGGTTGGAAGAGGAGGTAGGACTTGTGAGTGCAGACAATGTCCTAGGCCCAGACGCTAGAGACAATGTAGCTGGAGACATTGTAGAGGTTGTGGGACTTGCGAATGCCGACATGGTTGCCGGCGACATCAATAATAAAACACTACATCAGGAGGTGAATGTGTTGGGAATCTTAGGCAGTGTACAACCTGAGGCACAGGACCATTCGCTGCCTCAGGCTGGTGGTACAGGGAGTAATGGAAGCCGGGGTGTCCTCTTGAAGGGCCAATCTTCTCGTGTTACTAATGGGTGTGGGGAGGACGGGCTGGGAGCCAAGACTGGGGTGGCTGAGGAACAAATTGGTTGTGGGAGAGATGCCTTATGCGGTCCTGCGAATGTACCTATCAATCCTGTGCTGCAGATTGCCCCAGTAGTGGAGGCCGGAAGTTCCAAGGTTATCCCAGATTCTGGAGCTCCCAGGTTGAAGTCCCGTAGACATTTGCCGTCTCTTTTGGGATAATCTAGCGACACCGAGTTAGAGCTTATGCCTGAGGATATTGCTATGGACAATCCCGAGTTGGACCTTGAGGTTGAAGAGCTTATTCAACAAGCCGCGGCTCCCAAAAGTGCGAAGAAGAAGCTTGACGTTGCTATGGCATCCTCCAGGAAGAGTACCAGACTCCAGGAGAATGGGCAAGGTCTAAAACCAAACACTTGTTAGATGACTGTCCTTTTCTAGAATACAAGGGGTTTGAATAACCCTGTTAGAAGGAGGGATCTGCGAGATAAGTTGAGGAAGTTGAAACCTTCTGCTGTGATTTTAGTAGAGACTAAGCTGAAGTCCATTCCATCAAGGGGTAAGCAGTTGTTTCCCAAAGACTGGTGCTCTTTCAACAATTTTGATGCGTCTTCTGGGGGACGAATTCTAATGGGGTTCGACCCGAATGTTTGGAGTGTGGTGGTGTTTTCTACTTCGGCACAACACATTTCCATTTCTTGCAAAAATGTTGGGGGATTCTCTTGTGTTATTACTGGTATTTATGGAAGCAACTCTATGGAGGATAGGAAGGATTTGTGGAATAAACTTGTTGATGATTTCAGGCAAATGGGTACTAGCCCTTGGCTAGTTGGGGGAGACTTCAATAGTGTCCTGTATTCCAGTGACAAGGTGGGTGGTCGTCAGCTTGATGGGAGTATGGTAAGGGACTATGAAGAATGTATTTCCAGATGTTGCCTTCAGGAACTCAAGAGCAAGGGGAATAGACTAAGCTGGTGTAACAATCGTGAAGGTTCAGATTGGATTGCTGCCCAACTGGATCGGGCTTTTGGTAATGCTGGATGGGTGAATGCTCTCTCCACTTCTTATGTGGAATATCTGGATGCTGGTACTAGTGACCACTCCCCGATGGCGGTTAACGTACATGAACAGGTCCCTTCTAAACCTAAGCCTTTTAAAACATTTAACTACTGGTCTTCCTGCCCTGGGTACAAGGATATCTTGTCCTCGCATTGGAGAACGTTTGTTGATGGGACCCCTATGTTTCGGATTGTTCAGAAACTCGCTAGACTTAAGCCTCTTCTTAGGGAATGGGCTAGTCATTACAGGGCAGACTTGGTAGTGGAGAATTGCAGGAGAAAGCTTAATGACATCAGACTTAATCCTGATATACATGTGGACTTAGAGTTGCAGAAGTGTGAATCTCAACTCTATAAGGAGCTTTCTCAGACGCTGAAGATGGAGGAGGACATGTTTAAGCAAAAGAGTCGCCAGGACTGGCTATCGCTTGGGGATAGGAATACGAAGTTCTTTTACAACCATATGAAAGCGAGGTCCAGCATGAACAATCTGAGCCATCTGGTTGACCAAGAGGGAGTGCAAAATGATACTTATGGAACACTACAGGTGGAAGCGCCGTTGTATTATGCGCGTCTTTTCCATCAGAGTAATTATTCTAGTTCCTTCAACAAAATTGTTCCCAAGCGCATATTGATTGAAAAGTCCTCTTTATGGCTTAGCAGGAGGGTGTCCAGCGAAGAGATTAGAGCTGATGTTTTCCAAATTGGACCAGACAAGGCACCGGGCCCTGATGGGTTTAATGCATTCTTTTTTCAACATAACTGGGCTCTTCTTGGTGAGTAGGTTACTACTTCCATTAAATCTTTCTTCAGCTCTGGCTCCCTCCTGAAGCAAATTAATCATACCTTTCTGACACTGGTGCCAAAAAATTCCAACGCATCGGAGTTGGGAGATTACAGGCCAATCTCCTTTTGTAATGTCCTTTACAAATTTATTAGTAAGATCATTTGCAACCGACTCAGGGTGGTGGTCCATGATCTGATTTCTCCCAACCAATCAGCTTTTTTGAAAGGAAGACTGCTCGCTGATTGTACTCTTGTTGCACATGAACAGATCAGGGATTTTAGCAACCCTATGGGGGGAGGGCGTGCTTGAAGCTGGACCTAAGGAAGGCGTTTGATAGCGTTAATAGGGAATTTCTCCTCTATTTTCTGAAGCAGCTTCACTTTCCCAACATATTTATATCCTGGATTAAGGAATGCATCACTTCTCCCACATTCTCTGTTATGGTGAACGGATCGCCCTACGGACATTTTGGAAGTAATAGAGGATTGCGCCAAGGTGACCCACTCTCTCCTTATCTTTTTGTTATTATCATGGAGACCTTCACTATACTTATGGACAAAGCAATCAACTCACGTAAGATTACTCCTATGAGGCAAAACGGCTCCATTTCGCACCTTTTATTCGTAGATGACTTGTTGGTATTCTGCAGAGAAAACAAAAGCTCTTTTGTTGGCATTAAAGATCTACTTGTAGAATTTTCAAAGTTTACGGGGCTTGATGTTAATTGGGATAAAAGCTCGGGAATATTTAGCAAGGGTTCCAAGAATAAAGAATGGCTTGCGGATTACCTTGGTCTTAAAATTACTACATCTTTCTCTGCCTACTTGGGACTGCCACTGTCGGTAAAATATCCTACTGCTATGAACTACAACAAATTGGTTGATAAGTGTAAGAGAAGATTGGGGGGTTGGTCTTCCTCGCTTCTTTCGGTTGAGGGAAGAATTGATCTTGTTAAATCCGTTATCTACGGAATGGTTTCTTTCTGGATGCAGGTTTATCGTATTCCCGTAAGTGTATTGAGATCTATCACTTCAGCGTGTAGGAGGTTCATTCTGGGGAACTCACGTTCTTGGGCGTGGGAGGACCTTTGCAAACCTAAATCGGAGGGAGGAGTAGGTTTGAGGCTCTTGGAGGATCTTAATGAGGCATCGGGTTTGAGACTGGCATGGAGATTTCTCAACTCTCACGGCATTTGGGCGAATCAATTGCGCAAAGCGAGGAACGCTGATGTGGGTCTCTTTGTGGCCAAGCCAGCGCATCCACCTCTGGCACCTGGAAGCGGCTCTTTAGAAGCAAACATGTTTCGCACAGCCTCATTGCGCGGACTATTCATGACGGTAAGAAAACTTATTTTTGGCATGACCCGTGGCTCGATGGCTTGCCCCCCAAGATCCTGTGCAAAACCATGCCGGCTGAGAATAATCTACTCATGGTAGCTGACTATTGGTCGGGCTCTAGCTGGAGTGCTGATCCGGCACTTGACCCTATTCGACACATACATCAGCAGTTCAAACTTTGGCCAGGAGAGGATGGATGGAAATGGATGCGTGGAGATTCTTTCTCCTTCAGGCAAGCGTGGGAGGGTGTGCGACGTAGAGGTCTGGACTTTCCCGTCCACAAATTAATCTGGTACCCGCACTTTATCCCCAAGTTTTCTCTTACTCTCCTCAGAGCGATGAGCGATAAATTGCTAACTAGAGAAAGGATTAGCAGATGGGCTCCTAATATTCCCTCTAATTGTGTTTTTTGTGACGCTAATGTGGTGGAGAATATACGTCACTTATTCTTTGATTGCAGTTATTCGGGCTACGTTTTTGGTAGAGCAATGTTAAAGTTGAAGGCTACCATACTCGTGGCCACTCCGATTACTGAGGTTAGGAGTTTCCTTTTGTCGAAATTTGGGGGCAAGAGTGGTTTGAGCATTCTATCCAGAACGACGCTGGCGGCTATGGTGTGGCATATACGGCGTGAAAGAAATAGAAGAATCTTCGATAAGGATTTTAGAAGTAGAACTGTTTTGTTTGATGATATAGCTGCAGACATTAGAGTTGCCATGTATGACCAAGAACCAACTACTGCAGATGAAAAAGAAGCATTTTCTAATTGGGAGATTAGTGATGGTGGATGACGCATTTGGGCTGAGCTTATTTTCCCCCCCATATGTGTGTGGATGTAATTTATTTTCGTATGGAGCTGTTCCCTCTTGTAGGGGGTGACGACGCTTGTGTCATATCCCCCCTCTTGCGAGAACGCTCCTATACGCCTCTTGTTGTACCATTTGTAACATTTTCTAATAAATCTCACGCTTACCTTTCAATACACACACACACACACACATACACACACACACACACACACATATATATACATATATATATTCTATAAAATAGGGATGTTATCAAGGGTTTTTGGATAAGAGAAATTGGATAAGAGATTTTGGTTATGTGTATTGTTGTATGTGGATATGTGTATTGTTGTATAAGAGATATGGTTAAGAGATAATGGATAAGAGATAATGGATAAGAGAATTTGGTTTTGGTTATGTGTAATTGGGTGTGATGTTTATATAGATTTTGTATACGGGGAATGAGAAATTGAGATATGAGATATTGGATATAAGAAATCAAATCAAATCACATCTATTCTATGCCTAACATCATTTTTTAAAAAATTTTGAAATCAACATTTTCGTTTACAGCTTAGAGGGAAAATTTTGCTCACATCACAAATGGGAGGGAAACATATTTTGATCACATCACAAAATTTTGATCACATTAGAGGGAACCATTTTCCTCACATCACAAACGCTTGCGCTCCCCTGAAATTTGCCCGCCAAGATCAAGCAGCACAACAGGGCTCCTCGCCATCTTCTTCTACCTCCATTATCACGAAGAGCAAGCACATCAAGAAGAGCACACGCTAGCTCTCCCCTGAAATTTGCCCGCCAAGATCAAGCAGCTCAACGTAGTTCCTCGCCATCTTCTTCTACCTCCCTTATCACGAAGAGCAAGCACATCAAGAAGAGCACCCTCATCTTCTACCTCGGTTAGCTCTTCCTCTTCTCCTCAATTTTTTTTCTTTTACTTTATTTCACCCTCATCAATCAGAGCACCCCCGTTGCAGTGCTTTGAGCTTCATCACGGCCTCAGCAACTCAACCCTTTGTGAGCTTTGTGAGTTTGAGAGCTTCATCACGTCCTCTCCACCTCAACCCTTGGTGAGTTTTTTTGGCAGTTGGTGAGTTTTGAGTTTGAGAGAATTGAGTTTGAGAGAATTTGCAACTGTGAATCATGTGGTTTTTTTTCTATATTGCAAGTTGAATGTTGATGTGCTTGCTCTTCACTGTCAATCATATTGCTTTCTATATTTGCAACTGTCAATCATGTTGTCTTTGATGCTATGCTCAAGATAGGTGCGAATGCAATATATTTTTGTATTGTCCAAGTTTTTTTGAACTGAAATTTAAGAGATTGGTATTTTTTGATTGGTTATTGAGAATGATTTAATATTGATGTTTCCCTCCCATACGTATTTTGGTTATCAAGATTTTGGAACTTGAATATAGTTTGGAACTTGAAATTATCTTCAAGGTGAAATGAAATCTTCAAGGTGTAATTTTCAACCCTATATATTAATTTGAGACTATATATGATATAAATATTAGTTGCAAATTCCACAACATGATATAAATGAAAATGAAGGCTAATATGATTAAGCTGAAAGAAGATTTCACAGCTTGAATATTTCACTGCTTTTGATTTAGCCTTCAGTTTAAAATGCTATCAAAAATGCTATTTTCAGTGAATTCTCCTTGAGATATTTTTGAATATCACCCTATTCATAGTTATCAAAAATGATATAAATTTCATTTGGAAATTCCACAATATGATATAAATGAAAATGCTATTTATCTCAATAGCATTGAAAATATCTCAAGAGCAGTGAAATCTTCATATTAAACTGAAGGCTAATCTTCAAGCTGTGAATTCATTTTCTAATAGCATTTTTGATAACTTGATAACTTGAGATATTGTTGAGTGATATTTCTGAGTGATATTTCTCAAGTTATCAAGTTGAGAATTCACTGAAATATTTAAATAGGATAACTTGAGAAATATCACTAAATTCTCAACAGGATATCATTGTCATGTGAATTCATTTTCTAATAGAATTTTTAAATATCACTAAATATTTTTGAGTTATCAAGTTAGCATTCTCAACATGATAAATTTAAATTCATTTTTGATAACTTGAGAAATATCACTAATAGCATTGTCCTGTCAGCTTCTTATGCTAATCTTCATACGAATTGCTAATAATAGGACAATGCAAATTGGTAATGGCTCACTTCACTGATAGCTATCACTGATAACTCACTTCACTGATAGCTCTTCATATGCTAACATATGCTAACATATGCATTGCTAATAACAGGACAAGCTTCATATGCTAACATCAGCTTCATATGCAAATTGGTTGAATATTCTTAAAGATTAAGCTTGCTGAAAAAATGAGATTGCTGAAAGCTTGAGTTTGCAATTGAGTTTGAAATTACTGAAAGAATATTAACAGGATAAAGCTCAACAATATTAACAGGACAAAGTTTGCAATTTGGTTCAGTCAATGTTAATTGCTATTTCATATGTATTGCTAACTTTGTCCAATATTAAACTTACCTAATTCATATGATTTTCAGTCAATATTATATTCTATTCATATGTATTGCAAACCAATATTAAACTCAAAAATCATCTTCATATTAAAATGAAGGCTAATTTTAAGTGAATTCTCAAGTTATCACTAATAGCATTGTCCTGTGAATTCATTTTCTAATAGCATTTTTGATTACTTGATAACTTGAGATATTTATGAGTGATATTTATGAGTGATATTTCTCAAGTTATCAAGTTGAGAATTCACTGAAATATTTAAATAGGATAACTTGAGAAATATCACTAAATTCTCAACAGGATAGCATTGTCCTGTGAATTCATTTTCTAATAGCATTTTTAAATATCACTAAATATTTTTGAGTTATCACGTTAGCATTCTCAACAGGATAAATTTAAATTCATTATTGGTAACTTGAGAAATATCACTAATAGCATTGTCATGTTAGCTTCATATGCTAATCTTCATATGCATTGTTAATAACAGGACAATGCAAATTGGTGATAACAGTAGTAAGCTGAATATCTATATTATAAAACAGGGATGGCTGATGTTTTTTGAACTGAAATTTAAGAGATTGGTATTTTTTTGATTGGTTATTGAGAATGATTTAATATTGATGTTTCCCTCCCATACGTATTTTGGTTATCAAGATTTTGTGACTTGAATATAGTTTCCAATTATAAAAATCTTCAAGGTGAAATGAAATCTTCAAGGTGTAATTTTCAACCCTATATATTAATTTGAGACTATATATGATATAAATTTCAGTTGCAAATTCCACAATATGATATAAATGAAAATGAAGGCTAATATGATTAAGCTGAAAGAAGATTTCACAGCTTGAAGATTTCACTGCTCTTGAGATAGCCTTCAGTTTAAAATGCTATCAAAAATGCTATTTTCAGTGAATTCTCCTTGAGATATTTTTGAATATCACCCTATTCATAGTTATAAAAAATGATATAAATTTCATTTGCAAATTCCACAATATGATATAAATGAAAATGCTATTTATCTCAAGAGCACTGAAAATATCTCAAGAGCAGTGAAATCTTCATATTAAACTGAAGGCTAATCTTCAAGCTGTGAATTCATTTTCTAAGAGCATTTTTGATAACTTGATAACTTGAGATATTTTTGAGTGATATTTCTGAGTGATATTTCTCAAGTTATCAAGTTGAGAATTCACTGAAATATTTAAATAGGCTAACTTGAGAAATATCACTAAATCCTCTTCTCCATTGCAGAGCTTAGAGCTTCATCACGTTATGAGTTCAGGACTTCATTCAGGTTTCAATTTTATTATATCCATTTTTATTATCAGTACCAAGTTATGTTAGAGTTTTTAGCCAAGTTGCAAGTTTTAAGCTCTGCAATGAACTCAGCTTAAAACTCTCACATTCAGGTTGAGCCCCCATCTCAGTTGCAAGTTTTATTATCAGTACCAAGTTCAGGACATCATTCAGGACTTCATTGCAGAGGTTAAAACTCTCACATTCAGGTTTCCATCTACCCCTTGGTTAGCTTTAGTTATGGCTTGGCAGTTATGGCAGTTGCAAGTTTTTAGTTTTTTGTTGGTTTAAAAATTTCATTCAGGTTTCAATTTTGTATTTTAGTCAATTTTCATTCAATGTTGGTTAAAAAGAATGTTGGGTTGTATAGAGACCAGGATGTTCAATTTAATGGATTTTGCAAATAATATGCTAAACCCATCATATTTGAACTTGCTACTGATAATATGCATTGTTATCAAGTATCAAACTAAAAACTAAAAACTTGCAAAAAACTAAATAATATGCTGGGTATCAAACTTGCAAAATCACGTTACGTTTGAATGTTGGGTTTAGCATATTATTTGAATTTTTTTCCTGAAATTTTTGCAAGCATATATGAAGTTAATAACATTCAAGATAGGTGAGTATTTTGTCTATGAAGTTTTGTATATGAGATCAGTGTAACTTTCATATAACTTTCAATATGGCATTATAAACTTCATATATATCTCTGAAATTTTTGTCTATGAAGTTGATATATGAAGTTGATATATTTTGCATGAAAACCAACATTCAAGATAGGTGAGAATATTTTGCATGAAAACCAACATTCAACAGGGATATATGAAGTCGATATATTTTGCTTGAAAACCAACATTTAAGATAGGTGAGAATATTTTATACAGAGTTCAACTTCATATATCTCTGAAATTTTAGTCCTTGAAATCCAAATATACAATTTTTTTTGAATTTTGTCAATTTTCTTGCTTGCTACTGATAATATCATTGATTTTGGAAGTTTGATACTTGAAGCATCACATGTATTGCACAATCAATGATACTGAAATACATGCACTGATACTTCAAAATTGCACATGTATTTACATGCACACTCCATGTATTTACATGCACAATCAATAGCAATTACATGAGTTTGGTTTAAATATTTGCAGGACAAATTAATCATGGATAGGGTCCTCCACTAACTGAGAAACTTTCGCAAAAATCTAAAGAGCACAACACTTTGCTTTGAAAATACATCAAGCTTGCAAGCCAAGGTATTATTGAAAATACATCAAGCTTTGTTGTTGATTAATTTGCAGAACACTGTTTTGTATTATTGAAAATACACCAAATTGTTTTACATTTTCCTTGAGCCAAAACTTATCAAGCTTTAAGTCCTGAACTTGGTATACATGTGCTGTCAATTTCATTATATCCATTTTCAGCAAGCTATTTTGAAATTGAGTTGAACTTGGATGTAATCCTTGGAAATTGACATAATGAAATTGACAATTTCATTATGTCCTGAACCCAAAAATGAAATTTGAAACTTTTATTTGTGGGACAACTCTTATCCATTTTGAAACTATTAGCAGGACAATGCATTGCTAAGAGCATTGTCCTGTTAGCTTCATATGCTAATCTTCATATGCATTGCTAATAACAGGACAATGCTAATCTTCATATGCAATATCACTAATAGCTATCATTGATAACTCACTTGATTGAGATTGCTAATAACAGGACAATGCATTCCAAGCTTATACTGAATAAAATGAGTTTGCTGAAACCAATTTCTCATTTTAAAATTGATTGAGTGTATTTATTTCTGGAGATTGCTGAGTGTTTTTATTGATTGAGTGTATTCCAAGCATATGAAGATTTTAAAATCAAGATGAAGAGCTATCAGTTATCCATTATCCATTTTAAAATGAGATTTTGGTTAATAGATAAGAGATTTTAAAGCTGCACATTGGTGAGCTTTTTATTTCAAGATAATAACACTTTTTCAAGCATATAGTTATCAAGACTATATTCCAAAATACTGAAATCTTAATGATAAAAACACTTTTTCAAGCCTATATTCCAAAATACTGAAATTTTCAACCCATTGAAATTCCAAATTTTCAACCCAATGATAAAACTCTTCAAGGTAAGTCATATTTGGTTATCAAACTTAAGGGAATGAAATTTTTACAGGACACTGAAATTTATAGGACACTGAAATTTCATATCGTTTTTGGATAAGAGAATGAAATTTCATTCTCAAAATTTCATATCATTTTTGGATAAGACACCGAAATTTCATTCTCAAAATTTCATATCATTTTTACAGGACATTGAAATGCAATTTCATTTGAAGGCTATAGTTTAGTGAATATTGAATACTAATGTTTAGTTCAGCTATGTTTTGAAATTGGATAACAGGTTTAGTGAATACTAACATGTTTGCAATGCTATGTTTAGTGAATACTGAATATTAACATGTTTGCAATGCATGGATAATTATCAGATGTTCCTGTTTATGTACTCTTGACTGGATAAATTTGCAATAATGTTTAGTATTGCATGGATACTGCACATTGTAAGCATGTAGTTGGCTAGATGTGCTAATGTAATACATTTTGTCCTGTGAAATGAAATTTTCATTAATTTAGGCCAAATGAAAAGATGAGTTCTTGATGAGTTCTTGATGAATACTGCCACATGACATTGCAATGGATTCATATAGTTGGTTAGATGTGCTAATGTCCCAATTCATATATTTCACCCTCAGATTTTATGTTATCAATGTCCTGTGGCTAGATGCAATTCTTGTGGCTAGAATGCAATGTTCTTGATGAATCCCAATACTGCCAATATTTTGGCTAAATGAATTCATTTCACATGATACTTTAGTTTAACAGGGGTTGTTCATTAATCCTGTTGCAACATTTTCATTTTATTTTTGCAACATTTTCTTTTGCTGAATGATATTAAAAATTCAGTTTGGCTGAATGATATTAAAAATCACAGAGAATGATTTTAAAAAATCAAATGGCCCAATTGGGTATGTGAATGATATTAAAAATTTCAGTTGAAAGATATTAGAATGATATTGCTTATCCATGGGGTATGTGAATGTTGGTCTGCAGTTGAAAGAGAATACTTTCAGTTGAATATTGGTGGAAAAATTTCATTTTTTCATCAAGTTTTAATTTTTAGTGAAATATAACACTTTGAAGTATAATATGAGATTTCTGAAAAATATAATTCTCTCACTTTGAAGTATGGATTGCTGAAAAATATGAGATTGCTAATATGAGATTACAGCATATATAATTCTCTTACTTTGAGTGTTATTACAGCTTTAAAATTGATTGAGTGTTATGTGAATGAATTTTTAATCAATTTTGAGTGTTATTACAACTTTTTTGAATTTGAGTGTAAAAGATAAATTTTTTATTCTCAAGTGAAGGATTTAAAATTGAGAATAAATTTTTTGAATTTAAGTTTGAATTTTAATTTTTGAATATCTTGGAAATATGGCTTAGAAATATACTCAAGAGTACTTAAATTTTTTTGAATATCCCAGTTTGAATACCTTGGTACTTAGTTTGAATATCCCAGTTTGAGTACTTAAAAACTGAGTACTTAAAATTTTTTGAATACTCTTAAGTACAAAATGACCAAGCCATATTTCTAAGTACTAAATTTTTTTGATAATGGCTTAAAAACTGAGTACTTAAATTTTTTTTGAATACCCCAGTTTGAACATGAATTGGGATGATATTTCTCAAGTTATCAAAAATATTTCTCAAGTTATCAAAAATTCAAGTTCAAAAATATGTGAAGTTGATAGTTATGTGAAGTTTTTTATGTGAAGTTGATAGTCTGCAGTTGCAACTTGATGTGAAGTTGATGGTCTGCAATTGATACATAACCATAGTTCATTTTTTATGTGAAGTTGAAAGTTATGTTAAGTTTTTTTCATCAAGTTTCATCAAGTTCAAATACAGTTGAATGATAAAAATTTCAATTTGATTATTTAACCAACTCTTATCCATTTCCTCATAACAAAAGCTCATTTCAGTCATTAACTCTTAACTTTCATTTGGGCATTTAAATCTGCGCTCATAAAAAACATATGAGTTCAAATTTTCTTTTGGTATTTTCAGATTTTTGCAAGGTGGAGGGTCTTTATTTTTGGAGGTGACTTGAATATTCTGGGTGTGTTATCATGAAGTTCAAAAGGGGGCGTAATACTGTTTAACTGGGATATTCAAGAGTTCAAGTTTCAATTCTGGGCTATTTGGTGATGGGATATTCAAGCAACATCAGGTAACTGATCCATACTCTTGGTGTAATTAAAAAAGTATGTGTGAATGAGAAAGATCCTGTTAATTAAAAAAATATGTGTAATTAAAAAAGTATATATGGATTATCCTGTTAATAAGAAAGATCCATCATCAAGAGTATTGCCCTATTTACACCAAGAGTATTGTCCTATTAATAAGAAAGATCCATATTCTGGGCTATTTTTTGATTGAGTGTTGTGTTAATTGCGGTGTCCTGAGGATTTAAACTTTGAGTGTTATGTGAATGAATTTTTATAGTGTTCAAACTTGAGGATGTGTGAATGAATTTTTGAATGAATTTTGAGTGTTATTACAGCTTTTTTGAATTTGAGTGTAAAAGATAAATTCAAGAGTATGTGTACATCAACTTGAGTTTGTGTACATCAATCAAAAAATCTTGTTTTAAGTATGTGTACATCAAAATCCTGTCAATTTGAATTCAAAAATTGAGTATATGTACATCAATATAAATACAAGAGTATGTGTATGCAATATGTGTACATCAATAAGTTTGATTTGCACTTCAACTTGAGTATGTGTACATCAAAATCCTGTTTTGAATTTAAGTCAAGTTCAACTTGAGTATGTGTATGCAGGATTTTGAATTTAAGTCAAGTTGACATGATTTTGAATTTAAGTCAAGTTCATACACTCCAATTTTTGATTTACAGTTCAACTTGAGTATGTGTATGCAGTATTCAATATCTCATATACTGCATACACTTGAAATTGAATATCAGTCAAGTTGAATACTGCACTATTTTAATTACACCAATTGAGTTCAAGTTGAATATTGAGCAATATCTCAAGGTGGAGTGTTATAACATCTTTAAAATAAGTCAAGTTACTGCATACACTTCAAATTGAGTGTTATTGACAGGATTTTGCTATGCTCATTATCCAAAATGGATATGAGCTAATGAACTAAAACGGATTTTGCTATCCTGTCAATTTGAATCAAGTTGACATGATTTTGATATGCTCATATCCAATTTGAGTGCTCCCTTTTGGGTGAACTAAAAATTTTGAGTGAGTCATGTATTTGAGTTAACATTTTGTATTTGAGTTATGCTCACAGACAGGATATTTTGATATGCTCATACAGGATATTTTTTGAATACTCTTAAGTACAAAATGACCAAGCCATATTTCTAAGTGCTAAATTTTTTTTATAATGGCTTAAAAACTGAGTACTTAAATTTTTTTAAATGTCCCAGTTTGAACATGAATTGGGATGATATTTATCAAGTTATCAAAAATATTCTCAAGTTATCAAAAATTGGGATGATATTTATATCCTGATTACACAATCATTTTGTTTGTCCATGTTTTTTGTTTTCTTCATTTTTTTGAACTGAAATTTTAGAGAATGTATATACCTCTCTTCACTCTATGTTTTTTGTCCCTGTTTTTTGTTCCTGTTTTTTGTGTTCTTCATTTTTTGAATTTAATTCATTATGGGTTTGATATGCTACTAGTATGGTTTTGAATTTCAGAGAATGTATATACTTAAATTTCAGAGATTGGAAAATTATGTTTGGAATTATTTTAGCTTATTATACAAAGATATTGGCTTCCAAAGATATTGGCTTATTATGTTCTTTGGAATTATTCAAATATAAATATCAATATTTGAGAATGAACATAATTCCAAAGATAAATATCAATATTGATCAACTCTGAAACTGGGAGTATTCATTCTCAATTAGAAACTGGGAGTGTTCATTCTCAAAATGAACATATTCACCCAATTCCAAACTGGGAGTATTAATTCTCAAACTTCAAAGATAAATATCTTTGGAATTATGTTCTTATTATGCAAAGAACAAAAATTGAGATGGTAACTGTGGATATTATGTCTATGTATGTATATTTTGGATTTGGAATCATATTGATCAACTCTTATGTACTGCTGTAAGCATATAAAGCTGAAGTTTTTCTCCCTTGCGACAATGGCAAGAATATCAAATTTCAAATTATATCAAGAATATCAAATTATATCAAGAATATCAAATTTCACCCTTGCGACAATGGCAACATAAAAGGAATCATAATGACACAATTTTTGAACAAGATGATGAACCATCAGCCAGGTTATTATCCACTTGACTGTGCCAAACATCTAATATACGCTAATAATGTATTTTAATTGTATTTAGTTTGGGTTTAATTTGGATAGGGCTTTAGCTCAACGCAGTAGGAGAGAACGAGAACGTGAACAAGAACAACGAAACATCTCTCACGCTCGGACGTCTGACAGTGTACTAGATATACCTCAAATAAAACCAGCCGTGACAACTTCTCCAGTTGAATAAGAAGATGATGTCTTAGCCTCGTGTAACGATATAATTTCAATGCAAGTACATGGACCATCTGTCAGGTTATTATCAACCCGACTGTACATAAAATATTTTCTCCTCCCATGTATTTTAGTTGTGTTTATTTTTGTGTTTAAATTTGGATAGGGATTTAGCTCAATGCAAAAGGAGAGAACGATAACAAGAACAACGAAACATATCTCACGCTCTGACTTCTGACGGTGTACTTGATATACCTCAAATAACACCAGCTGTGACTGTTGGATATGGACGACATGTATACACCCATGAGGGGATGTATGAGGGTCTATGGACCTCGGATGTCGCGTACATGAAAGCATGTGCGAAGGGAACCTTTTCATGTGTGAAAAGGACCACTCGATAAGGGGAAAAAGTCACTTTATAAGTGCATAAAGGCACTTGATAAGTGCATAAGGAAGAGGATAAGCAATGGTACTAATATAAGCTAATAAGCATATATGTAGTTACTTCCTACAATAACTACCCCCAATGCCTATAAATAGGACCCAAGGGTATGGCTTTCAAGGCTAATCCTTCATGCCATAAGTTGGCATAAGGCAACCTTCTTTCCTCTTCTCCCTTCCATTAAGTTCTTCTTCCAAATAGAGATTTAGACGGTGACACGCTGCTTTGATCCTCTGTGACGAAGTACCGACCGTTGTGGCAAATCCAAGGGCGAAGTTCAGAGATTATAGCGAAGCATACGCTAACGTAAGTCTCCTCTATTTCGATCCTCTATCATCGCATGATGGGATCCTACATTGGTATCAGAGCCACCCGGGTTCGCTCCGGTCTCACCGATGAATGACGCGTTGTCTCTTTCACAAATGAGTATCCTTCCATTATGGATATGGTAGGAGCGCATCGTGACGGAGAGAACGCAAAAGTTGTTCTTTTCACGTTAGGGTCTTTTGCCAATACGGATATGGCAGGAACTCTCCTGACGGGAAGAACTGACCGTTCATCTCGCCAAACTCGCACTCCTCATGGATGCTGAGTCTCCATTCAATAGGGAATGTGAACTCTCTTCATGTAGAGCGTGAAGTTTGCGGACTTGAAAGTGTGTTAATTTTTTTTGGCACAAGGCCATTAAAGCATAACCACTTTCTCGATGAACGGGTGTCTCATCGGAGAAGATGGTGGTTCCAAAAACTTCTCATCGGATAAGATGAACACGTATCTCTTTGGTTCATGATGCACCCCCTCCCCATTGGGGAAGGGGTTGGCTTCGGCCAATAACAACCAAGACTACCCCATAAGGGGGGTGTGCGGCCGGACTCTAAGGAGGCCGGCTGACGTGCGTTTATATTTCATATATTTGCGCACGTTTTCTTCCGTGTTTCCCCGTGTTTTTCTGCCGTCTTTTATTCGTTTTCTCGTATTTTCTCGTTTTCCTTCACTTTTCCTTGTTTGCCCATGTTTGCAGGAGATTGACCGTGTAGGGGACGTTTAATGACGATATCCCAAGTCCCCGGAGCAACGGGAGGAGTCACGCGTGATCCAGGGGGTCAAACGTCAAAGAATTCATCTTTCAGCCCCTCACCCGGTCGGTTGGCCATCTCCAACCGATCGGGTGATGCACGCGTGCACCACCCGGTCTCTGCCGCAGCTCATAAAGAAGTCACCCGACCGGTTCACAGACCGGTTCTGCGGGAGGCTGTTCTCTGTTTTTTCGAGCAGAATTCCAACCGATCGGGTGACTCTCACCCGATCGGTTCATCTGTAGCTGATGTTGAAGAGCTGAAGACACGGGCGCCCAACCGATCGCTTCACCCGACGGCTCCAAGATCCAACCGGTCACTCAAGAACTCAACCGACCGGTTCATCTGACCGGGTGAAGCTCCGTCATTTTCTGTTTGTTATTTGTAACAGATCACCCGATCGGTTGACTTGTCAACCGATCGGGTGACGCTTTTCCTGCGGGTTTGGACCCGAACCACTAGGGTTTCGAAGTGGGGCTATAAATACTCGAAGTTGGCCGACTGAAGGGGGATCTCTTCTCAGTTTTTTAGGGATTTTGCCCCCCTTCTCTTGGGAGTTCTAGGTTAGTTTTAGATTAGGTATTTTGTTCAATAAGTCTTGTATGGGATCAACGATTCACTCAAGATAAGTATTTCTTTCTCTTGTTCTCCATTTTTGTATTGTATTTCTTTTGCTTCATGATGAATGTTCGTGTGTGTTTTGTGTTGTTTGTTTATATGTTTTTCATCATGGAGTAGTATTGATGAACCCTAATACGGGTTAGGGTAGGATTGTTGCTTGGGAATTTACATTAGACTTGGTTGCATGGCACGTGTTCGATGAAATGTGTCAATGGGGATTTCTAGCAATCTGGGTCCAATTCGTACGGCAACACACTAGATGTGTTGGGGATTGGGGTCCGGTGCTTGTCCTGTCAAGATCCGCTTCGATGTATTGCTAGAAATCGCATTTGACCTATTTGGCCATTAGGGTTACGCGGGGGTGTTTCATTGTCATCGGCGGGAAAAAGACCGCCTTTGACCGTCGGGCAGAGGGGGAATAAACTTGGCGGTTGACTCCCTAGCCATAGCTCACACCCCCAGCGTAGACATCGACTCCTCGCGCGCGGGAGCGGCTTGGACGAAGTGTTGGGAGATATCATTGTGGCCTTAATGCTCCCGGTTGCGGAAGGTGTTTATGGACACGGGAGTGCCCACCGTCCGGAACCGGGTAGGCCTAGCGTGCTTGGCACCGACCGGAATATCGGGCCATGGACGCTAGGTACCACCTTTTGGGGCAATGTCTCACCCTGGATCAAGTCAAATGCCAAGTGTCATGAGTGCTCTAGCCCGTGTTAGCGGGGATTCATTTTGTGTCGTTTTCATTTCTTTCTTTTATTTCTACACTTCACCCATATTATCCGCGTAGCTAGCACGCGACCTAGGCGAGGCTAGTAGCCACTCAAGCCATCCACCTCCCTGTGTTCGATATACCCGCACCCTACACTAACCGTGCACTTGCGGTAAAACGACACCGCGCCCATACCGTAAACGGGGCGCCGGTCAAGTTTTTGGCGCCGTTGCCGGGGAGGCGTTCGGTTTGATATTAGCTTAGCTTGGGTTTGTTAGACTACGCATAAAAACACAAAAAAATTTCTTTTTCTTTTTTAAAAAAAATATATATTTAATAACCAAGAAATTTTTCCCCCACCATTATATTATCTTTTTGTTATTCTCTTGTACTATTGACGCTCCTCTCTAGTTTTCTTATTTTTGTTGTCCATGTATCTTTGATATGGCCATGTGGAGATCAGATTACGATGCTCAGATGAGAGGCTACAATCCCTATTCATTTTTGGTTTGTGAGGCTTGTGGGATGGCGGGGCACGTGTATTATGATTGCCTTGAGAGCCTCCCCCCACTCCAAGGCCAAACATTTTCCCACAACCTTAGCCCAAACACCTCCCATCTATTTCCTCAACCTTATACCCCTCCACAAATACAAGAAGAATCAAGTCTCGTATCTCTCCTTGAAGGTGCCTTGTTTAATCAAGGCCAATACTTACAAAACGTGATGTCACCAATTACCGAGACTACACCAAAGAGAGGGGATGAAGGAGAGGATATACCTACTTTCATGGTTGAGACTACCATGACGTCGGCCACAATAGACACATCTCATGCCGACCCCCCATTTTTCCATCATTACCACTTGGATGACGAAGCATTTTTTGATGATGATAGTGAGGATGGGGAGATGTCTCTAGGATCTGTAGGAGAGACTTGTCATCTTTATTTGGATACCCCATATGAGTCCTATGAGAGCACCGAGGAGGCCACAGAGCTTATGCATACCGGCGAGGGGGATGTGCGTGAGGACGACGACACCACGACCACATACGAGGGGTCCACTCCACATCCACCTCCACAACCATCTCTGTCACAGCTTCCTCCTTGGTCGGTGGTCAACCATGAGCATGTCATTCAGGACATCGGGAAGATGGTGGAGCATGAGCATATCGTCGAGGAGGATGTGCATGAGGGCTTGGATACGATGGTCCACTCTATAGAGCCCGAGTCACATCTACCTTTACCGTCGCTCTCCACTTCTTCTGCGGCTGAGCATCTACTTGAGCATATTGCCCCTATTCAGGGAGATTTTCATACTCACTCTCACTCCACTTTTGAGTCTCGCTTTTCACGTCATATTTCCTTAGACTCATATATATTTGACACACCATATCTATCACAGGACACAGGATCGACTTCCCTTGAGGTATGCTGCGGTGTGTCACCACCTGGAGAGCAACTTCACATGGAGAGCGGGGATTTGATCGTCGCTAGCACAGAGGATAGCATACCATTTCCAGGGAGTGTTCGCCACATTTCATATATTTTACCATCATTTACCGGCGACTATCTCTGGGATACTTTTATTTTGGGGAAAGATTTTTTGCCGTGGACTAATGCACCTCGTCCTTTGCAGGTCGCAGGTGGACACCTACGAAGGATGCTTGGAGGTGCATTGCTTGGGTCCATTGGCACACGTGGCACAGCGCTTCTGGCGGAGCCACAGAAGGAGCAGTTAGAGCAGCTGCCTGCCCCACTCCAGATCTTGGATCCGCCTATGCTCAGGTGTATCCTAATCCAGTAGTGTAAAAATTTACCGCTTTCTAGTTTAGATTTGAATAATCTCGTCTCCTCTCATTATCGAGGGGAGCGTATCTAGGATTTGCTTTTGCATCTTAATAACCCTTCATGTCGTGCCCTTCTATCATTTCACCCCACATCCTCTTCAGAGGAGAACGAGCAGACTGTCTCTCCTGCATTCTGATTTCTTTCTTTTCCGATTTTCCCCTAGCATATTTCTGCATCACATTGATCATATCACTTTGCTAGCATTGTCATGTTCAGCTTGGGGGAAATCGATTTGTGTGCATGTTTTCGTGTGTCGTTGTTGTGTGTTTGTGTCTATGTGTTCTTTTGTCATGTTTTATATTTTTTTATTTTAGTGTTTCTTTTTCTTTATTTTTTAGTTTTGCTCACGTGTTTTTCATGTTTTTCATTTTTTGTGTCGGTGCGTAACTCCCCCCCATTTTCATTGCCCTCCCGTATTCACTACTATTGCATTGAGGACAATGCAAGTTTTAGCTTGGGGGAGTCGCACTTCGTGCATCTTTTGTCTCTTTTTCTTCGTTATTTGAGTCGTTTTTCTCCGTGTTTTTCTTTTTCTTTTTCTTTTCTTCTTTTTATCTCTTTCTCCTAGAGATGAACCCTATGATGAATTGCCACGAAAATCACACGCACACTTAGCATAGCTTCGATAATCACATTCACTAACCCTAGGAAGCCGAGTCCATTGCATTTCATGCTTCGTGGGTTCACCTTGCTTTTGTGTGAGTTGTTTGTCGTGACTAGCTAGGGGTGTACTTCTATTTTATGATTTTGATTTATATACCGATCCTTGGTTGACCCCTAGATTATCATGCTTCGATTTGAATGTGCGGTATATGCTTCTACTGTCTGCTTCTATATGCATGCTATATTTATATCGCATATTTCAATTCGCATGTGTCGGGATTCCACAATTAAGGACTAGGATAACCCACTTAGCCCATGCTCTAATTAGCGAGAATAGTTTCCTTTGCCCAAGTGTTTAGATTCCGATTTCTTTTTTGTTTTACTTGGTGCAAATCCCCTCGTCGTGTACCGTTCTCCCACTTGGGAGAGTACACATGTATATATCCCAATATCCAAAAATCCAAAAAAATGGGAGAAAAGAAATGAAAAACCCAAAAAGAAAAGAAAAGAAAAGAAAAAGATTGTATAGCCAAAAAGCCAAAAAATATGCAAATACCCAAAACCCAAAAAAATTCCCGTGTGAATATTTTCCTACTTGCCGAGAATAAAGGGAAGGCGAGAATTTGCACCGAGTGTTCTTCTCCTCATCATCTCAACCCCCATCGTTTTCGAAAACACTTGGCTTAGGAACTTTTTGGCTATTATCTAGGCTTTAGTGTGGTGATTTCCTTAACCCTAGTTGTGGAGTCCCTGACACATGATATGTTTCGATTCTCTCTCTATTCTCATGCATGCTTGAACTATATATTCACCGCGTTATTCAATTCGAATCGATATTTGGGTCATATCTTGGATTTGTGTATATCGAGCTTTATTGGACAATGTAGATAGTGACACCGTTTGCTATCACACGACCACGCTCACTTGCGCTTCACCGCGTGGGCCCACGACACTTGTTTGGACTCACATTCCTTGGTTTAGTGTTGTGTTTTGTCGTATGCTTGCTTCGTGTGGCGTGTTTGATTTTGTTGGCCCTTACGGGCGATCTAGGATATAGAATTCTCTTTTTCTCTCCTTCTCTCTATTTTCTCCCTCCGAGCTCCTACTCTCACTCGTCTTCCTCGAGGACGAGGAAGAGTTCAGCTTGGGGGATTTTGACGTGCGTTTATATTTCATATATTTGCGCACATTTTCTTCCGTGTTTCCCCGTGTTTTTCCGCCGTCTTTTATTCGTTTTCTCGTATTTTCTCATTTTCCTTCACTTTTCCTTGTTTGCCCATGTTTGCAGGAGATTGACCGTGTAGGGGACGTTTAATGACGATATCCCAAGTCCCCGGAGCAACGGGAGGAGTCACGCGTGATCCAAGGGGTCAAACGTCAAAGAATTCATCTTTCAGCCCCTCACCCGGTCGGTTGGCCATCTCCAACCGATCGGGTGATGCACGCGTGCACCACCCGGTCTCTGCCGCAGCTCATAAAGAAGTCACCCGACCGGTTCACAGACCGGTTCTGCGGGCGACTGTTCTCTGTTTTTTCGATCAGAATTCCAACCGATCGGGTGACTCTCACCCGATCGGTTCATCTGTAGCTGATGTTGAAGAGCTGAAGACACGGGCGCCCAACCGATCGCTTCACCCGACGGCTCCAAGATCCAACCGGTCACTCAAGAACTCAACCGACCGGTTCATCTGACCGGGTGAAGCTCCGTCGTTTTCTGTTTGTTATTTGTAACAGATCACCCGATCGGTTGACTTGTCAACCGATCGGGTGACGCTTTTCCTGCGGGTTTGGACCCGAACCACTAGGGTTTCGAAGTGGGGCTATAAATACTCGAAGTTGGCCGACTGAAGGGGGATCTCTTCTCAGTTTTTTAGGGATTTTGCCCCCCTTCTCTTGGGAGTTCTAGGTTAGTTTTAGATTAGGTATTTTGTTCAATAAGTCTTGTATGGGATCAACGATTCACTCAAGATAAGTATTTCTTTCTCTTGTTCTCCATTTTTGTATTGTATTTCTTTTGCTTCATGATGAATGTTCGTGTGTGTTTTGTGTTGTTTGTTTATATGTTTTTCATCATGGAGTAGTATTGATGAACCCTAATACGGGTTAGGGTAGGATTGTTGCTTGGGAATTTACATTAGACTTGGTTGCATGGCACGTGTTCGATGAAATGTGTCAATGGGGATTTCTAGCAATCTGGGTCCAATTCGTACGGCAACACACTAGATGTGTTGGGGATTGGGGTCCGGTGCTTGTCCTGTCAAGATCCGCTTCGATGTATTGCTAGAAATCGCATTTGACCTATTTGGCCATTAGGGTTACGCGGGGGTGTTTCATTGTCATCGGCGGGAAAAAGACCGCCTTTGACCGTCGGGTCGAGGGGGAATAAACTTGGCGGTTGACTCCCTAGCCATAGCTCACGCCCCCAGCGTAGACATCGAGTCCTCGCGCGCGGGAGCGGCTTGGACGAAGTGTTGGGAGATATCATTGTGGCCTTAATGCTCCCGGTTGCGGAAGGTGTTTATGGACACGGGAGTGCCCACCGTCCGGAACCGGGTAGGCCTAGTGTGCTTGGCACCGACCGGAATATCGGGCCATGGACGCTAGGTACCACCTTTTGGGGCAATGTCTCACCCTGGATCAAGTCAAATGCCAAGTGTCATGAGTGCTCTAGCCCGTGTTAGCGGGGATTCATTTTGTGTCGTTTTCATTTCTTTCTTTTATTTCTACACTTCACCCATATTATCCGCGTAGCTAGCACGCGACCTAGGCGAGGCTAGTAGCCACTCAAGCCATCCACCTCCCTGTGTTCGATATACCCGCACCCTACACTAACCGTGCACTTGCGGTAAAACGACACCGCGCCCATACCGTAAACGGGGCGCCGGTCACCGGCCGGCCGACTAGGGCCTCGGCCAGGCCAAGGCACCCTGGCCGGCCATGGCCGGCTCTGGCCTCGGCCAGAGTAGAGGCCCGGGCCGAGGGGCCAGGGCCCTGGCCGGTCCTGGCCTCGGCCAGGGCAGAGGCCCGGGCTGAGGGGCCAGGGCAGAGGCCCTGGCCGAGGGGCCAGGGCCTCTGCACTGGCCCTGGCCGAGGGGCCAGGGCCTCTGCACTGGCCCTGGCTGGCCCTGGCCTCTGCCAGGGCCGGCCCTGGCAGAGGCCAGGGCAGAGGCTCCCTGACCTCTGCCAGGGCCAGGGCCGGCCCTGGCCTCTGCCAGGGCCAGGCCGGCCCTGGCAGAGGCCAGGGTCAGGCCAGGTCGGCCCTGGCAGAGGCCAGGGCCAGGCCAGGGGAGCCCTACGGTGCCGGCGGCCTCGGCCCCGGCCACCTGCATGGCCGGCCCCTACGGTGCCGACGGCTGTTGCCTACGGAAAAGCCCACTGCAGGGGGGAGGGCCTGGATCCCTACGGGGGGGAATCCAACCTTGGCACAGCCACGGCTCGACCCCGACAATGGCCGGGGCAGGCCACTACCTCCCACTGCAAAATACATTTGCAAAATACGTTTTCAAAATACATTTTTTCAAAAACGCTTTTCCGCTGCAAGTACTATAAGAGTACTATAGTTTGATAAGTGATGGGAAAATATTGAAAGTTGTTCTAGATGGTGATTGGCATCGTAATGACCTTTCCGATTCTAGAGCAACATCTTCAATATTTTTCGAAAGTAACTTATCAAATATAAAATTTTATGCAATGTTTTTTGATCGTATTTTTTCTTATGTCTTTTGCTGCATTTTAAAACTAAAATGTCTTCCGCTACTAAGGACATCGTCGCTGAGTTAAACAAAGGTGAAAAACTCAATGGCGATAATTACAAACTATGGTCCATGAAGATACAATATGTTCTAGAGGAGCAAGATGTGCTCGAAACTCTGAAGAACATAATGATTGAACCTGAGTTAGGCACTACGGCCCAACACAGAAGAGACAAGGACGCTTTCGATTCTTGGTCTCGGAAGAACAAAATTGCTCGCATTACGTTGTTGTCAAGTATGGCCGACGACATAATGAGAATCTTCCGAGAATATGACCTAGCTATGGACATATGGTCCAAGCTAGAGGAGAAGTTTGGTGGGACCTCGGTGACCAAAATTCGCTCTTTAACTATAAAATACGATTCGTACAAAAAGCGTCCAGATCATTCCATGGGAATGCATCTGCGACATATGGAGAATCTTATTTCAGAGTTAAAGGATGCAGGTCATATGATCACTGATGAGCAACAAATCCAAGCAGTCATACGTTCCCTACCAATCGAATGGGACAACATGAAGATGCATCTCACTCATAATGAGAGCATCAAGAACTTCAACGATGTTTCTAAGCAACCATTGTCTACCAAGAACATCAAGAACATCACTCGAAGTTCGCTCATGAGTATAAAAAGCAACCAGTGTCTACCAAGAAACCCAAACAAAAGGGTGGGAACAAGAAATGTCACAAGAAGAAAGACTTGAAGAAGATCATGTGCTTCAAGTGCAACAAGTTAGGTCACTTTGCCCGTTCATGTACGGATGGAGGTGACAAGGTAACTTGTAATAATACTAGTTACATATGTGTTTCTAGTTCAATATTTCTTGTAGAATCTAATCCTTTTTGGATAATTGATTCCGGTGCCACCGACCACATAGCAAGGGACAGACGGTCCTTCGTGGAGTATCACCGGATACCCCAAGGAACGAAGTGGATATATGTAGGAAACAACACACGTGTTAAAGTGAAAGGCGTTGGGACGTGCAAGCTCGTCTTAGACAACGGCCGCACTATCTTACTTCATGATGTTCTCTTCGCTCCGGATATTCGAAGGAATATAATATCTGTGGTCGTCTTAATGGGTCTTAGTTATAGTTGGTTCTTTCATAATAGTAATGTGGATTTGTCTTGTAATAATTCTGTAATTGGTTCTGGGTATGTTTTTAAAGGATTCATTGTATTAAATACGATGTACGATTCCTCAAATTTTAATGAAAATTTCCTTGTTACAAATTCTTCGATTTATGAATCAGATGTAATTTGTTGGCATGCAAGGCTTGGTCACATTAGACCAACACGTATGGATAGACTTTCCAAACGTGGCCTTCTATCCAATGTTTCAAAGGTCAAAATGTCGACTTGCGAACATTGCTTTGTAGGGAAATCTTGTCGTAAGCCATTTGGAACCGGCACAAGGGCCGAGGTTCCATTACAGCTCATCCATTCGGACATATGTGGTCCGATGAATGTCAAGACAAGACGCGGGAAGTCCTACTTCATCACTTTTATTGATGACTTCACCTGATTCGGACATATCTATTTGATATCCCACAAAAGTGAAGCATTAACCTGCTTTAAAAACTATATGAGTTTAGTGGAAAATCAATTAGATCGCAAGATTAAGGTCTTGCGAACCGATAGAGGCGGTGAATATCAATCAGCAAGTTTTAAGGAACTTTGTGATGAAAAGGGCATAGTTCATCAAATAACTATGCCTTATACTCCGCAACAAAATGGTGTTGATGAAAGGAGAAATAGGACTT
This sequence comes from Scilla litardierei, assembly GCA_030789695.1. Taxonomy (NCBI): domain Eukaryota; kingdom Viridiplantae; phylum Streptophyta; class Magnoliopsida; order Asparagales; family Asparagaceae; genus Scilla; species Scilla litardierei. The sequence goes on from CM061136.1 coordinate 33,623,366, forward strand.
TAATGGAAATGGTCCGTTCAATGATGGTGCAAGCTAACTTGCCAATCACCTTTTGGGGTGATGCATTATTGACGGCTGCTTTCATCTTGAACCGCGTACCCTCGAAATCAGTTAGCTCCACTCCTTATGAGTTGTGGAACCAAAGGTCTCCTGACTTAAGCATTTTAAAACCTTGGGGGTGTGCATCCTATGCACATATTTCCTCCCATAAGTATGGCAAACTTGGGCCTAGGGGGAGGAAATGTATCTTTATACGATACGCAGAAAACTCCAAAGGTTATGTTTTTATTGGTCAGGAAGACAATGGAGGACTGATTGAATTTGAGTCGAGGGATGTTACTTTCTTGGAAAATGAGTTTCCAAGATAGGACGAGATAAGTCAGGACTTATCTCTATTTGAGATTTATGATCAAGAAGGATTACCCTATTCAAGTGGGAGAATTCTTGGTGAAGACGAAAATACGTTTCAACCTTCACCAATGGATGATACGAATGATGCGAATCCTATTCCATATAGGAATAATGATCCAAGTGGGAGCAATTCTAATCACATTCCAAGTGGGAGTAATATTAGAATTGCTCCAACTTCGAGTCAACAAGGACTTGAAGAATCTCAAATGCGACGGAGTAGTCGTATAAGGTTAGCTCCTCTAAGATTTGAGGATGAATTCCCACAAACCTTTATGACTTTACTACAAGAAGATGACAAGCGTGCTACTTTCAAACAGGCCGTATCATGCCCTGCAAAAGACAAATGGATGGAAGCGATGAAGGAGGAATTAGAATCCATGAAAATTAACCGAGTCTGGGACTTGGTTGACTTACTCAGAGGACGTAGAGCTATTGGGAACAAATGGGTTCTTAAGATCAAGCATAAGGCTGATGGTTCTATAGACAGATATAAAGCTCGCCTTGTCGCGAAAGGTTTTACGCAACAGGATGTGATAGACTACGAAGAGACATTCTCACCTGTTGTTTGTTTTACCTCGATTCGCTTGATTCTGGCTTTGGTAGCTTGCTTAGACCTCAAATTACATCAAATGGATGTAAAGACTGCCTTTCTCAATGGAGACTTGGACGAGGAGATCTATATGGAACAACCAACATGGTTTGTAAAAGAAGGAAACGAACATAAGGTTTGTAAACTTCGTAAGTCCATATATGGTCTTAAACAATCCTCGAGGCAATGGTATATACGATTTCAAGAAGTTGTCTTATCAAATGGTTTTACCATGCTTGATGAAGATAACTATGTATATATCAAGAGGATCAAAAGCAAGTATGTTATTATGTCTCTATATGTGATGACATTTTAATAGCCGGAAATGACAAGGGCTTTGTGATGGATATCAAGGCTTGGCTTTCATCAGTATTTGAGATGAAAGACATGGAAGAAGCCGCATATATCCTTGGAGTTAAGATTTCAAGGAATCGTTCGAAGAAACTTCTTTCTCTTTCACAAGAGACTTATATAAAGAAGGTTCTAGAACGTTTTAATATGCAGGACTGTAAGTCCATTGATACTCCTATAAACAAATGCGATAATTTATGTCTGAAAATGTGTCCAAAGAACCAAAAGGAAAAGGATATTATGGAAAAAGTTCCATATTCCAGTGCAGTTGGTAGTCTTATGTACGCTATGATGTGTATAAGACCGGACATCTGTTTTACCGTTGGAATGGTAAGTCGTTACCAATCCAATCCAGGGCAAACACATTGGAAAGCGGTTAAGAAGATAATGATGTATCTTAAAGGGACTGCGGACTATGCTTTATGCTATCAAGGAAATGCCTTGAGGCTCGAAGGCTACACTGATGCGGATTAGGCGGGTGATCTCGATGAGCGACGATCGACCTCAGGACATGTTTTTCTACTCGGATCTGGTGCAATTTCCTGGAGTAGCAAAAAGCAATCCTGCATCGCACTTTCAACTATGGAAGCCGAATTTGTAGCATTTAGCATGGCGGTCCAAGAAGCGGTTTGGCTTAGGAGATTCTTAGACAAGCTAATTGATGCAAGTGACTCAGGTGTTGTACCAATATACAGTGACAGTCAAGCATCTATAGCCTATGTCAAAGATCCAAAATCCCATTGTAAGACCAAACAAATTGATATCCGCTACAAATTTGCAAAAGACTATGATAAGAACAAGAAGGTAGACATTAGGTACATATCTACGCATGAGATGATATCGGATCCGCTTACGAAGGCGATCCCCAGAGATGTGTTTTACAAACACTTATCATCTCAAGGATTGCGTAAGAGCTGAGTTGTATCAATGTATTCCCATGTCTATGAAAGATCAAATTTAATAAAAGAATAAGTTCTTTTCGACATTTCATATGAGTTTCTTGAAAATGTTTGTGTACATTTCTTTTAATCTCAGCTATATTTTCCAGTATGTCGGACAGATTGAGGTTGGCTCTCTCACATGAGCAACCGCCTTTATTCTATCAGACGGATAAAGATAAAGATGAGACCTGTTTAAAGTCAAAATCATCAGATGGATGATTTAGAGTCATGACTTAAACAAAATGGTCGTATGAAAGATCTGCATCATATGGATGCTTACAAAAGATCTTATGCGGGTTGTGGGTCCAGGAAATTAATGATAAAATGGACTCAAAGTCAGACATTGTGGTGTCTGATCATCATCCTTACAACATCATTAAGACATACGCTCCCTGGGAAAGGAGTGATGTTGTAATATGTATTCATACTACGTATGCATTTGACCATTGGGTTAGAATAGTAATTGTGTTTACTATTATGTGAGACCCAAAGACCACATGGGTCTTAAACTTTTTACCCTTATGGACTCTAATTGGTTCCTTTAGATTTGACTAGGTGATCGCTGTCTTAGCATGTTGCTTGTGGACTATGGTCAATTCGGTCCGACGGGGCATGTTAGAAAAGAGAGTCAAGTCAAGATCGAAAGGATCTCAAGAAGAGGAAGATTAATTTCATATTCACATTTGGACTTTAGAGATTCAAAGCTGGCCAGCCAATTGTAATCCAGATGGGATTCAATTGTTGAATATAAGTTATAAGAAATGTGAAGAAATAATCTAGGGTAAAACATGCGTTGATCTACTCAACTTTGCACCCCAAGGAGTGTTGTGTATCTCTAACAAGTGCACAACAGCGGACTCTATGCGCATGACGGTCACACGGTCTATTTCTCAGTATAATAAATAGAAGAACTAAAGGAAAAGATGTTTCCTTACAATCCCCTCAAGTGTGAGTGGGAGATGTTGGATATGGACGACATGTATACACTCATGAGGGGATGTATGAGGGTATATGGACCTCGGATGTCGCGTACATGAAAGCATGTGCGAAGGAAACCTTTTCATGTGTGAAAAGGACCACTCGATAAGTGGAAAAAGTGTCTTTATAAGTGCATAAAGGCACTTGATAAGTGCATAAGGAAGAGGATAAGCAATGGTACTAATATAAGCTAATAAGCATATATGTAGTTACTTCCTACAATAACTACCCCCAAGGCCTATAAATATGACCCAATGGTATGGCTTTCAAGGCTAATCCTTCATGCCATAAGTTTGCATAAGGCAACCTTCTTTCCTCTTCTCCCTTCCATTAAGTTCTTCTTCCAAATAGAGATTTAGACGGTGAAACGCTGCTTTGATCCTATGTGACGAAGTACCGACCGTTGTGGTGAATCCAAGGGCAAAGTTCAGAGATTATAGCGAAGCATACGCTAACGTAAGTCTCCTCTCTTTCGATCCTCTATCATCGCATGATGGGATCCTACAGTGACAACTTCTCCGGTTGAACATGAAGATGATGTCTCAGCCTCGCGTAACGATATGATTTCCGTACAAGTTCTTGGACCATCTGTCAGGTCATTATCAACACGACTGTACATAAAATATTTTCTCCTCCCATTGTATTTTAGTTGTGTTTATTTTTGTGTTTAAATTTGGATATGGCTTTAACTGAACGCAAAAAGAGAACGAGAACAAGAACAACGAAACATATCTCACGCTTTGACTTCTGATGGTGTACTTGATATACCTCAAATAACACCAACCTTGACAACTTCTCTGATTGAACAAGAAGATGATCTCTCAGCCTCGCGTAACGATATGATTTCCAGACAAATTCCTGGACCATCTGTCAGGTCATTATCAACCCGACTGTACATAAAATATTTTCTCATCCCATGTATTTTAGTTGTGTTTATTTTTGTGTTTAAATTTGGATAGGGCTTTAGCTCAACGCAAAAGGAGAGAACGAGAACAAGAACAACGAAACATATCTCACGCTCTGACTTCTGACGGTGTACTTGATATACCTCAAATAACACCAGCCGTGACAACTTCTCCGGTTAAACAAGAAGATGATGTCTCAGCCTCGCGTAATGATATGATTTCTGGACAAGTTCCTGGACCATCTGTCAGGTCATTATCAGCCCGACTGTACATAAAATCTTTTCTCCTCCCATGTATTTTAGTTGTGTTTATTTTTGTGTTTAAATTTGGATAGGGCTTTAGCTCAACGCAAAAGGAGAGAACGAGAACAAGAACAACGAAACATATCTCACGCTCTGACTTCTGACGGTGTACTTGATATACCTCAAATAACACCAGCCGTGACAACTTCTCCGGTTAAACAAGAAGATGATGTCTCAGCCTCGCGTAATGATATGATTTCTGGACAAGTTCCTGGACCATCTGTCAGGTCATTATCAGCCCGACTGTACATAAAATCTTTTCTCCTCCCATGTATTTTAGTTGTGTTTATTTTTGTGTTTAAATTTGGATAGGGCTTTAGCTCAACGCAAAAGGAGAGAATGAGAACAAGAACAACGAAACATATCTCACGCTCTGACTTCTGACGGTGTACTTGATATACCTCAAATAACACCAGCCGTGACAACTTCTCCGGTTGAACATGAAGATGTTGTCTCAGCCTCGCGTAACGATATGATTTCCGGACAAGTTCCTGGACCAGCTGTCAGGTCATTATCAACCCGACTGTACATAAAATCTTTTCTCCTCCCATGTATTTTATTTGTGTTTATTTTTGTGTTTAAATTTGGATAGGGATTTAGCTCAGCACAAAAGGATAGAACGAGAACAAATACAAGGAAACACATCTCGATATATGACTCTTACCAGTATACTCGATATGCCTCAAAGCACATATGCAGTACCAACTTCTCCTGTTGAACATGAAGATGAGGTCTCAGCCTCGCACAACGATACGATATGGGCTGAAGATGATGAACCATCTGCTAGGTTGTTATTCTTAAAAGCTACTCTGCTTTAATGTAACTGAATTTTATTTAATTATTATGGTTTTATTTTGGCTAGGTGTTTAGCTCAATGTCAAAGGAGAGAACGAGAAAAAGATCAACGAAACATACCTTGATATATGACTACTATCTGTATATCTCAAATAACACCTGGATTAACAACTTCTCCAGTTGAATAAGAAGACGCTGGCTCATCCTCGATCTTCCGATGTCGGTCAACTCAGCATGGCTCTGGTCCACCAACTCAGGTTGATTTTGGTCGGAACTTTCTTGGATTAATGAACATTCCATGCCCTCATTGTTCAGCCTTACACTGGTTAGATGAACAGTTGTCGAAGTCAACTTTGAAAACACATCTTTTAGGAACATGTTGTTTGCAAGGAAAAGTAAAATTGCCGAAACTTAATGAACCCCCTCCAGCACTTCGAGAATTATATGATGGTGACAGTGAGGCATCAAAATCATTTCGAATGTATACTCGGGAGTATAATGCAGCTAATGCATTTACCGGCCTTGGTGAGACAATGGATCAAAGATTGATTGCTGGCAGAGGCCTGAACATATTTACTATTCATGGAGAATTACGCCATCGAACAGGATCACTTCTGCCCCAATCGGATCAAACAGCAAGTTATTATCAACTTTACATATATGATCCGGATTCTGCTATGGAGTTTCGAAGTAATAGAAATCCACATTTGAGCAAGGATGTCTTACAAATTATTCAAAATTATTTATCGGGCATAAATCCATTCATCAAACTATATTGTCAGGCGTATTCTGTTTTATCTCAAGTAGATTTATGTGGTCATGATCTTCCTGTATATCTGCATTACAATTCAAACAAGGATCGTCGCCGTTATAACCTCCCAACCGTAGATGAGATTGCGGTTATTTTACCTGGTGATGGCTATCGGCCTTCCGGGATGTGAGATATAGTTTTTCATCTTCGAGGAAATCATCAATTAATGCAAATCAATGAGACCCATCCTGCATACTTACCATTACACTACGTCTTATTATTTCCTGATGGTCAGCTTGGATGGGAACCTGAGTTGAAGCAGTGGGATCCAGTTCAAAACATATCCTCAAGTAGACGCCTTACCATGTGTGAGTTTTATAGCTACCGTCTATCTGAAAGACAGAACGAGTATTCTTCAATTTTGAGAGCTGGAAAGTTATTCCAAGAGTTCATAGTTGATGCTTGGGCAGCAATTGAGCAACATCGTTTGACATTCATCAAACTTAATCAACGAAAACTCAGCTCAGAGCTCTATCATGGTCTTGCAGATATCGATGCATATACCAGATGTGACCAAATTGGACAGCGCATGATACTTCCTTCATCTTTCACTGGCAGTGCATGTCACATGTTTGAAATCTTTCAAGACTCGATGGCTATCACACGTTATAACCAGCACCCGGATATTTCTTACCATGACTGCAAATCCAAAGTGGCCAGAAATTACTTCGGCTCTACTGCCCACTTAAAAGGCAACCGACCGTCCAGATTTAGTCGCACGTGTATTTGAGTTAAAAAGAAAGGCTTTGATGAAGGAGATTGATGGCAATAATGTATTTGGAAAGAAAGTAGCACATGTATTTACAATTGAATTTCGGAAACGAGGTCTTCCACATATGCATGCTCTTTTCTTTCTTCGTGGTCCCGATAAGATTCATACATGTTATCAAGTGGTTAGAATTGTTTGTACTGAATTTCCTGATCCTGCTCAAGATCCTACATTATTCGATACTGTGTCAAAATGTATGGTACATGGACCATGTGGTGCTCGAAATCCAAATGCTTCATGTATGGAAAATGGTAAGTGTACTAAGAAATACCCTCGAAATTATGCAGATGCAACAACCATGGCTCGTGATGGATATCCTATTTATCGACGTCATAGTAATGAGCATCTATATACTGTAAAGGGGCATCAGGTTGATAACCGAGATGTTGTGCCGCACAACATGTATCTCTCAAGGCGCTTTAACTGCCACATTAATGTCGAAGTTTATGCTGGGGTAAGATGTGTGAAGTACATTCATATGTATATTTATAAAGGTCATGATCGGACCACAATGGTATTGGACGCAGTAAATGAGATCCAACAATACCTTGATGCAAGATATATTGGATCACCTGAGGCAGCCTAGCGAATATTTAAGCATCCTTTGCATCAAGAGATTCCGTCAGTTCAAAGATTGATACTTCATTTACCAGGGCAACACCGTGTTATTTTTGATCCAGATGAAGATGTAGATGCAATAAGGTCTAGGGCTGAAAATGATAAGACAACTTTGACTAAATTTTTTACATGATGTGCTTTACATGAGTCTGCACATGATCTCACATATCAAGAATTTCCTCAAAAGTTTGTGTGGCATTCGTCAACAAAGGTCTGGACTCCAAGAAAATCTGGATATGCAATTGGCAGAATGTATTTTGCCTCCCCTAATTCTGGTGAGAGATTTTATCTACAGTTGCTACTAACAGTTGTTAAAGGGCCAACATCATGGGAAAATTTGCGCACATTCAATACTATCGAGTACCCTACATTCAAAGCAACATGTATTGCAAGAGGTCTTCTTGAAGATGATTCCAAGTGGAGACAATGTCTTTCCGAGGCTTCAATTATGAAAACATGATATCAATTACGAAGACTGTTTTGTATTATTCTTATCGAATGTTCGCCGATCGACCCCCTTGCATTATGGAATGAATTTTCAATGCACATTTGCGATGATCTTCCACATAAATTACAAACTTTATTTGCAATTTCTACCCCAACTCAATGCCAACTTGAAGATTATGGATTATTCCTTATCAATGAATTGCTTGAGGAGTACGGTAAGTGTCTATCTGACTTTCCACCAATGTCACTTCCTGCTGGAGATTGGAATGCAATTGTTGGCAATAGATTGTTGTATGAACATCAGGAACTTATAAATAACGCTAAAAAAATGGATGCTCAAAAAGACATTGATTGCCTCAATGATGCACAGCACCATGCTTACTTGGCAATTACTTCATCTGTATTTGAAAATAAAGGTACTACATTCTTCTTGAGCGGCGGTGCTGGAACTGGAAAGACTTTTTTGTACAATGCACTAGTAACAATGTTGCGTAGTCTTGGAAATATAGTTATCACCGTCGCGTCATCCGGTATTGCATCATTGCTGCTTAGCGGAGGCCGGACTGTACATTCCACATTTCGTATTGTAATTTTAGCAAGCAATCCATGCAAGCACAATTATTCAGAAAAGCAAAACTTATAATATGGGATGAAGTACCTATGCAACATCGGCATTGTGTTGAGGCAATGGATCGATCATTACAAGATATTTGTGATAACCTCAGAGCATTCGGTGGTATTACTGTTGTTCTTGGTGGGGATTTCCGACAAATCTTGCCTGTCATACCAAAGGGGGTTCGAGAAGAAATTGTTGGTGCCTCATTGAGACGATCTGTATTATGGTGCTCTGTACAAGTTTTTATCTTGGATCAAAATATGCGGTTAAATAACTCATCTGTTGAGAATGCAAATTTTGCAAAATTTATTTTGGAGGTATTTTATGTCATGCCTAATTTAATTTTACTTACTATTTTTATCTTAGCCATTCTTAACTTAAATTTTATCTATATAATATATTAGGTTGGTACAAATCATACAGAAGTGGTAGAACGTCCTTCTTACATATTCAGGTGCAAGGATTTAAACGAGTTATTACTTCGAATTTATCCGCAGCTTGATATTGAGGGTGCAGTGACTCCGGCATACCTGACTGACCGAATAATTCTGTCTGCACGGAATGATGATGTTGCTTTTATAAATGCTGCTGCATTACACATATTTCCGGGACAAAAGATTACGTATCTAGCTGCAGACAGCCGGTCTGAAAATGAAGAAACAGACCCAACCATTATAAATCGATATCCAACTGAGTACATAAACTCTTTGGATCTTCCTGGGTTGCCACAATTTAAACTTGATCTTAAGGTGGGTTGTCCTATTATTTTATTATGAAATATTGCACCTAAAGATGGGCTCTGCAATGGCACTCGATTGATGGTTGTCAGATATGCATCACGTGTCATTGAAGCTCAAATTTTAAATGGGGATAAAGCCGGTAGTTTTGTGTTTATTCCAAGAATATCTTTGTCACCATCGGCTACAACATTACCATTTCATATGACAAGACGGCAGTTTCCTGTCCGTGTAACTTATGTCATGACAATTAATAAAGCTCAGGGACAATCTGTAAAGTTCGTTGGAGTTGATTTACGGACCCCAGTTTTCAGTCATGGACATCTGTAAGTGGCACTTTCACGGTGCACATATTTTGATCGTGTATGTGTCCTTCCGGCCGATTCAAATAAAACATTAACCATCGTTTATCCAGATGTTTTGCTATGAATTCCACTAAATGATTAATATTGTAAGTTAGTATTTTAAATTTTTTTTGTAAATAGTTCTATTTATTTTATTCATTTAGTCATTCTTTAAAAAAATTATTTATCGACTATTGTCTACCATACAGGTACACCATTATCATACAATCCCTAGCTACATAATGTGGATTGGCATCACTATATATGGCAATGTAAGAAAATTTTAACTTCAGTAAAAATCATTTTTTGCCTTTTTATTTCTTTTAATATGAATCTTTCAATATGAATGGTTAGCTAAAATATTTGTTTGTATTTTTATATACAGGTGGATTCAGATTTGTATAAAAATGTAAGTCTTTAATCATAACTTTTTATTATATATTTTATTTCATTTCATTTGATTTCTTAATATTTTTGTTCTTATAGGTTGTGTTACTTGATCAAAATAATATATCTATCAAGTTGCGTGATTATATAAGAATTTGGTGGGACAAGGTATGCTGACCAATAAATAAGTTATCATTTTCATATTAAGACTTTTTAAGTTAGTAAATTATTATTATTATTATTATTTTCAGCAAGATGCAAAAATAATTGTAGATGCACAGGTGACAGGGAATATTGATGCACCCGAAACATGTGTTATGGAGGTAATGTAAAAAACTATTAGAATTTTATTCCCACAATATCATTTTCATTGAATATCAACATAATATCGTTTGTGTTATAGAATTGGAACTTAGTTCTTAAGGAGCTTGATTGGGTCCATAATGCACGTCCACCTATGCTCCCCCGCTAAGGTAAAAACGTTTTAAGTTTAAATTATTAATGTTATCACATATTTCTTTATTTCTCTAACCAATTTATGTTTGTAATTACCTAGCTTATTGTGCATCCAGATGACACACGATGTTGGATTGAGATTGACACGCATTCCTTTTATAATGTAATGAAGAGGAAGTTTCCTGTTGAACCATGATGGATTGCGTATTAACAACGTTGATGTAACAGATGTATTTTTGATGTAACAAATGTAAATATTATTATGGTGTTACTTGGCTTAGACTAATAGAACTGGATCTACATTACTTTTGTGTAACATTATTAAATTGTTACTTTTTGATGTTAGAAATGTAAATTTCAATAGTTGCTTGCATGGTGTTTTTACTTCACCAATTTCAATTGTTTTCATGGTTGAATCTGATTGGGGGGAACGTGGTGACATGGCTAATGCACATAATTTGATCAATGCTGCTAACTTTCGCACTCCTAGGTTTTGGTGACATGGCTAATTTTTACGTCCATCTCTATTTTTCTGTTTGTTCATGTATCTTAATACTGTAACATGTTTTTAGCTCCCATCTTTATAGAATATTTTGTCTAAAAAATGTGGGTGAAATGCAACTAACTTTACAAAAAAATTTAGAAACGAAATACATATTGGGGTACTAACATTTTTGTCAGTGACTAAAAATTTTGTGAGTAATTAAACAATGTGAGAACTAAAATCTCTTGAGGTGACCTAAATTTTGGGGAACTAAGACTATGATTGGGGAACTAAGATTTTGAGGGGGGATTTCTAAAATGAATCATGTACACAATTTCAGGGGAACTAAGATTTTGAGGGGGGGAATATCTAAAATGAATCATGCCCACATTTTCGGGGGAACTAAGATTTTGATGGGGAAATATCTAAATTGAACCGTGCCCTCGGGCACGGGTTATAGACTAGTGTATACATACATATATACATATATATGTATATATGTATATACATACATACATACATACATACATACATACATACATACATACATACATACATACATACATACATACATACATACATACATACATACATACATACATATCTATATTATAAAACAGGGATGTTATCATGGGTTATTGGATAAGAGTTTTTGGATAAGAGTTGAGATATTGGGTATAAATGAGGGATGTTGTTAAGAGTTGTTGTATAAGATAAGAGAAATTGGATAAGATATGAGAAATTGGATATGAGAAATTGGATATGGGATAAAGTTTGATGACTATGACAAACTTTAGGGGGGAAATTTTGTTATGATAACTCAAAATTTGAAAATTCAAATTTTTAACTCAAAACTCAAATTGGGGGGTGGGGGAATTTGAAAACTCAAATGAACTAACTCAAATTTTAGCCCCCCAAACCCCATTGATTGACCGCCAAAACATCCTCAGGCTCTTCAAGCAGCAGCATCAAATCTCCCCCAAGAATTTGAATCCGATGCCGGATCTCCCCCATGCCAGAGCCTCAACCGGATCTCCCTCATGCCGGAGCCTCAACCGGAGTCACCCCCATTCCGGAGCTCCCAGCCTCTCTCTTTCTCTCGCATTGCTTGGCATCTCCTCATTATGTGCAAGAAAGCTCAAAGAGGTGAAGGTGGCAAAAATCTCCGTTGTTGTCCCTGATTCAAAAGGTAAGGTGCAGAGAATTCAAAAGGTAAGGTGCAGGTAAGGTGCCGACATATTTTCAAAAAGTTCAAATCTTTTCGTTTTTTTGTGCAGAGAATTTTTTTGGTGCAGGGAATTCAAAAGGTATGCTGATTTTGTTTCATTCGTAGCTCTTTTGTGTTTCTAGAGCAAAGAGCAGAAGAGCGAGGCTTTGAAGCTGCTTGACTTTGGCAACACCCATAACCTGTTTGATGAATTTCTGCAGAGAGCAATTTTTACCGGGTAGAAATTGTATTTTCCAGTTCAAGCAATTTTTGACAGTAGAAAAAACAGTATGTTGCTCAATTATCATATGCATTAGAAATAATTTATGATTGGAAATAATTTGACAGTAGAAAAAACTGTTGGACAATATATGCATTATTTCAGATTTTTTGACATTGCATGGTTGGAAATTAAAGATTAGAAAAATCGTATAAATAATTTATGATCTGTGCTGCATATTGTTGGTACTTAGATGATGCAGATGGTGATCAATCAATTCTCAAATGACTATTCTTTCATCATCATCAACGCTAATTTTGTGTTTTTAGATTTTTTTAATGCTTCTTTTGAGATTTATTGTCATGGTCTCATATGTAAGAATAGTCCCTTCATTCTTTTGATTTTTTTCTCAGGCATTTTATTAAACACTTCAATAGCACTCTCTAAATCACCGTAATTTGCATACGTTTTGACAAGGGAATTAGAAACATCAACATCAATTTTATTCTCAGGGCATCTGTTGAAGCCAGTGACATCTGTTGAGAGCATGCAACAGGACACAAGCAGATAATTCTTTCTAGATTGTGAGTTTTTTTTGGGTTGAATTCCCTCCACATTCATTTTATGAAACAAACCCAAAGCTTCATCCAATTGGCCCAAATGAGCATAGTCAGACAACAAGATTCCTTTTTAATTTCCATTTTAGCATTTTTTTGGAAATGTCTTGGTTCGAGTAGGGGTATTTTGGGACGGGTGACAAGTTAATTATAGTAGGTTTTTATTCATTAACATTTTTATGTGTTAATGGTGCGTTGTATAATTTACAGGTGCTTTTTATTAATAACGTGTGGTTGGGTCTGAGAAATTTTCTAGCTACGTAAACATGTGGCAGTGGAGGAAGCCAAGGTGGTGCGACTTGGTAATTTCTGGTTCATATTCTCTCGCAGATTTGCATCTTACTATCCTTATAATTACTTAAACATCATACGAGGAATAGGTCCTTGGCTTAATATTATTATTCTTTCCCTTCATGCAGTCACTTTTTTAATCTCCTAAAATGTTTCTCTCTAAGTTGTTGGAGCTCTGAGCAGGGTCCTTTATGCTTTTGTAATCACATTCTTTTTGTTGTGTTCATCTTTTACTTGGCTGTATTTTGAAATTAGTTTGTCAGATAGTATTAACATTTATTTAACATGGACATATGTATTTTGAAATTAGTTTGTCAGATAGTATTAACATAGATTTAATATGGACATATGTGCTGCTTACCAGGTCGCCACCGTTAGCTTTAATATGGACATAGATTTAATATGGACATTAGTTTGTCAGATAGTATTAACATAGATTTTCTATTTTGGGGGAGACCAGCTTGCATGAACTTCATTGTGGGGGGTTGTGAATTTTTGGTAACGGTGAGAAATTACGCGTGGATAGAGGTCATGAACTTCATTGTAGCTTCTTTTGTTTTTCACTATGATAAAAAAGAAATTTTTAATGAGCTGAATATTTGGGTTTTTATCGATTACGAATAACACCAAATAGTAGGGTCTCTGCAATATATGTATAGAAATTTGTCCAGTGTTGTCTTAATATTATATTCTCTACCTAAAATTTGATTGTGGCTACTACAATGTTATAGGGCCACCTATAGATGCATCTACAGATCAGAGAAGGAGATTATGAAGGCATGTGTTGATATTTTTGTGCCTTCTTCTATCGTGATTCTAGCGAGTCTTCGGAATTTCTTTTATGCTTCCTTACTTTTTTCATTTTAATTGTAATTCTACAATAAAAATTGACGTTGATTGGAAACGGAGGACACCATTCAAGAAAATAGCTTTAGTTTAGATTTTTGTTTCCCACATTATTGTTTGTGTTAGTTTACAGGATACATTGTTCTATTCTTTTGTTTGTTTCTGTATTTAGAATCATGTCGTTATTTGTTCTATTCTTTTCATTGTTTATGTATTTAGAATCATGTTGTCATTTGTTTTATTCTTTTCTTTGCATTGGCACCTTCCCAGGCCATGGAGGAGTTTGATGTGTTCATGGTTAATGGTTACTAAGGTCAACAGTTTTTAGGTTGTGACATCATTTGTATACTAAACAGAGGCTTTTGTTGTTTACCCCTCAGAATGCTGAAACTATAAATTCTGTTTTCATGGTTAGATGGTCTGTCTTTTGAGTTGGGGTCCGTGTTACAAGGAGGCAAAGACGCGAACAATGAGGAGGAGGTTCTGAAGCTTGCAAAATGCCATATAAGTTCTGTTTTTGATTAGTTGTTTTTCCGGTTTAATTTGTTTGGATTTGATAGCTTCAGAGCTTAATCTATGAATTCTTTGTAAAAATTGCTTTTTTCCAAGTTCCTTCAAAATTTTATGTTGAAGCTCTGAATTCATAGACTGTAGGTTCCTCCAAAATTGCTTCAAAATTTCCAGGTTCCTTCAAAATTTCCAGGTTCATTCAAAATTGCTTTTTTCCAGGTTCCAGGTTCCTTCAAAATTGCCTGTTGATAGAAACACTTCCATGTGCTCATTGCATAGTTGGATAAAAAAAAATTTCCAGGTTCCTTCAAAATTATAGAGATGGGATGGGCCAGTGGGGGAAGCAGTGGACGGAGGTGTTGCTACCTTAAAAATTTTATGTTCTATTCACTCAGTGCCATATTAACCTACTCATTTTATGTTATCATGAAGGTGTGCATATATGTTTATATCTTTGCATAATCATCTCAATGTGTGTGTTTTCAGTGAAATTCGGGTTTCAACTAGAAGTTCATATGAACTTGGGAATACTACTTCATATACTGCACATCTGGTTTTAAATCACTTACGCTGGGGACTTATCAGGTATGTATCCAACTATGCAATGAGCACATGGAAGAAAGACAATATTTATTCTGAATATTGACCTAACACACATTATCGGCAACATATACATCACAATGCAAACTATTCTGAAGAGAAATATATATTAGAGCAATCACTACTGTGCCTAAGTTAAAAGTAATGGAATGTAGGCTGTTTCTAAAGAGCAATATTCTGAAGAGCAATACATATCACCTGGGCTGTTTCTTTTGATCAGTGGAAAAAAAATCTAATTTTTCATTGTGCCCCACCAATTTTGAGAAGGAGCAGGTATGTGACTTTTGGATTGCTCCAACAATTATTATATATTCATTCAAGCCTTTAAGTTTTATCTTGAGTTCATTTTATTAAAGAGTTTACCATAGTTTATTAATTTGCATCTATTTAAAAATTAACCTGGACTGTGCCATATTCATTTTGATAACCTGGACTGTGCCATTGGTACTTTTGATTGGTACTTTTGATAACCTGGACTGTGCCATATTCATTTTGAGGTTGAAATTAGGAAATGTTGTGCCATACCCTCAAAAGCCAATTTTAATTTTGTGCCATATTCTGATCAATGATGCATGCAATTATACTAGGATAAGAGAATTTGAAAAACTGCAATTGTATAACATGTTTTGCATGAAAAACATATGTTTTTGGAAAAACTGCAATTTTATAACATGTTTTACATAAAAAATAAGAGAATTTGAAAAAACTGCAATTTTATAACATGTTTTGCATGAAAAACATAGGTATTTGAAAAAACTACAATTTTATAACATGTTTTGCATGAAAAAAAATAAGAGAATTTGAAAAAACTGCAATTTTATAACATGTTTTCCATGAAAAACATATGTATTTGAAAAAACTGCAATTTTATAACATGTTTTGCATGAAAAAAATAAGAGAATTTGAAAAAACTTCACTTTTATAACATGTTTTGCATGCAAAACATAGGTATTTGAAAAAACTGCAATTTTATAACATGTTTTGCATAAAAAAAGAGAATTTGAAAAAACTGCAATTTTATAACCTGTTTTCCATGAAAAACATACGTATTTGAAAAAACTGCAATTTTAAAACATGTTTTGCATGAAAAAATAAGACATGTTGAAAAAACTGCAATTTTATAACATGTTTTGCATGAAATACATAGGTATTTGAAAAAACTGCAATTTTAAAACATATCTTGCATGAAAAAAATAAAAGAACTTGAAAAAACTGCAATTTTATAGCATGTTTTGCATGGAAAACATAGGTATTTGAAAAAACTGCAATTTTATAACATGTTTTGCATGAAAAAATAAGGGAAGTTAAAAAAACTGCAGTTTTATAGCATGTTTTGCATGAAAAACATAGGTATTTGAAGAAACTGCCATTTTATAACACGTTTTGCATAAAAAAATAAGAGAATTTGAAAAAACTGCAATTTTATAACATGTTTTGCATGAAAAACATATGTATTTGAAGAAACTGCAATTTAATAACATGTTTTGCTCGAAAAAATAATGGAATTTGAAAAAAACTGCAATTTTATAACATGTTTTGCATGAAAAACATAGGTATTTGAAGAAACTGCAATTTAATAACATGTTTTGCATGAAAAAATAATGGAATTTGAAAAAACTGCAATTTTACACCATGTTTTGCATGAAAAACATATGTATTTGATTACAAATGAGAGCATAATTTGAATTTTTGTCCTAATGGGATAAGATGACTAGGACATATATTTGATGACTAGGATAAGATGTTGATGACTGGGATTATGTTGTAATTTGAATTTTGTATTGAACTTCTCATTTCAATGGAATTTGAAAGAAATTAAAAATTTGAACCAAATTTGCCCCGAGGATTCCTCACGTTGTGTTTATTGGAGGGAAGGTTTGGAGGGAATTAGGGGGAGGGAATTAGATGGAGGGAGATTATAATTTTGATCAACTCATTTGATCACATCAGAGAAATAGAGCCCTCATCTTCAACCTTCAGGCATACTCGCTTTTATCTGGGTTTCTCAATCTTCAACGCTTTTATCTGGCTTTTATCTGGATTTCTCAATCTTCACGCATACTCGCTTTTATCAGAGAAATAGAGCCCTCATCTTCAACCTTCACGCATCCACGCATACTCGGTGAGAAAATCAGCCCTCATCTTCAACCTTCACGCAAAGACACAAAGAAACAGAGCCCTCATCATTAACCTATCCCTCATCTGCTTGCCTCCTTACACGCATTGCTGGAGCTTGAACTTGCAGCCTCTAATCGGTGAGAGAATCACATATTTTCATTTTTTTTTGTTTTCCTCACAGATTTTGGAATGGTCGTGTGATGCTTGATGAAAATATGCTCACTCACAGAGTATGCATGTGAAACTGGAATTTTTGCCCACATAGTTGGTTTTTTGCTCACATATTTTCATTTTTGCTCACAGAGTTTGAAACTGGAATTAGACAGGATGCATATTTTTGGAAGGGAGTCATGTGATTTTGAACATGAAGTGGGAGTTATGTTATTAGACATGATGATATTCATATTTTTGCTCAATACAAAGAAAAGAAATGATGCATAATGAGAGTTGATATGCATGATCATGTCTTGATGTCATTATGCATATTTTTTCCTTTAGTTATAAGACATGATGCATATTTTTCCTAACTGAGTTCAAAATAGTTTTGATATGCATATTTTTGCTCAAATATGAATTAGACAGGATGCGTTTTGGATATGCATATTTTTGACAGGATGATACTTTGAACAAGAAGTGGGAGTTATGTTATTAGACAGGATGATATGCATATTTTTGCCCAATAGAAAGAAAAGACAGGATGTCATTCATGAATTACCTCAACTGAATGAGCTTGAGAATTGGAATTAGATGGAGGCATATCATGTCCATCTAATTGAATTTTCAGCTCAAGCTTTGAGCTGAATTGGAATTATTTGGTTTCATCAATTTTACAGCTCAAAATTTTTTTGCTCGCAGTTGGACATGATATTCATATTTTTGTTGTTTTGCTCTCACCATTGGAGGGAAGCTCAGTCATGTTGTTGTTATGGGTGTTGTATCAAGCTTTTGTATCAAGCTGGATATGCAAAAATTAGTTCTCTGATATGCAAATCCTGTCAATTGAGAAATTTTGTATTACCCATTCATATTTTGTTATGCATTCATATTTTGAGCATATACTGTCATTTAAAAATCAGTTTGTGATTCTCATTCAAAATCAGTGAAAAATGAAATAGCATCATATTTTGATATTTTAAATGAAATCAGTTTGTGATTCTCATGTTATGCATTCATATTTTGATTCTCATTCATATTTGGTTTTTGTTGATATTCATATCTATTAAATAGCATCATTCCTTCATCCATTTGTCGCTTGCTGTTTAATATTGGCCTATGAGGCTGAAATCTGTGAAAAATGAAATCGTGGCATGATGCTAATATACATATATATGCACAGTCGGGTTGTAACTTTGGTATCAAGTTGTAAACTCGCTGAAAATGCACTACCAGGTTGTATACTATGCTGTGCTGAAAATTTATTAGCGTATTGAACATTTATTAATGTTTTACTGTGTTGATTTGTTGTGCTAAATTTTTTTTTGCCCATTCTCATCAAAACAATAAGATTTTCCACTTGCAAGCATGTGAAACAAGTATGGTTGTATAAGCTGTGTCATATGCATGCGATTGTATAAGCACAGGATAAAAGCACTGGATACAAATGTGGTTGTACTTCAATTATTTATATAATGTGTGATGCCAGATTTTATTAGACTTTGTCAAGCACTGGATACAAGTGCTGATACAAATGTAGCTCTCAAATACTAATACAAATGTTCTACTGGGTAACATCAAAGAGATTGGGAGATTTTTCAAGTTGGTTCTTTGATATATCTTCCCTTTCAATTCTCGATATACACTTTCCAAACATGAAGACACAAAGAACTTCAGCGCAATATGCTTCAAAATAGCATCACACCACCCTACCCTAATAGTAGTGTTCGTGCCATTCATCAACCCCACGACATTTTGCAGCCAGAAAGCTGAGTAACACCACAACCAAAATCAGAATGCGCTGATACATAAAGGAGGAGAATCTGTGATACATGGGTGTTTTCCTTGGTTAAATTTCAAGTCTCTCTTTAACAACTCTTTAATTCTCTTGCTCATTTTTTGACATCATTGTTTAGTGAAATAGAGCATATAGGCCATGTTCTGTCTAGAAAATTTTCATTAGAATGTTTCACTTATATCGCATGCCCTTGCAGAAAAAACATAATTCTCAGTGTCCTTATGGCCTTTACCCCGTGCGGGTGGGCTTTGTGTGTGCGTGTGCGTGTGTGTGTGTGTGTGTGTGTGTGTGTGTGTGTGTGTGTGTGTGTGTGTGTGTGTGTGTGTGTGTGTGTGTGTGTGTTAGGGGCGATGGGCCTTAACGTCAGCTTGAACACCTTAGTGGGCATAAGATGTTTGACCTGTGTGTATGTTAACTAGCTTATAACAACATATAACGGAAGAATGAAAAACATTTGGTTGTCTTTTTTTGTTCATCGGTTGAAATTATTAGCTTTCCAATATTTTTAAATATATTTACTTCATCCTAAAGTTCGTAGTGATCTGTCCAAATTTGCATGCATCTAATACCTACCTCCATCTGCTGAGAGGTGCTGGTATAAAGATGTAGTTTGAATATGTCAAAGAAATGCCAAAGCCAGCAACAATAATTGCACTGGACATTTCTTCTCTAATGTGGTAGATATTCTTTGAATGTATTATAGAACTTATAATACCAGTAGTAACTGTGATATGACTTAGAGCACTCTCACATTCTTCATGTTATATTTATATGTTTCTATGTTTTTTGAGAACTTCCTTATCTTTAGTAAGATTACAGTTTTTTTCTCCTTTTGCAGGACTTTCATCATCACGCTGCATTTGGTCTCTCTTCCATTAATTCAGGTGGGCATCTTTAGAGTTATGCATCTATGTGGTTGGTTAATTTGATTAATAGAAAACTAAGGGTGTTGAGATTTGATTTTTTTACTGTTTATTAAAGATTTTTCTAATTGCAATGATCAAGTGTCAATGTATATAGCATAGACATCTACTCAAAACATGAGAGGAGGCATTGGTATAGTGAACATGGGGGAGGCCTTCCATCAGAATTTCGTTATTGACCTTGCTTGGGAGAATTATCCTTGCGCATAAAAAAATTTCTGATGTAAACTATTGGATTGCTCCTGAAAATGAATTGGATCCTATTTTCAAGACCTTGCTTGGGTTAATTATAGTTAGAACTTGATACGTCTATTTTGCGGAGGCCCAACAGCATGGGCCCACAGGCGCAGCCTGCTACGCGAAATCATGGGAGGTCCAAGCCCACCAAACGAAGCCCGAAAGACATGAACCCAGAAACCCAACTACCGATCAGAAGCCCGTCTGCGAGATCAGGCCCGCCCGACAAGGCCCCCTAGAGGACCCCCGAACGGCGATCCGATCCGGCCCCGATAATGCGCAAGTCACTCGCCCACTCCAGCGATAACCGGTCCCCCAGGCCCGCTACAACTTAATGGCCGTTATGGGGAGGTGCTGGGATGGCGCAGGGAGCGGCGATGGGGAGGCGGATTGAGGGGGCCCGATTGGGGGCGGACGAGGGACGTGAGTCGTGGGCAATCATGACGGGAGGCCTATAAAAGGGCTAGAAGGACGACTGGATCGGGGACCGCATCTCAGGTAACAAAACCTAAGGTACTCCATCAACGACCTAGTTCCCCCATTTCATCTCCTTCCCCCCGCTCGAGTCGGAGGACGTCGTTCCGATCTCCTCTCGAGTCGAACCGTCTCCGTCGAGCCTCCTCTTTCAGATCATCATCTGACTTAGGCATTGGAGGGGATTTGGCCGGAACCAAGGTCCGGCCCCCCTGACGAGTGTTCTCGTCTGTTCAGGAGGACGTCAGATCCACGGGCTGAGGCTTCCCCTCCGCTCCACGCCGGCCGCGCTTCAAGCAAGACGACCGAGGCTACCCCTCTTCGTCCGACCGACCGAGGCCGAGCGCATCCATCCGAGCCGAGGCTTCCCCTCCACTCACGAGGCGTCGAGGCTTCCCCTCGTCGTCCGACCGTCCGAGGCCGAGCATCTCACACCGGGCCAAGGCTTCCCCTCAGCCCCCTTAAGGCCGAGGATCCAGACCCGGCCCAGCTGACGTGCTCCACGTCGTCTGCAACTCCGATTCGCGTCGCGTCCGCACGTGCTCGACGCACCCAAGGGACCCAAGTCGGCCCCTTGACCACGTTGACCGGGTAGTCCACGGTCAACGCTTTTGTAGTGAGAAAACACTCTGAAACATCTGGCACCGTCTGTGGGAACGAACCATCCCACGAAAAAACAAACCACATTTGCGATGGCACGCGCCTGCAACGGGAAGAGACGCATGCCCCCCATCCCGGAGGAGGGAAATGGCGCACCCAACAGCAACCTTGAGGGTGCACCCAACGGCAATCACCACGCCCCCTCAGCCGAAGAGACTGGCGAGACCGAGCCGGCCATGCAGGAGCAACTCCGTGCCCTAGCCCAGGAGACCAACGCAAACATTCAGACGCTGGTCGCGACGGTACAGCAGCTCATCGGCACCGCGCCAGCCAACGGAGACGTGTTGGGCGACGGCCATCGTTGGGAGGGGGGCCCACCGCTCCTGCGGTCCGCTGTGGTCGCTGACCACGGAAACCGAGGACCGAACCCGGAGCGTCGGTTCACACTGCCCGGCTTCCACCAGGCGAGATCGCGCGCCTCCTCCTCTCATCGCGAAAGGAGTAGGAGGGGTACCGAATACACGGGGGACGAATCGGTGACTGTGTCGTCTCGTCGGTCACGATCACCCCATCGTAGAAGGAGTGATCGGCACCACTCGCGGGACCGATCACGGTGAAGCGGGAGCTCCCGCCGGAGGAGCCGGGAACGCCGGATCAGCCCCGCCCCCAGTGTGGCGAGGGCCGCAGAGCCAGCCCAGCCAGCGCCTGTGCCACCTCCACAACCGAACGAGCCCGAGGTAGGCGGGTGTCAGACCCCCGGAGGCATCCACAGAGACCGGTGCCCCCTGTCACGGAGAATAACCGACGCATGGGTCCCCTCTCGATTCAAGATCCCAACGCTGGGGAAGTACGACGGGATAGGAGATCCAGGGAACCACGTGATGGACTATGAGGGGGACATGTCCTTCCAGGGAGCCGATGATACCCTGCTCTGCAGGGGCTTTTATTCAACCCTCAGGGGAGCAGCGAGAACTTGGTACCGCAGCCTACCCAGCCGCTCCATTGACAGCTTCGAGGAACTCACCCAGCTGTTCTGCAAACAGTTCATGGCAGGGCGACAGGTAATGCCTGATGCTGAACATTTGTTTAACATAGTGCATGGCCCGACCGAGCCGCTCCGACAATTTATGCGCCGCTTCAACGCGGAACGGCTGAACGTAAACAGCCCTCCCGACCTCGTCGTCCAAACGGCCCTAAAGAAAGGGCTGCGTCATAGAGGCTTAAAGAAATCTCTGCATAATGATCCCCCGAAAGGCCTCCCTGGGATCATGGCGAGGGCCGAGCGCTTCATGTTGACCGAGGAGACTTTGGCCATCGAGGCAGGAAAGGCCCGACGAGGGACCAAACGCGGCGATAGCGAGCGCCGCAGCCCCGAAGGGTACCAGACAGAGAAGAGGGCGAGAAACAGGCAGCAGAGAGAGGATACGAGGGACGCCACCCCAGACGCCGTCCTCACTCAAGTGCAGAAGGAAGAGCGTGCTGATCCCCCCCGCCGAAGACGAAAAGAGGGGGGGGGGGGGGGGAAATGGGGAAAAGTATTGCAAATACCACAAGGACAACGGCCACGACACTGAAGACTGCTGGCACCTAAAGAAGGACATTGAGAAGTTGATGAGCCGAGGGCACACAAGGAACTTAGCCGATGAGCCGGCCCACGGAGAAGGAACCTCCATGCAGCCGGACAAAGGGAAGAAGGTCAACACCGTCCAAGGACCCCTCCGCATCATAGAGTGAGCAGGCGAGACCCCTCTCCCCAGTCGCAGCCTAGTCAGGAGGAGATTATCTAGGTTCACATCCCTCCGTCTAGCTTTATTTCTTTTTTTCCTCCAAATGTACTAGTCCAATAGGACCTTTAAGAGTACAAATGCACTCCTTTTACCTTTTCTTCATCTCCGATGGAATCAACATTTTGCTAAGGGGGCATAAGATTCAAGACCGCCACCTCACCGGACGGGGGGTCAATCAAAACCGGCCCTAAGCCGAGGAGCTTCCCCCTCGCTGACCGACTCCATCGCTCGTAAGTCTGGGGGCAACTCCCCCAGCCAGCACAGACGCCGACCGGTCCTAAGCTGAGGAGCTTCACCATCGCTGACCGACTCCACCGCTCGTAAGTCTGGGGGCAATTCCCCCAGCCAGCGTAGACACCGACCGGTCCTAAGCCGAGGAGCTTCACCCTCGCTGACCGACTCCATCGCTCGTAAGTCTGGGGGCAATTCCCCCAGCCAGCGCAGACGCCGATCGGTCCTAAGCCGAGGAGCATCGTCCTCGTTGACCGAATCCTTCGCTCGTAAGTCTGGGGGCAATCCCCCCAGCCAGCGCAGATGCCGACCGGTCCTAAGTCAAGGAGCTTCACCCTCGCTGACCGACTCCATCGCTCGTAAGTCTGGGGGCAATTCCCCCAGCCAGCGCAGACGTCGACCGGTCCTAAGCCGAGGAGCTTTGCCCTCGCTGACCGATTCCTTCGCTCGTGAGTCTGGGGGCAATTCCCCCAGCCAGCGCAGACGCCGACCGGTCCTAAGTCGAGGAGCTTCGCCCTCGCTGACCGACTCCGTTGCTCACAAGACTGGGGGCAGCCCCCCCGGCCATTAAGGACGTCAACCGACTTGTCCACCCGAGGGGCAAGGGGCGACCTTCCGGAGAAAAGAGGCGAACGACCACCATCAGCAGAGGAACTGAGGTCGCAGCAATAAAGCAAAATGTGCGGGGAATTCAAGTAGGTCAATTTCATTTCCAATAATTAACCGAGATACAAAAAGTGTGTCTTTTTTACAGGAAATTGAAGTGGAGAAACCTCCTTACAAATAATCCGCTCTCGATAAACAACAAAATTCGTCACCCACGAAAACTAGGATCACACCGGCAGAGCAAAACTTGTCGACCGAGAACACAAAGTTGCTGGCTTAAACGAACATCCTTGCAATCAGCAATTGTTTGCTCCGAAGCAAAGAACCGGTAAAGAAGCCAATGGAGATTGCGAGGTCAGGGATCCATTTCAAGTAGACCGGGCCAAAGCGAAGCGGATGCTAAAAATTTTGAGGATAAAAACAAGGATGACAGGCCGGGAAGGACGACCTAGGGGGCCCGAGCTCGAGGGGACGCATCCTCGGGCGCCTCGCCCTGCTCGGAGCAAGGGGGATCGACATGCGGAGGGGCTTGCCGGACGCGCTCCGCACAATCTCGGAAGGAGGACTGGACGACTTCGACGATCCGGGGGCCGATAAGGTCTTCATATTTACCGAAGGCCTCCCTGAGGACCTCGAAGATCCTCTCCCCCAGAGTCCCTACGACGCCCCTCTCCACCTCATCCGCAAACCGTGCCACCTGACGCCGATCCGACAGTTCCCTCTGAAACTCCTCCCTCTCCAGGCAGAACGACTCCGCCGCTTCCTCGGCCGACCGCCGAGCGTCCTCCAACTTTCCCTGAAGGTCGTCCACTCGTCCCTCTAGCTCGGCCACCCGGAGCTTGAGTTGCCGAGATTCCATCTGGGCCGCCACCACAGCTACCTCCGCAGCCCCAGCCCGCTCGTGGTCCCTCGCAGAGGACTCCTCCAGCTCCCTCAAACGGACAGCTCGACGCTGCGACTCGACAGCAAGAGTTGAACCCTGAACGACAAGACATGAGCCAAGAAGAGAGCGAAAGAAAGAAAGGGATAGCGGGATGGCCAGACCTATTGAAGGATCCAGACCAAGGTGTCCGACACCTTGTCGGCGGGGGCCCTCTCAAGGATACTTCGGTCCCAGGGGAGGACGGAGCCCTCGACCAACTGTTGAGCCAAGGCTCGGTCGACAAACACCGAATCCCCGGGGGTGACCTCGAGGGAGGCCGAGCTGCTCGCCAACAGGGCACCGATTCCCGATAATGGAGGCGGAGACGCTGTGACGGGGGTGGTCGTCAGGGTCACTAGAAGATCCTCGGCGGCCGCCGTCGGGGGCACGGAGCGTACCGGACTGGAGGGATCCATGCCTTCCTTCCTCCTCTTCCCACCGTGGGGCTCGACAGGCGCCGAAGGGGAGCGCTTCCGCCTCGTGCCACCTCCACCCTCGGGGACAAGAGGGGGCACGCCAAGCGCAAGAGGAGCTACACCGGACCCGTCATTACCCCCCGCCACTTGGGCTGGTGGGACGGATCCGGCTCTTGCGACCCCCCGGGGAGGAGACTACCAGAAGAAGAGGCGGGAGGCGCGACCACCACCTTGCCCACGGTGGGCTCGGCTCGGCGCACCTCCTCCTCAACGGTCCGCCGAGGTGCCCTTCCCGAGGTGCTACCCCGGCTCCAAGCGGCTCCACGCCGAATCAGCTCATCGACGTTGTGGGTGAACTCGTGACCAGCCACTCCTGCAAGCGAAACCGAAATCAGGGTAAGCCACGGGGCAATCTAGAACTAGAAAAGCGGCCTACCCGGAGACCACAAGACGGCCTTCAGGAGTAGGTCGTCCAGCAAAGGCCAGATAGACTTCGCCTTTAGAGGGAGGGCCGACAGCAGCGCGACGGCCGCCCGATCAGCCTCGGAGAGGGTTAGCGTTCGGCCAGGCCGACCTGACCCACCCCAACCTGTCAAAATTTGAGCATCCTCAAGGAAGACTACGAAGACGTAATCCGAGCTCCAATCCCCCGCCCAGTGGGGTAGCCCGATCAAGCATTCCCTCCCCGCGCGGGCTCGGAGGTGTAGCCATGACCCTAGACCGACCGTCTGGATCTGATAAAAATAGAAGAGACGGGAGAGAGATGGCTCCAGACCGCGAGTGCAGCAGTGCATCACGAAGCCCGTCAGAACCGCAACCGAACAGGGGGTAAACTGGCAAAGGGACACCATGAGGTACTCCATGACTTGGATAAAGAGGGGATGGAGTGGGAAACGAAGACCCAGACGGAACATCTCGACGTAAACACCGACTTCGTTGCTCCTCGACAGACAGATCCGCTCGTCAGTGAAAGGGACTCGAACATCATACGGGTGACAGAGGTACCTCCCCCGAATCTCCGCAGCCACCGGAAAAGAAGTCCTTGATGGCGTTTTGAGGACAACCGGAGGTACATTATGCCGCACGGCAGCCGACACCACATCATCGCCTGCATAATCTGGGAAGAGCTTCCCCTTCCCTCTATCTCGGAGTGAACGGCTCTCCAAGGAGGAACCGGATCCCACAGATCGGGTCCCGCCACGCCAGGACTCAGGAGGATCCCTCGCCCCTTGGCCAGGGCCACCTATCCTAAGAGCAGCCATAAAATGAGGATGGGAAAGGAGTTACCTTTTTGTTTATTTGGAGAAGACAAGGAAACGAAGGCGGCGGGAGACTCCGAATTTGTGGAAAGCCCAGAACAGAAGGAAGAACGAGGAAGAAGTTGGGATCAATGACCGGCGCCCCGCTTGCGGCGCGGCGGCGCGGTGTCGTTTACCGCAAGTTTCACGGTTAGTGTAGGGTGCGAGAATATCGAACTCAGGGAGGCGAGGTTGTGCTTGGGTCAGGTAGGACCTAAATCACCCCGAGGGGCGAGCTAGCCCGAATCGGTAGATGGTTGTCACGAAAGGAAATAAAAGGGTATGAACAAAAGGAAAGTAAACCCGGGACTTTGGTTTCCAACCCGACGAGAGACTCTCGCCGATACGGCCTACGGGTATGGATAGCGATCGGGATTAGGGTCTAATGGTGAGACGTTGCCTCTGAAAGTGGTACCGGCGTCCCATGGGCCCGATATTCCGGTCGGTGCCCAGGATGATACACCGGACTTCCCGGATTCGATCAGTGGGCACTCCCGTGTCCATTAACACTGATCGATCCCGAGAGCACTAAGCCCGCAACGATATCTCCCAACGTCTCATCATGCCGCTCCCACGTGCTAGGATTCGGCGTCTACACTAAGGGCGTGAGCTATGGCTAGGGAGTCAACCGCCAAGTTTATTCCCCCTTGGCCCAACGGTCAAAGGCGGTTTTTTTCCCGCCGATGACAATGAAACACCCCGCGTAACCGTTAGATTCCTACTCCCTATCGGTTTCCTAACCATATGGACGCATCGGGAAGAGCCCCCGAAGGGGTTTCCACCAAAATCCCAGATTTGGGAAATACTCACAAAAATTCATGAAAAAGCGATCTAAATGAAATTTAACCGTTGAAATCATAATCGGACAATTGCAATGCGGAAGTAATGGAGTAATAAAGACAATACTAAAATTTTAGAAAGATCTGAAAACTTACAAAAGAGTAACAATTACAGCCGTCACAAGGAAATAAAACAGTAGAAAAAACAGCAACTCCCGTTTCTGGAACCCTAGGGATTCTATATATAGAACTTCGCATCAACCGATCGGTTGACAAGTCAACCGATCGGTTGATCCGTTACAGATAAATAACAGAAAACAGCGAGTTTTCACCTGATCTCATGAACCGGTCGGGTGAGTTCTTGAGCGACCGATTGGATCTTGGAGCAGTCGGGTGAACCGATCGGTTCGACGCCCGTGTCTTCATCTCTTCTTCTTCAGCTACAGATGAACCGATCGGGTGAGAGTCACCCGATCGGTTGGAATTCTGCTCGAAAAAACAGAGAACAGCCGCCCGCAGAACCGGTCTGTGAACCGGTCGGGTGACTTCTTTGTGAGCTGCGGCAGAGACCGGGTGGTGCACGCGTGCATCACCCGATCGGTTGGAGATGGCCAACAGACCGGGTGAGGGGCTGAAAGATGAATTCTTTGGCGTTTGACCCCCTGGATCACGCGTGACTTCTCCCGTTGCTCCGGGGACTTGGGATATCATCGTTAAACGTCCCCTACGTGGTCGATCCCCTGCAATCATGGATAAACAAAGAAAAGTGAAAGAAACCGGGAAAATATACGAAAACGAATAAGAGACGGCGAAAAAACATGGAGAAACACAAAAGAAAACGTGCGTGAATATATGAAATATAAACGCACGTCAAAATCCCCCAAGCTGAACTCTTCCTCGTTCTCGAGGAAGACGAGTGAGAGCAGGAGCTCGGAAGGGGAAAAAGAGAGGAAGAAAGAAAAAGAAAACTCTAAACCCTAGATCGTCCATCAGAGCCACCAAAATCGAAAACGACACACCAAGCAAGCAAACGCCAAATCACACCACTAAACCTAGGAAAGCGAGTCCAAATAAGTGTCGTGGGTCCACGCAGTGAAGCGCGAGTGAGCGTGGTCGTGTGCTAGCAAATGGTGATGCTTTCTACGATGTGCTATGGGGCTCGATATACACAAATCCAAGATATGACCCAAAATATCGATCCGAATTGAATTAAGCGGCGAATATAAGTTCAAGCATGCATGAGAAGAGTTAGAATAGAAGCGTATCATGCATCGGGGACTCCACAACTAGGGTTAAGGAAATCACGCCACTATAGCCTAGATACTAGCTAAAAAGTTCCTAAGCCAAGTGTTTTCGATAACGACGGGAGTTGAGATGATGTGGAGAAGAACACTCGGTGCAAATTCTCGCCTTCCCTTTATTCTTGGCAAGTATGAAAAAATATTCACACGGAAATTTTTTTTGGGTTTTGGGTATTTGTATTTTTTTTGGATTTTGGGCTATACAAGATTTTTCTTTTCTTTTCTTTTTGGGTTTTTCTTTTCTTTTCTCCTCTTTTTTTTTTTGAATTTTTGGCTTTTTGGCTATACACATGTGTACTCTCCCAAGTGGGAGAACGGTACACGACGAGGGGATTTGCACCAAGTAAAACAAAAAAGAAGTCGAAATCTAAACACTTGGGCAAAGGAAACTATTCTCGCTAAATAGAGCGTAGGCTAAATGGGTTATCCTAGTCCTTAGTTGTGGAATCCCGACGCATGTGAAATGAAGTATACGATATAAATATAGCATGCATACAGTGGAAACATATACCGCATTTTCAAATCGGAGCATGATAATCTAGGGGTCATTCCTGGACAGGTATATAAAGTAAAATCACAAAGCAGAAGCACACCAAATGCTAGTCACGACACACGACTCACAAAAAGCTAAGTGGACCCGCGTTGCGTGAAATGTAAGAGGACTCGAAATCCTAGGGTTAGTGAGTGTGATTATCGATGCAATGCTAGGTGTGTGTGACTTTGTGGCGATTCATCATAGGATTCATCTCTAGGAGAAAGAGCTAAAAGAGAAGAAAAGAAAAAAAAATAAAAACACGATGAAAACGACACAAAAAAACGAAAAAAGAAGGACTCAAACGACGCACACAGTGCGACTCCCCTAAGATGAAATTTGCATTGCCCCCAATGCAATATGGGTGAGTACGGGAGGGCAATGAAAATGGGGGGGAAAACGCACTGACACAAAAAGAAATGAAAACGAGGAAAACGCATAGATAAAACTGAAAAAGAAAGAAAGATCAAAATCCAAATCAAACAATACGAAAAATAAAAATAAAACCACACGACACGACACTCAAAAAATGAAAAACAAGCACACACACAAAAAAATGAGAAAAACAAACAAAACACGACAGCACACCAAAATAGACGTCCCCCAAGCTAGACCAGAAAGTGCTAGCGAAATGATGTGATCAATAAAATGCAGAGATGTGCAAGGGGGAGTCAAAAACAAAAGAGGTGAATCTAGAAAGCAGGAGGAGCTGAGTCCTCGTCCTCCTCGGAAGAGGGTGTGGATGGGTGGTCGGGGGAGGCTGGGGGTGTGCTGAGAAGTGGGGAAAGAGGCGAAGGAGTAAGGGCAGTGGTGGTGTGAACAATGGGAGGAGTGTCGGTGGTGAGGGGTGGTGGTGGTAGGAAGGCGATCAAGGCGGTGGTGCGAGGAATAGAAATGGAGGAAGTAGATGCGGTGGTGACGGTAGTGGGAGGTGGTGGGAGGGATCTGGATCGCACCAGCAATTTCCTCCGGTGCACGTATGGAGTGACGGAGGAGGAGGGAGGTAACGTGGGTGCGGTGGAAGTGGTCGGGAGGGGTGAAGTGGATGCCGGGATGGGATGTGAAGAGGGAGGAGAGGAATGTGGTGAGGGGGGTGATGGATGTGGGGAAGTGTGGGTGGGTGGAGGAGAAGATCGTCGGGGTGGTGAAGGTGGAGGTGGTGAAGTTGGAGGTGGTCCGTGGATATGGGTAAGAAGGTAGAGAATGGCGGCCACGTTCCTCTCAAGTGCGAGGAAACGTGGGTGAGTAAGAAAGGAGGATGGCGATGGGTCCGAGGAAGCAGAAGACATGGCGAGCTCACGAAGGGCAGCGACCTCCCTCTCAAGCCCCAGACGGGCAGATACCTGACGGCGACCAAAAGATGTAGACTGACGCGAGGCAGAGGTGGTGCCGCCAGGTAAGGTCGAAGAGGTGCCGACGGCAGTGGTCATGCCGGCACAGGAGACAAGGCCAGAAATGGCCGCAAAGAGGTGCTCAGACGTGATCGGTCCCGGAGCAGAAACAGGACGACTCGGGCCAGCCCCTAAATCTCCCCCAGACGCAGGGATATCCTGCTCGCCTAAGTGGGCGGCAGGGGACGGTGGTCTGCGGGCGTCTGCGGGAAGGAAAGGAAGATTCAACCCCGCAAAGAAGTCGGGATCAGGTGGGAAAGTCCAATCTCCCACGAGAGCAATGGTCGTGCGAGCGGGGTTGGGGAGAATGGTGTAAGGGGCTGGGGGGGTGGCCATAATTGAAAATGAAGCGGCCAGCCAAGTGGGGTTTAATCATGTGAATATGCCGCAGGACGTCAATATCTAGACGTGATGGTCCTGCGGCAACGGGAAGATTATTGGGGAGGGGAATATTAAATTGGGGGTAAGAGCAAATGATAGTGATGATGCCCCCACAACAAAACTTTCCCTTACCGGCCCGGCTGATCTCGAGAAGCTTGTAAACAAGCCAATCGCTGCCATGGATGGGGACGGTAGGGGCCCTGAAGCTAACTCCATCATCATCCCGGACATAAGGGAAAGTCATGGCCCAAAGGATAAAAAGGTCAGATATAGTCACAGTGCCTGACTCGTCCCTAGGAAAGAATGCAGATGAAATGATCCTGTGGGCCAATCGAAACACAGGATGAATGATGGAGGAAGCCTTTGCTCTACCTCGGGGATATTCATGGATGAGTGTGAGGCGGAACCAGAATTGATCAACTTGAAATTCGGGCGTGTACCCGTAGTGTCGGATGGAATCATCCCCAAGAATGGGGAAACCAAATATATCATTAATCGTGTTCAGACTTGTGGTGACACTGCGGTTACGCACCCAAAATTTAACGATCGACCCAGACTCTAAAACGAGTGTAGAGAGAAATTCGAGGGTGAGCGCTGGGTAGGAAATGGCGGATGCATTAAGGAAGGCCAACCATCCTAAGTTACCGAAAAGAGATTCGACCTCTGTGAAGACACCGAGATCGACAAGTGTTTGTGCGTGCGGGAACTTAGTAGAAAGATGCCCTCGAGCATCAAGCCTACGGTAAAAATCTTTGTGCTCCTGGTTCCGAAAAATATACACATGCGGGCCCAACATTGGGTCCACAGGGGGGATAATAGGTGGAGGAGGGCCAAGTGTAAGTGCTCGTGTACGGGGAGGGGGGGCGTGTTTGTTTTCGTATCTTTCGAGACGGCTCCTCTTCCCGCATAATTCCCTTCCCCTTATCAGTATCCCGAGCCATGTGTGAGTGTGTGAGCAAGAATGAGTGCAAAAACAGTGGATGAACACTACACAAGCAAACGAGCAAGCACAATTAATAGGGCAAATATATAAACTTGAGCTTCGGAACGAGTGTACCCAAACGGAATGGCGGAGCTTGCTCGTAGATGCCCCACACAGTTCAACGAGAGTGGCGTGGAGCCGCGGTGAACTCCTTCGGCAATAATTTTCGAAATGGGGGTGGTTTGGGGGAAAATTAGGTCAAAAATTCGGAATGGGAGGGGAGAGAGGGTTGAGATGATGGAGGGATTGATGGAGGTGGTGGAGAGAGGGAGTAATGGAGGAGTAGAGGGCGTAGGGGAGTGAGGATCGGTTGTTGGGGAAGAGGGGAAGGCGAAACGACGGCGGAAATTGCGATCGGGCGAGAGTGAAAACGAGCGGGTGTCGGGGGGTTTATATAGGGTTTTAAGTCGAACCGATCGGGTGACTTGTCACCCGATCGGTTTACGGTTAGGTCGAAAATCTTGCCGAAGAAATGCTACAGGCAAACCGGTCGGTTGACTTTTCAACCGACCGGTTGGCCGCTCCACTCATTTTCCCGAGAGCTTAGGGCTGCTCACCCGGTCGCGTCAACCGATCGCGCTCGAACTCAACCGATCGGTTGATATTCCCCAAAATTTCCCGAGAGTTCTCCCCAGCTCACCCGGTCTGCCACCTGGTCTCTTCATTACTCAACCGATCGGGTCATATGGGGACAGATCTCGGCATGTATCTGATACATCCCAACCGATCGGGTGAGTTGTCAACCGATCGGTTGGGGCTTGTTTCCTGCAAAAACCAATAGATTTGCTTAAGTCCCCGAACGGATGTTCTCGCGGCTGATTTTATTTATAAAAATAGATAAAATAAAGTAAAAAAATAACACTAAAAATTGGAGAAAAATTTTAGAACATGGGTTGCCTCCCATGAAGCGCACTTGTTTAACGTCGTTGGCTCGACGCCCGCAAGAGATGCTCATAGTGGTTGATACGGGTGATGCCCGAAGTTCGGCATCTCTTCTTCATTGGAGCTGAAGGCACTTGGAGTAGTCAGCGGCTGGAAAAATACTTGCTCAACTACCCTCCCCTTGTTCTTGGGATCCGGGGGCTTTTCCTTGGTGTTGGCGCTTCCCGCCATCTTCTTCAGGATCCGGACCTCGTCTTTAGTGAGGTCCATGGGCTCTTTCCCCGTTCTCCTCGCAGGAGGAGTCTTGGGGAACCCGGGAGGGGTCGTTCTTGCTGCACTCGGTTCTCCAGCAGCTTCTTTGTTCTCGGGGCTGTCTCCATCTTCTGAATCCCCAAAGTCATCGGGGGGGTTTCTCAGGAGAATCTCCCAGGAGCTCTCCTCTACAGCTTTTTCTTCTTCTATCTCAAGCAAATTGCATCCAGGATCATCAGGGGGATCGGGGTGCTTCATGGATAATCCCAGATCAAACTCAACTTTCTCTCCGCCGACGTTTAGAGAGAGTTTTCCGTTCTTCACATCTATTAGAACGCCAGCAGTGGCCATGAAAGGCCGTCCCAGGATAATGGGGGTGTGTGCGTCTTCGGGCATGTCCATGACTACAAAGTCCACAGGCACATGCACCCCTCTCACATTCACGGGGAGGTCATCCACAACTCCTACCGGATATTTGACCGACCAGTCAGCTAGTTGTAGGGTCATCCCGGTGGGCTCCAAATCACCCATCCCTATCCTTCTGCACATCGACAAGGGAATCAAACTAACACTCGCTCCGAGATCGACGAGTGCACGATGAATCTTCACTGCCCCGATCGTGCAAGGAATGGAAAATCTCCCCGGGTCTTTAAGTTTCGGCGGATTTGCCCTCTGGATAAGAGCGCTACACTCCGCCGTCAACACTACTTTCTCTTTTCTAGACCCTCTCGTCACCAAATCTTTCAAGAATTTTGCATAGGAGGGGATTGTTTCGATTGCTTCTAGGAAGGGGATCTGCAAACTCAGGTCCTTGACCATGGCGAAGAACTTGCCATATTTCTCATCAATTTTTGCCTGAGCCAACCATTGTGGAAATGGCACAACGGGTTTATACACTTTCGGGCTCTCTTCCCCCTTCTTCTCCTTCTCTTCTTCAGAGACTCCCTCCGGAGTCATAGGATTTGATGACGAAGCACCGGCGTCGTTTGATATTTCGATCGGTTTCTCAACGGCCAATGGTGCTTCCAGGTTGCTAGGGGGCACTCTAGTAGGAATTTGTGTCCCGCTTCTCAGAACGATAGCGGACACATTTGCGTGCTCGTGCACGAGTGCCGATGTTTGGGTTGCTCCCCTCGGGTTCACCTCCGGTTGTGGCGGTAATTGGTTTTGTGACCTTGCAAGGTTCGCCACTTGTAACCCCAGCTGGGTTACTTGGTCCGTGAGGGTCCGCTGACCCATTTCCAGCTTTTGGTTGATCCTCTCCTGGTTGGTAATATATTGAGTCAAGAGAGACTCAACCGGAGAGACGGCCCTCTGTTGGCCATACTGCTGCTGCTGCTGGAACGGCTGCTGATTCCTGGGGGCATAAGATTGTTGCTGAAATGGTTGCTGCTGTGGCCTAGCCGGCTGATAAGTTTGTTGCTGCGGCTGCTGAGGCGGTGAGGGCTGAAATGGTGGCCGGTAACTGAAGTTCGGGTGGTTCCGGTTGTTTGGAGAGTAGGCCGGGTTGGAATTTGTCCTTGGCGGATACGGCGCATTTCCCGTAGGGTTGTAAAATAGTGCGCTCGCCTGATCCAACGGTGGTGAGATGTCACCACCGTCGAATTCCCCAAAGAATTCGGACTCTACCGCAGAAATTTGCTGTGTACCGGCCCCACCGGCTCCTACCATTAGTGCAGAGATCTGGGTCGAACGCAAGTCAAACTTGCTTGAAAGTTTGTCGACGTCCTCGACTCTGTGTATACCCCCGGATCTTGGTGTGGCTCTCTCGTCACACCACCGCTCATTGTTCGATGCCATGTTTTCTAGAATATGTCCGGTATCTTCCTCGCTTCTGGACATGAAGGAACCCCCAGCCGCGGCGTCCATAGAAGATTTCAGGTCATCCCTCAACCCATTGTAGAACAGATTAATAATCTGCCACTTCGGAAGCTCATGGTGAGGGCATCTTCTTTGCATTTCTTTATATCTAATCCAAGCTTCATGCAAGGACTCGTGGCTGGCCTGGGAGAAGGAGGAGATCTCACTCCTCAACTTCATGGTCTTCCCCGGAGGAAAGAACTTAGTTAGAAAAGCGTTGGAGAGCTTCTCCCAGGTGTTGAAAGTGTTGGGGTCCTTCCCCCTTAGCCATTGCTTGGCTTTGTCTCGCAAAGAGAAGGGGAACAGCTTCAGACGGATAGCCTCTGTCGTGACACCATTAATCCGGAAGGTGTCACACTTCTCCAAGAAGGAGTCTAGGTGCTCGATCGGGCTCTCCATGGGTGCACCCGCAAACTGATCCTGCTGGATCCACGTCACTAGAGACGGCTTCAGCTCAAAGCTTTGGGCCGTGATAGCTGGAGGACGGATGGCGGAAGTGGACTCGATAGATGGCATCGAGTACTCCAGTAGAGACTTTTGAGGCGGGGTGTTCTCCTCCATGGATCCGGGATCTTCTCTTCTTCGCTTCTCGGCGGCCAAACGCCTAAGGGTGGCGTTAATCTCTGGATCGAGGGGAATCAAGTCGTCAAGACTCATTGAACTCCTGCGCATGAAAAACAACAAACACCCGTGAAGCGACAAGTGGGAAAGAAACAGATAAAATAAGAAATAAAAATAAGGAAGAACAAAAAGAAAAAGAAAAAGGAGAATGCGAAAATTATCGCGAGGTAGGGATGTGAGCTAGACACGAGGGTTCAAGAGATCCTAAAATAACAAGCACGTTGCCTCCCCGGCAACGGCGCCATAAACTTGACCGGCGCCCTGCTTGCGTCGCGGCGGCGCGTTGTCGTTTACCGCAAGTTTCACGGTTAGTGTAGGGTGCGGGAATATCGAACTCAGGGAGGCGAGGTTGTGCTTGGGTCAGGTAGGACCTAAATCACCCCGAGGGGGCCCGAATCGGTAGATGGTTGTCACGAAAGGAAATAAAAGGGTATGAACAAAAGGAAAGTAAACCCGAGACTTTGGTTTCCAACCCGACGAGAGACTCTCGCCGATACGGCCTACGGGTATGGATAGCGATCGGGATTAGGGTCTAATGGTGAGACGTTGCCTCTGAAAGTGGTACCGGCGTCCCATGGGCCCGATATTCCGGTCGGTGCCCAGGATGATACACCGGACTTCCCGGATTCGATCAGTGGGCACTCCCGTGTCCATTAACACTGATCGATCCCGGGAGCACTAAGCCCGCAACGATATCTCCCAACGTCTCATCCTGCCGCTCCCGCGTGCTAGGATTCGGCGTCTACGCTAAGGGCGTGAGCTATGGCTAGGGAGTCAACCGCCAAGTTTATTCCCCCTTGGCCCAACGGTCAAAGGCGGTCTTTTTCCCGTCGATGACAATGAAACACCCCGCGTAACCGTTAGATTCCTACTCCCTATCGGTTTCCTAACCATATGGACGCATCGGGAAGAGCCCCCGAAGGGGTTTCCACCAAAATCCCAGATTTGGGAAATACTCACAAAAATTCATGAAAATGCGATCTAAATGAAATTTAACCGTTGAAATCATAATCGGACAATTGCAATGCGGAAGTAATGGAGTAATAAAGACAATACTAAAATTTTAGAAAGATCTGAAAACTTACAAAAGAGTAACAATTACAGCCGTCACAAGGAAATAAAACAGTAGAAAAAACAGCAACTCCCGTTTCTGGAACCCTAGTGGTTCTATATATAGAACTTCGCATCAACCGATCGGTTGACAAGTCAACCGATCGGTTGATCCGTTACAGATAAATAACAGAAAACAGCGAGTTTTCACCCGATCTCATGAACCGGTCGGGTGAGTTCTTGAGCGACCGGTTGGATCTTGGAGCAGTCGGGTGAACCGAACGGTTCGACGCCCGTGTCTTCAGCTCTTCTTCTTCAGCTACAGATGAACCGATCGGGTGAGAGTCATCCGATCGGTTGGAATTCTGCTCGAAAAAACAGGGAACAGCCGCCCGCAGAACCGGTCTGTGAACCGGTCGGGTGACTTCTATGTGAGCTGCGGCAGAGACCGGGTGGTGCACGCGTGCATCACCTGATCGGTTGGAGATGGCCAACAGACCGGGTGAGGGGCTGAAAGATGAATTCTTTGGCGTTTGACCCCCTGGATCACGCGTGACTTCTCTCGTTGCTCCGGGGACTTGGGATATCATCGTTAAACGTCCCCTACGTGGTCGATCCCCTGTAATCATGGATAAACAAAGAAAAGTGAAAGAAAACGGGAAAATATACGAAAACGAATAAGAGACGGTGGAAAAACACGGAGAAACACAAAAGAAAACGTGCGTGAATATATGAAATATAAACGCACGTCAATCAACGCAGCCGGGGTACTTATATACAAGACCCAGGGGCGAAACGCCTGACAGGAACGCGTGGCAAGCCTCAAAGAGCCGACGGCGTTTTGAAATCGGCACCAAGGGAAGTCCTATCGATCCGCCTCATCATGACCTTCATTTATGACCGTGCCTCGACTGATGCGCCACTCGAAACCCCAGGAGTCACATCGGTCGAACCGAGCCGGCCAAGGCCGATCGGCCCCACCGATGGGGGCAATTGATACGTCTATTTTGCGGAGGCCCAACAGCATGGGCCCAAAGGCGCAGCCTGCTATGCGAAATCATGGGAGGTCCAAGCCCACCAAACGAAGCCCGAAAGACATGAACCCAGAAACCCAATTACCGATCAGAAGCCCGTCTGCGAGATCAGGCCCGCCCGACAAGGCCCCCTAGAGGACCCCCGAACGGCGATCCGACCCGGCCCCGATAACGCGCAAGTCACTCGCCCACTCCAGCGATAACAGTTCCTCCAGGCCCGCTACCACTTAATGGCCGTTATGGGGAGGTGCTGGGATGGCGTAGGGAGCGGCGATGGGGAGGCGGATTGAGGGGGCCCGATTGGGGTCGGACGAGGGACGTGAGTCATGGGCAATCATGACGGGAGGCCTATAAAAGGGCTAGAAGGACGACTGGATCGGGGACCGCATCTCAGGTAACAAAACCTAAGGTACTCCATCAACGACCTAGTTCCCCCATTTCATCTCCTTCCCCCCGCTCGAGCCGGAGGACGTCGTTCCGATCTCCTCTCGAGTCGAACCGTCTCCGCCGAGCCTCCTCTTTCAGATCATCATCTGACTTAGGCATCGGAGGGGATTTGGCCGGAACCAAGGTCTGGCCCCCTGACGAGTGTTCTCGTCTGTTCAGGAGGACGTCAGATCCACGGGCTGAGGCTTCCCCTCCGCTCCACGTCGGCCGCGCTTTAAGCAAGACGACTGAGGCTACCCCTCGTCGTCCGACTGACCGAGGCCGAGCGCATCCATCCGAGCCAAGGCTTCCCCTCCGCTCACGAGGCGCCGAGGCTTCCCCTCGTCGTCCGACCGTCCGAGGCCGAGCATCTCACACCGGGCCGAGGCTTCCCCTCAGCCCCATTGAGGCCGAGGATCCAGACCCGGCCCAGCTGCCGTGCTCCATGTCGTCTGCAACTCCGATTCGCGTCGCGTCCGCACGTGCTCGACGCACCCAAGGGACCCAAGTCGGCCCCTTGACCACGTTGACCGGGTAGTCCACGGTCAACGCTTTTGTAGTGAGAAAACACTCTGAAACAGAACTGATACTTGGAATATTGCTTTTAACCATAGAGTAATTTAATTTAATTAATTAAATTGTTGGACGGGCATGTCCCTTCAAAAGTTTTGTTCTTTCTATATGCATATAATATTACTCCATCATACAGTTTGCAAAATTATTTCGGTAAACCAAATGATCGGTAAACCAAATGATCATTCACTTTTACATTCGTAGAGTTTGGAATTTGGAATTTGGGGGAAACTATTTCAGTCCATCAGCAAATTATTTGGAATTTGAAAGGTATTTATGGATCATTCACTTTTTCCATTCCATCAGCAAACAATTTTGGAATTTCGGGTTGGAAGGTATTAAGAATTTTAGATACGCAATCAAAGAATATTTCCGTCCATCACCAGATTAGTTCTCCAGGAATTAGTTGCTTCGGTTAGCACCAACTTATCATTATAATAATGTTATTCCTTTCAATTTGTGCATTGGTTCATCATTATCATTTCAATTTTCGTTAGCATTTCAATTTTGGCAGCTTTAGTTTCAATTTACCATAACCTTGATATCCATAACCTGAGAAAATTTTCAATTCAAGTCAAAATCTTATTCCTCCGATTTAACTGGCAAACTTTGACGAAAAAAACGACAGTACACACGTTGGGGATTCCTCAGGGCAATGCCATTCTCTATGTTCATAATGTTCAGTGCCAGATTATTTTTGCAAAGGTTTATGAACCGTGCCAGACTATTTGTTTAGTTCCATCACATGACTATGAACCATGCCAGATTTGAAACAGATTATTTGTGCCAGGGTTTACCGTGCCTGTGTTACCCATTTGCGATACACAGGCTTCGTCTAATTATATATTTCTATTTTTTCTATTTACATTTCAATTTCCTTTTACATTTCAATTTTATTTGCTAAACTTGATAATTTTCAATTCTGTATTTTCAATTCTGTATTAGGACCATAAACTTTTCTTTTACATCCTCAGGAACCATGCCCCATTAGCACCATAAAATTTTCACTTTTGTATTTTACCTCAAGCATTTATAGGATGCGGTGTTATGAGGTTAATTCCCAAATTTCATGAATCAATAGAATCTGTATATGAAACATAAATTACTATGATTTTACCTCAAGCATTTATAGGATGGAAAATTCCCCTCACTCATTTTACCTCTTCAAACCATCAGAAACATTATATTTCCTTATCCAACTTAAAATTTTGCCAATTCTGAACCTTCTGATACAATTTTAAAACAAAAAAAATACACAAATTAATAGGGTGTCCACATTAAGAATTTATAGGATGTGAACCCAAATTACTAGGACAAATGATTTTGCGCTTTAGTCCCTATTATTGTGCCCCTGCGATGACTGGCCCATTCTTTTCGCCATCAATATTGCCCCCGGAGAAGAGTTACACGTCATTCTTGCGCCCAGGAGACGACTATCATGTCGCCATTTCACCCATTAACTGACTGTCCTCCTCGGTTTTGTTCTTGGGAGACGACCTTCGCCGTGCCCTACGGGCACGGGTTATGACTAGTATATATATATATATATATATTATGTATATATATATATACATATATATACATATACATATATGTATATCTATATTATAAAAGAGGGATGTTATCAAGAGAAATTGGATAAGAGATATTGGAAAAGAGAAATTGGATAAGAGATATATATATTATAAAAGAGGGATGTTATCAAGAGAAATTGGATAAGAGATATTGGAAAAGTGAAATTGGATAAGAGATATTTATATTATAAAAGAGGGATGTTATCAAGAGAAATTGGATAAGTGATATTGGACATGAGAAATTGGATAAGAGATATCTATATTATAAAAGAGGGATGTTATCAAGAGAAATTGGATAAGAGATATTGGACAAGAGAAATTGGATAAGAGATATTGGAAAAGAGAAATTGGATAAGAGATATCTATATTATAAAAGAGGGATGTTATCAAGAGAAATTGGATAAGAGATATTGGAAAAGAGAAATTGGATAAGAGATATCTATATTATAAAAGAGGGATGTTATCAAGAGAAATTGGATAAGAGATATTGGAAAAGAGAAATTGGATTAGAGATATCTATATTATAAAAGAGGGATGTTATCAAGAGAAATTGGATAAGAGATATTGGAACAGAGAAATTGGATAAGAGATATCTATATTATAAAAGAGGGAAGTTATCAAGAGAAATTGGATAAGAGATATTGGACAAGAGAAATTGGATAAGAGATATCTATATTATAAGCGAGGGATGTTATCAAGAGAAATTGGATAAGAGATATCTATATTATAAAAGAGGGATGTTATCAAGAGAAATTGGATAAGAGATATTGGAAAAGAGAAATTGGATACGAGATATCTATATTATAAAAGAGGGATGTTATCAAGAGAAATTGGATAAGAGATATTGGACATGAGAAATTGGATAAGAGATATCTATATTATAAAAGAGGGATGTTATCAAGAGAAATTGGATTGGAGATATTGGACAAGATAAATTGGATAAGAGATATCTATATTATAAAAGAGGGATGTTATCAAGAGAAATTGAATAAGAGATATTGGACAATAGAAATTGGATAAGAGTGATGTTATCAAGAGAAATTGGATAAGAGATATCTATATTACAAACGAGAGATGTTATCAAGAGAAATTGGATAAGAGATATCTATTATATAAAAGACGGATGTTATCAAGAGAAATTGATAAGAGAATTTGGACATGAGAAATTGGATAAGAGAATTTGGATATCTATTATATAAAACAGGGAAATTGAATAAGAGAAAATATAAGAGATGAGAATTTGAGGGATAAAAGAGGAGGTGTGAAATTTTGCACATACAACCCCGGTTTTTGTATTTTTGAATATGGACCCTCCCCACACACACACACTTTTTATTCTCGCCCCTTCCGGCCATTTTATTTCCAGTTCTATGAAGATTTTGAATCTTATCCTACTAGGACAAAGCTTTGTCCTACGTGGCAAGTTTGTCCTAGGTGGTAATGACAATTTTGGGGGGAGTTAAATTTTGGGGGAAAACTTAAATTTGGGGGGAAACTTGAAATTTTGTGGGAAAACTTGAAATTTGGGGGAACTAGAAATTTGTGGGGGAGAAAAATTCAGCCATTAAATAAACCGTGCCCTATGAGCACGGGTAATGACTAGTCTATATTATAAAACAGGGATGTTATCATGGGTTTTTGGATAAGAGTTTTTGTATAAGAGTTGAGAAATTGGAATATATATGAGGAGTTGTTAAGAGAAATTGGATAAGATAAGAGAAATTAGATAAGATAAGAGAAATTAGATAAGATAAGAGAAATTGGATAAGTGAAGAGAAATTGAGTTTGAAATTTTAAATTTGAAACAAAATTTTGGGGTGAAATTAAATTCTGGGGAGGGGAAAACAAATCAGCGCTAAAAAAACCCTCGCTGCCTCTCAAAAAAACCCGAAAACAATTCAACGCTAAAAAAACCCCTGCTGCCTTGCAAAAAACCCCCTGCTGCCTCTCCTCCGTTCTCATGCTTCCTCGCCCCCCCAAATCAGCGCTAAAAACCCCCCGCTGCCTCTCAAAAAAACTCAGTTGCCTCTCCTCCCTTCTCATGCCTCCTCTCCTCCCCTATTCCGCTCATATCGGACATCGCCCCCAAATCGAGTCAGGTTTGGGTCCGAACCCGTCGGCGCCCGACCGAAGGGCCCGATCAGCGCCTCCTGCCCACCCACGATGGCTGATCCGATGGAGGGGTTAGCGGCGGTGCCCAATAATGTTGCCGACGCCACTGGTAAAGTCATCCGCAAGTACTTCCGCCATTCCTTCGATCTCAGTCACTCTTTTTAACTCTGCAAAAATTCCTTATTTTTAGTGATGGTTGGTTAAAGATGCCAGCTTTAGTAAATACAAATGTTTTTTAGTCTCTTCTCTAAATTATGACATTGTCTGTGTCAACTATAGTGATTTTTAATATAATTTTCATCAATTGTGATCAGATGCTATGCTTGCGTGAAAAGATAACCATGAATTTGAAGAGGGGTGATGGCATGAAACGATGTTATTGATGAGCTGATATTATTAATCATAAGAAGCAAGTAGATTGTGTTACATACTGTAATGACCAAGAAATTTCATGTTGTAATGAAGTTGAATACTATAAATTTCATGTTGTAACAAGAACGATGTTACTAATGAGCTGATACTATAATTTTTATCAATTGTGATCAGAAGAATGTAGAAAATGAACAACAAATTTGATGGTTCATACTTTAATGAAGTTTAAAAAAGAATTTGCAGTCAAACTGTGTAAGATGAAAAATAAATTTCATGTTACATGCTAGAATGAAGCTCAAGGAAGGTGAAGGAAACTTGTGTAATGGTGCACATGTGAGCTATTTTCCAGGGCGGTGATCTTTAACTTGGCGGTGA
This sequence comes from Scilla litardierei, assembly GCA_030789695.1. NCBI lineage: Eukaryota > Viridiplantae > Streptophyta > Magnoliopsida > Asparagales > Asparagaceae > Scilla > Scilla litardierei. Next base: position 33,666,658 of record CM061136.1, read on the forward strand.
TCTCATACGATCTAAAATTGGAAACATGTTTGTAGTCTCTACAAGTAGAGAAGAGCCTCATCAAAGCGTCTCCCAAAAGATTCATCTGGTAATCTTCTATCAAACATCTTCAACTTAACTTCAGGTTCAGAGTCATTGAGTTTGGGACTGTATTTGCATGTTTTTTTGACCTGTACTAGAGTGGTATTCTTGCTAATGCTGGCATGTTTACAGAATTCTAGATATGATGGTTTGTTAAATTCAAAAATGCAGGCCTTGCAATTGTCACATGCTACTGCTCAATATCGATTGAAATGAGAAGGCTTACACTCTAATGATAATTCATGATTAGCTGCAGATTGTACTATTGTGCAAGACCAATTCTTATTTGATTTATTTTACTGAAGATTTTTTTTATTCTGTAAATTTATTTCCTCACACAGTGCAGCGAGGCCATCAGTTAAGAAGTGCTTGGATGGCCGGGGATATATTTTCCACTTTTTTGTTACAGATGGTTTCTACCCTTGCAGTTGACCATTCGGGATCAAGAGTCCTTTTCGGAAGCTATTATTATAATGTTCGTATGTACGACTTTCAAGGGATGACTTCTAAGTTGCAATCCTTCAGATTCAGTGCATTATGCATTGTGTCGATAACATCATATCTCCTTTCTTGCAATTTAATTCTTTTGATGTTAGAATGGTTATTTTGTCTTCTGAACTCTTTTTTAGGTTAGAATATTTCCTTCTCAGTTTATGTTCTTTAATTGGCATAGGGAACCATTATCCATTGACGTTATCTACTGTTTTTTGAAGGTTCTTGCAACGGTGCGGGATAAGAAGGAAGGAGGGACTCACATACTTTATGATCCATCCATCAGTCAAAGAGGAGAAATTGTGTGTGTGTTTCTCGAGCACCATGAAAGAGGTTTGTCGATGATTTTGAAGTGCAGCCAGTTATTCATAACCCACACGCGCTTCCGTTATTTAGAGATCATCCGAGCCACCAACGAGAAAAGGAGTTGAAGGACTCCCAGAAATCACATAAGCCGGAAGTTCCGATGACAGGGCAAGTGTTTGGTGGAAGAGTTGGCACAACCTAACAAAGTCTTCTGACTCAATATCTTCTCAAAGTATAGAATAGTGAAGTAAAACAATATCAGTTGCTTCTAAAACATTTACTTTTTATTTATTTAGAATATAATAATATAATATTTGCTTTGTTATTATTTTTCTAATTGTATGCCATATTACAGCAAGGAAGAATGATCAAAGAAACCTGGATGGACCCACAAGAAGCGATACTCAAATATGCTGATGTCGTAGCGAAAGATCCAAAGTTCATAGCAATGGCATATGCTACAACTCCACCGAAGCCTATTTTTGAAAAATCAGATTCCGAGGAAGAGAAATGATCAAAGTAGTAAGTCTCTATTCCGCCCCGTCTATATTATGCGATTATGTGATGCTACTATAGTATGGGTAATCATCGTTACTATACACACTGATGAAAAATATTAAGTACACGGGTCTATTATTGTCTAAGATTGGTTGCTAGCAGCTTCCATGGGCTGACTATAATTTCTGTCTTTAGGAATTAACTCAATATGCAATATGTCCTGCCAACTTAAACCTACACTTTATACTTTCAGCACTGCTGCTATCCATCGATGGTATTGTAGTCTGCTGACAGGTCGACACCGAGCATGGTATGCAGGTGTGGCTGGAGGAGAGCTTCTTTGTGGTAGCGGCGTGAAGGGAAGAGCATTTGGGCCTTAGAGAGCCAGCTTCACGGCGCTTTCAACAGGCTCTTTGAAATTTTTGGAGCTAATGAAAGGAGAGGAATCGAGCAAATGTGCCAAGAAATATTTATTGATGTGTGAGCAAATCGAGCAAATCGAGCAAATCGAGCAAATCAGTGGAAGCACGAACGCAATGGAAGCAAGAAAACAATCAGCTTTTTTGGAACTGCAGAAGGCAGAAATATTTAAGTTCATTTGGATGGAATTATTAATTTGGGGGGGGGGGGAAACTCAGCCATCTCTACAACAATTGAGCCCTCCTCTCTCTCACCTGCAAGAATTAATAAGGGGGGCACCTGGTCAAGATGCAAGCCACCGAGATCCTCCCTCTGCCGCCGGTGGTAATGCCTTTGTGAGCATTTTGTAGGGTCGTGCAATCTTTGCTAGCGGTAGTCCGTTTGCTCCTGTTGAATACGAGGGCAAAACATACATTTCTGGCCAGGTATTAGATTGTTCTCTGTGCATACATCCCTTGAATCAGTGTGTTTGCAGATATAGATATTCCGATCGTTTGAATTGACTTGCCCGTTTCATTCTCTATCGGGCAAACAATGCATATATCTTTCGAGGATTTGGTCCGTGCACACGATGACATGCTTCTCGCAGCCTGTGAGTAGACTTGCACCAGATACTGGTTGATTCTTTTTAGCTTTCTTACTTTTACAAATTCGCTTCTTTGCATCTGTGCTACAAATAGTATTAGAATTCATAAAGTATACAAATCAGTACTTTGTTTAGTGATGCCATACAGCAACACTAACTGAACCAATCTCCATTTGCTAGAAAAGTGGAAGCATTGGCATAAATATCAGAATATCAAACATGCAAACTTTCTTCATAGGGTAATTTATTTACTTTTCCCTCAAGTGAAGGATGCAAACCAATGTAGCTTCTTCATAGGGAATAAATTGACTTTCACTTGGGTAATTTATTTAATTTCTTTCTTATGATTATCCGAGCAAGAACACGGTGAAGGGAAAGATAATTTGGGTGGGCCGCATGATGCAGAAGGTGCTGACGAAGATTGTGAGTTGTTTGTGCTTTGTTCGCTTACAATCTCGAAATACTTGAATTTCTTTAGACTTGCTTTACAAGGCTTGGCTTCCAATATATGGTCTTGATGTTATAATTCTGCTAATATTTTTGCCAGCATTGACTTGCATTCACTAATGTATTTTAGTTTGTGGTTTTTGTATTCTTTTATTCATTCATGCTAATTTGGTACTAAGCACCACTCGGGTTGTATCAAAACTATGATTTTGCACCCCAAATAAAATCTGATTTGTATTTTAATTTTGGACATCGATAACTATGGGTTTTATTCTGAAATATTATGCAGTGATAACTATGGTTTTTATTCTAGCACAGATTTGTACATTGATACCTAGGATTTTGGAGATTTTTATTCTGGCACAGGTTCGGTTTTTATTCTGGCACAAATTAAAATGGCTTCAACATCTCTACATGCACAGAATTAGAGTCCTAGCCTAATTAGAGTATGATAGCTAAGATTTTTTTGTTAAACATTTCAAGGTATGCCTTGCTTCTTCTTGAAAAATTAGAGTCCAGGCCTAATCTTTTTGCAAAATTAAAGTCTTGGCCTTTATTTTGTTGTTGAATCCTGATCCCATTTTGAGGTCAAATTAGAGTCCTGACCTCAAAACCAGATTTTTTAGTGCCATATTTTGATGCCATTTAGAGATGCCAATAAAAACTAAAATAGATTTGTACATTAATAACTATGGTTTTTATTCTGGCACATTAACATGGCATCGGCATCTTTAAATGCACAGATTTGTATCAAAACTATGATTGTTTTGTTAATCATTTCAAGGTTTGTCTTGCTTCTTCATTTTGCAAAATTATAGTCCTGGCTTAATCTTTTGCAAAATTAGAGTCATTGCCTTCAATTTGATGTTGAATCCTGATACCATTTTTGGTATGCTTTGGGCATTCTTGATATCATGTTGCAAAATTTTGTTGTTGCATGTCTTGATCCCATTTTCACCATTTTGTAGGCATTCTGTTTATCATGTCTTGATACCATTTTCACCATTTTCACCACTCATTAACAAAAATATCATGGTTGCATCGATTCGAGCCCAAATTTTTGATATGTTGATATGATTAAGACATGATAGACATTGATATCAAGAATTTTTGATGCATCAAGACTTACCATTTTGATGTTGACTCTCAAGACATTGATACCATTTTGATTCATCTAACAAAATTTTGATATGATTCAAGCCCAAAAATTTCAAATTTGTTTCAAAACCGAACCTCCATCAATAATTTTCAAACAAATTCAACATGCTTTCATTTCCAGATTTGTATATTTTCAACATGCTTTTATTAACATGCTTTCATGCAATCCAGATTTGTTTCACTTTTATATTTTAACAGATTTGCAATTATGAATTAATATATTTGAAATTAACTGATTTGGGGGAACTAACTTCTTAGATGGGAACTAAATTTTGAGGGGTCCTACAATTGTGGGGGAACTAAAGTTTTGTGGGAACGAAATAATAATTATTGCGCTTTACTTATTATTGTTCATTTAAAATTAGGGGATTTTTGTTCCGAGGCATTAAAAAAATTACGGGATCTAAGAATTTGAGAGGGAATATTTTAAATGAACTGTGCTGTTCCGGTATGTGTTATGCTCTAAATTTTGTGGGAAACTAAAATTTTGCGGGGACTAAATTCTCTAGGGGAAGTATATTTTGGGGGTACTAAATTTTTTAAAGAAGCTAAATGACCATTATTGTGCTTTATTTTTGGGGGAACAAAGATTTTGAGGGGGAAATATCTTAAATGAATCGTGCCCTATGGGCACGGGTCATATACTAGTATATATATACATATATATATATATATGTGAAAAATGGAGAAGAGCTGACAGCGCTGGAAATTTTTCCAGCGCTGTCCGCATTTTGGGCGAGATAAAAGTATTTTTTTTTGAAAATATTTTTTACAGTAGTTAGATATACATGTTAGGAAGCTCCCCACAAAATTTCAGCTGAATCCGACACCGTTTGAGCCTCCGTTCATCGATTTCAAAAACGTTACGCAAAACTGTGGACAGATTTGCGTAACGTTTTTGAAATCGATGAACTGATGCTCAAACGGTGTCGGATTTACCTGAAATTTTGTGGGGAGCTTCCTAACACGTATATCTAATTACTGCAAAAAAAATATTTCAAAAAAAAATATTTTTATCTCGTCCAAAATGCGGACAGCGCTGGAAAAATTTCCTGCGCTGTCAGCATTGGCCCATTAACCTCTATATATATACATATTCATATATATATACATATATACATATATATATATATATACATATATATATATACATATATATGGCAAAAGGGGATCTAGGGTGCCTCCTTAGATGAAATCTAAGGAGGCGCCCTCATTTCCCTCCATTTCCCATAATTTGTTTTGGATTTATTTTTTATAGGGTTGTTGTTCATATCATGGATGATCAACATACCAAAAATCAAATGAGTCCAACACTTTTAAATCCAACATCTACCCCTTACAATTTCAACGGTCTGAAATTGTGCTGAAAATCTCATGAAGTTGCAAGAGGTAGATGGAGGCTCTAAAAGTGTTGGATTTACTTGATTTTTGATATGTTGATCGTTCATGATGTGAACAACAGCCCCATGAAAAAAATAATCCAAAAAATGTTGGAAATATCATGAAATGGGGGCGCCTCCTTAGATGAAATCTAAGGAGGCACCCGAGGATCCCTTTACCATATATATATATATATATATATATATATATATATATATATATATATATATATATATATATATATATATATATATATATATATATATATATATATATATATATATATATATATATATATAGGGCAATCTTCGGGTGCGAAAAATCCCGTGCGAAAACTTTTTTTTTATTTTTTTGAAATTTTTTTTTCAAAAATTCTTTTTTTGATGTTTAATCCATACAATTATATACCCCAGGGAAAATAATGGGTGAACCCGTTGGGCATTAGAGCACCCATCCACCCGTTACAAATTTAACGGTCTCAAAACGTGCGAATTTGATGAAATGGCTTGATCGAAGGCCAAATGACATTATTTCTCAACCATTATTTTTTGAGGGGGGTATAACAACATATAATGAGGGTGGAAAAAAGAATTTTTGAAAAAAAAATTTCAAAAAAAAGATAAAAACATTTTCGCACGGTGCGAAATGTTCTCAGTTGAAAATTTTCCTATATATATATATATATATGTGTGTGTGTGTGTGTGTGTGTGTGTGTGTGTGTGTGTGTGTGTGTGTGTGTGTGTGCAAAGTTAGTGTACTATCTTTATTAAAGATAAATAATGAATACATAAAATACAATTAACAGGCAAGTGACAGAGAGGGGAGGGGGCACAAGCGCCGTCACCCCCTACTGACAAGCCTGTCAATCCGAACTCTATGTATTTACAAAAAAGAAATAATGAAATAATGAAAAATGTATTATCTCAGCCTGCATCTCGAAATTCCCATCTCTCTAAAGCTTCTTTAGCTCCCTGAGAATCCGGTTCCAGGTTTCCAAGGCTAGCTCTGACATCAGCAGCAATCTCTTCAAATAGATCAATCTTCGTCCGTCTTTGATTTTCAAAAATCGTTTTATTTCTTTCCTTCCAAATATGCCATATTAATGCCGATAGCACCGTTTTTTGCTAGTATGCTCAAAGGATCCTTGCCAGAAAAATGGGAGAGAAAGTAATCTCCCACCATAGACAATTGAGGTTCAATAGCCGTAGACACGCCTAACTTTAACAAGCTTCTTTTTAGGAGGTAACCTGTGAAATCACAATCAAAAAACAAATGTGCAATATCTTCAGACAAGCCCGCATCACACAGACCGCAAGCCACATTCAACTCAACTCCCCAAGTCGCTAGGTGACATTTCGTTTGCAATTTGCCGAGAAAAGCTCTCAAAGCGGCCAGTGATTGCTTTCGGACATTATTAGGAAACCAAAATAGTTTATGATATTTGAATTTTTCCCCTGGAATCCTTATCCCATTCCAAGCCGCAGTAAAACTGAAATTTGACCCCAATGTCCAGACCCAACTATCATTTCCGGGTTCCAATGTGATTCCATGCAGTTGCATTCGGATTGGATCAATAGCAGCATCCCGAATCCATCTTTCTCCATCCCAGTAATCAGAGACTCTCTTACAATTTCCATTTTCTGGAACCTCAAATGAATCCCTAAGTGGGCCGTTAGGTAACCAATTATCGTGCCAAAAAAGAGTGGAAGATCCATCTTGAACTTGTCTCCTAATCAAGTGTTTGGTGAATCGTCTGCACGCAAGCATGAATTTCCAGGTTCCCGACTGGGTTGGTGTTCCTTTAGCAGCGAAGAAGGAAGATGAATCTTTGTAGTTGTGTCTCATATATCTAGCCCAAAGCCCCTCTTCTGATAACATGCGCCAAGTCAATTTGACCCCTGCCGCAATATTTAAATCTGGGAGCAACCTCAGTCCCACACCACCCTCATCTTTGGGAGTACATATCTCCTTCCAGGCCCATATATGTGAAGTCCCCCAGATGAATTTCCTACATACAGAGGTAATAGTACGGATGATGGATTTAGGAATGCGGTAAACTTGGATCCAAAAAGAGACCATGCCATCTATTACCGTTCTGACGAGTTCAATTCGACCTGAAATTGACAACAAAGAAGAACTCCTGCCCATTAATCGCTTCCTGCACTTATCAACCAGTCTGCTGTACATAGTAGGTTTTGGATTTTTAGGAGATAATGGCAGACCCAAATAAGTTGTAATAGCACTCCCCATTCGGATACCAAGTTGATTAGCCAGATCAGATGGATTTCTAGTCCCTTTACTGAAGAGAACCGTACTCTTATCCATATTTATTTCCAGTCCAGTAAAGTTTCTAAAATCCTCCAGTAAGAGAATTAAGCCATCAAAGGAGTGCTTATTAGCCCGATAAAAAACCAGCAAATCATCCACAAAGAGAAGGTGGGATATAGCTCCAGTCCATTTCATGGGATGTATACTACCCAAAGAAATAGATTTTTCAAGTAGCAAAGAAAATGCCTCCATGCAAATGACAAAGAGATACGGAGAAAGCGGGTCCCCTTGTCTAATGCCCCGATTTCCCTCAAAATAGCCAGACGAGGATCCATTAATCATTACCGATAAAGTAGGAGTGGAAATACATTCCTGAATCCATAATATGAATCTCCTGCCAAAACCCATTCTGTGAAGGATATAATAGATGAATTGTCGGTTGACGCTATCAAATGCCTTTCTCAAATCCAACTTTAAACAAGCCCTGGCTACAATAGGGTTGCTAAAGTCCCTGATCTGTTCGTGGGCTAGGAGATCACTATCAGATAGACGTCTCCCCTTAAGAAAAGCAGACTGATTTGGGGATATAAGATCATGAATAATAAAACTGAGTCTATTACTAATAATTTTGCTAATAACCTTGTAAACAACATTACAGCAAGCAATGGGTCTGTAGTCATTGAGGCTCGAGGCATTTGCATTTTTAGGGGCAAGGGTAAGATTTGTGTGATTAATAGGATGCATAATAGAAAATGATCTGAAAAAAAAGAGTGAATGGCCTCTGAAAAATCATTACCTACAACACTCCACCCATGCTGGAAAAAGTACCCATTGAAACCATCCGGCCATGGGGATTTATCCACCCCAATTTGGAACACCGCCTCTTTAATCTCCTCGTTAGAGACACACCGCTCCAGCCAAACAGCAGCATCATGCGTTACAATTCTCTTAGGGACCAATTTGGGAAAAATATCCCAATAGCTGCTTTGGTTGTAAAGTTCTTCATAATATTTTGGAGCCTCAATTCAAATATTCTCACAGGAAGAATCAAGATTACCATTGGCGTCAATGAAATGCCCCAGATTATTGTGGCTCTGTCGTGCCTTCATTGCCGTGTAGAAAAATTTTGAGTTCTTATCCCCGAGAGATAGCCAATTTTGACTGCTCTTCTGGTGTAACATCTCTTCTTCAACACCTATCATAAAACTCAATTTTTTCGCCAAATCCCGCTCCTGGAGTTGAAGCCGGTTATTATAATGTATATCAGGAGAGTTTCGCACTTCATGAAGAGCTGCAGAGCATGCCTCAATATCCCCATTCATAGCATGGTTTTTTGCCCAAGACCGGAGGGTTGGCTTGAAGTTCCGGAGCTTGATGAAGAGCCTGTGCATTGGAGAGCCAATAACCTGATAATTCCAAGACGATTCCAACAATTGTTGATACCCATTAAGCTTAACCCATGCATTGAAAAAACGAAATGGTTTAGGGTAGGAAATGCGTTTCTGATGGAGTTTGACTAACATCGGGGCATGGTCGCTGGTGTTAGAGTCCAAATACTCAACAACGTATCAGGAAGTAAGTTAAGCCAAGATGAATTACACATCACCCTATCCATTCTTGCCGTAATACGCCCAACACCAACCCTTTGATTACACCAGGTCAAATGATTCCCTACACTTTTGACATCAGATAAGGAGCACTTACTAACACAGTTATTAAACTCGTTCAGAACATTGAAGTCACAACACCTTACACCTCTCTTCTCATCTGAGAATCTAATACAATTGAAGTCACCCGTGACTATCCAAGGGACACCTTTATGCAAAACAGAGTCCGCCTCCAGTAGTTCCCATAGTCGTTGTCCCTCACTCTGAAGATTAGATCCATAAACACCCGTTATCAAAACTAATAGACCTCCCGCATTGCTACAGTTCAAAGTTATATGTTGGGTTGACATAGAGAGAATAGTAGCATGCCACTCATCTTCCGTACCAATAAGAATCCTCCCTTTCGAATGCAGTTGAAAATTATGATAGATTTTCCAGTCCTTTGGGAAACAAGCACGCCATCTCCCAGTGTCACTCTTCAACTTTGTCTCAACAAGGATTACCATAGTAGGCTTAATAATCTTGAGTCTGTCCCGCAGGTCCCGCCTCCGAACGGGGTTATTTAGGCCTCGGGCATTCCACACAAAGATTCTCATAATTAACATTGTTGGTTTGGCTTCCCCGAAGCCCCTTCTTTTATTCTCAAACTTCTCCTAGAGCTCCCCACAATTGGTTCTAGAATTGTATTCTTCTTGGTTTGATCCCTCCTTATATTAGCCAACTTGTCAATTTCTAAGGAATCATTCACCCATTCAGGGTTTAAAAACATCATTGGGTCAGCAACATGCATGTCATAAGGTGCTTGGCCACTGCACAAAGACTTATCTGCAGCCTGCACAGAAGGATCAGGTAAAGGGGTAGTTTAATAGGTAATACCTGGGTCACCTTCATCCGCAATACGCTTAGTGTTTTCTACCCCTCCAGCAAGTGAAACAAAGGCATCACTTTCATTTGATTGTCGATTGATTTCCGCGGGTTCAGAGGACAGCCCCTCCTCCGTATCGGGCATTATTTCCCCCACAAGTACAGAAGTTGTCACAGGACTCAAACCAGACAAGATGAGCCCACCATCAGCGTTAAATGGGATTGAAGAACATGGAGTCGATGAATCTGGATTTTCTACGCTCCCCACATTCAGGCAAGCCCCATCAACAATATTAGAGACAGGGAGATCTTCTTTATCATTGTTGAAATCACCTTTATCACCCGTAATAACTTCTTGGATCGAAGGGAGCTTCACATTGTCAGGACACTGTACATCAGAATGACCGAAACAGATGCACTTAGAGCACCTAGGGGGCTCTCCTTCAATCTTCACTCCAACCGCAATTTTTGAACCATCTTCAAGTACAACCATAACCTGAGTAGGAATAGGTCTTTTAGCATCCACCTCCACAAGGCAGCGGGCATAGGATATCCTTTCCAATTTAGCAGTTTGTCTATCCAAACAGAGAGGCACACCAATGACTGAGGCAATTATATTAAAAATGTCTCTCGTCCACATATCCAGGGGTACTCCATGAAGCTGAGCCCAAACTGGAACAGTAGAGAGAATATCTCTCTCATGTCGAATCGTAGAGCTCCATCTTTGTAACACCACCAGTCTTCCCTCAAAGAGCCAAGGGCCACAATGCAGGATCCTTTCGCATTCATGTCCATCCTCAAATTTGAAGTAGAAAAAACCATTTTCTCTACTAAAAATCTTAAGCCCCTTCTTTAAATACCAAAGCCTATCCACCCAAGCACGAATTTGGCCGTAAAACGGGATATCTCCAAGAACATATCCCACCAGAGTATTGGTCCATAGTGCCTGACCTTTAGCCAAAAGAGAGTTGGTTACAATTGCAACCTCAGCACCTTCCTCATTCAACCCCGGCTTCACATAGTCCATAGAGAATTCAGATCCGTATGATCTCCTATTAGCACACTTATCTGCCAAGGATAATTTTGCAGACTTCGTGTCGATCATCAAATCAACCTTAGGTCGGTTGGGCATTTTAGCAAACACCTTACGTGCATCCATATGAGAAGTCTGTCCAACCGAATGAAAGCCCCCTCTCGGACCCCCATTGCGGAAGTGATTCAATGGAACATTAGAACCAAGTCTTCTTCCCCCCTCCAAGGATTTCCCGGTCCCACCTAATCCAGCTTGGGTCTTCTTCCTAGTGACTAAAGTCCAGCCACCATTTTGAGCACCAACTCCAGATACAGTGCTGAGCCCACCTCCTTTAGCCAGGTTCGGAACCAATACCTTATTAGAGGAAGCCACAGAGCTAACTCCGGGAAGAACACTTGGTTCTCCCAAGCCAAGATCCGATAACTTGCCTTCCTTACCGAGGTCTGCCAACTTGCCTCCCTTGTTGAGTCCCACCAACTTGCTTCCGTCAGTGGTTGCTGAGACTTCCCTGCCGCCGGTGATAGATCGAGAGCCGTCGGCAGAGATGGATCCATGGCCGTCGTCGCCAGGATCCAAAATCACTCCTCCGAGATTTGTGGACATTTTTGTCTATATATATATATATATATATATATATATATATATATATATATATATATATATATATATATATATATATATATATATATATGGGTAAAGTGTTCCTAGGGTGACTCCTTAGATTAAATCTAAGGAGTCGCCCCCATTTTCTCCCATCTCCCACAAATTGTTTGGATTTTATTTTTCATAGGATTGTTGGTCACGTCATGGATGATCAACATACCAAAAAACAAGTCATTCCAATGCTTTAAAAGCCCCCATCTACCCCTTGCAACTTCAACGGTCTGAAAACGTGCTTAAAACCCCCTAAAGTTGCAAGGGGTAGATGGGAGCTCTAAAAGTATTGGAATGACTTGATTTTTGGTATGTTGATCATCCATGAGGTGAACAATAATCCTAAGAAAAAAAACTTCAACAAAAATGTGGGAGATGTGAGAAAATGGGGGCGACTCCTTAGATTCAATCTAAGGAGTCACCCTAGGAACACTTTACCCGATATATATATATATATATATATATATATATATATATATATATATATATATATATATATATATATATATATATATATATATATATATATATATATATATATATATATATAGTGAAAAATGGAGAAGAGCTGACAGCGCTGGAAATTTTTCCAGCGCTGTCCGCATTTTGGGCAACCTAAAAGTTTTTTTTTTGAAATTTTTTTTGCAGTAGTTAGATATACGTGTTAGGAAGCTCCCCACAAAATTTCAGCTCAATCCGACACCGTTTGAGCCTCCGTTCATCGATTTCAAAAACGTTACGCAAAACTGTGGACAGATTTGCGTAACATTTTTGAAATCGATGAACGGAGGCTCAAACGGTGTCGGATTGACCTGAAATTTTGTGGGGAGCTTCCTAACACGTATATCTAACTACTGAAAAAAAAATTTCAAAAAAAAATTTTTTATCTTGCCCAAAATGCGGACAGCGCTGGAAAAATTTCCAGCGCTGTCAGCATTGGCCCATTAACCTTATATATATATATATATATATATATATATATGAAACGAAAGAAAAGAGCTCCGTATGAAAAATGGATACGATCCATGGCAACGACACTGTAACGACTGCTTTTCATGTATCTGGATTTATTATAATATAATATATGTTTTGGTGGATTTTCTCCTCATGTGTGGTTTTCGTCTCCGTAGCTTTCATTTTCGATCGATTCGTCGTATTTTCTCGTTTCTTCCTTAGGATCGTCGATTTCGAAGTATGTCACTCGTGACGGACTTCACAACGGTCGTATCTTACTATTAGATCAAGCCTAGGAGTCTTAGGAATCGATCCCGGGGCCTCGCGCTCCGTATCGGAACTTTTTGTGCTCATTAGCCGGTATAAGAAGGGGCACCGACCGACTAGATGACGATCCAGTCGGTCGGCAATCCTTCTTGGACCGACTAGTTAGCTTTCTAAATTATTCAGGAGTTACTATTTATCGTTAGTCGGTCTAAGAACGTTGGTTGACCGACTAGGTTGCAAACTAGTCGGTCAGCAATGCTTCTTTAACCGACTAACACATCATCTAATTTTAGTATCAGTTACTGTTTACTCTTAGTCGGTCTAAGAACGTTCATCGACCGACTAGATGTTAAACTAGTCGGTCAGTTTTTGTTCATGGACCGACTAATTCTAAATTCTATTTTCGTTCAGAAGTTACTGTTTGCACTTAGTCGGTCTGCGTTGGTCGACCGACCGACTAGTTGCCAAACTAGTCGGTCAGTGGTTGCTCTTTGACCGACTAACCTGTGTTAAAACCCTAATTTCTGGGCAGCCGCCAGCCCATCCTATTTAAACCCAACCCAAACGTTTTCTTCTTCCTCAACACGACCCAAAACCCTAAAATCTTCCCCTTTGAGCCCACATCTTCCTCCAAGCTTCAATCCTCCATTCCAAGCCCTAAATCCATCATCCAAACCATCCATCCACTCTACCTACCTCTCATCTTCCCCAAAATCTCACCAAATCCATCAAAATCCCCAAATCCCCCAAAACCCTAATTCTCCCAAGCTTCTCCAATCTTTTCCAGATCTGATCCTAGGGTTCTCCGGAGTGTTTCTTCCGCTTCCTCTCGGTAAGAAATCGATTCCTCTATGTTTTCATAGCCTATTGGTATTTTTATGAAACCCTAATAAAATTTCATGTTGTTTGATGATTGTTCCCCCAAAACAGCGATTTCCCCGTAGATTGGCATCCGTGTGACGAAGTGGTCGTCATCCCCGGTGCTAGGCAAGTGAAACTTGCCACTTAGGGTTTAGGCCATGTTTTAGGCCACTATGCTTGTTGTAGGCGTAAAAGAGGCTAGGCGAAGAAATGATACTCGCCTAGGCGCAAATTGGGGAACTAGCTTGACAACGAAGCTAGTTCCGACATTTAGCATGTTGCACAATTACCATGTCATGTTTACTTCCCATTAACGGTACGCAAATTAAATGTCATGTCATTGCATTCTTTTGGTGATCCCGTGATTGCGTAGCATCGCTACAATACTTGTGTTCCTGGCTCGTGACCAGAAGCGAGCATAATGAGTTGCTAACCCCAACGCTCGATATATTGAATTGTGAACTAAGAAACAAGCTCCCGTGCGGGGCAACCCTGGCTCACTTGCTGGGCTCATGTTCAGGGACCCTGGCTTGTTTACGTGTGGGATGGGGTAAGGGTTAAGCGGTCATTCAACTGGGAGTCTGCCTGATCCGCAACTGCAGTTGTAAGACGTAAACTCTGGGGTGGGGTAGTGTTTAGTGCCGATCGATGTGAATGATGTACCATTCAGCTGAAGGGCGTAAACATCTACAAACAACCGTGAAACGTGAATTAGGTTTAGTGCCGATCGGTGTGAATGATGAACCATTCAGCTGAAGGGCGTAAACACCTACAAAACAATGTGAATTGATTGAGAATGTTAGTAGCTTGGCTACTCTTGTCTTGTCCCGATAAATTGTTCCCTTGTACAAAATTGTCTTGCCATGTCTTAAATTATGCACTCATGTTATAACTGCCATGTCATGCATACTATAACTGCTAGGTAGCTAGTTGCCTTACTTTCAGTTTCCTTGCCCAAGTCTTTTAGACTTGCTGACATGTGCCCCTTTACTCTTTTGGGTGACACATGTTAGATCCTGAGCCTGAGTACCTTGTTGAGGACGAGGTGTTTGCTGACGCCGAGCCCGAGCTTGTGTTTGATGGGGAGTATGTGGACACTGGGGACCAGTCCTAGTGTCTTCGTTGTGTCTTAATTTTGTTTAGACAGTTGTTTTGTTATCGGTGCGTAGCACCTATACTTTGTTATGTTGTTGCTTTTGTTGGCCTTGTTCTGGGCCTTTAGACTCTTACTTTTAGCCTGGTGGCTTTTTTGGACGTTGGACTTATTTTCATGTTGGACAATTTATGAGATGTGAGATTTTATTTCAGTCTCTCCTTGTGTTATTATTGTTGTTCCGTTGTGGTTACAGGGACCTGCTTATGTTTTATTGACGCTTATCGGGTTTGGGGCTTCACAGCTCCACTCTCGTGCGGACCTTTTCACGTCTCGCCTCCATTTTAGGGAAGCGGGTCGTGACAGGTTTTGTTGGTGGCCCATGCAGGTCCTTCTGTAACTGCGATTTTTGGAATAGCGATAATAATATTAGAATGTCCAATAAACTAAGTTCGACGTCCGAGTCATAAGCTATGAGTCTAATCTGATTCGTTTTCTGTGTCACTAGATGGCATGAAGACGTTTCACCCGTGGTGGGGGTAGTGGTGCGATCCCTCATGATGAGGAGCCTGAGCGGGAACCCACCAACAGTGAGATGATGCGGATGATGCTCCAAATGATGCAAGTGCAGCAGGGCGTGCTCCTGCAAGTCCAAAATGCTCCACTTGCTCGAGCTGCCCGGGCTCTTCCGGATGTTCCTCGCTCTGAGCCGGGAGCGAAGCAATTTCGGGAGCTAGGTCCCGCATATTTTGATGGTTCTGAGGGTCCTCTGGCTGCTGATGAGTGGATTCGGAACATCGAGGACAATCTGAAGATGGCCAAGATCACCTCGGCTGGATGGGTTGATTTGGCGAAGAGGCAACTCAAGGATAATGCTCGGAATTGGTGGGATGCGGAAGAGAAGTTGTTGGTGGAGCCGATAGCTTGGGCTACCTTCAAGGCCAGATTTGAGGGTGAGTTCTTTCCGAAAGCTGCCAAGGAGGAGATACTGCAGCGTTTTATCGATCTGAAGCAGGGGAGCTCGTCGGTGGACATGTATCACCAAGAGTTCATGAGGCTGAGTCGGTTCGCACCAAAGATGGTGCAGGACGCTGAGGAGAGGGCTCAGAGGTTCCTGCAGGGACTTGCTTCGGAGCTCCAGAGTTTTGTGACCTCTTCTGATCGGGAGTCTTATCAGAAGGTTCTAGTAGCAGCCAAGAGGCAGGAGCTGCTCGTGAACCAGAGGAGGGGGTCTGTTGTTGGTGCTGGGAAGAGGCCTATGGAGCAGGCGAGAGCTGTGGTTAGACCTGGATTCAGGCCTAATCAGTCTGCTCAGTTTAAGAGGCCAGGAGGGCCTATTCTGAAGACTTGCCATTTCTGCGGCAAGCCTGGCCACATCAAGGATCAGTGTCGGAAGTTTTTGGGCCAGTGTCTGGTTTGCGGCGATGCTTCTCATGTCGCGAAGGATTGTCGGCATGCGGGTCCGCTGTGGAGGGCACCTGTTGCAGCTCAGCCGTTGCAGCAGCGAGCGTCTGTTCCTGTTGGACGTGGAGCAGCTCTTGTTCCGCAGAGGCAGGCTTTTCAGCAGGCTGTTCCGTCGAGGAGGCATGCTTTTCTGATGACCGCTGCGGAGAGCGAGGCTGTGGATGAGGTTATCGCAGGTAATCCTCGATCTAGCTGTTACTTTCCTAGCTGGTTTTGATTGTTAGATTATGTGTTTGCTTGAACATAGTTGTTTGCTAGACTAGGGTTTGATTGTTAATTGATTGTTAGGTGTGGTTTTGGTTTGCACATTTCCTGCACGAGTCCTCTTTGACTCTGGTGCATTGATGTGCATTATTTCTCGGAGCTTCGTGGAGAGGCATTCCTTGTCGACGTCCCCTCTTCCCAAGAGTTGGAATATCGTTACAGGGAATGGCGTGGTCTCGGTGCATCGTGGATGCAGTCCTTGCTCTAGGTGGTTTGTGGACATGAGCTTTATGCTGATTTCATTATCCACGACATCATCAACTATGATGCGGTTCTTGGGATGGACTGGCTTGCGAGCTTCTATGCTACGATCGACTGTCGGAGGAAGAAGGTGGTGTTCGAGATTCCCGGACATCCAGTATTTGAGTTCAGTCGTGGTAGCAGTTCGCTTGGTCCTGTCAGATTTCGGGCCAGGCCGGTGGAGGCTGTGGCTATGCAGATGGAGCTGGAGTGGCCAGCTGTGGTGCATGATTTTGGCGACGTCTTCCCCGAGGAGATGTCTGGTTTGCCACCTGATCGGGCTTTGGAATTTTCTATCGATCTCGTTCCAGGTGCGCAGCCGATTTCGAAGGCGCCGTATCGTATGGCACCTGCAGAGTTGGAAGAGTTGCGGAAGCAGTTGTATGAGCTTTTGCAGAAGGGTTATATTAATCCTAGTGTGTCTCCGTGGGGAGCACCGGTGTTGCTGGTTAAGAAGAAGGATGGTTCGCGTCGCATGTGCGTGGACTATCGGGAGTTGAATGCGGTGACCATTAAGAATAAATACCTGTTGCCTCGCATCGATGATATTTTTGATCAGCTTGGAGGTTCGAGGGTGTTTTCTAAATTGGATTTGAGGAGTGGTTACCATCAGTTGAAGGTTAAGAAAGATGATGTTCCAAAGACAGCGTTCAGGATGAAGTATGGACACTATGAGTTCGTGGTTATGCCTTTCGGTGTAACTAACGCGCCCGCAGTTTTCATGAATCTGATGAACATGATTTTCTACGACTTTTTGGATAAGTTTGTCGTTATTTTTATTGACGACATTCTGATCTATTCGAAGTCGGAGAAAGAGCATGCCTCGCACTTAAGGACGGTGTTGGAGATCTTGAGGAAGCATCGTTTGTATGCTAAGTTTTCGAAGTGCGAGTTCTGGCTGGATAGAGTTGCTTTTCTCGGGCATGTGGTGACTGGAGATGGTATTTCAGTGGATCCCGAGAAGATTAGGGCCATCAGGGAGTGGCCTGTTCCGTCGTCTGCGTCTGAGATTCGGAGTTTCCTTGGACTTGCAGGTTATTATCGGCGATTCATTAAGGATTTTTCTCGTATTGCTGAGCCGATGACCAGGTTGACGCGGAAGGATGTTGCTTTTGTTTGGTCGGGTGATTGTGAGTGTGCTGTTGGTGTTCTGAAGGAGAGGTTGACGACTGCCCCTATTCTTGTTGTGCCTGATCGCAGCGATGGATTTGAGATCTTTTGCGATGCTTCTGGCAAGGGTCTCGGTTGTGTGTTGCATCAGCATGGGCATGTTGTGGCATATGCGTCTCGTCAGCTTAAGGTTCATGAGAAGAATTATCCGACGCATGATTTGGAGTTGGCTGCCGTTGTGTTTGCTCTTAAGATTTGGAGGCACTTCCTGCTGAGTGAGAAAGTGAAGATTTTCACCGATCACAAAAGCTTGAAGTACATTTTCACTCAGAAGGAGCTCAACATGCGACAGCGTCAATGGTTGGAGCTTATGGCGGATTATGAGATTGATCTGCAGTTTCACCCTGGCAAGGTGAATGTGGTTCCGGATGCTTTGAGTAGGCTTCCAGCGGTGATGATTTTGACCTCGCAGTGGAGATTGCGACAGGATTTTTGTGAGTCTGGCGTGGAGATTGTTCTTCCCAGGGAGGCTTCGTCGTTGATGTACATGCAGGTACAGTCGACGATCGTGGATCGGATTAAGGCTGGTCAGGCTGAGGATCTGAAGCTGGTGAAGATTCGGGAGCAGGTGGAAGCCGGTCTGCGGACTGACTTTTTGATTAATGAGGATGCTCGCTGAGGTTCGGAGCCAGGTTGTGTGTGCCAGCTGGGGATATCAGAGAGGAGCTGATGGTGGAGGCACACAGTTCGCCGTATTCTGTGCATCCTGGTGGCACCAAGATGTACCAGGATCTTCGTCTGAATTATTGGTGGCATGGTATGAAGAGGAGTGTGGCTCGGAGTGTAGCCAAGTGCTTGGTTTGCCAGCAAGTGAAGGCGGAGCATCAGCGTACGGCCGGGTTGCTACAACCGCTTCCGATTCCGGAGTGGAAGTGGCAACACATCACTATGGACTTCGTGACTGGACTACCTCGGAGTCCGAAGCAGAATGACTCGATTTGGGTGATCGTAGATCGATTGACCAAATCTGCGCACTTTATTCCGTTCCGAGTGGGACAGTCCACTGAGGCGCTAGCAAGGAGATATATGGAGGTAAAATTCTTTTACTCTCTGTTTTATTTCCTTTTCCTAGTTTGGATAGTGATGTAACGTGAATCGTGCAGGAGGTTGTGCGACTTCATGGAGTCCCCGTGAGTATCGTGTCGGACAGAGACACGAGGTTCACATCTCAGTTCTGGCAGAGTTTGCAGAAGAGTTTGGGTACGCGTCTGAGTTTCAGCACGGCGTACCATCCGCAGACGGATGGCCAGTCCGAGAGGACGATTCAGATTTTGGAAGACATGCTGAGGGCGTGCATGTTGGATTTCAAGGGTTCGTGGGAGGACCATCTGCATTTGGTGGAGTTCTCTTACAACAACAGCTTCCAGGCGAGTATTGGCATGGCGCCTTTCGCCGCTCTTTATGGGAGGAAATGTCGATCGCCATTGAGTTGGGATGACGTTGGTGATCGGGAGTTGTTGGGACCTGAGATGATCGTGGAGGCCGTGGAGATCGTCAGGAATATTCGGGAGAGGTTGAGAATTGCTCAGGACCATTTTAAGCATTGGGCGGATGCTAAACGTCGTCCTTTGGAGTTTTAGCCGGGCGACCATGTGTTCTTGAAGATTTCCCCGAATCGTGGTGTGATTCGTTTCGGGAAGCGAGGGAAGTTGAGCCCGCGATACATTGGACCGTTTGACATTTTGGAGAGGGTTGGCGAGGTAGCGTATCGCTTGGCCTTGCCGCCATCTCTAGAAGGAGTTCACAATGTTTTCCATGTGTCGCAGCTTCGTCGATACATTAGCGATCCGTCTCATGCGGTAGATTTTTCGGAGATTACCGTTCGCCCCGATATGACGTATGACCAGCATCCAGTGCAGATTCTGGACAGGCGTCAGAAATCGCTTCGGAACAAGATTGTCAATCTTGTGAGGGTGATGTGGCGACACGGCTTACCTGGAGAGTCGACTTGGGAGAATGAGGATGAGATGCGAGAGCGTTTCCCACTTTTGTTTCCGGACTCGTGAGTATTCGGAAATTCCGAGGACGGAATTTTTCTTAAGTTGGGGAGGATGTAACGACTACTTTTCATGTATCTGGATTTATTATAATATAATATATGTTTTGGTGGATTTTCTCCTCATGTGTGGTTTTCGTCTCCGTAGCTTTCATTTTCGATCGATTCGTCGTATTTTCTCATTTCTTCCTTAGGATCGTCGATTTCGAAGTATGTCACTCGTGACGGACTTCATAACGGTCGTATCTTACTATTAGATCAAGCCTAGGAGTCTTAGGAATCGATCCCGGGGCCCCGCGCTCCGTATCGGAACTTTTTGTGCTCATTAGCCGGTATAAGAAGGGGCACCGACCGACTAGATGACGATTCAGTCGGTCGGCAATCCTTCTTGGACCGACTAGTTAGCTTTCTAAATTATTCAGGAGTTACTGTTTATCGTTAGTCGGTCTAAGAACGTTGGTTGACCGACTAGGTTGCAAACTAGTCGGTCAGCAATGCTTCTTTAACCGACTAACACATCATCTAATTTTAGTATCAGTTACTGTTTACTCTTAGTCGGTCTAAGAACGTTCATCGACCGACTAGATGTTAAACTAGTCGGTCAGTTTTTGTTCATGGACCGACTAATTCTAAATCCTATTTCCGTTCAGAAGTTACTGTTTGCACTTAGTCGGTCTGCGTTGGTCGACCGACCGACTAGTTGCCAAACTAGTCGGTCAGTGGTTGCTCTTTGACCGACTAACCTGTGTTAAAACCCTAATTTCTGGGCAGCCGCCAGCCCATCCTATTTAAACCCAACCCAAACATTTTCTTCTTCCTCAACACGACCCAAAACCCTAAAATCTTCCCCTTTGAGCCCCCATCTTCCTCCAAGCTTCAATCCTCCATTCCAAGCCCTAAATCCATCATCCAAACCATCCATCCACTCTACCTACCTCTCATCTTCCCCAAAATCTCACCAAATCCATCAAAATCCCCAAATCCCCCAAAACCCTAATTCTCCCAAACTTCTCCCATCTTTTCCAGATCTGATCCTAGGGTTCTCCGGAGTGTTTCTTCCGCTTCCTCTCGGTAAGAAATCGATTCCTCTATGTTTTCATAGCCTATTGGTATTTTTATGAAACCCTAATAAAATTTCATGTTGTTTGATGATTGTTCCCCCAAAACAGCGATTTCCCCGTAGATTGGCATCCGTGTGACGAAGTGGTCGTCATCCCCGGTGCTAAGCAAGTGAAACTTGTCACTTAGGGTTTAGGCCATGTTTTAGGCCACTATGCTTGTTGTAGGCGTAAAAGAGGCTAGGCGACGAAATGATACTCGCCTAGGCACAAATTGGGGAACTAGCTTGACAACGAAGCTAGTTCCGACATTTAGCATGTTGCACAATTACCATGTCATGTTTACTTCCCATTAACGGTACGCAAATTAAATGTCATGTCATTGCATTCTTTTGGTGATCCCGTGATTGCGTAGCATCGCTACAATACTTGTGTTCCTGGCTCGTGACTAGAAGCGAGCATAATGAGTTGCTAACCCCAACGCTCGATATATTGAATTGTGAACTAAGAAACAAGCTCCCGTGCCGGGCAACCCTGGCTCACTTGCTGGGCTCATGTTCAGGGACCCTGGCTTGTTTACGTGTGGGATGGGGTAAGGGTTAAACGGTCATTCAACTGGGAGTCTGCCTGATCTGCAACTGCAGTTGTAAGACGTAAACTCTGGGGTGGGGTAGTGTTTAGTGCCGATCGGTGTGAATGATGTACCATTCAGCTGAAGGGCGTAAACATCTACAAACAACCGTGAAACGTGAATTGGGTTTAGTGCCGATCGGTGTGAATGATGAAACATTCAGCTGAAGGGCGTAAACACCTACAAAACAATGTGAATTGATTGAGAATGTTAGTAGCTTGGCTACTCTTGTCTTGTCCCGATAAATTGTTCCCTTGTACAAAATTGTCTTGCCATGTCTTAAATTGTGCACTCATGTTATAACTGCCATGTCATGCATACTATAACTGCTAGGTTTCTAGTTGCCTTACTTTCAGTTTCCTTGCCCAAGTCTTTTAGACTTGCTGACATGTGCCCCTTTACTCTTTTGGGTGACACATGTTAGATCCTGAGCCTGAGTACCTTGTTGAGGACGAGGTGTTTGCTGACGCCGAGCCCGAGCTTGTGTTTGACGGGGAGTACGTGGACACTGGGGACCAGTCCTAGTGTCTTCGTTGTGTCTTACTTTTGTTTAGACAGTTGTTTTGTTATCGGTGCGTAGCACCTATGCTTTGTTATGTTGTTGCTTTTGTTGGCCTTGTTCTGTGCCTTTAGACTCTTTCTTTTAGCCTGGTGGCTTTTCTGGATGTTGGACTTATTTTCATGTTGGACAATTTATGAGATGTGAGATTTTATTTCAGTCTCTCCTTGTGTTATTATTGTTGTTCCGTTGTGGTTACAGGGACCTGCTTATGTTTTATTGACGCTTATCGGGTTTGGGGCTTCACAGCTCCACTCTCGTGCGGACCTTTTCACGTCTCGCCTCCATTTTAGGGAAGCGGGTCGTGACAATACTACCCGCGAGTATCCAACATAAGCTTTAAGAGTAAACTTTAGCAATGGTGTTATACTCGGCAAGCAATGCCACCCCACATCTAAGAGTCCTCATATGCTATATTTTGGATGTGGTAACTTGAACTCATTTTTAATGAGATGGGAAAAATCAATTCTAGATGATATCATGTTACATGAAAAAGTAGATTAGTTTTGGTTGAATTTCTTGAAAGTTCTCTTTATGTGCTTCAATGTTTAATCATCACACTTACACAATGGTGTAGAAGTCTTTGTTATAATTTTCATTGGATTTGACTTGTTTATTCTATGCATGAATACATGCAAGTGCTTGTTATAGTTTATAATACTCTCTTTTTGCATGTGATATGACATTGACTTCGTTGTACACTTTTGATGATAACAAAAGGGGGGAGAATATTGAGAAAATTTGGTTGAATGATGTTCTTAATGCTTAATATGCTTAATGAATAATATGAATATGTGAATATTGTGCTTAATGAATATGTGTTCAAGGAGGAGCATAAATAAAGGGGGAGGAAGAATATAGGGGGAGCATGCATAATGAATATGTGTTCAAGGGGGAGCATGAATAAAGGGGGAGCATGAAAATAGGGGGATCATGCATACATGTTGAACATCATTGCATATCAATGTATTTGTATTATTTCCTCCATCATCACACTTCACACACACATGTCACGATGATATTATTTTAATCGTTATTGCTCAAATCTTATATTGAGTTGTCATCATCAAAGGGGGGAGATTGTTGGATACAACGTGTAGTTGGATACAATGATTGATGACTTCGTGTTTGATGATAACAAACGTGTATGAACTATTTGATGTGTGTGCTAAGTGTTTTCAGAAGTGGCAAGCTCGTAAATACTCAATGTATGACTTAGTCAAAGTGAAGGAGAAATATGCAAAGAAGACTTA